>JARYHS010012519.1:43344239-43560283 GCA_031002005.1 Vandiemenella viatica
GGCCATATTTACACACGACGTAATGAAAGTTACCGATGCAGGTTCACAAGTAGATGCAATTTTTTTAGATTTCCAGAAAGCCTTTGACTCTGTGCCACACAACCGCCTTTTAGCGAAGCTTCGAGCGTACGGTATATCGGATCAGCTTTGTGAATGGATAAAGGATTTTCTAACCTGGTCGGTCGCAGTATGTTGTCGTTGAAGGAGAAAGTTCTTCTAATCTAGATGTTACATCGGGTGTACCTCAAGGAAGTGTAATAGGACCACTTCTTTTCTTAATTTTTATAAACGATCTCGGAGACAAAGTGATAAGCCTTTATAGATTGTTTGCTGATGATGCGGTTATTTATAGGGAAGTAAGAAATTTGTCCGATTGCTTAGAAATTCAGCGCGATCTGGATGTTATTTTGGCTTGGTGCGCTGAGTGGCAACTTACTCTAGATTGTAAAAAGTGCAAGACAATGAGCATAACTAACAAAAGGAATCCAATTGTTCAGAAATACGAGTTAAACAATACAGTTATTGATATGGTCGATTCTATGAAATATTTGGGAGTAACAGTACAAAGGAACATGAAATGGGACATACACATTAATTCGTTAGTAGGTAGAGCAAATTCTAGGCTGCTATTCATAGGTCGAATCTTGAAAAATTGTAATGAACAAACAAAGGAGATAGCGTACAAATCTCTTGTGGGTCCACATTTGGATTATTGTTGTGGCATTTGGGACCCGTTTCGTAAGGGGTTGATCGAAAGTATAGAGAAAGTACAGAGAAGAGCCGCTCGATTCGTGACCGCTTGCTACAGTCCTTATGAAAGCGTCACAGAACTGATTAGTAGACTAGGTTGGGAAGTCTCTGGTAGATAGACGACACACGTTTCGTTTAAACTTATTGGTAAACATTGCGTACTCCCACTTTCACTTTTGAGTGTAGGTGAAATACTTCTTCCACCAACCTATTTGAGTCGGAAGGACAGGAAAGATAAAATTAGAGAAATAAGGTGCCGTACTGATTCTTATATGAATTCTTTTTTTCCCTCGTACCATTAGGGATTGAAATGCACAGCAAAGAGATTAGCTTTGGTGCTGAGCACCCTCTGCCATCCACAATTTTGTGAAATCCGGAGTATGTATGTAGATATGTAGATGTAGATGAAGAAGTTAATCCTGGTATTCAGCCTCCATAAGGTATTGGAGATATGAAGGACAGTTCGTTTCCTTCACCAAACCTAACTTGTTAATATTATAATCCTGTCGGGTAACGGTGACCCATAGTTTAACGTGGTTTCCGATCCACGGAAGCGTTCTGGTTTACTTTACATACACAAAGTAAGCTTTATCAGAAGTGAAGGTCTGGTTATGGACCTATAAAAATCTCCAGTCAGACATCTTTTTCGAAAGACGTTTATTGAAGCAATCCATAGAGCAAAAAATTAAAATTACTATCCTTCGTTATAAAAGAGTAACATAGCAGATAAAAATCTTTTTTCATGATGAATTGATCTTCGTGTAAGCAAAAATAAAATTGAAATAAAAGTTTCTTCTAATCCTCCCTCTCAGCAATGATGCTGGCAGAAAAAAAAATGCAACAAATTAGGTTAAATTAAAAGGATAATTAGGGCGCCTTCTCTAATAAATTCTTGGATCTATAGAACCAAGTACCATCGAACTCATCCTTTCTGTTACGTCGTGTTTGAATCTTCGTTTGTTTTTTTAGGACATTATACCGATAAAAAATTCGTGAAGTTGTCCTTGTATTTTTTCTCATCTAAATATTTGGATGTGTTGGTTGGTTATGTTATACCAGTAACCTTCGATAGACAGTTCTCTTCTTTATTTGATGGCGTAATAGGAATACTTTGCCAAGAGCCAATAGTGAACTTTTTTATATTTAAGTAATGGGATATATTGCTACGTCTGGAGGTACTATGTAGTTTGGTGTGAATATCTGTGGAGTAAGGCCTAGTTCTATTCACTATGGTCAGTTAATTTTTGGTCCACCTACATTTATCTGGGGCATCACAACCGCACAGACGGTGGTTTTAAGCAAGATGGACTATCATAGTAAAATTATGCAGCTTTTGGAAGACCAAGCATACAGGAAGATTAACCGTGTCCCTACATCTAAGCTAACCAACTTGACTACGAAGCTGATCCGATCCTTAGAACTACCAGAAAATGTGAAAAGACGACTCCAACCCCGTGCTCCTGTTCCTCCCAGGTTGTACGGTCTACCGAAAGTACATAAAGTAGGAGTACCTATGCGACCTATTGAAAGTACAATTGATAGCCCTACGTACTTTTTTGGCTAAATACCTCAAAGATATTCTCAACCCATTCGTAGGGAAGGCTCATCGCAGTATTCGAAATTCCAGTGAGTTTGTGGAAATCTTAGACAACATGAAGTTAGATCCTGGTGATTTAATGGTGAGCTTCGATGTGGTCTCTCTTTTTACTCGTGTTCCCTTGGTCGACTCCTTAGATCTGTTAAGGAGGTATTTTGATCAAAAAATGATTGATATTTTCCACCATGTGTTGACAACCACTTATTTTAAGTTTGAAGGAGAATATTACGAACAAGTGGACGGTGTAGCAATGGGTTCGCCGTTGTCTCCTGTCATTGCTGATTTCTTCATGGAATTTTTTGAAGAAGAGGCACTAAACCACGCACCACTCCAGCCGAAGTGTTTTTATAGGTATGTTGATGATACCTTTGTGATTTGGCCCCATGGCAGAAACAGTATTGACCAATTCCTTGTGCATCTCAATTCAATCCATGAAAATATTCAGTTCACAATGGAATTGGAGGAGGACGGTTACCTGCCGTTTCTTGATGTGCTTGTTATTAAACGTGCTGATGGTTCGCTGGGACACACTGTGTATCGGAAGCCTACCCATACCGACTTATATTTAAATGCCAACACCTGTCATCATCCGGCACAACGAAACTCTGTATTAACTACCTTGGTACACAGAGCACAAAGGATTTGTGACAAACATAGCCTGGCTGGAGAATTGGACTATCTCCGGAAAACGTTTTTAAATAATGGTTATAATCAGGGACAGATTACTCGTGCGTTTAAACAGAAGGAAAATCGACGGAGAGATCAGAGTGATACCAAGGGCCTTGCGTTTCTGCCGTTTGTGGGTGCCCTAAGTTTCAAAATAGGTAGACTGCTATCACAACACGAAGACAATTTATAGACCACCCACTAAAATTAGTAACTTGGTCGGCAGCGTTAAAGATGACCTAGGTTTACGAACCTCTGGTGTATATTATATACCATGTGAATGTGGACAGACGCAGCGATGCATTGTGCAGCGATGCATTGTGCAGCGATGTGTAGAGCACGCCAGAAATGTTCGTCTTGGGCAAGAAGAAAAATCTGCGGTGGCCGAACATAGTGTGCAAGAAGGTCACACTTTTGAATTTGAAAAAACAACCATTTTAGCCCGGGTCAAAGATTTTTGGGCCAGCGTTATTACAGAGGCTGTAGAAATAAGATTAACTGATTTATTAGTCAACAGGGACACTGGTTATCAACTCAGTGCGGCCTGGAACCCGGCGATTAAAATGCTGAAACAGTTTCGCGCCGGTAACGAGCAGAAGAGCGGATGACGAAATCGCGTTGTGTTGGTTTTTGTTTTCCACCGTTTCCGTAGCAGCGGCTGAATAAACAAACAGTTATACACTGACATTTGGTTGAGAATGGAGGCAGAGATGGACGCCTTCGAAACGTCCCGCAAATATGATATATTAACACGGCTGGAAGCCCGAGAAAAATATATTAATATTCAACGCCGTGAAAAATTACGATCCTACAATTCTTTGTGTTGTTTTGCCATACCTTCTGCTGTCTAACAAAGTTTATCAAGGTGTTTCTAAGATGAGTTTTGCACCAATTTTTAACCATCATTGCACCATCATATCATTTTTGCTTTTTTCACTGACTCTAGGTATTACTATTTCTTTTTGTTTTGTATCCCTTAAAATGGTGATATTTAATTTCCACTGACCCCTATTCCTACATGTTGTTTAGGCGAAGTAGATTTATTTTACGGTAATATGCACTATGGTCTAAGTAGGCTACAGGTCAGATCTTCACACACGTATACTTTGTTGGATATATCTGATGAAACATCTGTATAGTCGGCTTTCAGAATACTCGGAAGTGAAGTTAAAACCAGAGGTTTGTCCGTTTTTTATCTCTAAACTGAATAATAGGTTTAAGTAGTTAGTTAAATATTCAAACTTTTTCCTTTTATTGAAATTTGGGAATTGGTCCTATGGTGATTAGACATTGTTAAAGTCACTTGCTATTGTAAGATTATTATATTTGTTTGTCAAAAGCTGTAGAATTTCTGTTCTACTAAAGGATTTTCAGATGTTCTTGTATTGATTTCCCGATGTGGTATATTAACTATCCCTATTTTGTAAGATTTCTATGTCTTTAATCTCATTTCCTTCTTTCGTTAGGGTTGCAGCACCAAGGCCGTTACAATACCTAGGATTCTTTATTTCATTACGTCCTTTAACGTTTAACGTGCCTTCTCAAGCGACTTCTTGCAGTAGGGCTATGTCTACGGATGCAGCCCATAAGCATTCTTAAAGTTTTTTTTTTACTTTGGCTACACTCTTTATTGCATTTAAGTTTAAAGTAGCAACGAAGAAAGTTCGATTGGTTCTATTTTTTATGAATGTCTGCCATTGATATTATATTTTAATATAGAATCACACACCTGTTTTCTTGTTTTCCATTTTGAATACGGCCATGTTTTGTCATGATTTCGGTGGAAAGTTCTTGTGGTTGAAGATAAAAAAGGAAGGTATTGTTTAAAGCACATTTATTAGTTAGTAGCTACATACAACTCTTGTTCATTTTGCAGGTAGTCTTCTCCAGTATCGTTTGTGTCGTGTGCACAAAGTATTTTGGTATTTTTGATCGCTTTAGCCGTTTTGTATTTGCATCTTCATTGTTGTCTTCTTTGTTTTTCCTTTTCCACTTGTGGTTGTTTGTATCATTTTCTTGGTTGAATTATTGACTGATAATTCTTGACTATTAAATTTACATTATTTCTAGCAAGTATGATCTTTTTGGGTTTGGTGATATTTGTCGCTTCCGTTTATCTATTGGCATTATTTCGCTTATAGGTGTAATCACAGGGAGTTGTCATATTTTATATATTTTTTTTTTGCCGTACGATCTTCTTTTTGTTTAGTAGTTTGTTTTTGAGTTCGCACCCCGTTAGATAAATTTTATATTTCGATGGAAGTGTTCACATGATCGTCTGATCCCATGCTGACTGTTGGTTTAACATGTCTGCTGATATTACTGTGATCAGTTTCATTTGCCACGCTAACGTTCGTTGCCTTTAGAATGTCTCCACTACAAACTGACTCAGGGGCCCAGCGCACAAGTGGTAACTGCACTGGTCTTTTATTGGTACACTCTGCCTTGAGGTCGTTTGAGTTACAATCAGCACACGTTTGCTTTGAAAACTGCCATGATTACATAAGATGGGTTATGACTTTTACGTTATATTTCAACTGTTTTGATTCCACTGTCGACAGCAAATCTTTTACTACCGATCCTTTTGTCGGAGGTTACATTCATTATAGTATCAGATTTGTCTAAGGTTTTCGTAAACTTTCTGTACTAACTTCAAAAGGAAATTTATGCACTTTAAGATGTTTTGTTCCAAGGCTAACATGTTATAGTAACATGACTATCCTCGCTATTACTGTGGACGAATCTTTTTTCTCCTCTAGTCTCTTTTAATATTCGCAAACATATTTCTTCATCTTTTAGTTTTACCTCCAGAACGTTAGCAAGAAATTTGACCTGAATGCCAGGTTCTTCTCGGAAGCCAATTTCGTTGTACAACCACTCGTCAATCTCGACAGCTTTTGGACGCACGTATCCGAAAGCGAAATAAAATTTTAATGTTGATTTGATGAACTGTTTTGGTTCCATGATGGTTGACTTGACTACAAAGTGCTTCACTCAAAACTATTAACACTTGACGACACGTGTACAAACAGGAAGTGTCAGTGCAGAGCGACTGCTCATTTTGTCTGTCAGTGAACCACTAAGCCAACGAACCGCCCTCAAAAATCATATAAATGCTTTCATAGTTGAAGGTGACGAAAGGCATGTCTCACTGCAATAGTATCAATATAAAAAAAAAAAAAAAAAAACCGTAAAGTATCTTACTTACTTAGTTTTGTAATTTTTTCCTCCACATGAAAAATATGGCGTTAGAAGTATTTCGTATGGTCAGAATGCAGCAAGGGAACTAGCGAATCATGTACCAGAACTTTGTTTTCGTGATAATTAGTTTCGCATCTAAACAGCATCATTAAATCGAAAACTCACACACGAAATGTACAAAATCCGTTTTTATCTCCTTTCGGTATTTCCAATCATTTCTATATTCAAATATGATTCAGAAGAATTTATACATCATTTTAATTGTATTTCCCTTTATTTAATAAGGAATTTTAGTATGAAACGCAATCTGGCATTTTTTCTTTTCGTCAATGTCCAGCCTATATGTTGTTGCCACTGTTTTTATTTCTTCTATACGTTGTTGTCAGTTTTTATTTCTTTTTTAAATTTCCAATGGCAATTATTTTACTGAGATAATTGATTTCACTTAATCCAAAGTCAAAGTGATTAATTTGATTACTTATCAGCTTTTCCCGTGACTTCATTTAGATCTATCTAAGAAGCTCATTTTCTTTTTTTCTCTAGTTGTTACAAATTTTAATTTTAAAATCAATATAAAACAATTAAAGAATAGAATACCAGAATAAAAAGAACATGACGAATTTAATTTTAAATCATTTAACTATATTGGGAAAAGCAATTATTCTTTACGGAGTTTAATAACAACAGTACTCTCACATTATATATATACATTTATTGTCATTTCATTCATCCCCCTTAATGGAGGGGAGGCGGGCTGGCAGCACACATGTCGTGCTCTTCAGCCAAATGATAATATGGTTTACAATAGATTTTCGTAAAGGAATGTTTACACTTTTACAAAAATAATACAGTAGATTTGCATTTAGATGTTACATGATCAGAGTTGTAGTTTTGTACAATATTTTGTTTGCTTTTCTTGCAGATTTGTGGCTAGTAGTAGGCGATTTTGATGTCATTCACAGAGTGGGGTAAATTTTTGTTCTCTTGTTGAGGTATGGTAGGTAGTCGGTCTCTGTGCTGGGTTATAAAAATGATATTTTGGAGGTGCAGTGTTGGTGGGATTTGTTTGTAACAGGAGGGGAGGTGAAGTGGTTCTTTAAGTAGGCAGTGAGTTATAGGATTTTTGTTTAGAAGGCTATTGATAGCATATTTTAGCCGGAGAGATTCTATGTGGATCAGTATGTGAGGAAAATGCATTCTGATATACAGGTGTTGGGTAGGAGAAGGTAGTCTTATTCGGTAGGCGATTCGGAGGGCGTGGCGTTCTCTTATTTGGAGTCTATTGTAGAAGTGGTCAGGTGCGGAAAGCCATGAGAGGTGACCATTAGTTAGGATGGGGCGGAGAAATGATTTGTATGTATTTATGATGACCCTACTATGTAGTCCCCAGGATGTTCCGGTAAGTAATTTTAAAAGGTTTAGGCGGGTTTGGGCTTTGGAGGTGATGGTTCTAAGATGAGGTGTCCATGTAAGATGTCGGTCGAGGGTGATTCCTAGGTATGTAACTGTGGGTTGTAGTTGGATGGGATGATTGTATATGGTTATGTTAAAATCAGCGAGCCTGTATCTTTTACTAGTTTTTTCAAAAATAATGGCTTGTGTTTTATTGGGATTAATTATTAATCGCCAGCGGTAGCACCATTTGACGAAGCTGTCTAGTTTGATCTGTAGGGCCTTCTCAGACTGTTGAAGGGTTTTATGAACGGCGAGATAGGCGGTGTCATCTGCGTACTTAAGGATATATGAAGGTGGTGCGGGAATGGGTATGTCGGTTACATACAGGATGTATAAGAGGGGCGACAGGACACACCCTTGGGGGATACCTGCGGTCATGGTGAAGATGCGGCAGAGAATGTTGTTTATGGAAACAAAAGAGGTACGGTTGGTGAGGAAGGAAGCTATTGTGCGAATGTAGGTGATCGGAAGGGCGAAGGTTTGCAATTTGAAAATGAGGCCGGCATGCCATACTCGATCAAATGCTTTTTCAATATCTAACAGGATAAGTATTGCTGATCTGTGGGTGTGGATGTGGGTGGTCAGACAGTGCATAAGTCTGAGGAATTGATCTTGGGTCGATAGGTTTGGACGGAAGCCACACTGGGCGGGGGATAGGAGAGAGTGTTGTGATAGATGTTTGTGGATACGTCGTGATAGTATGGTTTCAAATGTTTTGCTGAAGACGGAGGTGAGGCTGATGGGGCGGTATGAGTTCGGATCTGATGTGTGTTTATTAGGTTTGGGGAACTTATGGATTTTTGAAGATTTCCATTTTGGGGGATAGATGCCAGAGTTTAGTATGTTTGTATATAGAAGAGCTAGAAGTTGATGGAAAGAGCGGGGTGCTTCTTTGATGTGCCGATATGTGATTGAATCGGGGCCCGGGGTAGCATTTTTCTTGGTGCTGAGGACGGATAGGATGTCATTAGCTGTGATAGGGGTGTTAAGTCCAGTACGGCTGATGGTTTGAATGTAGTTGAAGTCAGGAAGGACGGGATGTGATGTAGGGTCGGCACGTTGTTCGATAATAGGGGAGTCTGCGTAGTCGAATTTGGCGACGTTTGGGACAGTGTGGATGGTTTCAAGTAGGCTGGCGAAGTGGTTGGTTTTTTGAGCGTTGTCGGGGACAGGAAGGTTGTTGTGGAGGAGGGGGTAGTTGGGGGCGGATTTGAGACCAGTTTATGCGGCGGAAGGTGGACCAGTATTGGGAGGCAGTTTTGCGAATATTTTTGGTTTAGCTGGTTGCAGGTGTCCCTCCAGGTGCGTCTTTTCTGAGCGGCGATGCAGTTGCGGACTGTTCGTTGGAGTTGCCGGTGGAGGGAGAGTAGCTGACGGTCATGGGTTGTTAGGTAGGTGCGGAAGAGGCGACGTGAGATATTAAGAAGTTGAAGGGCTCGACTGGGTAGTGATGGTTTGTGAGGGGTGATAGGAGTCAAAGGAATATGAGTGGCAGTAGCGTCTGTGATTGTACGTTGGAGGTATTCGGCGGTTCTAAGTAGGTTGTCTGCGTCTATGATATTTGGGTTGTCTGTCGCTATCTTGGTCATCTATGAATTCCCTGTAGTCTTTCCAGTTGGTTTTAATGTAGTATTGAATATATCTATGGGGTGTAGTGGTGGGGTGGGTGCGGGGTGTGGGGGGCATTGTACTGGATGGAATGCATAATAGGGAGGTGATCACTGCAGATTGGATCGAGGACATGAAGGGTGGAGCGGCTTAGTATATTGGGAGAAGCTATAACTAAATCAGGGGTTGTGTTTGATTCGGGGCGTGTGAGTATGGGATGTTAATGATGTCACCTCTCAAGGCGATTAGGATGTTATGAAATTGATGAAGTTCTTACTGGGTGCGGCTATGGATATTGATATCTGCCATGATGATGTATGTGCTGTAATGTTATCTATATACTAGCCCGTACCCGCGACTTCGTACGCGTGGATTAAGAATTTTTTGCCAGAATTAAATATACAGGGTGTCCAGAAAAGGACTCCCTGATTTCAAAATTAAATATCTCGAAAACAAAGATCGATAGAGGAATGCAGTAAACGGTACGTTTATTGTGACAGCTGTAAGAAGTGTATACAGCAGTGTGAAATAATAGTTACAAAAGCTGCTAATAGATGGCGCTGTAATCGCCATACGTAATACCTAAATAGTGATCCGAAGCTCAGGGCGATCAGTTCCACCATTGAAACGTGCCAATGGTGAACATTTTGAAAACATTGTGATGTGATTGTTTGCAAAGATTGTTTTCATACGATTATTTCAATTATGTATGCTGATATGAGCGTACAGCGCCATCTGTTAGCAGCTTTTGTAACTAATATTTCACACTGCTGTATACACTTCTTACAGCTGTCACAATAAACATACCGTTTACTGCATTCCTCTATCGATCTTTGTTTTCGAGATATTTAATTTTGAAATCAGGGAGTCCTTTTATGGACACCCTGTAGAAAGTTGTTGGTAACGAAGGATTGGTCCCAAATAAAATCGGGTCGGAATAATATGACAGGAAAGCTATCACTATATCACTATACCATCGAACATGTCTCTTGAAGAGAATCAATTTCCAACATATTTCTGTCACCATTCGATAAGGCCTCAAATTTCGTTACTACAACTGTTAATCATACTGGAAAAAATATCCTGTGCCCTTCATACAGATATCCTTATAAAATTCCATCACAACGATATAGCCATTTAGTAGTCAAAACGTAACAAAAAGACAGACTTACTTCCGTATTTATAATAATATTACTGTGGTTCCACTCACACACTGACTGCGAACAACACCTGAGGGATCATTATAACGTAAAAAAGTGTACACCTACAACAATGCAAGACTACTTACGATTTGCCTCGCATTGCACCCGTAACTTTCTAATATCTACAGTTTAACATTCAATCCGGATAACCTACGGCCCAGGCCTGACTCTTACGATGAAAAACAGTTCTTAAAAATCTTAGCCTCCATGGAGATTTGAACCGGAAACCACGACGGCGGCTCGATGCGAACTGCACCACTGGGCTACCAGCCAACTTCACGGAAACACGGTACGGAGACGTCCATATCCAACGTGTCTGTCTATCGCCGTATTTCGAAGTTATGAGACAAAATGTGTTATTTATACAGATTTTTCAACCAAATGTAGACAGTATTTTTTTTCCTTGTTTCAAAGGATAAGTGTGCAAAGTTTCATCGAAATAGGATGAAAACTGTTGATTTGTATGAAGAACAAACAAAGTCCAATGCCCTCCCTACAGATTTTCTCGTCTAATTCCGTCAATATCGGTATAGGCATTTAATTGTCAAAACGTAACATAAGACAGAGATTTACTTCCGCATTTATAGTATTCCTACTGCAGATTACACACACACACACTGACTACGAATCACCCCTGATGGATCAATATAACGTAAAAAAAAGTGTACATCTACTGTATTGCAAGACTACCTAAGAATTGCCTCATGTTGTACCCCTACCTTTGTGATATCTACAGTTTAAAATTCAATCCGAATAACCGACGACCCAACCGTGACTCTTACGATCAAAAAATTTTTTTAAATGTTAGCCTCCACGGAGATTTGAACCGGAGACCACGACGTTCGTAAGCAAGCACTTTTGCCACTTTTTTTTTTTACTGGCTAGATTTATTTACTTAAAAATAACACAATTTCTCAACAGGTATTCGTGCTACGAGAAATGTCAACGTGATTTACTCTCACATTTTTATGGATTTCCTTATATAGAAGAAAAAGTACAAATTCGACCGCGAGAAGTCTAGCGCCAGGCAATATTAACTGAAAAAATTTTCATTGCAGAACAGTTAAATTTGTGAACACTTTTTAATGTCTCATTATAAATATAAAATGGGCCATCACGAACGTGTCTTCAGCTATGTGAATGTGCAGTTTCGCTAAGAAAAAACTTTCTGTGTTCAAACATAAAAAAACAGTTTTTGTCCGTATGAAAAAAGCATGGAAACTATGTAGCTAGTGTAGATGATAAAAATGATTATGTTAACCGTTGCATGGCGTATTACTTTATGCAGTTTCATTAAAATTGTTTCATTAGTTTCGCAGACGACATACAGATGGACAAACATACGGATAGACACACAAACGAAAATTACAAATTTTTTATTTTGGTCTTCTCAGTCATCAGTAGTGTATATCGAAAATACAATTTTTGAATTAAATGAAACATTGAAGTAAAGCCTTGCTGACATGGTGGAAACAACGATAAGACAGCTTCAGTATAGCGTAATAAGACACTAGGCATAGCCTACACCTAAATAGAAGGGGGAAGGGAGTACTTTCTGAGTTGTTAGCTAAAGCAGTGAGGGAGCCCGTTTCCAGTGATGATGGGGTCAGGACTGTGCCTTTTTTAGGTTAGGGGCTGCTGGTGAAGGGACAGAAATAGATTATCAAAGTGATACTGATTGCAGATTCGCGATGGGGAAAGTCACAGATATTAAAGAAATAGATGAAATGGCTGAAACAATAACTGACTGCGGTAAAAGTGGGAAAGAGGAGATAAATTCTGAAAATGTAAAGCCAGTAGTAAGGGTGTTAATGGTAAACTGTAGAAGTATAATGAACAAAGTAATCGAATTTGCAAACTTAATAGAGATGCATGAACCACAATAATAATTGGGGTAGAGAGTTGGTTAAAAGAAGAAGTACTAGACAGTGAGGTTTTTCCTGATGGTTACAGAGTGTACCGCAGAGATAGAGGAGCAATTGGTGGAGGAGTCTTCATACTAGTTAGCAAAAACTACCACAGTTCACTGGCTTCATAGATCAAGACCATGAGTTACTTGGGGTAGATTTCTGGGGTAATAAAAAAGAAAAAATCAGAGTGTTGGCTGTTTACCGCAGTGGAAGAATGACAGAAGAGGATGAGGCTCTTGGGGAGAAATTAAATTCATACTCAGATTTCAGAGGTGAGAATAGAATGATCATCATCGGCGGGATTTAAATTTACCAGGTGTAAACTGGGAAGGGAATAAGATAAATAACACAAGGGAACAAAGATTTGCAAATATCTTAATAAGGGAAGGAGGATTTACACAAGTGGTTGAGCAAAACACTAGGGGACAAAATATTTTGGATATATTTCTAATTAAGCCCGATGAAAACCTTTTGAGGTATCAAGTAACTGAAGGAATAAGTGATCATGAAGCAGTTCTGATGGATATTAGAGGATTCAGTAAACCAGCAGCCAAAATTGAAGGGGGAAATAGGTACAATTATAAAAAGGCACAGGTTTCAAATTTGAGGAGATATTTCAGAGAACAATTCAGCAAATGGAAGGAAGGCTCAGGTACAGTAGAGTCAAGGTGGGAAGAGTTCAAGGAGATAATAAGAAAGGGGGAAGAAAAATTTATTCCAAAGCAAAATAAAGAGAAGTAGAGAACCTATGTACTATAATAGGGAAGTGAGGAGGTTAAAGAGGTTGGTAAGAAAAGAACATAACAGAGTTAAGAGACAGCAGGGTAGTAGGGAATATTTAAAACAACTAAACAAGGACTTAATAACAGCAAAGAAAATGGCTAAAGATGGGTTTATGAAGAGTATTGTCAGTGCAGGGGACCATTGACTGATGCATCTAGAAATTTCTATGGCTATATCAGGAAACTGAGGGGAAGGGAGGATGTAGAGACACTTATAGATAAGGATGGAGAAGAAGTTACTGACGATTTGAAAAAGGCAGAGATTTTAAGTAACTGGTTCAGTGAAAGCATTAGGGACAATGAATCAGAAACAGGAGGGTCTAATTCGGAGAACGAGCTTAACAACACAATTAGAAATGACGATAGTAAAAAATTTGATATCCATCCTGAGGAAATCATGAAGGAAATAAGAAAGCTGAAAAAACATAAAGGGGCTGGTGAAGATAATATTACTACAGATATCTTAAAGATAGCCGGATGTGACATTGTACCTTATCTTGAAATATTATTTAAATTGAGTCTAGACACTTGCTGCAGGACTGGAAAAGTGCAATAGTAGTACCGGTACATAAGGGAGGGGTGAGAAATAGAGTTGAGAATTACAGGCCAATCAGTTTGACATCAGTGGTAGGTAAATTAATGGAAAGATTGATATGCAACCACATCAGAAATATATGTGAGGAACGTAATTGGTTTTCAAGCAGGCAACATGGTTTCAGGCAAGGATATTCATGCGAATCTCAGTTGGTGGGATATATGCAAGATATTTCAGATGAAATGGACAAGGGAGGCCAAATTGATAGTGTAGCACTAGATCTGTCTAAGGCGTTTGACAGAGTAAGCCATAAAATGGGTAAATAAGGAGTGGATAAGAAAGTGATTTGCTGGGTAGAAGAATTTTTAAAAGGTAGAAAACAGAAAGTTAGGGTAGGAAATGCGGTATCAAAGGAAGTGGAAGTAAAAATGGGTGTGCCACAGGGTAGCGTATTGGGACCATTGCTATTCATTATTCCTAATGAATAATTGTGTTGATTGTTTACTATCTGAAATTAGATTGTTTGCAGATGACAATGCTGTATAAATGAATCAAAACGATAGAGGATTGTAAACCGTTGCAGGGTTGATCTGAACAGGATATCTAGTTGGATTGGTAAAAATGGAATGAAGATAAATGCAAAGAAGAGTCAGCTTATTAGATATACAAATAAAAAATAGGTTAATTATGAATATAAGGTGGGTAAATAATTGCTTGCTGAAGACCTGAAATGTAAATATCTTGTGCGTTACTTTTGATAACAAGCTTAATTTGGCAGGACACATTGGACAGGTGGTAGGAAAAGGTTTCAAAGTTCTGCACTTGTTGGAGAGAGTGATGAGGGGATGTACGAGAGAAGTAAAGGAATTGGGTTACAAAACTTTGGTCAGACCATTGCTCGAATATGGTAGTGTAGTATGGGACCCTCATTTTACGTATCAAATATCGGAGTTGGAGAGGGTGCAAAAAAGGGCTGCTAGATTTGTTCTGGAAATTATCGCAGAATGCAATCAGTGACCGGATATGATAAAGGAGCTGGAATTGGATTCATTTCAAGACAGGAGGAGGATGAGGAGGGTCATGGGAGTGTACAGGGCATATACTGGGGATGAGGCATGGAAAGATATTGCAATAGGTATGAAAAGCAGTGCATGGAAGGGAAAAGATGACCATGACGACAAGCTGGCACTCGATTTCAGGCACAAAGATATGTGAATATTCTCTTCCTTAGGTAAGGGTGTCAAGGATTGGAATGATGTTACCAAGAAAAATGATGAATAATTTACCGAAAAATTTGAAAAAATTTAATATAAAATTTGTGAGTGCAGGATAGGGGGAAGATGGACATTGCCACCGGAGCCTGTGCTCCATTGCAATTAAATAATAATAATAATACAAACCCAAAATGTGAAAGCACTGGTCCGCTTAAGGTACGTTTTCCATTACTACAAATTTGTCCCGCAACATGTTGCGGGACCAGTGCCTGCACATGTGCCCGAAATTTATTGAAATGGGAACGGTTACCAACATGTTGTGGCATAAGTGCCGGGGACTGAAATGTGCCAAACGAGTGCGGGATACAACATGTGCCACAGCCGATGGAAACAGACTGCGACATCTCCCAGGCACAGCACACACACTGTGAGCAACACGTGTTTTCTTGTCTGTGGTAATTGTACTTCATTCAAAGCTAGTGCAGTGTTTGTTTCATGATGGAGTGGTCGAAGATTAAAGTAAGAAAGCTTATAGAGCTCTATGAACATGAGACAGTGCTGTGGAACTTAACTACTATTACTATTAATCCGCGATTCACTAAAAGTGTGTGGCGGAGGGTGCATTGCACCTATTCCGGAAGGTAATGGTTTGGAAGGGATATACAGGATATGGCATGAGGCGCCCATGGGCTATTGTGAGGAACCATCCCAGAATTCGCCTGGAGCGATCTGAGGAAACCATGGAAAACCTAGATCAGAATGGCCGGAGTACTTATCGAAAGCTACTCCTGTCGGATTTTATGTTTAGTCGTCCGGTAAATCCTTTCTATTCCACTCCCTAATCGCTCGTGGAAAAAATGAGTACAGAAATGAATCGGTTCTGGCCCTGATTTCTCTTATCTCATTTTTGCGGTCATTCCGATATATGAATGTTGCTGGTAGCAATATTTGTTTACTGTCGTTCCGAAATACTTCAGTCGAGAATTTTTCAATTAGCTTCTGTCGAGAGCAACGCCTTCGGTGCTGCAGGTCTTCCCAACCTAACTCCTTCAACATCGCACTTACGCTCTCCCTCCAACTATATACATCTGTCACGAATCGGGTGGCTCTTCTTTGGACCATCTCTAATGCCTCCATTAATCCCTTTTGATGGGGACCCCATACAGAGCAACAGTATTCTAAGTGAGGCAGCACTAGTGACTTGTATGCAATCGATTTAACTTCCGGAGTGCATTGTTTTAAATTACGACCTAGAAATCTAAGCATACGATTTGCTTTCCCAATTACATTCTCGATATGCTCATTCCACGACAAATTATTACGAAATGTTACCCCTAGGTATTTAGGGGAATCTACCGTTCTAAGGACAGTACCATTAATTATATATTCAAAGCTGAATGGTGTCACCTTTTTTTACTTACACGCATGACTTGGCACTTTTTAGCGTTTAACTCCAATTGCCAATCTTTACACCACGCAATTATTTTCATAATATCGTCTTTTAACAAAGCGCAGTCGTCCTGGGTTGTGATTTCACGATAAATAATAGTATCATCGGCAAATAATCTTTTCATCCCCCTTATTACCTTGTAACTGATGCGAACCACAAAAAGTTGAACAACAGAAATGATGCCATGCAAGGAATTGCTGATATTCTGGAATGCAGTACTGAAGAAGTTGGAAATAATAAATTTAAAAAAATCACTCTCTGAGGTATATTTAAGGGAGACGTGGTTCTGCCATCAACGAGTTATGAGACCCTTGCTAATATCTTTTTGCGGAAAAACTTCTAATCCACCATCTCGGTCGTTTTCGCTATTTTTTTTAGAAGTTCATAGTATGCGCCTGCCATCACAACAAAAGCTGCAGTAGCTGAGTTGTCCATATAGCTAAAATATTTGAACCAACAAATCATTCCACTCAAGAAACTGAGAAACACAGTATTTGATTCGCTGTACAAACTTCAACTATAGGCTTGCACTCGAGACCTCTCTACAAATGTTGCCGATGTCCTAGTCAATTGGAAATATTTGAACAATTACGTGCAATATGTGGCGGGCACAAATTGCGTGACATGTGCCAGGAACTTGTCAGAATGGAAACCTACCTTAACACTTCACGGATAGGAACTTACAACGTGTTAAATTTTGCTTTTTGGAGAAAGTTAAGTTCCAAAATTTCCTGTATTATTCCCTCCAAACATAACCTGGATATTAAAAAATAAGACAACTTTTGAATTCTTTCGGTAGGAATAACATCGAAGTAAAGAATCGCAATTTAAATTTTTACATGTCTGGCGTACAGTTTCTAATAATTTCTGCCATAGGAAATGAAGCGTTATTGGTATAAAATAGTGAATTAATTAAATTAGAAGTCACTTATTAGAATAAATTAGTTGCCTAACCGTGACTCGAAACCAATATTCTCAATAATCTTTGCAATCTAACAGTCACTGCGAATGCGAAACGTCCTTTGGGGTTGGAAGTGATTGATACTGCCTAACTTGTATTAGCGTCAGACCCGACTGACTGAATGAACTGGAATGCTCTGCTAGCTACGACACTGGATATGTTGGCCGGGGGATGTATTCGGCCATTAAATATTAACGAGGGCTGGACTAGACATGATAACCTGCCACAACCTCCCCGTACAGGGAACACCACAAGTCTCTCACACTTCCCTTCTAGGCTAATGTGAACACTGCTTTGACTATCCGACGTAAACAAAAGTGCTCCAAACGCCTCCGATATAATGCCCAACAGATTCGGCTACAAGATTAAGGAGATAAATTTGTCAAGAAATACAATATCAGCATGAAAATTCCAAATGAAATAATCTACACAAAACCCATCAAGATACGGAATGTTGTTATAAAAAACAATCGATGTGTGTTACAGAAAAGAAGGCTAAAATATGTAAAGATTAATTTACAAAAAAAAAAAACAAATTTGGAGAAGAGCGGATGAAAAGTATGTTTAGGAAGATTTCTTTTCCTCTTTACCGTATTAGTGTTATTATTTATGTGAACATAACCTTAATGAGACTGTGTGAAATGTGTAGTTTATAAACAAGAAGTAGGGAACATATAACCCGTCTCGTTGGCTCATTATCATGTTTCCTGGCGCATGACACTGGAAAAGCTGGTTCTAGTCATGACACTGGTGTAGTATTCATCAGATTGTGCATCAACGTTTTGGTTTCACCCTCTCCGAATTGCATATAGGGTGAGAGAATACAACACTGTTGACAGCAACTAGTCAATTGGATGGGGACGTTAAGCTTAGTGTTCCGTGGGTGTCTTCAGGAAGAGCAGATTCGAATTGGCAGGGTTTTATACTCATCCTCCCTTCGCTTTTCATTCATTCATAACGCAATCAACACACAATACTGAACACAAATATATTACAATCATCCACACGACAGTAAAGCTTCCATCACTAAAAAAAATCTGACAATGACTTTGCAGAGTAACTCCTCCTATCGTACCTGGGTCACTTGGTAAGGTGAACATCATCATCAAGGAACAGGTAACCGTCGCTGCCAGGATCAGAGAATACCTTAAACGGCCAACAGTGTAGAATGCTCCGATTTCACTCACTGAGCGGTCTGGTAGCACAGTAGTTAATTTGCATGGCTTGAAAGTTCATAGTGCTGGTTTCAAAGACCGGTGTGGCCCAAAATTTCAATGGGCGTTGCTTTGTTGAAGGGCGATATACCAGACTGCTCCAAGTTTCCAGATCAAACTGTAGATTCAGTAACAAAATTGGTAAGATCCGCGGGAAATTTAACCGAGATTCGGCAACTCAACCATTCTGGGATATTCCCATCGGCAATGTCGAAGTTCATATGCTCTGTGTAGAGTATTGGTATTTAATTAAGTTCTGGCCAAATGTAGAACGGTTAAAATTTCTCCTAACATGGGAATTGGGGCTTCTTACTTCTTAAGGTACGTTCCCTCGGCGCGTGTTAAAGGACGTCTCTCATGCACGAGCAGGTATGGCGCTCCTCGACCCACCGCAAGGCGGTAAAAGATGAAAGGCGCGTACTGCCTACCACGCGCAGTAGGAATGGGCCTTTATTGAGATCGATGCACAGTACTACCGAATTGTGCCACATGAAAGCATTTATAATAATATCTCAAATGAACGCGACTATATCCACTTCGAGAATAGTAGCACTCTTAAAAAGAGTAATTTGAGTCCTCCACATACAGCAAAATGGTGAGTTCCTCTGCTTAAAGTATATGATTGTTTTTGATTTTGTGCCAACGATTGCTATGAGTATTGTTAAATGCAGTGTGCTGTGTGATGAAACAGGTGATTGGTTGTTACCAGAAATTCAGACTCGTTTTTCTGAATATCAGCGAGAGGACCACCAAATTCCACGTCCCCATTCGATGCTTGAAATCACCATCACGCCATACACGTTACCAAGAAGTTGAGTATTTAACTCATGCACCTGGTACACAATCGGATAATTAAATGTGTGCATCATCATTTCTGATACTACGGTAGTAACATTTTTTCCACCACTGAGGCACAATCCGCAAACAACGCATAAAACACATCACATTGGCTCACAGACGTGGACATCGATATTGACCGTTCAGCGTCTAATGTTTTATTTAAACACTAAACTTTAGGGAGTTTGCTATGAACGTAGTGACGCTAAAGGTAAAAATCAATGAAGTGCCAGTCAGTTCTCGCGCAATCATGGTCCGTACTCCAATGATCTTAGCAGATTTGGATTTGGTAAATCAGATACAGTTGGTGGGACACGAAAGTCGATACTCGACGTAAATTACTGTTATATAGTAGACTCCACTCCATAAGTTGCCAACTCCACGGAACTAGTGCAGAAAGTTTCAATCAAATTTACTATAGATAGTAACTCTCTCTCTCTCTAAACATGATTATAGCACATGCAATGAAACAGCATCAATATGTGGCAAAACCAACAATAGATGTAATTGTTTGAAGTATTTGTTGTTCAATACGGGATATTGTCGATACCGGTTAAATTTCTTAGGTAATAGCGGTTTTGAAATAAACCTGCAAACAGCAATGGTCTGGTCTATCTACATCTACATTTATACTCTGCAAATCACAAACATTGTGGGTGGCAGAGGGTGCTAAGCACCAATCCTAAACCCGCCCATTCCAATCCCGAATAGTGCGAGGAAAGAAGGAATACATATAAGCATCAGTACGGCATCTTATCTCTCTAATCTTATCCCTCCGGTCATTGCGACCTAAATAGGTTGGCGGAAGAAGTGTTTCATTGCACTCGAAATTTAAATTTTTTCGCATATTCTCCAATAAATTCGAACGCAAGCTACGTCGTCTGTCTTCCAAACTATCCCAGCCCAATCTATGTATCAATTCTGTGACGCTTTCATTAGGGCTGAAGCAACCAGTCACGAATCTAGTGGCTCTCCTCTGCACCCTCTCAACTGAGTCCATCAGAACCTTGCGATACGGTCTATGATTAACAGCATAGATTGTCACTCATACCTTTCTTTCCAGTTGAAAGAATGATAAAAGAAATTACTTTTTACCCTCGTTGAAGAGCTCTAAACATCGGAAAAGTAGGCCTCAATGGTCAGGCATCAGGTTTCACCCTGTTTTGTCTATTATCTTTCATTACTTCATAAAACGATATCACAGTCATCCACATAAAAAAGAATACACTTGTAAATACGCTTAAATCATAAGGAAGGCAAGAAAAATCGCGCAATGCAGTGCAAATTTCATTAAAAAATGAACCAGCCAAATGACTCAGGGGAAAAAAGATACAAGGTAACACGGGATCGATCATTTAACATCTACTATAAACAAGCAATGAAAAATACAAATATTGAAATGCACTGTCTTCTCCAAAGATCTTTTAAAATCATATGAAGTAAGCCAGGACGTCCTGTGGCTCGTATTCCACGTTAAACCGTAGGTCCCAAATAGGAGGAACTGATTTAGTAGGCCTCCTTCGGTAGGATCCAACCAATCCTTCGGGTCGTGGACAAAGTTATTTGGGGGGGGGGGGGGGGGAATCCACACTACCAACTCGCCGGAAAAAATCACATTGAATTTTATAGCGAAAGGAAGCATCCGTTGTTCCAGAAAAGTAATTCAGTTAGATGAAGGTGGTCGCTATGAAAGAAATGCGTGATTTAACGTTAGAATGGAGGAGATAGAGTACTTGGCATTATATAACGGGGATGAGAGGTTTGTAAGCAGTGGCTACTGTGGTTTCGCTAACCACCACCCCTCTTGCCTTCCTCTCTCTCCCTCCCCCCACCCCCACCCCAGGTACTATTTTGATAGTTGTCAGTGTAAATACGCATATCCAAAAAGGAATCCTCGCTATCATTGGATCTCGAACCCAGATCGTCTATTTTGAGGTCTGGCGGACTTCCTACTGCTACACAGCACAAAACTGATTAATTGCGAATCAAAAATTAACATCACAATTCAATAATTACATTAATATCTATATTTTAAACTCTACCACCATTAACGCTTAATCCTGACACAGAACTGCAGCTAATTTGCTCAAGTAGAGATTTTCACTTTTTGATAAAACTATAGTGGACATATATTAAAGCTGGGCACCGTCATCATCCGTTCTGAAACTTTCTGTACCCTTTGTTTCGAAGGATGAATCAAAGTACCTTCTCAGTATCTAGGGTAGTATTACATCTCAAACTGGTCCGATTGTTGAAAGTTAACACAACGTAAGAAGAAACAGCTTTAGAAGTCACTAGAAAATATGATATGGAACCACTCCGGCACACTTGTAAAACAGAAAACTACAAGTAAAGTGAAAATAATAATTTGTAACAAGTTACCTTAGAATAAATAAAAAAAATTGTTACAAAGAAATTTTAGTATATTTTTCACTACGTACAAGTACTAGAAGTAATTAAATTATCAGACCAATATTTCCGTTTCCAAGGTCCAATTATTACGTTTCCCTACCACAAGGGAGAGTAGTATGGTAGCTCAGTGGTTAAGGCGTCTGATTGGAGATCGAAAAGTCCCCGGCGGGAATTTTTAAAAGGCCCTTAAACATACTCTCACCTCTGGCACAGCTTGTCGTGTAATGGGATGTTCGCCAGAACGCTTCCGTGCTTCTAATTCCACGTTAAACTGTAGGTCCCCTCTACCCACTGGGATGACGGGGTTAGGTAGGAACGGAGATAAGGAACTGACATTCCTACCTACGATACTTGGCTTAATATGCCTCTTTCGCAACGGTACATTCAATCTTCTGGTTGAGGACCACGCTTCGGTTTTTAACCTAACTTGGACTCATTCGATCGTCCATCTGTTCGTCCGTCAGAGGCCTCTAACTCCTAAGATAAATAATATTAGACATCAAACATGGACACGTTGCGTATTTCGTTGACCCAAAACTGAATATAGGTATAGTACTAAAATTTTTGTTGTGTTATGTTCAAGATGTGTCACAGACAGTAAAAGGGACAATTAAATTTGACCCCAGTGCATGGGGGCATAGACATTTAAAAGTCGCCAAAGAGAGGAATGAGATAAGATTATCAATTTTGTTTCCCTAGGGAATAAATACAACTTACGCCTTCAAGGATGTCAATTTCGTACCACGTTATCAGTAGGACTATCTCAAAAACTGTTACTAAAGAACTCAAGTTTTTTTTTTTTTTTTTTTTTTTTTTTTTTTTTAAATGGCTTTCGGCTGCTGAGGCCATACAGCCAGCTCAATGTGAATAAGTCATCATGCAGTGTTTATATTCAGTATCTTGTAAGTATGGACATCACAGGACGGACAGGACATTCACACCGACACACAACACTTAACATCCATGCCCGCGGCCGGATTCGAACCGGCGACCTTCGGTACGCGGAGCTAGTGCTCTAGCCCCTACGCTACCGAGGCCGGCAGCCCAAGTTAGTTCTGAATATCAACCATATCCTGTATTTAAACAAATGCTAAAAATACCTACACCTAATATAAAAACAAGGAACGGTAGGGAAAACAACCAATCACTTAATCACTTACCATAGAGGAAGGCTGTACCCCCTGTTTGAACACACTACTGTAGTGTGTCTTCTGCGATAAAAATTAACAATAGTTTGTATTTTACAGTTACTTTGTGACATATTAATGTTATTTGGAAGCTCTCTCAATGGAGAGTGAGTTACAACCTAATTTACCTACAGTAAAATTGATTGTTACTGAACGACAGTAACAGCGTGAAAATGGGTACGTGTCGCGGCGATGGAGGATTGTCTGCTTCCTATCCTGAAAATGTGGCTGGCATTCATTTTTGCTTGCCGTATTATATGTTAATTTTACACTTTCAAAAATTCATAAAATCGAAACGCTATAACTTATTTGTCCCAAATCTTTTCTATCAATAGAGCATCTGTGGAAGTTTTTTCAACGTATGGGTGCAATTCTTTTGTTGCACGCTGCCACTGCTAGAAAGTGCTAGTGTAGAAAATGGCAAATACACCACAACAGAGGAGCTAGCGTGTCCTTCCGTTAGCAAAAACGGAGTCAGTAACTATTGTACAACGAGTATTTCGCACACACTTTCACCTGGAGCCACACAGTAGAGCGTCCATTTATACCCGGTATAAAACTTTGAAGAGAAAGGCTACTGTTGCCACAGCAAAAGTTCTGGTCGCCCTCTTGTGTCTGAGCAAAATGTGATTCGCGAAACCCCCAGAAATCTACACATTGAACAAGTCGTAAGCTTCAGAACCTGCGAACTACCGTTTGCAAAATCCTTCATAACCGGTCGCGCATGGAAGCGTACACATTGCAGATGTTCCAGAATATCATGCGCAAACTGATATATGCATCTATATGTCAGCCAGGATCAACAATGATAGCAATCTGTTCAAGGGGTTAATATTCAACGATGATGCAACGTTTCACACAGATTTATTTCGTGTCAGAAACATACAATCACACAATCACAAACATCACTGGACCGAAACTTGCCACTTCCAGTGCATTTTCTGAGGTCTCATATAGATCATCTTTCGAGCAGGATTCTGGACAAAGTTGATACTTGAACATGTGCTGAACAGTCTGGTCTTCTCCGCAGTCGAACTTGAAGTCGTCAATCTCCGGATAGCCCCATCTTACTGTGTTGACTTTGAATCTTCCCACTCCCGATCATAGCCTATTCAGAGACTTCCATATCAACAATCCCTAATCATAGCCAGGTGGCAAAGATTCGGAAAATCTTCCCTAACCCATGGGGGAAGATGAGCCTTAGCTTCCCACAGTTGTAACCTGGCTTTCACAGTTGTAATTACGTTATAAGTCCCTGATACTTTCTAAGAAAACTTTTCCTGGACTTCAGTCTTTGCCTGCTATGCCCATACTATGGATGAGATCTTGCATGGTTCACGTTCCTCCTTTCCTTGTTCACTGCTATTAACCTTAGAAGTTAATCGCCACAATGATCGTGTTCGCGTAACAGAAAACTCCCTTTTCACCATCTACAATGAACGAGAATAACCAAAGGAGAATGTGGTCTGCGAATGTCGAAGAGGTGATTTACAGCCTTTCCCTTTACGGCTTCTGCCTGAATCACAAGAAAACTCCAATAGCTTCATCTTGCAACAAAATGGCGCACCTCTCACTTCTACTTGTCTGTGCGGGAACACCTAAAACCCCGCCTGGGCGGTGACTCAGCCGAGCAGGTGCTGATGATGACGTGTGATGATGATGGCCACTACAGATACTAGACTTAATCCCGTGTGATTGTTTCTTATGGGGTTATGCGAAGGACAAAGTGTTTTTCCCACCTCTGCCAAAATCCTTGACAGGGTTAACGTAGCGAATCGCAGCTGCGGTCGCGTCCATCACAACTGACATGTCGCAAAAGGTTGGGGAAGAGAATGAATATCGTCTCGACGTCTGGCGTGTGATTCGAGGAGCACATATCAAGTCCCTGTAAAAAAAAAGCCGAAGATACATTAAAAATACAGTCCGAAGCCAGAACATTGACCGTTCCGTTTTTATGAATTTTTTAAAATATAAAGTTCTTTTCTGTCCAAATTGCATATCTCGACCGTTAGAGTAGGGAACCTTACTTCCGTAAGGCTCTGCTTGCTCTTGGGTCGTTTTACTAAGGTTTCTCTTTTTCGTTGAAAAAGCAGTAGCAAGGAATAACCGTGAAAAGCCGTTTGTGAAAAGTACCTTCTCGTGGAAATGTTAGATTTGGAACTTATCAACTTTATCGGCAAATAAAACAAATAGTTTTTGTTGATAACGGTTTACAGTTATCGCATGCCTATTATTTTACAATGACTCGTTATTTATACCATACAACAGTCACCGCTGTAAAAATTTTGGCACCGCTGCAATGGTGGTTAAGGACACAAAAGCTAGTTTGAATCGGCTAACTGTATGATATGCCGAAAACCGAACGCTTAGGATGAGCGGCAACGCTTCCGACCTTGCGTTGGGGAGAACGTGGTTCGAATCCCTGTCGGGCGATACAGTTTTCAATTTTCCGTTGTTTACCCAAAATCTCTATTCAATACTGGGATGGTTCCTTCGAAACACCATGGCCAAATTCCTTACAATTCCACGCCCTACGTTCTTTCCCGCTTCTAATGACCACGACATCAACACCGACGAGGCACAAAGAAAAAAAAATCTAATACTCATCGTTTTAAAACCTTTTAATTGTGAAAGAGCCTTCTTGAAAAACAGAAATCTTTTAATTACAAATATTGATCTAAGACAATGAAAGAACTTATAGCTCTATGTGTGGAGCATAGTATTTTATGTTAGCGCAGTATGGACCTTAGGAATACCAGGATGATAAAAAAAATGAAATATTTAAAATATGGTGCTACAGAAGGATACTGAAAGTTAAATAGAAAGATAAAGTACGAAATGAACGACTTTTGGCAATGCTGAGTAAGAAAAGAAGTTTGTGGAAGAGATGTGAGTGATAGTGTGACACTTGCAGAGTGTACAATAAAGAAGAGATAGGATGGTGGTTCACAGTTTAAGACATGATAGACCGGTTAATTTGTTAGCCGAAAGACACACACAAAAAAATCTTACTGTATTATGGCAGATATGACCAAAAACTATTAAACAAAAAAAAAAATAAACTTTTTCTTCTAGTTTCTTATCCACGGGGCTAAACAGATTTTTTTTTATTGAATTATATTTTCTACTGTAGGTTCCTAAATGGAGTACGCAATGCAAAAATACAAATTGAAATATGTGGTTATTAGGTGATGTGATTATGCATTGCATCTATAGTTGTCCGTCAAAAGAAGGAGAAGAGTAGTTGATTCTTGGCTGTCCGGGTGGCGCCGAGTCATGTTCATCGTAGCCGACGTTTCGACCCTCATTCTGGGGTCTTCTTCCAGGGCAGAACGTCGGCTACGATGAACATGACGCGGGGCCACCCGGACAGCCAAGAATCAACTGACTCTGGCCGCGGAAGCCTACGATTACAGAAGGAGAAGAGTATTTTACGTAAGAACAGAATAACGGAATTTGCTAGAAAAAAAAGTTAGTGTAATTATTTCCATGCAAACAGAGTAATGTTTCACGAAGGTTTGGACAGACAGAAAAAATAACTGCTGCGAGGAGAGAGAAATATGTGTAATCATCTGAAAATGTAAAAGTAAAGGAGTGTCAAAGTAGCTATTAGATGACAAAGGTGTTTATATTCTTTGTGTTCGCAGCCGTAGATTTTTTTTTTTAAATGGCATTTGGCAACGAAGGCCATACAGCCAGCTCAATGTAATTTTGTAGTATTCAGTGTATAAATCATCATCCAGTGTATATTGTATTTTCCAATGTATGGACGCCACAGGACGGACAGGACATTCACACAGACACACAACACTTAAACATCCATGCCCGTGGCCGGATTCGAACCGGCGGCCTTCGGCACCGGAACTAGCACTCTAGCCCCTACGCTACCGAGGCCGGCGCAGCCGTAGATGATAGGTTCGCGTGTTAGATCGGTGTTGATTTAAAGATAGTTAGTAACAGTGTGTTGATGTGGGTAATTGATAAATGGCTCCTTTCCTACTTATTTTATAGGAAAAGGCTCTTCATGTTTTTGCGATGTAATAATACAGCACTGCACTTAGATAAAAAGCCTGTGGGCGATTGTCTCCTCTTTGCGACTGCACGGAAAAGGAAGTCAGGTGTGAGGTGTCGTTCCTGGTATGGCGGCAGTCACGGTCGTGACTCTCCGTACCTGTCCACTGGCTCACCTGCCAGCGGCCTGCGTGGTCACTCACAGGGGAACACACACAGTCCATGTGCATTAGAAGTAACTCCCTCCCCGTACCGGTGGGCCCGCATGGCTTTCTCTCACTCTGCTTTCTCTCACTCTGCTTTCTTGTTCAATTAGTAGACCAAACATCTCTCCGCATTTCCAAAGGTATACTCCTCTAGTTCTGCTTCCACTTTCTTACAAAATTTTTCGCTCTCAAAATATAACAATTTTCCGAAATTTTCTTTTATCGATCATGAAAAGGTCTTAAATTTCCCGCCATAGTGTATTTCATACGAAAATATATTATTTCGATTCAATTCATACGACGAACAAGTGGTTTCGCTTTTTCTAAGGACACTCGGTATGTACTGATTCGGTGCTTATAGACGTCTGCTCGAATTTGGAGGGCCTGCATTAATTTCTAACGCTCTGATTACTTTTTCAATCGATAGAGATGGTACCTCTCCGCATTTACAATTCTTCCTACGTTCTTTCTTTGTAGTTTGACATTTGTATTTCCGAAGTATCATTTTTTCGAAATTTAATTTTACATATCTGTAAATGAATATCATTTGACCTTCTTGGTGTATTTCTTACGAATCAATATCGTTTTGGCTCTAGTCACACGTCAAAAGAGCGTGGTGAGCACCCTATGGTCACGTATTCGCTATTAACTGAACAATCACATCGCTTTCATGCGTCGTGTGAGCGTGCGAGAAATGGTGATCAATATATTTGTTCCTTCCAAGCTTTCTCCTTCGATCGCCATCCACTTCGTTATCCTCCATTGCGTAGTTTTTGAATACTACTCGTTTTAAGTTTGGCAGTTCTTAAGTCGGTCATAATTACGTGAAGCTACGCAGTACCTATCAAAGATAGTGTATTCACGTCAGAATGTATTTCGAGAAAGAAACAATTAAACATTTTTAAACCTCTTTTGTTTTTCAATTTGGGCTTTAATATTCATCAATATCGGTATTTTTTGCGCCGGAAGAGTTGAGGGCACGGAACGGGAATTTAGGACTATCGTCCATGGAATTTGTGAATGCGCCATCTCGCTATTCATCTGGATTGATTTTGGTAAAGCATGGAATCAGGATACCCGAGGGTTTGAACCCATGTCCACACCCGAATTTTACCGCTCGCCCACGGCGCTCGGAGGTTTAAACATATATATATATAAAATGCACTGAATGATTTGAAATTTGATGCACCTGTTTCTTCCTGTCAAAATAAAAATATGGTGTTATTAAATCTTCCGTAATAAACGCCTCAGGATCATAACTACTCCCAAGGCACGTAGGAATGTCGCATGATCTTTCTAAAACCTTTTGTAACGTCTCAAAAACGGCTGGGATGAATTTGATGATCCTTGGTAACATATTTCTCAACTATTGACTAAAAGTACTATATGAGTAAATTAAAGAGAAGCGCATTTGGCAACGGCGGTTAGTTTATTTAAATTGACACTTTCCCATACAGACAAGCACTTACCGGAAAAAATAATCAGAATGTATGCGTATAAATATGGATCAGTTGTGCGACTTATCTTTAACCCAGAAACTTAGAATCAACACTCAAAATCAAAAGTAACGTACCACCTGCAGAAGATAATCAGACCAAGCAGAAATGCAGAGACTGATTTCAGAATTAGAACCTGACTTATAATTATTTGAGGATTTAGTGTAATTAATCAGTGAGGGGACTTAATTTCTGAGGACAGGCAGTGTGTAGTGCTAGATATATACTGGTTAGAGGTCTTGGAGGTGAAGGCAACGGCGATTTATCGGCGACACCGGCCCAAGAAGCACGGCTGTTGGTCACGCTAGCTTCTTTGTCTGCAAAGGACAGCGACACCTCGGCACAGCTACCTGCTACAGGCGGTACACTTTGACAGTGGCCCTCGGACCGTAACTTGTATCATTGACTGGAACGCTGTTCCACACTGTGAAAGTATCTGCGAAGTAAAAGTCCATTTTGGTTTTTACTAAGAGAAACCTCCATACCGCGCCCAAGTAGTAAAAATTCATCAAAACACGACAGCTTACGGTGACGTATACTCGGACGGGGATTCGAACCAGCGTCCTCCCGAATGCGAGGCCAGAACGTTAGCCGTTCACCCACAACGCTCGGACATGCGCTATCCGTCTGTCTGTCTGTCACCGTCGGGCTAGTTTTAAAAAGTTCATGAAAAAATATGTTATTTATTCCGAAAAAGTAACTATTCTATTTCATTCCTAATAGTGCATAGGATTTTCTTGTCAGATTTCATTAATAAAAGTTTAGTCGTAAAAGCGTAACAAACAGACAGTTAATTTCGCATTTAAAATATTAGTGTAGATGGTACAATATCATTGTTAGAACTGGCAATAAATCGCCACGTATGATCTGCTGCTTTATTCTTGTAGCAGTTGATATGTAATGATGTGGAATTAATTAATTATTATAGCAGGACATAAATAGAAATATAGAATAACTGGAATGAGATAACGGGAAACCACCCCTGATGCCAGGGCCGGCGCAAGGATTCTCGGGCCCCGGGTAAGCAATCTTAGGCCCTCTCCACTCCTCCCCGAAAATATTTTTACTTTAGGAGGCATCCATAAATTACGTGAGGTGTTTTTCCGGATTTCCGGACCCCCTCCAAAACCTTACGTGAGATTTCCGTAGAACCCCCCTCGGTGATATTTCACGGGACCCCCCCCATTTCACTTCATGTAATTTATAGATGCCCCCTTACACTTTTTTTTTTTAAATTCAGAAAATTTTAATACAAAAATGTTCAAAATTACTGGTGCAGATTTTAAAATTAATGTTTGATTTTTATTTATTGAGGCATCCAGGCCGGCGGGCCCCCCTTTGGTGGCCCGGGCCCCGGGTACTTTTGCCCCGCTTAACCCCCCCTAACGCCGGCCCTGCCTGATGCATCTCCTCGAGAAGTTACTGTTAGGGATAACATCATCCATGATACCTGTCCACTCCCGGGTATTATATTATAGTATTAATCATAATTTCTCGTGATTATTTAGATAGTAACAGAGTTTTCCGCCATCGGCACAATCCGCCACTTTGTAGCTGCATCAACTACCCAGGTTAAAATATAAATCCAGTTATTCCTGTAGATTAAAGATTTGTTTAACGCATAATGTAAACAACGGAAGCATTCTAGCTTGCTTCAAGGAAACTTTTAGTAGACGAAATTCCAGATCTCACTATGCAGTAATGCTCTAGCATCGAATTAGTGAATAGCACACTACCTCTCTAGTTGCTACTCAGAATTTTACTCAACGTTCCACATGTTAAATGATTCCTCAGACTTCCACTGCCATCTTTGTTCATGATTAATTGACTTTCGGGTTTTGCCGCGTTGTTTATTTCATCACCTAAGCTTTCGGCTGCTATCCTCCAGCCTTCGTCAGAGATACTGTTTATGTTGACATAGCAACGAGCGCCAAGCATCACAGAGTAAGAGGCCGCTATCTTCGTTGATGTTGTTGGTGTTTTTTAAAATTTCTGCTGCCTCTTTCACCCGTGTCACACCATCATCCGGCAACGAAGAGAGGCGTATTGACATCACTCAACTTAAGAGCTAAGACAGTATGTGACTCGGAAAGTCTGAATGAAGAAATGGAGACACTTACAAAAATATTCCAAGCCAACGGCTATAGTGAATCTGAGATCAGGAAGGTTTTAAGACCCAAAAACCTATGGGAGACGTCAACTTATCCCATGATATTAATGTGCCAACAAAATTCGCCTGTCTCCCATACATACAGGGTATCACAGACCGGATTGGGAAATTGTTAAAGCGGGTGGAGGTGCGAATAGTATATAAGGCTAACTGCAAACTTGGTCAGTCACTGACAAAGGTAAAAGACAAATTACATCCACACCAGCTCATGGGTGTTTACGAAATCCCCTGCAGTTGTGGCAGTGTTTATATCGGCGAGACAGGTCGCACTGTGGCGGAGAGACTTAAAGAACATATCCGCCACTACAAATATAACAACAGTGACAAATCCGCCGTAGTCCGCCATGCTATTGTCGCGTTGGAACCGGGACAGGTGTGAATTCGAAGGTTACTTGTCAATGAACACAGCACTTAAACTGAGAACAGGTTTATTGAGAACTCAAACATACACGCAGCACTGACTGCCTCTTGGGCAGAATGCTCTTCTATTTATACACAGATAGAACGTACTAGAGATTACAAGAGTAGTTAACAAATGAAATGTGTAGAAGTTACAAGTGACCTTAGGAAACATGTAGAATCTTCTGGAAATAATAAACAGAATTAAATAATTTTTGTCAGTGGGCGGGATTGAACCGGCGACCTTCGGTACCGCAATTCGTGACGCTACCCGCTGCGCCATGCTGGCAGACGGTACACTGGCGTTCATGCGGCATTGCTCCCTCTCCTGAGGAAAACAGCGTCCCGCTGTTAGATTTCTTTTGGGGCACGCTGAAGTGTCCTGGATCTTGATCGGACGGTCAGACGGCTCATAATCCTCGACTTCGTATGTGACGTCTGACCGGCGGCGTATGACACGATACGGACCAAAGTACCGCTTCAGTAACTTTTCTGATAGCCCAACCTTCCGGACAGGGGTAAAAATCCATACGAGATCTCCTGGGTTGTACGCAACCGGTCGGTGCTTGCCGTCATACCGCTGACGGTCCCTCTCCTGGGTGGCCAGTGTTCGTATGCGAGCCAGCTGTCTTGCTTCTTCGACCCTGGTAATGAGCTGTTTTATATAGTCATCCTGAGTGTCGTCCGGCTGGAATGGGAACAGCGTATCCATTGTGGTCTCAGCTTCACGGCCATGGAGCAGAAAAAACGGAGTGAAGCCTGTCGTATCTTGCCTTGCTGTATTATAAGCAAATGTGACCACTGGCAGTATTGTATCCCAATCCTTCTGCTCAACATCCACATACATCGACAGCATATCGGCTAATGTCTTGTTGAAGCGTTCTGTGAGACCGTTTGTCTGAGGGTGGTATGCAGTTGTCATCCTGTGGACAACGTCGCATCTTGACATGACCTCTGATACTAGTCTTGACTGGAATACCTTTCCACGATCGGATATCATCACACGTGGTGCTCCATGCTTCAAAATAATGTCTTCTACTAGAAATTTTGCAACCTCTGGAGCTTCTGCAGTCGGCACAGGTTTGGTGACAGCGTAGCGCGTGAGGTAGTCGGTGCAGACTATTATCCATCGGTTACCGGTTGTCGACTTCGGGAACCTCCCCAAAAGGTCGATCCCAATTCGGTGGAATGGAACTGCTGCAGGTGGAATTGGTACTAGATGACCTGGAGGTAATTGCGGCACATGTTTCCGTCGCTGGCACTCTTTACAGTGACTCACATAATGCTTGACAGATCGGTAGAGACCCTTCCAGTAATACCTGCGTCTGATTCGGTCCAGGGTCTTCACAAATCCCAGATGACCGGATATTGGGGCGTCGTGGAAATACTTGAGAATAGCTGGCTGGAGATGAGCTGGAACGACCAGAAGCCACTTGGGGCCTAGTGGATCGTAGTTGTTCTTATACAATGTCCCATCTATCAATTGAAACCCTCCTTTGGCCGGTTCTCCTTTCTCCAAGGCGTCTATGGTTCTTAATAACTCTGAATCTTCCCTCTGTTCAGCTGCAACGTCACCTAATTCAGCGAGGGCTGAAATTCCATTCATGCTGTTGTGTTCTATTAAAGGATTCCTTGAAAGGCTGTCGGCATCCTTGTGTTTGCGTCCGTTTTTGAATACCACCGTGACGTCGTACTCTTGAAGTCTAAGTGCCCATCTTGCTAGTCGACCTGATGGATCCTTCAAGCTGGTTAGCCAACATAAAGAATGGTGGTCTGTTACGACGGTGAAAGGTTTGCCGAATAAATACGGACGAAACTTGTTGATAGCCCAGACAACTGCGAGGCATTCTTTCTCGGTTGTAGAGTAGTTTATCTCGGGCTTAGAGAATACTCTTGATGCATAGGCTATCACCTTCTCAGCACCTTCCTGAATTTGCACAAGCACTGCACCGATCCCATAACCGCTGGCGTCAGTGTGAAGTTCAGTTTCTGCATTCTCGTCGTATAAGGCTAGAACTGGTGCGGAAGTTAGAGCCTCCTTAAGTGCCTGGAAAGATCTTTCTTTAGTTTCATCCCAGTAAAACTTGGCGTCTCCCTGCAAAAGTTCTTGCAGTGGACGTGCCATGTTACAGAATCCTTTTATGAAACGCCGGAAGTATGAGCACAGCCCAAGGAAGCTTCTCACATCACGAATGTGCTGAGGAGTTGGAAATTCCATGACTGCCCTTACTTTATCTGGATCAGCGCGGACGCCATCTCCGTTGACCAGGTGCCCCAGGATTTTTATCTCTCTGGCGACGAAGAGGCACTTCTTCGGATTGAGGCGGAGTCCTGCAGTCTGAACACACTTCAGCACCGTTGACAGGCGACTCAGATGTTCTTCAAATGTTTTCGAGAAAACAACAATGTCATCTAAATAACAAAGACACGTCGTCCACTTAAGGTGTCGAAGTAAGTTGTCCATCATGCGTTCGAATGTGGCCGGAGCGTTGCATAATCCGAATGGCATTACTTTGAATTCATAGAGGCCATCAGGTGTAATAAAAGCCGTCTTTTCTCTGTCAGCTTCGTCAACCTCGATTTGCCAGTAGCCTGTCTGCATGTCCATGGTTGAGAAGTATGTAGCTCCTTTCAAGCAGTCTAAGGCGTCGTCGATGCGCGGCAGTGGGTAGACATCTTTCTTTGTGATTTTGTTCAGCCGCCGATAGTCGACACAGAATCGCCACGTACCATCCTTCTTCTTTACGAGGACCACCGGAGATGACCAAGGACTCTCCGAAGGTTGAATAATGTCATTATGCAACATCTTCTCCACTTCCTCTCGAATTATTCGCCTTTCGACTGGTGACAATCGGTACGAGCGCTGGCTAATGGGCGGATGATCCCCAGTATTGATACGATGCTTTATCGTGGGCCGTTTCGTCTGACCTTTTTTTTTGCTGGGGTGTGAATACACCAGAGAATTGGCGTAGTATAGCTAACACCCGGTGGTGTTGTTCCTTGGTCAGGCCGGACCCTATTGGCAGTTCCATAGTTGTTTCCTCCAGCGTGTTGTCGGTACTAGTAACAGAGCATGGATCTTCGTTAATGACGTTGAGCTCGCCCTCCTGGACTGGTTCAGCTGTCCCTATGCACATTCCCTTGGGGATAATTTGTGACTGCTCGTGACAGTTGGTGATCCAAATGTCTCCTCGACCACCGATAATGCTTATGATAGCCGCTGGTATGTAGATTTCTTTCGTGAGCCTAATAAACTTTCTACTATCGACAAGCACTTCAAGGTTGCGGTCGTCCGTGTTTTTGACTGGGACTCTTCTCATTGCGAACGGCGGGATTGTCACGTTGTCAACGGCGAATAACTTCCCAGAAGATTCTGTGTTACGTGTACCCGTCGCAACGACTTCTTCAATTTGCAGCTCAGACGTTCCACAGTCAATGACAGCTTGGGATGCCTTAAGGAAGTCCCATCCAAGGATGACATTATGACTACATTCTGTTAAAACGACAAATTCAACTGGCTGGGTCCTGTTGTTGATGGTTATTCTCGCGACACAAGCTCCAGCTGGCTGGACGTACTTTCCATTTGCGACCTTTAGCACAGTTGCCCCCGTATCACGGAACATTGTCTTCTTTAGTGTGCGACGATAATTGTCCGACAATACGGAGAAAGAAGCTCCTGAATCAACCAGCGCCCGGACAGGTTGGCCGTCGATTATAACGTTGATGAGATTTCCCGACATCTTAGTGACTGTCATCCATGGAGGATTTTCATCTGCGGCGGCCTCACCTCCGTAGATGGTCGCCTTGCTTAGTTTTCCTGCGTGCGGCGGCTAGGGGAGCGGCTGGTAGCTCTGTCCGGCGACGATGAACGGCAGCGGCGCGTCGGGGATCGACCTCGTCTAGGGTACGGCGATGGGCTTCTTCCCGTAGGTCGACCGAACTCGTCACCGGGTGGCTGCCTGGGGTAGAACTGTTCGGATGGCGGACGTCTTGCGGCAAAATAATCGTCAAATACTCGTCTTCTCTCTCTGCAGTAGCGTATGACATGTCCAGGGCGCCCACAGTGGAAACATACCGGCGCGTTGTCTTCTGTCCTCCAGACGTCCGTTCGTCTGCGGGACGTCATAGGTGCCGGAGGATTTGGTTGTGGCCGTGTCGGCCGGTTCCTAGGCTGCCGTTTGGCAGCTGCAGCATACGTCATATCAGGGCGAGGCCATTCTTCACGTCGAGTGCGATTGGCTCGGCAGACAGGAGCTATTGTCTGAAATACCTCTTTTTCCGCCGCGTCGGCTCCTTCATGACCCACTGGGCTTACATCCATGGCCATGATCTGATGCTCACTCGGTTCAAGAGTCCCAGCTGCCATGAACTGTTGTAATTCTTCTCTCACAATTTGTCGTATGAGAGACGCAAAGTCGTGCTGGTCTTCCACAACTGCCATAGGGACTACGTTGGGAAGTCTGTCATACTTCTTTCGCCCAACCCTCCTTTGTTGCATCTCCTCAATCCGCTGGCACCACTTGATGAACTCTTCCGTCGTAGCGACGTCTTTTATCAGAAGAGCTTGGTACATGTCTTCTGCAATACCTTTCATTAGGTGCGTGATTTTGTCGGCTTCAGTCATATTCGGGTTGACTACGTTGCATAGGGCCAAAACATCCTGTATGTAAGATTGCGTCGGCTCCCCATGTCGTTGGGCCCGGTTCTTCAGTTGTTCTTCCGCCGAGCGGATCTTGTCGTGGGTCCTCTGTATGGCAGTTCTGGAGGGCCCCTCCTGTTTGTACTATTATCTTCCTGTCCGACTTCCTCAGTATCCAAACCGTCCTCAGAGTCCTTGAACAAGAAGCTGGTTGTGCCTAGCTGCTCGTCAGGATTGTAGTAAGGCTTCATGCGGAGGACGTGAACAATGTCCCTTCGCTTTCGTCGTTTCGAAGACGGCTCATAATCCTCGACTTCGTATGTGACGTCTGACCGGCGGCGTATGACACGATACGGACCAAAGTACCGCTTCAGTAACTTTTCTGATAGCCCAACCTTCCGGACAGGGGTAAAAATCCATACGAGATCTCCTGGGTTGTACGCAACCGGTCGGTGCTTGCCGTCATACCGCTGACGGTCCCTCTCCTGGGTGGCCAGTGTTCGTATGCGAGCCAGCTGTCTTGCTTCTTCGACCCTGGTAATGAGCTGTTTTATATAGTCATCCTGAGTGTCGTCCGGCTGGAATGGGAACAGCGTATCCATTGTGGTCTCAGCTTCACGGCCATGGAGCAGAAAAAACGGAGTGAAGCCTGTCGTATCTTGCCTTGCTGTATTATAAGCAAATGTGACCACTGGCAGTATTGTATCCCAATCCTTCTGCTCAACATCCACATACATCGACAGCATATCGGCTAATGTCTTGTTGAAGCGTTCTGTGAGACCGTTTGTCTGAGGGTGGTATGCAGTTGTCATCCTGTGGACAACGTCGCATCTTGACATGACCTCTGATACTAGTCTTGACTGGAATACCTTTCCACGATCGGATATCATCACACGTGGTGCTCCATGCTTCAAAATAATGTCCGACAGTCTGTCATACTTCTTTCGCCCAACCCTCCTTTGTTGCATCTCCTCAATCCGCTGGCACCACTTGATGAACTCTTCCGTCGTAGCGACGTCTTTTATCAGAAGAGCTTGGTACATGTCTTCTGCAATACCTTTCATTAGGTGCGTGATTTTGTCGGCTTCAGTCATATTCGGGTTGACTACGTTGCATAGGGCCAAAACATCCTGTATGTAAGATTGCGTCGGCTCCCCATGTCGTTGGGCCCGGTTCTTCAGTTGTTCTTCCGCCGAGCGGATTTGTCGCTGGTGGTCCCCAAACGTTTTCTTAAGTTCCGTCTGGAACATTTCCCAGTTATTCAGTTTTTCTTCGTTGTTCTCGAACCACTGCTGGGCGGTTCCGTCCAGATAGAAATAAACATTTGCCAAGCACATGGTATGATCCCACCTGTTGTACTTGGCGACTCGGTCGAACCCTTTTAGCCATTTGTTAGGATCCTGTCCAGCGTCTCCAGAGAACACCGATGGGTGTCGAATGTGCAGCTGGCTTGCCGCCATGGGTTTCCTAATGACGCGGACTTTCGGAAGGACGTACTGAGTATATCCTTTGTAGTCCGGTTCCAGTCCGTGTAGGCGGCGACTTTTACGTTGCCTAATCGGAGCCACGATGATGCAGCTGTTGCACAGGGTACCCAGCATCTCCACCAAACTATGTCGCGTTGGAACCGGGACAGGTGTGAATTCGAAGGTTACTTGTCAATGAACACAGCACTTAAACTGAGAACAGGTTTATTGAGAACTCAAACATACACGCAGCACTGACTGCCTCTTGGGCAGAATGCTCTTCTATTTATACACAGATAGAACGTACTAGAGATTACAAGAGTAGTTAACAAATGAAATGTGTAGAAGTTACAAGTGACCTTAGGAAACATGTAGAATCTTCTGGAAATAATAAACAGAATTAAATAATTTTTGTCAGTGGGCGGGATTGAACCGGCGACCTTCGGTACCGCAATTCGTGACGCTACCCGCTGCGCCATGCTGGCAGACGGTACACTGGCGTTCATGCGGCACTATTAATACCGGGCATGAAGTAAAATTTCAAGAAACGAGGCTACTGTGGAGAGAAGACCAGTGGTGGCCCCGACGGGTGAAAGAGGCAGCAGAAATTTTAAAAAACACCAACAACATCAACGAAGATAGCGGCCTCTTACTCTGCGATGCTTGGCGCTCGTTGCTATGTCAACATAAACAGTATCTCTGACGAAGGCTGGAGGATAGCAGCCGAAAGCTTAGGTAATGAAATAAACAACGCGGCAAAACCCGAAAGTCAATTAATCACGTTCCACATGTTATTATCTAGTTTTTTCTCTCCATAGGACTCGATTAGAGGCGGTATAATAAGTTTCCTTCAATTTTAGGTAAAATTAAGAATTAAAGCTATACGTTATTGTCATTTTCTAAACGTTAATGTTTCGCCCGCCTATTATCTCGACAATAGCAGCAGCAGCATACCTGTGCCGATCCTAATCAATTAATGTCTCAATGAAATACTTTTGGAAGTAATCCTCAGTCAGTGTTAAATCAGCAGTGGATCAGTGAGCACCGACCGACATGCCGAAAATTAAATTTGCTGAAAGTGCGTAAATTACAGAGTTACGTATGAGAAATTGGAGAGGAGTATTTTAGTGCATATGGAAGTAGTACTTTTCTGTAAATTATATGAAATTAAAGTGACTTCAATAAAATGATTTAATATTTAATTTCCCAATGGTGCCCTGGGTAGATGGAAACAAAGTTTGCTGTTTACGTGAAAGCGACACAACTAGATAAAATAAATGATATGTAACTGAGCATGTTTTGATACAGTAAAATTAAATAATTGGTCATATTTTGTAATTTTTAGGCCATATTTACCGGTTTTTAATATCATATTTGGCTGCATATTTCTCTGTTTTTGGTCATAAACATCCAAACCCTAGTGATGAGTCACCGGGTGTCACTATTGCCTTAAACTACACTATAACCCAAGTAGGGTAATCAGTCTGGAAGCTACTAAATGTTTGAGTTCATCACCAGCCAGCTTCGGCACTAAGAGAAGCCACGTCAGAAGGGTCCTTTGTCCCCCATCTAATCGGTGCCTCTGGCGAGGCGGTGGAGGACAAAGGCCGCGCAGGTAACTCTTGCTGCCACTTGCTGTGGTCGAGGACAGGCGACCCGCTGGGCAAGGACGTTCAAGGTCATGGCGGGGGCGGGGCGCAGTGATTTATTCGGGCGCTCCACAGAGCTGCCGCCCGGAGCCAATCGCCGCGGGAGACGACCGTTCTTTGTTTTAGCTCGCCATCTTAATGAGAAGACTCTCCGACTGCTTGGGAGATTAAAATAATAATGGAAGAAGCATCGTGTGTGGCATACTGACCCCTTTATTTCACTCACAACACAAACTTGGCCGTTCATTTCAGTTCTCAGATATATTCAATGCTTCTAAATGAAATGAGGTTTGAAACTTAACACGACCCTTGTGATTGCTATGAATCTATTGAGCTGAAAACGCAGCTGTGGAACCTGATGCGTTCCATACTGTGTGTCACGAATTCCAAACTGGCGACGTCTGATACCCGTTGCCACAAAAATCCCGCTTTTAACGATGAAGAAATGCTTCAACCCATGTATCAATAATTAGGGAGATGCCGAGTGGATAATTTTCAGAATTACCTCTATAGAAAACACTCCAATGAGAATTAAGATCAGAGAATAGATCAACCATTATGAACAGGTAGGCAATGGTAAAAATTCCTATGTAACGTTCTGAACAGTCCACAAAAGAACCTCTAAACGTGTTGGTGGATCTTATTGACCTCTCTATCCTAGAGCTATGTTCAGGAGTAAGGATTGCTAGGTCTAATTTTACACTGCTAAGGGAGCGTCTATTAATGATGTATCAACCCCCCCCCCTCCCCGCTCTGGTGAGACCCCTCTAAAACGACGTGAGATTTTGACGCAGAAACTCCACCCCCCCCTAATCGAACTCGTAACTTCTTTAGACCATTTTTTTAGGTCTCATGCTTTTAAGGGTCAAAATACCCACCTCCCTAAAGTCGACTTTTCGCGTCATTTGTAGACCTTATTTTGTTATTTTTTACTTCCCCGACGTGGTCACCAAGGACCACGTGGGCACTAGCCTGTAAACCACTATCAGGATGGCCGGTATTCGGTATCTTGGCTCGCGCCCGGTCCCTTTGTAGCTCCCTGGTTCAGTATGTGGCGCATGACAGCACTGACCCACGTTGGCGGGCTAAAGCTTATTTATTTATTCTATTATTAATGTTCTTTTCATGGTATGGAGTTGTTGACAGAGAAGTGACAAAGATCTGCCTGCCGTGATTTATTGTATTATTTAAAAAATCAAACATTACACTAAATTTTTCTTCAGTTATAACTAGGTATTTTTGCATGTTATAAAAGCCTAATATCTGAGAAAGCAGTGATTCCACATTGCATTTAGGCGCCAGATAAGCTAACTTTTTTGGGGTTGGTACTATTTTAAACTGTTCACAATAACAGGGTATAACGTAACCATGAACGTTACGGTTATATTTGGAGTGGATAGTGTAATCTGAGAGGTATGTAAGGTCTTTGGCGGTGGGCGAGCGCCGAGCGCGGGGAGTCGAGGAGTCAGTGATTGTCAGGGGTAACGTACGGAACAGCCGGCGGGAGCGGAAGGTTTACGGCAGTGTGTTTATCCCGTGAATACATCGTACGGCCGCTTGGCGTGTGTTCCGTACTAAAGAACACTGTGGGATGTGTGCTAAAGTATATGTTGGACTATGAAGGTTCTTCCGAGTGACCTGATTCAATATAGACTGTGTTTAGTAAACTACTGCAGAATCGGACTATGGCGATTGTTTGTTAATTAGTTTCGAGAATTGTGCTCACTGCTTATTTATCCTTTTGACTGTACTTGAATCTGCTATCTTCGGTGACGAAGAAACATTAGTATTATTGTCTGGTGGCATGCTTGTTGACTGTGTAGTCTCAGAGGAATAAATCTACGAAAACTAGTACGCATATGTGTTCTTCTTCTGTGACTTTAATTAACCAATTAGCATAGCCGAAAGACTGGCGACCGCACGGCAAAACGAACCTTTAATTAAAAGAGTAATTAGTGGTGGAAGAAAGCTTAAGAAAAATCGTGTTAGGAAGTGTAGCTGCTTCAACGAACTTTTAACTATACAAACACGAATAGCGTGAGTACACGTTACATGGCTCAACGTGACAGGACAAGTTGCAGTTAAAATTGTTAAGGACGGACAGTGATTAATAAAAAAAAAAAAAAAAAAAGTGCTGGAAATAATAAGCAGTGAGTAGAGCGGGAAGACAACAATCGGCGATGGTACGGCTACTTCGAGGCGGCGAGTGCACAACAATGTAATAAACGAGAGGGCCCGAGCTTTCACGATCGGAACCGAACAACGCAGTCTGACGGGAAGCCTCGCCAGAGCAACAACTCGACACCGGGGCAACGCGGTACAGCGGAGAGACGCGACAGCGGAACAACGCGGGCACGCAGAAGCGGCGCGGCGTCATTGCGGTCGACGGCAGCGCGGTCAGCAACTGAGATTCTTCGAAAGGGAAGTGCGAACAATTTTTTTAATTAAAGAAAGACACAAACTGACATTAAAATAAAAAATAAAAATATACCGTTTCGATTGGAATCACATTTCCGCGGTAGTAATTATTTCTTTTGCATTAATGAATCTTCAAATGAGCTACTGACTATGCGGATTGCAAATTTTATGCATGCAAGCATAATTTTATTCTGATTTGGGTCAAGTTATGTCAGTTTCTGTTAACGAATTAATTTGTAAATTTTTTTGTTGATTTTCCAAAGACGGCATACGTTGAGTAGAATTAATAAATGTCTTCCATACAATTTCCTGTAGGTTTTGTCTGGGAGGTTTCTGATATTATATTTTATTTTCTCCATGGCTGCGAGTGTTAAAGTTTATGTTACCATTTTGTGAAGATAGGGGCATTATTTTACATCGAGCTTATACGGAGTGGATCATGCAATATTCAATTCGACTTGGAAAGATTTCTTCGTGCAATATTTTCTTTCAGATCCAGCAAACTTGCGTTTTCACCCAACGTTGTTTTATTCATGTGCAGTTCCTGCTAACCTGTGTTCTGGTTCAATGCTTTGTAGTTAGGAAACTGTTTGTTTTACATGAACTGTAGCCTGGACTTTATGGTTTTTCAGTGTTCTCAGAGGGATTAGAAGTTGGGAAAGATGGACTTTGCATTTGACTGTCCACAGTTTAAGGGTGTGGAAAGATTCTTAAGTAGCCTAGACTTTCTTAGGGTTCACATCAAAGTAGAGGATAAAGATAAATACACGGCTATAATAAATGTTGTTAAGAGGGTGGTAGCAAGCTTTAAGGAGGAATGCAAAGTACATGTACAGCACAGTAAAGAGTTCAGGGATCCTGAAATTCTAAAAAATATAGATTGGTATATAATTTCAGTATGGTCAAAGCTTGAAGAAGTTCGAGAAAACTTGGGTAGTTTTTGTGATAAAATATCCATGGTTTCAGTAGATTCTGCTATTGATTATATCAAGGGGGCTATAACCGATGTTGGTTACAGAGTAAAATACCTTGAACATAAGTTTAGTTGGGTGCGAAGGGTGAAATTCGAAGATGATGTTTGTAGTTATATTGGAGGATTATTCAATGCTGATTGTGAGTTAGATTCAAAGTCATCTGAGCCTGTTGAGGAGCAGCTTGTGGATGATAATGAGTGTATGAGAAGTGTAGAGAATAATGAAAATTTGGAAGAGGACTTGTCAATTGGGAGTAAGGATTTTAGTAATCTCATGGTAACTGCAACTGGTAAAGGGAAAGTAGTTAGTATATCGGCGAAAGAAGAGAGTTCAATTTCACGTGTTGACATGGACGATGATAAGAAGAAAGAAGAGGAAGAACTAAGTGACAAAGAATTGCATGAAGAAGTTTGGCGAGAAGAAAACTCGGAAGAACCTGTGACAAAATATAAAATTACTAGGGAAGAAACAGAAGAATCAAAGGCTGAAGAACCGGGTAACAGTCTGAAGACATTTGGTGACAGTCTCGACGCATTTAGAGCGGAGATGAAACGGGCGTTTGCGGAATTTGAGTATAACCTGAGATGCTACTTCGAACAAGAAAAAGCAAAGATAGTTTCAGAAGAAACTTATAGATCAAATGGAAGAGAAACGGTGAATAAAAACAATGTTTGTGAGCCACAAGAGCAGGAGGAGACTTGTGTAACTGACGACAAGAATGTTGAGAAAGATACTGTAGCAAAAGAAGAAATAATGTCAGTAGAAGAAGATGGAAGACAGCGAGAAGCAGTCCTTGAGATGAAAGAAACATTTCAGGAGACAGAAGCAGTGAAGCATGAAACTTTGCCGGAAGGGAACCTCGCAGTGAAACATGGTCTGATGATAGATGAGTACTATTCATCATTTAAAGCCATACAACAGAAGGTGATTAATGGGAATAAAGAGATTATGCAGAAGAGAGGAAACTATGTGAAGCCTGAAGAATGGTATTTGCTGAGAAGATATGTGGAAACAAGTGGAGGAAGAAGAATGAAGGAGGAGTGGAAGAGGCGCAGGAAGAAGTTACGGTTATATGATGAAGCAAAGAATGTAAATAAGAAGAAAAGAGGAAGAAGAGAAGAAAGTTGGAAGAGACGCAGGAAGAAGTTACGCTTATATGATGAAGCAAAGAATGTAAATAAGAAGAAAGAGGGAAGAAGAGAAGAGAGTTGGAAGAAGCGAAAGAAGAAGCGGGGTTTAAAGCTGTTTGGTGAAGGAAGGTATATTGTAAAGAAAAAGAAGTAGGTACATTAGGTAGAGGGGGTGAGGTACAGTCTTCAGTTGCCTCACTACGCATGATGGAAACATCCATGCATAAATGCCTTAGCGTTATGGTAGGTTTAGGTTTTCGGGTTGTTTGGTCATCACAATTATTTCTTCTATGGTATTGTACAGTTGTTGTATCAAATGTCTTTTGAGGTTGTGCGCAGATTAGCGACCCGCACACTGTTTATTTTGGTGCAAACGCATTTTAAGTCGTCACGAGTAAAGAAGGAGATACGTAAGTTTAAAGTTTTCTACGAAGGTCCCTATAGGGTCAAAGCCTGTTTGAGGGATAATGCTTATAAATTAGAATATGCCGATGGGAGAGAAGTTGCCGGGACTTTCAATGTCATTTCTCTGAAACCTTACAAATATTTTGGTGAGGAGGGGAGTGTCGGTGGGGTGTCAGGCACCGGATAGAGGGGCCCACCTCACAGCACTGTCGCATCTACCGCACCTCCAAGCATTAAGTGTTGCCATGGTTTAAGTAAGTTTTCAGTAGTTTCTTGTAACAATCAATCGCAGTCGCAATTAGAATTTGTAAGAGGCTGTGTTAATAAGTTAGTGGGGAAAGGACTTTTAGTAGTTGGGTACAGATTGGTGACCCACGTAGGATTAATACACGGTTGCGGAAGGCATTCTTGCTGGTTTGTGTTTCCCAGTAATTTTAGCCCCGAGGCTGGACAATGTACTTAGAAGTGCGGTTTTCCCTTTCATTAAAGTGTTAAGATGATTTAAGTGTGGCGCAGCGTAATGTCAGTTTGCGTCTTTCCGCGTGTGGAGTGATCAATGTTGGTGTACAACAGTCAGTGAATGAGGCACCTGCCTGAGCAGGGCACACTGTCAGTGCACTGTCGAAGTAAACAAGGCACGATTCAGTGCATGTGTCATACATCAGAAAAAAAAGAGAGGAAAAATTGTTGTCAAAATATATTGTAACTCAATTTGTAATTTCTTGGTTATATGTCATGGATCTAAGCAAGGACATATGGACATTGAAAGGTTTGATGATTTGTTTCATGCAGTTTCAGACTGTGTTACTCTTAATGTGTATGTAATTATGTTAGTTTAAGGATAAGCAAGCAGCCACCCAGACTTCCCTTTATGTTTGGTAAACATTTAATCTTGTATTTTTTTTTGTAAATGTTTCTATGTATATGTGAACAAGTGTGGTTTGTGATGACAAAAGTCGGTGCTTTGTCAATGCCGACTTTTGCCACATTGTAACGGTGGGGGTATAACGTAACCATGAACGTTACGGTTATATTTGGAGTGGATAGTGTAATCTGAGAGGTATGTAAGGTCTTTGGCGGTGGGCGAGCGCCGAGCGCGGGGAGTCGAGGAGTCAGTGATTGTCAGGGGTAACGTACGGAACAGCCGGCGGGAGCGGAAGGTTTACGGCAGTGTGTTTATCCCGTGAATACATCGTACGGCCGCTTGGCGTGTGTTCCGTACTAAAGAACACTGTGGGATGTGTGCTAAAGTATATGTTGGACTATGAAGGTTCTTCCGAGTGACCTGATTCAATATAGACTGTGTTTAGTAAACTACTGCAGAATCGGACTATGGCGATTGTTTGTTAATTAGTTTCGAGAATTGTGCTCACTGCTTATTTATCCTTTTGACTGTACTTGAATCTGCTATCTTCGGTGACGAAGAAACATTAGTATTATTGTCTGGTGGCATGCTTGTTGACTGTGTAGTCTCAGAGGAATAAATCTACGAAAACTAGTACGCATATGTGTTCTTCTTCTGTGACTTTAATTAACCAATTAGCATAGCCGAAAGACTGGCGACCGCACGGCAAAACGAACCTTTAATTAAAAGAGTAATTAGTGGTGGAAGAAAGCTTAAGAAAAATCGTGTTAGGAAGTGTAGCTGCTTCAACGAACTTTTAACTATACAAACACGAATAGCGTGAGTACACGTTACAAGGGCGTTCGACCACAAAAGAACAGCAACCAGTAACAGATATGTTAAAAGAGCTGGAATGGGATTCATTAGAAGACAGGAGAGGGTGAAGATGGTCATGGCAGTGTATAGGGCGTATATCCAAGATGAGGCGAGGAAAGATACTGGTATAAGAATTAAAAATAATGCATGGAAGGGAAAAGATGACTATGACCACAAGTTGGCAGTTTCAGTTAGAAGGATGTAGGAAGACACTCATTTTTAGGTAAGGGTGTCAGGGATTCGAATAAGTTACCAAGAGAAATGATGAATAATTTACCCAAAACGTTGAAATAATTTAAAGTTTAAATTTGTAGAGGGCAAATGTAGGTGGGTGCAGGAAAGAGGAAAGATGAGAGTGTACGGAAATTGCCACAGGAGCGTGCGCTCCATTGTAATTAAAAATTAAATAAAACTAAAAGATTTTAGTAAAAAAATTCGACGCAATTCACACAATTCATCTACTTGTCGGAATCAGTCCTTCCTGGATGGCAGAGAATCACAGAATAAAACGAACACATCTAGAAACAATGGAAATAAAGTACAAGAACAGATAGAAAACAATTGTTTGAGGCAAATACATAAGCTGCGTAGATTAGGTAAGTGGGGCCTATATACAGAATTAGGATAAAAGTTTCAGTACTATTCTTAGTCACAAATCTTCGAAGTAGTGACATAATAATTCCTATCTTCACTATTAGACACATTCAGAAACAATCAAAAAGGAGAAAAATGGTAATGTCATTCGAAATGTAGCACAATTTTACCTTACTTCGTTGCTGTTTAAGTCTTCTACTGATCGCAGTAGATTTCCAGACGCTCGTGCCGTTGCATGCCAATCTCTGTTTGGCTAGTAATATACAGGGGAAATTCTGAAAACTTTCGTATGCTGTATCTGCTCAGTGAATTGCGGTGTTGCTACTATTTGTTTCTTCAGGTAACAACAAACATCACATCTTGGATACACCAATCTGGGTCAGTGTGTTGAGGCACCGAACACTGTATCTGGGAGGCACAACGTGGCCAGGCACGAGCCCCGCACCTCGCATACAGCCCGTCCTGACTTCGATTTTCAGGCGCTTTTCCGCAGCCATCAATGCGAATGCCTGAACGGTCCCTAATCTCCGTCTCTTAAAATACATACTCATTTCACAAACCAAAAATTTGTTTATCACACAGACAAATAGCAACAGTTCGCTTCCTTAATTATTAATTAGGACGTACTACGAAGTGACAGTATATTTTTTTTTTTTACTTATGGCATTACGCCTCGTCGACGTCGACGTAATTACAGGCAGGGTGGGACTTCGGACAAGGAACGGGAAGGAATTCGGCCATGGAATTTTTAAGGTTATCTCCTAGCATTCGCCAAGAGTGATTTGGGGAAATGGAAAACCCAAATCTGGATGCCCAGATGGGGATTCGAACCGGCGTCCTCCCGAATGCGAGGCCAGAGCATTAACCGCTTACCCACAATGCTTGGTATCAGTAGGTATAAAATGCTTGGCGTCAGGAAGGGCATACCACCGTAAAAACAAAGATCCAAATTTGACAATGGCAATAAAGAATGAAACCCATTAAAAGAAGAGGATCCCTAATATAAAAAAGTGATGAAGTGGTAATAGAAAAAAAATTAGTATCTCATTTTAAAAAATTTTTTTAATAAAATTTGTTTATACGATAAAACCATTTATCGCTTTAACATTAATTTACGAATAAGACCGCTTACACAGGGCTTTTCTACCTTAAAGAGTATGGCTATCAGGTGTAGCTGGAATAATATCTGCATGACAGACATAGATCTGAAACAGTTCTGGAAGCTCCAGAATTGTACTCTTCCGTCAGCTCTGCCACAGATCACCTCCTACCCTGCTTTACATAGCGGGCAAGCCTCCGAGCTCGACGTTCTGTGATGTAGCGTTAGTGTCCATCACATTATTGCCTAACCGTGATTTCACCGTCCTTCAAACATTCTGCATAGATGCTCACTACGCGAACAGCAGACCAGCCTCTCCGTTTCCGAGATGCTCGTTTCTTGGCCTCGCGCGTGGACCGTAATTTAATGGAATTTCGTGACCATTGCATAGAAATCTGATTTGAGATACCTCTGGATGCCTAGCAAGGACTTGTAGAATCCATGCTACGCCGAATTGCTGCTGTATTGTATTTGAAAGATGGACGAATATACTAGTATGTAGGTGGTTATAATGTTTTGGCTGATCAGTGTATAATCAACATGATTATTTACGCTTTCCGAACAGTTCTCGCTCTTGACTATAGATGGTGTGCAGATTTTTTTTTAAGGTATCAAGAAATAAACAGTCTCTATTTGTCTGTAAAGAGTGTCTGTCATAAAGTTCACTTAAAATTTCATGTTCGGTAATTTTCTACCAGCATCTGAATCTATTGCCAAGGCCGAGAAATTTTCGGACCTGTTATTAGGCTACTATTAAACACGAAATAGTGGCGCTGTCCAGTAAAGTTAACTTTTATTAAGAAACCAGCGAGAACTGTTTGTATTATTTGTTATAGAACGAATGCTAAGGAATTTTTTTTTTACCAACTTAAGAAACAAGAAACTGGTCTGCAGAGAGTCAAAGGTTATAGCCGTCAGGTGCCGGTTTTGCTGTTGCGTGTGTGGCAATAGCTCGTTAGTGACAACTGAGGGCGTCTTCGCGTGACCTTGCGCTAGGTGCGAACTCGCTAACGGCAGCTGCACGCATGGTTTTTGCGGCAGTCGAGTCGACCAAGTTAATTGGACGGGTACACAGCATCGTACACAGGCAGCACCTTATGAAGGAACTGTAACCGGTTTACCAATAATTACCATTCCTACGGATAACTATCTTCGTGTTTAAGAAAGAAACGAAGTAATTTTCTGTGCACATGTAGGATTATGTAACGAATTTGTATTATTTTGATATGTATTTATATACGAGGGTTGGAACTTAAATAGTGTGCACTATTTATTCACATCCGATACAAAAGCGTTACATGTTACTGTCCTTCAAAGTAGACACCAGCGTTGTGTAGAACCCGTTGCCAGCGATGTGGAAGGTGTAGTATAGAGCCTGTTCTGTTGATGGTGCGAATGGAGCGGTCTACTGCCTATCGAATCTCTAGAACAGTTCTGAAGCGAATGCCACGAAGTGGTCCCTTCATCTTCGGAATCAAATCAAAGTCACAAGTACTTAAGTCCGGGGAGTATTGTGGATGGTACAGTACTTCCCAGTCCCATCGACCGAATAGAACAGCCACAGCTTGCGCTTGTCGTGCAAAATGATGGGTGGGTTGCGCAGAAAGTGTTGCCACTTCTTTCGCAAAGCTGGTCGCAGGTGATGCTCCAAAAATCAACAGTAATACTGTGCTTTGACGGTCTGCCGTGGAGGAACGTAATGCGTTAGGATAACACCATCACAGTGGTACACGAGAATCACTACAACTTTCACCATACTGGGGCTCTGACGCACTTTCGACTTTCGCGGTGACCCATAATGACGCCATTCGTTGGATTGGAGTTTCAGTTTTGGCTCGTACATAGTGACACCGTTACGTTAGACCGCTCGCTCACAAGTGACTGTGTTTCCCTCGATTGTGCGCAAGTCGGGGACGTGAGACGGGCGAGTCCATTTACTCGGAGGTAAGGTTGGTATGTCAACAACGTGTGCTATCGGCGACAATAGTAGATTACATGGCATAGTGAAAATGCTGTAAAATAAATAAAATAATCTCTATAAATGTGTTAATAGTATTGCAATATTTGAAATTTTAATTGAAGAGCAGTCAGTACTTCAGATTCTTGTGTCCGGCCATTGTATTTAAAGAGTAATTTTGGCATTAACAAAGTTTACTAGTGTGATAAAGAGCTGCCGCGTAGCTGAGGCGGTAGAGCGTCTGGCTGAAACCCGGACGACCGGGGTTCGATCACCGACGAAGCCGAGGATCCTTCCTCCATGCTGAACGTCCGGAAAGGCTATCCAGGCCCACTCAGTCTGCTATCCAGTAAATACCGTGGAGGAAACTTCGCAGGAAGCTAAAGAATGGCCGTAGCGTGGCGCTGACCCCGTCACATCCATTCTAGTGCCAACGATTGTAATGGGAATGCGGGGCTCTACCTACGGGAAGAGGCATATACCGTAGGTACCCCATGATATTTACCATACAGTGTTAAATGTTTGTAAGCACAGGGTTATTTAAGAAGATGGAGCATATTTTGCATTTTTACTTCTCACAAAGATGCAACATGTCATTGGATAGAGGAACCTTCAAATTTTTACTGTATACATTTAACATGAGTACAATTGTTGCGTAACATCGGATACCAGCAGCATCTTAATTTAACGATCAAGGACGACCTGTGTTACTCCCCTTGCATATGAACCCACCTTCTACGAATTTCTTATACCAATTTTAAATCTGTTCATGATGTGGTGGCACTTAATTGAGCAATAAGGCTGTACATCAGTAATGGATCCTCTTTCTGCATACTATAGCACACAAATCGACTTATCCTTTGGCTTCGCCATGTCGACGTAAGAAAACAGCGAATAGAATTTTGTAAGTAATTGGTAACAAGGTAATTACTCTGTAGTTATTAATGTCAGTTTTATCGCCTTTTTGTGAAGTAGGTGAATTAGTGCACATTTCAATTTTTTCCTTGATCCAGATATCTTCAATAATCATGTGAATTTTTTGAGCAAGACTCCTACCATCTATTTTCCACATTTCAGCAATTATGCCATCTTCACCTGGGGCTTTGTTATTTTTAAGTACTCGGGTTATTTTTTGGATTAAGTGGGAGGTTCTGAATCTGGATTTGGAGTGGATTTCTCAAAGGTAACCTGTCCTTTATGGTTTTCACAATTTAGAAGGTCTTTGAAATAATTTGCTAGGAGCTTACAATTTTCCATATTATTTGTTTCTATAGTACCATCTGGACGTTTGAAACAGAGGTTAGGTGCCTGGTACTTTGACAATTCTTCCTCTAATGTTCTGTAGAAGTTTCTTGTGTTGTTTTGCTTAAACTCTTGATCAATTTTTGCTAGTTTCTGTCTATCATATATACGTTTCTATAATCTAACGGTTTTTTAAGTTTTTTCTGCGTATTAATGAATTCCTGCCAATTTTGAATGGTTTTGTGGGAATTCCAATTTCGCCAGGCTTTAATTCTAAGTTCTATAGCTTTGTCACAGGTTTCATTCCACCCTCTATGTTTGCGTTTTCTGGGAGGTGAGCCGATGCTTTGAGCAGCTTTGAGGAGTGCGTCTTTAAGTTCTGGCCAATTGGTAAGATGTTGGCTGGATATATTGGCAAGAAAAGTTTCAGATTCTTGTTCCAAAAATTCAGGGTTGATTCGCGCATTTTGTCGTATTCTAGGTTTGACTCTATTTGGTTGAAATTTTACTTTAATTAGAGACCAATGGTGATCAGAGTCAATTAATCCTTTTTTGACCTTAATGTTCATAATTTCCTTCTGATTTTTCTTGGAGATGGCAACATGGTCTAGTTGAAAATGTCCTAAATGATAATCTGGTGATCTCCATGTGTTTTTCTTGTGTGGAAGCACCAGAAAATGAGTTGAAATTAATTTTAAATCAAAATTGTCACAGAACGCAATTAGTCGCTTTCCATTTTTATTGGTTCTTTTATGTGCAGGATAGAGTCCTACAGTGGCTCTGAATTTCTTTTCTCTGCCAATCTGCGCATTGAAGTCTCCCATCATTGATTATAGTTGTTTGTAGGTGCATGTGCATTTATTATTGAATACGCCTTATTTCCCGATTTGATTGCCAGTACTGAGATTCTTTCAGAAGGAGATATGAAGTTTAATATTGAGTTTGTGATATTTCTTTTGACTACAAATTATTATAATCATAAAAATAATAAAATATTCCAGACGGTAATTTATAAGTATGGATTTCACTGTTTCACAACAGTTTTGAATGAGCTAAGCTTCGGTCGGTATAGCATTAAAACTTCTGGAAGGCGCCGAGCGTGGTGGATTTGCAGTAATGCTCTGGCCTCGAATTCGGAAGGAAGCGTGTTTAATTCCTCATCAGACCATCCAATTTTGGATTCTATGGTTTCCTGAAAGCGCTGCAGGCGAATACAAGGATGGTTCCTTCAAAACGTCATGGCCGAGTTCCTTCCTGTTCCTTGCCCTCAGACCTCTCCCGCCTCTAATCACCTCACGTCGAAAGGCGTAATGCCATACACAAAAAAAACTCGAAGAAGATAACAGAATTAAGATCAGCAATTTGACACAATTCACTTTTTCGCTGTCGGTATTAAAAACAAAGTTTTTCGTCAGCTTTTATTTTGTTCACACTTAAGCTTATCTCTACTTTATCATAATTACATTTTATTCACATGTTGTATACACTCATAATATAAATCAGGAATACATTTGCATACTGCGCACTTTGCTCAATTGGCCTCAGCTGTTTCGATATTGCAACGCTACCTGTTGCATTTAAGGATACAGTTCATGATTCCAAACACTGATAGAAAGAAACCGCTATACAGGGATAGTGTGAAATGCCAGTGTAGTTTTCTGGAATTACTGACAAGTATTTCACTGAAAACAAGTATTACTTTTAATAAAAATTGTTTCCATTAATTGAACAATTAGAGACTTGAAATAGCTCTAAGAAATGTTCTTATTTTGTTTTGTTAAAAGTTTTTCATTTTGTTGAAAATTTGAGACTCATTCTATTCCTCCTTACTCTGCTTTTGGCATGGTAGGCCTACAGAACCTTGAAACGAAAATGTTGTAATATTTGTTCGCTGCCTACATTTACCTGTGATGGAATATGCGGAAGTATACGTATTGTTTTGGCAGAGTTTCAGAGATGAAGGAACGAGGATTGGGTACCGTGGTAAATTTTCACTGAGCCGGAGACTCCGTGGCGGAGAGAAGATTGAAGACACCAGAGATTCGGCCGCCAGACGAGCTCCCAAAGAACCAATCAAAGCCGGAGTGGCGCGTTTTTTCTTTGTGCTCCAGACGCTCGTTCCATATTGATGAGGAGGTGTGGCCATCGACGCAGAGACAATGGCTGGACGGCCAGGTAGCTTACCTGCCGCTCGCTCCCGGATTGGAGAGCTTCCCCACCTACGCCGAAAGTCTTCACTGGCCTGTTTCATCTGCGCACAACCCAGTAATATCGTTTATTTCTAAATTCACTGATTGAAGCACTGGGAGTTTACCCGGGCAAAAAATTAATATCGTGATTTTTATGGGATCGTGATCCATATTCCATATCTGACCTGGTAATCCCTTCAGGTATTCGGGACGTACTGTGGAAACAAGGGAAAAAAAGGAGAGTCCTATCATACTTCACACGAACAAAGCAAAGTGTTGCCTGTCAGGCGATTATCATGGAGGATCAGGGGCGGATCCAGGGGGGGGGCGCTAGGGGGCTCAAGCCCCCCCCCCTCCAAACGTATCTAGGTCCACCCCTGACAATGTAGTTTAGAGAGGTTTTTTTTTTTTTAGCTCTACGGATTTGAGGCCCGAGGAGGCTATAAATACTACCTTTTTCCCCTCAAGCCCCTTCCCCCCCAAAACCAAAATTCACTCAAGCCAAGCGCCCCCCAAAACAAAATCCTGGATCCGCCCCTGTGGAGGATGTACTTACTCCATATGAACTTTTTTGTGAAGGTAAAGTGGGGCGGTCTCTCGTTGCATTCCTCAGTATTTGGTCGTATGTGGATGACTGTGAATGACATGTGTGTTCAGAACAGTGTGTTGTTTGTGTGGTATGAAATCAGACATGAAGGGAGACGGTGAAACCAGTAGTCGTACCATTCATGCCTACTCTTTCAAAAGACACCTTGAGACGCTAGGATTAACTCCCCACTGAGGGACGAATCGCCAGCAACAACAGTACACCCTCACTCCATACGCAATGCATTGCGAAGAAGTTTATGCTTTAACCCAGGACTTTGGCGCACTACTTGGTGTTTATGAATTGTTCACCAGTATCTCTCCTACCCTACCGGCCAAGTCCTAATGATGAAAATTTCTTCGGCCACCAGGAATGGAACCAGCTTACCTCGTGTCAGCGCCGGACATCACACGGTTCCGCAGCTAACCGTGCCAACGAGGCGGTCTAAGTTATACCAGAGGTGATTAAAAGTGAAATCTCATTTAATGATTATCGTATAGTAAATACATCTGGCCGTGTGTAATCAACTGCAAGGGATAACTTAATTTCTCTATATATGGCAATATTGAGGTCTCTGTAATAAGCATAAAATACTGATTCAGATGTTATACACTTGATCACCTCTTCTTTGCAATTTTTTTTAACGATTTCACCTTTCCAGGTCATAATAGCAGCATATAAAGTACGTTACTGAGACATTGGAATGATATTCACTATACAAATCAGCTATTCAGTTCAAAAAAGTGAACAAAAATAGTGAGCTTCTAGAAACCACTAAAAATTTAGGTGTTCCCCATTCCGGTTATTGAGTTGCTAATGGTACGTATGAAATATTATAACAATGGAAAAATTGTGTTCAACTAGTTGGAGATTGTAAGCAAATAGCAATTATGAATGCACAAAATATCATATTCAGCAATTCATTGTAATTGCATGTACACACTTTGACAATAAATTTGGCCGCCACTGAAAAATTCTATCACTCTTATTTTGCACAATCTGACATCAGTGTCATCCCAGGAAACATTAATGCAATACTGGCAAGCCATTTTTGCGTTACTGCTTCTTAGGATTAAATTGATGTCAGATTGTGCAAAATAAGAGTGATATAATTTTTCAGCGGCGGCCAAATTTATAGTCAAAGTGTGTACTTTATTCTACTAATTTGAACTTGTACTAAATTCTATATTTTATAAAGTTTCCTACTGAAAACAGACCAATGCTTAGGACAAAAAAATTCTATTTGTGTCAAAGCAAAGTTTAGTGGCGTACCTCTCTTTATTAAGCGATCTGGGTAATGGCATGGGATATAAGCACCCAGCAATGTTGCCAAATACTTTTAGGTTGTTAACTGCAGGTGATTAAGCAACAGACTGATTAAAGGAGGCCACAAAGAAATTTTTTAAGTTGGATGGATAGAAATTACAAAGCAATAAAAGAGTGCATATTTATTGTTAATTTAAATGATTTTAGATTCATATTTTTCTATGAATCATTAAATAGTTCAATAAGGATTATATTTTAGCAACAGGTAGTTTATTACTCCCTAAACTAGGTTTGCAAGTCCTGCAACATCTATTATAGTTTCTAGCATAAAAAATATTTCCAGTATTGAAATAATCAATTTAATAACGCATCTCTCCGTTCCCACAGTTCATCTTTATAATATACTCTGAACTTGTATCCTTGCGTGAACATCTAGTTAGCCTGTTACTTGAAGAAATATAACCAGACTACGTTTGGAATATTCATTACCTAAATGATCGCATAGATTATAAGCTTGTTCTTATCTTTTGTCGTGATGTCTTACTCTTTGTGGGAAAGTATTAATATTGAAAAATAACACTTCTTCATTTGTTTTGTCTGTTTCATGGGCTTCACTGAATACAGTATCAATAGCTTCTCCGCCGTCATATGAAACTGCTGCTGAGAGTTACCAATTCCAGTATATTCCTTGATGTTATCTGACCACTATTTTTCCTGTGTCCAAATCCATTTAAGCCATAGGTTTGCCATTCCATGATTAGCTATAGCAGATGGTATTTAAATCATCACTTGTTGTGACCCACCTACTCATTTGATTAAATTAAGAGCATTTTTTTGTCTCACCGAGCGTGGTGGTGTAACGGCTAGCGTTCTGGCTTCGCATTCGGGAGGATGACGGTTCGAATCCCCATCCGGGCATCCAGATTTGGGTTTTCCATGGTTTCCCGAATCACTCCAGGCAAATGCCGGGATGCTTCCTTCAAAAGGCCATGGCCGAATTCCTTCCCATTCCTTGCCCCCCATCCTTTCCCGTCTCTAAAGACCTCGCCGTTAGAGTGACGTAAAGCAGATTAAAAAAAAAAAATTGTCTCATTTTGTGTTTCTTCATTACTTCCTATTGTTCTGAACGTTTCTTCGCAGTAGCACTTGGCATACTTTGGTAATTGCGTGCCAGACAGTTTAAGCTTACTAATACCCGCAGACCTTTCCCGTATGAGCCAACCAACCGCTTCCTGCCTGGCTAGCGAGGGCGCAGTTACTTCTGCACAGTCACGTGATCATTACGCGGCGGCTGGTCGTCATTTGTCACCGTTTCGTCAGTGCCGCCTGACGGCCGAACACTACACTACCGCCGAGTAAGTGCGTATTAATTGAGGACGCTGCCTTTGTTGTGTATGCGGCGTCCACAGAATGCGACCGTCACGAATTTCTCTGGCGGCACATTCACAGTCGTTAAGCTGCAAGCGAGAAGCTAGTTATACTCGCTCGAGGTAACACACTCCTAGTGTGCCAAGAACATGAGTCATTAGAATCTGGCGTATCGGTGTAAGGGGTTTCACCACCGCAACAGGTAGGAGCTCTATCGTATAGTTCTATTGCTGATATAGTCTGCATGCCTGCACCGTTTCTAGTGTGCGAGAACTTAGAATTCAACCTGGTGGGCGAGTGGTTGGCATTCGGGAGGATGCGCGTTCGATACCCGGTGCAGACATACAGGTAAAGGTTTCCCATGATTTCCTAAAATCACTCCAGGCGAGTGTCGGAATGATTCCTTCAGATAGATGATTTTCGAATTCGTTTCCATTACTTGTCCCCCTCTCCCCCACCTTTCCCTGAAGTCGTATCTAATCACCTCAACGTCGACGAACGATGCGGAATTAAAGGAATTTAGAAGAGCAGTCAACATCGTTATAAGGTTTTTAGAACTTAGTAATTCATACGTTACTTAACAGTTAAAATTCTCATAATCAACTCACGCAACTAAAGAAAGGTATTGCATAAATTATATTACGCCAAAAACAGATTGTCTGGTGTGAGATGCTGTTTGTTCCAAAATGCTTTTTTTATAAGAACTTAGTGACACTCCAGCGTTCATCTAGAACTAATGCTGTGATTTTTTTTTTGATTTTTTATTTTAAAGTAAGTAATTAAAGTGTGGTGGATTGATCTGTACAACCATCTGGAATTAAGACTGCGCCTACAGTTTAGGCTACTGTGTACATACATTCTCAAGATGAGTAAATCCTCTTACATAAGTTGTTTTGTTATCGAATTTCACCGTCATTATTGAAAATTTTTTACAATTTTTCTTTTATGTAACCAATAATATTAAGCTATGTTACTGGGAATCGAAAGGTTCACCGTTCGATTCCTGTCGATGTAATATTAGTGGCAGAACTTCCTTCTTCGTCTATCACATGAGACCATCGGAATTATTTTCAGGGTGCAAAGTCAAAGGGTAAAGATGAGATAAATTTAGGTCACCACTTATGATTTAATATGGGAACTTACATGCTAATGCTTAACTGTAACAGCAATAACCTTAAGGAAACGAAAATTCGCAAAAACTCTTCAGTACTACTGCAGAAGTGTCACACTGAAGGTAGTTGTGGACCATACGGAGTCAAACTCAGATCCGTCCATCCATTTTTCGCAAACCTCAAATAGGCAGACTTAAACACAGTTAATAATTACGCTATTTAGTCTTGTTTCAATAACTCTGGAATGGTCTATATAACATGTTGTAATCTCAGTGTCTAATCTTATATCCTTATAGATGCTATAAGATCCACAGTGAGTATTGTGCCTTTTTTAAAATCTATTTCGATACCTTGGGCCTGCTTCCGCTAAGGGTGATATACTATTAGATCGTTTCTTGTTAGATAACAGATTAACAATGAGGGGGCTGACGTTTATGTTGAAGGAAACACCATTCCATTATTGTCAATTGAATCCTCATCCTTCAGTACATAGTAATTCACTCTATTGGTTGTGTTATGCAGTAGCTCTTTAGCGCGTTAAAAACCATAAAATATGAGTCATCTACCTTGAGAATTTATGTTACGGGAGTGAACCAACAGTAGCAAAGTGTTAGCGAAACTTCTCATTTTTACAATGCCTGGACATAGTATGGAAAACCTAAATATGGATGGCTGCACGAGAACTTGAACCTGCGTGTAGAAGCAGATGTAAAAGAATTGTACCATACTACATAGCACGTAAAATATTGTTTAAAACTATTTTAATTAGAAAATATTATAACAAACATGGGTACCGGTATTAAGTTAGTGATAGATTCTAGAGCACGAACTATTTGAATGCAAAAATTAAAGTAATAAGTCTGTTACTGTCATGCCAATATGAATACGTAAATACGCCTCGAAACAATAATTAGGACTGTTGATTCTCAAATACAGGCCTATACCAACTTGTATTCTCGAAGTCCAGCATGAAAAACTATCAATTCTTTCAGAAACGGGAATAATTTTCTTAACTTATTTTTTTTCTATGGAATTCACTAACATGCAATTAGAAACCACTTTACTATAGAACAATATATATATATATATGCGCAAAACAGTTTGTTAAATATAAAAAGTTTTATTTTTAAAAATGTAATTTTTATCGAGAAAGTTGTACTTCATCACTGTTCAAAAACTTTAGATTTAACAATTTCAATTTTACATCTTCTTCTATGAACAACATGACCGTGTCCGGACGTATGCGGTTACCATCTGGTGTGTTTTTAGACCTCCATCGGATAGTGTAGAAGATAAACTGGGATGTTCCTCCATTACCTTCCACATTGTGATAGTCTAGTGTTCATATGTGTTGCTGTAAGTGTGGATGACTGCCATAGAGTCCTCAAAGTAAAGTGTTGTTGATAAATGAAGGGACAATGTGCCAGCCATTCAGGCCTACTCTTCCGAAAGGCACTGCCGGCTCGCCAGAGTATCGCATAACCTCACTGCATAGCACTGCCGAGAGGTTTGGGATTTAACCCAACTTTGTCAAAATCTGGTGATTGGAAATTCTGTACCACCACCTTTTCTACCTTGACGGCAGAAACCTAATGATGAAAATTCCTTCACCACCAACGCTCGAGACAAGTAAACCCGTGTTAGGCATCGGGCACCATCACAGTGAGGCAGCCAATTTAAGCAATAAGGCACGCAAAAATTTTACACTGGACTCGAATCAGTAGGTGCAAACTCTACCATTTTGTCAGACACATTGGGGTACTTCGTTATCGTGAATATTTCCGCTGTTATATTCCTCAGTCACAACTTAGAAAACGCTGGCACAATTATTTAGACGTGGTTCGTTTTCGTAGTTTCTTTGACGCCAGACAATGCAGTTAGAGTAGTGACGAACAGTGAGGTCTGTTGTTGCACAGTGGCTACCTGCGTGACGATGACGTCAGCTGGCGGCCATGTGCCGCTGATGTCCATCAGCCCGGCAGCGCATGTCACGAGGGCGACATCTGGTCGGCGCTTGCGTCACTACCGAGGCCCTCGGGAGAGAGATACCTATTGGCGTCAGGAAAGACACTGGGAGAGGCGGAAGTTAACTGATCTGACTGCATTCCAAACAATAAATCATAATATAGTACTGGAAGTGCAGCGTGGAAACACAATAAAATAGATAAACAATCATTCAAAAATACCTGATCGATTGTTCAGTTTCGATATTCAGTGATATCGAGAAACCATTACAAGTGAACCCAGATATTGTACCTTACTTAAAACATCCTTGTTAATTACTTCCGGTTTCTCGTCAGAATCCTCCGAGTCACGCTACATTGTGACCAGAAAAACGTCAAATCACTGAGCACCAAAGCCGCGTCAAATTTAATGTGTTAGCAGTCTTCCATACGTATTGCTGGTAAACGTTTAACATTTATTACAGATTTAACACGGATTTTCAAAGAACGTTCTGACTATTTTCAAATTTTCTGTGATAAATTTTACAATATAAAAATACAATTATTTGTTAGAAAAAGATGTAATTCAGAGAAAAAAAGGTACAAGAAGTTAATAATAATAAAAATATGTCAAGAAGTTGTGTCAGCTAATTGTAATACCTAGCAAGGTTGTCATTAAATCAATATAAGTGATCTTACTTAAAAGTGCAAAATATTATTTAAAATCAACCAAAAATATCAAGTGCTCTTGTTTTTATGGCTGTTCCCCGCCCAAAAGATCACTGGTGGAGTTGATTCCATGAGATATTTGAGGACACAGTTCTGTATTATATGGTGGATGCTTTGCTTGGCTAGTTCGAGGAACATTTCTTCCGTAGAGCACCGTACATTAGACTGAACTTGAACAACATACACAGAACGAGATGTTAATCACACAAACGCAGAGAAATGATGTAATCTTACTTCGGTTTTGTTTCCGCCACAATTCATAACAGACCATCAGTTACAAATAGCTCTATCACAAAAAATATGAAGAGGAATGGTACATTTACTATTACTATTATTATAACTCCTCGATGTACTAAAGAGGGTAGCGGAGGGTGCATTGCACTTAGCCTAATATGAAACCGGTTGTGCATACGAAGGGATATACGTGATATGGCAGGAGGTGCCAATCTGCTATTTTGAGGAATGATCCCCCCATTTGCCTAGAGTGAGCTTGAAAAACATGGAAAACCCAGATCACGATGGCCGGAGCGGTTTATCCAGACCTACTCCTATCGGATTCTAAGTTTTCTTGCTCAATAAATACTTCCTATTCCATTCCCTAATCGCTCATGGAAAAAAATCGTATAGAAATTAATCGTTTCTGCCCCCGATCTCTCTTATATCATATTCTCGTTCATTCCTATAGATGTTGCTGGTGGTAATATGTGTTTGCCGTCATCCTGAAATAGGTCAGTCATAATTTTTTCAATTAGCTTCTACCGAGCGCATCACCTTCGGTGTTCCATGTCTTTTCAGCCTAACCCCTTCAACACACTTACACTTTCTCTCCAGCTATATATACCCGTAACGATTCGGGCGGCTCTTGTTTAAACTCTTTTGATAGGGGTCTCATACAGAACAACAATATTTTAAGTAAGAAGACACCAGTGCATTGCATGCAATCGATTTAACTTCCGGTGAACACTGTTTTAAATTAGGACCTAGAAAATGGAGCAAATGAATTGCTTTTCCAGTTCATTTTACAACAAATTATTAGGAATTGTATTTAGCTGAATCTACCGTTCTGAGGACAGAGCCATTAATTTATGAAATACATTGTGAAATTAAATTTTTGTCGCTTTATAGATATATTTTCGTACTCATAACGTTATGAACTGTGAATTTTCAAGCATAATTTGTTGGTAGAAATTTTTATGCATCCTAGTGCTATCATTACAAGCAAATCAAATATTCCTGCTGCAATAATATTGTACAAAATAGCATATTACTTTACAAAAGTGAAAAACATAGCAATAGAGTTGTTCGTAAAACTCATATAATTCGAAGAGATCTTTGTCGATCAGAATCAATAAAAAAAAAAACCGAAGGAATAAATATTGATCACCCAAAATTTCTAACGTTCACAAATAGGCAATTTTAATAGCATCAGATATTACTATTAGAACGTTCTGATATATTATTTGGTTTGTTATTCCACGTTAGCTGTTATACAGTTCTTATTGCTATCTGAACGATGTGTTCATACCCAAAGTGAAGGCTTGATGTCACTGGCGGCACACTCACAAACAAGTGTCTGTTGTGTGAGTGACAGCAGCTACGTGGGCGGGGGTCACCACCTATCAGTGAGCTGCTAAGTGTCGCAGAACGGTGTCTCCACTGTGGAGCTCGGTAAAGTGTCTGACGCACAGTTAAGCTGCGCACTTTGGCGACCTTGGATTTCGATGAGAATTCTATGCCTCGGGTGTTGTGCAGCCATTCTAAGTCTTTACTCATGCTGAATCACAGGCTCCTATTTCATTGTTTACCTTTGAAGTGAAACTTCTTTGAATGCGGAGAGGAAATTTGTAACCGCTAGGCATAAGAGTTACACGTTACAAGTAACGCGTTACGTGCACATGTGCCAAAACGTTCTATGCACTTGAAATTATGGGCATGGTCACTTAACGATAATTCGATGGAAGCAGCTACGATATTAAAGAATCATTAATCCTTTCATGACAGCATAGTTACGATATTGACCACTGTCATTTCAGATCATTTTAAAAAGTGAAGGTTGGCTATATGGTTTTGAGTTAGTTCACATTACGTTTTCTATTCATCTATATATAAGTGTTAATATTTTTTTATCAGTTGATTTTTGTTCACTTATATTCGATCGATGTGGATTATTTCATTATATTCTCTGATCGCAATTATGGAAAGAAAAGAAATGTGGAATCACATTTATGCGTTACAGTGAATGTATTAATGCGCGTTCGGAAAAAGCTTTCCTTTGCGTACAGAAATATTAGCATTAATTTTTATAGCAGAGGAATAAATTATTTTTCCTCATCAAAAATGATTCTAGTTTACGAGTCGGAAGCCTGTGTTCAGTTTAGAAGCTGATTATTAACAAAAATTTATTGTAAGAACGGTTATCAGTTAATTATGTCCAAGTTATGTAAAAGTTCTTAACACAAAATATAGACCAAGTCTCTCCATTTAGCGAAGAGTGTTTTAACTTTTTAATAATTTTATTTGCTTACGAGGATAACTTGAACAAAATTCCTATTCACTGTACAAACTCAATAAAGAATAGTATCGAGAAGTGAAAACTTAAAACTATGAATATCAAATGCGCAACACGTCATACTTATCGCTACAGATCTATTAATACTAAATAATATTAATAATTCCGTGTGGTCGTAAAGACCTGGGTACAGGGTTTGTATTAGCTGCACATTCCGCCCCTGTCTTAGCCGCCTTAACCTAACCCAGTGGTACTAGTACAGGTGACCTACAGCTTAAAGTGGAATTCGAACCACGGAAGCGTTCTGGAGAACTTCACATTACACAGCAAGTTATGCCGGCGAGTTAAGGGTCTATGAATAATCCCGCCGAGATAGAGATTCGAACCGGGGACCTTTCGTTTCCCACTCAGACACCTTAACCACTGAGCCACCAGACTGCTACAGATATACTGTTTTTTTTTGTAACAGTTTAACGTCCCTTTTTAACAACGTGGTCTTTAGAGACGGGAAAGGATGGGGGCAAGGAATGGGAAGGAATTCGGCCATGGCCTTTTGAAGGAAGCATCCCGGCATTCACCTGGAGTGATTTGGGGAAACCATGGAAAACCCAAATCTGGATGCCCGGACGGGGATTCGAACCGCCGTCCTCCCGAATGCGAGGCCAGAACGCTATCCGTTACACCACCACGCTCGGTAGATATACTGTTAACATCAGCATGTCGGTGACGCGAACTCATAAGAACTAGTAGATTTACCACCATCCAAACATTGCGTAACGCGCCTTTAGAAGTTTTCACTTCAAATATTCACAGAAAAATACGTAGAAGTTTCAATTTTGCACATGTACACACGGATACGCACATATTTTTTTTTAATGAAAAAATGGGCAAGGTTTATAGTTCTTCAGTCCTTCAAAGTTATATTAGCAGATCGTCACTCGACAATTAAATACAGATATAACCCGTGTATATGACGAATGCCGCACTAGAAAGTTACCTCTACAGCCGTACCACTGGCTAGCTTATACTCGGCCATAAGAAGTGGCGCGTCCTACCTGCGAGTCCGCTGCCCGCACTACATATTCATGAGGACTGCCCGCGACTCGCCGCACAGGTGATTTAGCATCCCTCTCCCCACACAGGTTTGCGTATCGGCCTGTCCAGGAGGGAGTGTGTCCTACTCGGCAAATTGGCCGCAATTTATAGCACTCCGGGTCAAGTGCTTGGCTAGGAGCTGATTTTCGCTTCGAATAGTGATTGTTCGCCACATAGGGCTATTAAAGCTCGGATTAGTGAGTCAAGGGCGTGAATAGAACGAATGAAGGCAATTCGATTAGGTCAAAATTGTGCATAGCTGCTGATGTCAGAGTGGCGTCTGGAAAACTGAAGCCATACCTTCAACTGATGCTGGCAATGAATACACTTTATAGTTGAAAATTCATATTCTGTTGCTGCCTTAAACTTTACGGATGAACATTGAAATTTTTCAATGTTACGGCGATCGGAATCTCTTCACCAGAAGATGGCGACAGAACTCCGATCGCCGAAACATCTCATGAAAACACCCTGCTCACTCGTATAGTAACCCGAGACGACTATATTATTCAAATTTTTGTTAATGTGTGTTAGTGGTTATTGATAGATGGTAATAATTCATAGTATTGTAACAACAGTTGTAGAATAATTGTACCATGTTACGTAGCTTATAAGATTATTAGTTTTAATTTATGTTAATTAGGAAATGACCCGCCAGTTTGGCTCAATGTGTTAAAGGAGTGCACGCTGGATCTGGGAGATACAACGGGATTACTTGTTCAGGTAGTCCTGATTGTGGTTATTAGGCGATTTCGCGCAATCATCTAGTTTTAGACGGCTGCTGTGACGGTCTCTAATCTCTGGCTCATAAGCTACACACTTCACAAACAAAAGTACAAGTACATTTACCATACGCATAATTAGGTACTAGTTGTTGTCTATGACTTCGTACGCGTGCACTCAGAGTTTTATTGCTTGTATTTGATGTAGAAAGGTGTAAGTTGTACATGAAATTTATGGAAATAAACATAAATAAACTGAATGCGCGAGAAACAAATTCTGTGTGACCGATATAACATTACAGTCATTTGCACACCTTACCCATCCGTCTGTCACCAATTCGGTTAGTTTTTAAACTTTGACGACCAAATAATTTTCTTATTCCCGGAAAAGTATCCTGTGTACATCATGATGATACAAAGAATTCCCTTGTCAAATTTCATCAAGATCGATTTAGCCATTTAGTCATGAAAACATAACAAAAGTACAGAAAGTTGTATTTATAATATTAGTGTAGATTACTATTATTATTAGAATGCCACGTGGCTCGGATTCGAGTAATAACTGTAGGCCAGGAGGAAATAAGCTGATAGTTCTACCTCCGAAAGGGTGACTCAGTTCTCCTCCTTTGTAAAAGTACTGTTAACCGTAGCTTGTGGACTACGTTAATTTATGTGAAATTAACTTCGGTGAGCGTAATTCAATTATCGCCATTAACATGGAACCAACAATTTTTATTTATTTACTACTAAAACAAACCTCGAACTTTAGAAATTTAGAGCCGAGGCTGAGAAAAATTCTGACTTTGCTAATATAATGGCTGCTATAAATTGAGGTATGTGTAGACTTCAACAAAGGAATATATGTCCCAGAAGTATCTGAAACTTTATTTGTCTAACGGAAACAAACGAAGCATGCCAGGTGTCTCGTGGTAGGTACTTGAGACCTAGATACCCATCCGTAAGCTCTTTACTGTTAGGTGTCAAAGATTGCAATTAGTAACGGACATCACATTTTATACGTGGCGTGAAGTACAGGCACCCGATAATTCCTACCATCTACTTCCGACATCTTTGCCCTGATTTTTTTACTCTCCACGTTGTGCCAACATAGTTCTCTGTATTTTATCCCCGTAGCTTAGCTGAAAATTAAGATAAATGTTATCCTGTAACACGATGTCCCGTCTTTACCACATTCCCCAACGAGTCTTCCTGGAAAGTTACTGATAGTGGTAGGACTACTCTGGCAGATGTTACAGTCACGACCAAAATAAAATGAAAGGCATTAACGTTTTACGCGTTTAGGTCACTAACTGTATTTTTCTTATCCTTCTGAACAGATCTTACACAGGTTTTGGTATAAGGTTAACTTGCTTAAAAACAGAGTATACATCCTGAAACTGAAGGCGTAATAAATTATTTTTTTTTAATTCCTTCGTCTACTTTCTTATACGCCATTGGATGGTTTACTGTTGAAGCGTTTATTTACCACTCATGCATTATATTTTTTCTATTAAAATTAAGTAACCACATAAAAAATGTTTCAGGCGATAAGCTACAATTCAGAATAACTATTCATCTTTTGTTAACAGTATTATATTAACTACATTTAATAATAACAACATATATAGAGACCATTTATCACTTGATCACTGCCCATGAGTGATAACTTTCTTGTTCAGAACCGTACGATGTCTTCAAAGCATTTAATCTTTCTTGATTGTTATCATTAACAACGCGTTAAAGGACAAATAGTTCACAATTATATTGCTTTAATCTCGTATTGGTAGAAACAACTGTTGTGGTGAATGTTTTTTCCTTTTTAATTTCCCACACGCGTTTTGCTCTTATGGTGTGTGGCACCATCGATGGCTTCAAATGTATGTTTTTACATGTGTATCATTACACAAATTAGACGATAAGTATAACATACCAATTCTACGGTTGAATTAACATCCCTCCATACACCTTACTGAGAGATTTAAGATTCAATACATACTCTGGAGACTAAGAATGGTAGGGTCTATATTAAGATGCTTATAACGAACATTTATTCTCCAGTGGGGCTGGAATCAGTTAACGCTATTTGGAATGCCAGATACTGCCGCAGTACGTTAGCTATCTCGGGCAGGGGGCAGGATTTATGTTGTAGTGTATCGCTACACTATACAGTAATTTTCGCGATATGCTGAGTTCCTGGCTCGCATAGGTGGACAGTTCAAACAAAGGGTGACAGGACTGCTGTGGTGTGCGACCTTGAGGCAGGTACCCAGGAGCCGTTAGGGTGTGTGGAGAGCACAGTAGACTGCCGGCGGAGGTTGTATACGTGCCTAGCCGAGGAGAGGGAACGTGATGGGCAGCGGCTAATGTTAGCATGTGCTGCTGTGGTGCTCTGTGTTCCATGTCGCCTACGGAGCGGATGAGGGCATCCAACGGCCAGCAGATGGGTCGTCGCCTAGGAAGACCACTGGAAGCAGACCTGGCACCTTCGGAAAAAATGGTAACTGCACAGAGATCTTGATAACCACCCTAAGAAGTGTCGTATTGATAAACAAAACCTGTCGCCCTAGAGATTCTCATCGCCCCGCTGTGTTTAGTGAAAGGACATCTAACAACCCCTGAGAACTGATCTATTGAAACTATTGTATTACACGTGGATTGATTAATTTTAATTGAAAAGTAATTGTTGTAATAAATGTCAATGTCAAACGTACGTGAAACGGTGTTGCCAACCTATACAGCAAAATCCCAATTCCACTTTTCAATAATTTCATTTAATAATAATGGTTTTGTAAATAATAATAATTTAATTAAAAGGTAATTATTTCTTAAAAAGAAGGAGCACAATTTGTACGCCTCAATGAACGAGATATTGAATCAAGTAATATTGTTTCCTGAAGTAATCTGTGATAACTGTCTCATATTAATCTTTCCCGTAAAGTTTCAGATTCACATACCTCTTGAGCAGTAAATATTTTTCATTTCGGAGAACTCCACGTATGTTGTCAGTGTTTCTTGGTTCTCCACGTGGCGCGTATCGATTTTTTGAAACCTGTCGTTTCTGCTATTTTTCTGTGGCAGTCCTCAAAAGAAAACTAAAGCCAATTGGCTGAAACTTTACATTTCATAAATATCGACGCAACTCCACCAGAAGAACCATGAAAACACAGTTCATATTTTTGTTTTACCGAATCTTACACAAGTCAATCGATTTGATAAGTGGAATTGATCCCTGGTTTAATCATGACTAACTTATTTCCGGCAGCTAACCCAGAGCTGCAGTAGCCCCGTTGTTTCAGTGAGCCTGTTCAGGCTACTATCCCGTAATCCGCAGGTAGCCTCGCAAGTTGCTTAATTGCGTCGAGCGGTCCCCTGATGGCATCTTGTAAATCTTGGTGCGCGTGATGTCCATGCGTGATGTGTGACAGAGACCCCGTGAGAAACACGTCCTATCCTGATCGCAGGGCAGGATTCGACTGTAATTACGTGGTATCTGGGAGTGGGCCAATGATAACGGCGTCTGGCACCCGTCCACAACGAGTCGGGACAACCGGTATTTCGTACTTAGCACTCATGCCACGGCGGCTCAAAGTAATAAACTGTCCTGCGTTCTCACCAATATTCCGAGCGGTCTGGTGGCTCAGTGGTTAAGGCGTCTGACTGGAGACCGAAAGGTCCCCGGTTCGAATCCCTGTCTCGGCGGTGATTTTCAGCACTTAACCTGAATTTCACCTCTGGCACAGCTTGCTGTGTAATGTGAAGTACGCCAGAATGCTTCCATCGTTCGGATTCCACGTTAAACTGTAGGTCCTCTGTACCCGGCAGGATTGCCGGGCTAGGTTAAGGCGGCTACGACAGGTGCGGAATGCGCAGCCAGTAGAAACCCTGTCACCAGGTCATTACGACAACACGGTATTATTATTATGCCGATATTCCATCACTTTCTGCATATAATGAGTACGTCACATCGATTTCCTAAATAGGCCTATTATGGAGCCAGTTGCATCAGAGAAAACAGTGATGATACCAAACAGTTCTCAGAAATAAAAACATACTTCCTAATTTTAAGTAAGAGGCAGTCTCCCACCCTCCGACCAATGTTTTCTTGTTGATAAAAGGATAAGACCCGAAAATTTCATTGTTTTTTGTGTTCGTTACATGTGTTCACGCCGCTCAGCTACCATCTAAAGGTAAGCTGTGATACATTTACCTGTCCAAATGTGTAATTCCTTTTTGCTACTAAACGCCTATTATTTCACTGTTATTGTTATTATATATATTTAATCCTCTTTCCACCCGGCAACAGGAACGTTAGGTTTTTCAGATGAACGTTTATATATAGTTGTAGGCTAAATGGCATGATTTATTTTGAAATGTTGGCTACCTCTTGATGCAAATAGTGTCACGGGATACGTAGTTTTACCATAATTCCAGCATGGCACACAATGTATTGCAAAATATCATGGAAAAATTCAATACATATATAAGCTCTATGTGTTGCATAACGCTTAAAATCCTAGTTTCCGAAGATGATACCAAAAATGTATGAACTATGATGGATTTTGGTTACATAAAGAGGACAAATTTAAATTTGCGTTCTGATCTGATTGCAGTAACTCATGGGGCACAAGATCTTAAGTTATGTTTCATGGAAAATATAATGTTTTTTTCCTTGTTTGAATGATTTACAAACTTCGTTGAATTTAACATTCTTCTCGGATACGAAGACTATCTAGTACATGGTGTCATTCATGTTCCCGCAGCTGCGTTTTGTTTTACTGTGAATATATTCCTGATAAATTTCTTGTAGTTGATCTTTAATTTTGTCTAAATCAACTGTTACCATGACTATAGTTAGACTTTCTCACTATAACATGTGGTAAAGCATTAATTTTGATACACAATACTTCATAACAACAACCAGAAGAAGTCAATTCAAATTAATTAGTAACAGATAAGTGATACATGGCGTCGCATTCGGAAGGACGCGGTTTCGGATACCAGTAATGCCTTCCAGATATGGGTTTTCCATTGTTTTCCCAAATCACTCCAGGGATATGCGAGGATGGTTCCTTTAAAAAAAAGCTATGACCGAATTTTTTCCCGTTCCTTTCCGCCAGTTTTTTCCACCTCTCATGATCTTGATGAGATGTAAAGCCAATAGCTAAACAAAAAAATTAAGAATTAGGTACATTTGAAAGTGGTTTGATAATATTTTCTCGAACAGTGAAAAAAATTCTCTGCAATCATTTCGTTCACCTCTATCAGATGATGGAAAACGTTTCAATGTTAGATGGACCGTTCAGATAATAAAATAAAATGACATATTAAAAAAACAGTAAACATTTCTACGAAAAGTAAAATGTTAAAAGAGGCTTCTCAGCATCCACGATTTAAAATGCTTAAAATTGTTGCAACAGATTGTGTTCCCTCCAATGAATTACAACACAATACCTACAACTATATGACTGTGTGGTCGCTATTTCAACTGCTAAAGAAATGTTGCGGGTGAGGGGGGGGGGGGGTGAAAGGGGGAACTAGATATAAGTATGTACTTAATATCGATATGTTATTCTATTATTCATTGACATAAAGTATAATCATTAAACTTGCCTATAATATGGTAAAAATAAAATTTTATGTGGAAAGAGTGCCTGTCTGGAACATTTTTCGAACAAGTAATAACCACACTATCTAAGTTCAAGTTTTTCTGTTGTATCATTATGGAGGGAATGTTTATTTATTACATTTTTGGCATCATTGATGTTAGTGATTTTGTTTTTAAATTCTCAGTCAAGCTTCGGTGACAGTTTCCTGTTTATATTTAACATTTTTTCATTAGTTTCGTGTGATTACGAATCTCGTGAGCCACCACGTAGCTGTGGCAGCTAAGAAGCATTAACCTTGCTGGACACCGAGTACCTGGTAGGAATTAGCTTTCAGTTCCCACTACTTTGCCAGAATAAGTGGTGATTCAAAATTCCTAATCGCTGGATCCCGCATATAAGATACAAGCACTGTGTTAGAAGAAACTTCGCAGTGCATACGGAATGAGAATATACTACAAACTTCATGCCGATTTGTCGCACGGATGAGGATGGAGACAATACTACCCCTCTTAATCCTCATGCATACAGCATGGGCAACAAAAGCAGCGCATAATACAGGGGTGGCCAGCCCAAATGATCTTGCGGGCCACTTTAAAAATGCATCATAACTACGCGAACCGCATATAAAAATATATCTTAGTATTAAGGCGCATTCCCACGATCCCTTGTAACGAAGGCGAAACGGGACGGGACCTCATTAGCCGAAGTGCAGGGACGACCGCAGGCCGCAGGTTAGTCCTAGCTTATCTTGCCGCCACCTCCGCACCACGTTGCCTAGTTTCGTTTGGCACAGAGCACATTACAGCAACAGAAGGGGTGCGCACCACTGCTGCAAACCGATGGCAACAGGGCACCGCTGCACACGTCTGTGATGTTTACCGACTCAGAGTGGGTAGCTGCGTCTCGTCTCCGCTAGCAGATGCCGCCCTGTTCCCATGGCGTATGGTTGAGTATTCGTCCCGTCCCGTCTCGCCTTCGTTACAAGGGATCGTGAGAATGCGCCTTTAGATTTAGACGCACTATAGACAATTTGTTGGAGTGAATCATTTAAATATAATGAGTTATTATTATTGTTTTTTATATTATTCATACATGTAAACATAGATAATATCTACATCTACACTCTGCAAATCACAAATACTGTGGGTGGCAGAGGGTGCTAAGCACCAATCCTAATTCTGCGCGTTCCAATCCCGAATAGATCGAGGAAAGAAGGAATACATAAATGAATCAGTACGGCATCTTATTTATCTAATCTTATCCCTCCTGTCATTACGACCTAAATAGGTTGGCGGAAGAAGTATTTCGTTGCACTCGTAACTTAAAGATTTTCGCATATTCTCCAGCAAATTCAAACGAAAATGACGTCGTCTGTCCGCCAAACAATCCCAGCCCAACCCGTGTATCAGCTCTGTCACACTTACGTAAGGACTGTAACTAGCAGTCACGAATCGAGCGGCTCTTCTCTGTACTTTCTCTAATGTGTCAATCAATCCCTTGCGATACGGATCCCAAATTCCACAACAGTATTCCAAATGCGGACGCACTAGTGTTTTGTACGCTATTTCCTTTGTATGAGCATTACAACTTCTCAAAATACATCCTATGAATCGTAGTTTGGAATTAGCTTTGCCTACAACGGAAGTTATGTGCAAGTCCAATTTCATGTTACTTTGTACTGTTAAGCCTAAATACTTCAGTGAATCCACAGTGTTAAAAGCTGAATTGTTAACTTTGTACTCCTAAGCAAGCGGGGTATTTTTATTACTTATGTGCATTGCCTTGCACTTTTTACAGTTAAGTGTAAGCTGCCATTTACGGCACCATTCCGAAATAACATCCAGATCGCGCTGAATTTCTAAGCAATCGTCGGAGCACCTCACTTCCCTATAAATAAGTGCATCATCAGCAAAAAATCGTATCCTGCAATTAACGTTGTCACCGAGATCGTTTATAAAAATTAAGAAACTACTGATAATACTGATACTAAACGCGCATTTTAAAGAAATATTTAACACTAAATATGATATATAAAAATATATAAATATAAATGAAATAAATTTTCAAAATATGGGTGCATTGGTTTTCACTACTTTGGCCATTATAAAGTAAAAATGTTTTGTAAAAGTGTGATGAATCTCGCGGGCAGGAAAATTATTCAAGATGGGGCCGCATGCGGTCCGCGGGTTGGCCACCCCTGCATAACCATTAACCGCAACTAGGTGGCCCGTGCCTAAATTGCACGAATGACGTACGGTAAATAGCAAGGTTGGCGGTTTGCAGTAGGATAAATGAAGAACTGATTAATTTCTAGCAATTCTTTATTTGTCGACTGAGACAGACACGTAGCAAACCAAATACAGTAACAACGTCTCACAAAACAATTAGAATAAACATTCCTCCAGAATAAACACACGAGTTTACCAGTATGTCTGCGATATGTGGTTCTGGTATTAAGCGGTAATGCGATCACTCCGTATCGATGTCAGCGAGCCCTAGCAGCTTGACTCTCAACTATCGCATTCCTTGATTGTTCGCAATTTTACCATTAACGGTTTTAATTCCGAAAAATTTAATTAATGACATTACCAAAGCGGAGAACTTACTTTTTAAAATCATACCTCAATTTTGGTTACATATGAAGATAGAAAGAAGGTTCGTCACATAAAAAATGTTCCAGAAATAATATTTGTGATAACTAACAAGAGTACCTGGCGTAGCTCGGTATAGTCAGTATTGACTTACCTGTACACAATTTTTATATTTCTGATGAGAATCATGTGTACCAAGTTTCATTAATTTGGCACATGCCATTTTGTGAAGTAAACTAAACTAAACTACCCCAACAATTCTCAGAAGGTGGTGAATTGGATGCAGTGATAGGGAATGTCAGTTTATATTTTGGTCCAGGGTACATATCAACCTAAACACATCATCTGCTGAAGTTGCTGCTCCATAATCAAAGCATGTACCATCCACGCATTAAGACATACCACATACGTAAATCTATATCTTGTTCACATATATAGCTTTTTTTTAAGGAAACATCCCGGAATTCGCCTGAAGCGATTTGGGGAAACCATGGAAAACCCAAATCTGGATGCCCGGATGGGGATTCGAACCCGCGTCCTCCCGAATGCGAGGCCAGATCATTAACCGTTCACCCACCACGCTCGGTAGGCATCTAGCAGAAATTGAAGATTTTTAATGGCTTTTTTATAACGTGAAAGCTTGGGGTCGAAGCTAAAATCTGACGCACGTACCGTTTGTTTTTAAAAAAATAAGTGTGCAAACTGGCTTCAAAATCGGATGGAAACTGTAACTTTGTATAAAGAACAAAGGGGGTGGAAAGAGGAAGAGGCATTGGGCATTTACAAAAATAAAGGGTACAATATTTACATCTTTGTGTTAAAGTATCCGTGTGCAAAGTTCTATCGAAATCGCATAAAAAATACGGTTATAGCATAAAAAACAGTGACAAAAATTAAGGGGATGTAAAGGGGGAAGTAGTTAAGATTTTGTAAAAGTAATGTAAACAGTATTTTTCCATCGAAATCAGATAAAAAATATGAGTTTGTATAAAAATTAAGGGTTGCAAAGGGGAAGAAGGAATGATTTTTTTTTTTTTTTTTTTTTGGGTAAGAAACCACCTCCATGAAAAAATACATAATACATGTGTCAACTTTCATAGTGATCAGTCAAACGGTGTCGACGTCTATTAATATATATACACCAACATTCATTTTTATACATACGATAACACCAATCATATAGGAAATGACGTCTCTGGGGCTAAGCATAATCGCAGTGAGTGTCTTTGCCCTTCCTTAGGTAAAAAAAAGCATGGACTCTAGGTATGAACATCTGATGACATAATGGTGAACAGACAGCTTGATCGCTATAAGCACCTTTTAAACTACTACAAATACTATTAGCGTTTAATTCTTCGATTGTCAGAAATTTGATTACTGTTCGTTGTTGTCAATGCATTGACTTAGCTAGCACACACAACACGATATCAGTGCATACTGATGAAGAAAGTGGAGTTAAAACCGAATTGACATGTGTGAAGTATAACAGTGTAGCTACAAGATGGCAGCAGGTGTCACTCTGTACTAACATATATATTTCTAAAAAGCGAATTTTCATGACGAGTCATCTTTCTCCTTTCATACTTGACCATTTTAAAGATTACGTTCTCGGTTTTGGTAACATCTTTAATTAAGAAATGAATTTTTCGAAATCCAACACGTAAACAAAATTGTGAACTATTAAGGTCACGCGTATGAGGGAGTTCAGAGTCAAACCGCTAGGTTTCGCTGGCGTCGATACGGACTGTTCGCATCACCGCTAGATAGCAGTACCATGTATCGAATTTTTCGCGCGGTATGAGCTTGTTGAACCGAATCATATAGTCCAGTAACGGGGTAGTTTTCACTTGCATTGTATCACGTAGAAGATTTTTTTTTTTTCTTATCGTGTATATATTGGGGAGAGTATGCAGAAACCAAGTTTTCGACCTCCAACACCCTCGGCACAATTTTCTGTGGCCAAAAAACATCAAAATTTTGGTACTTTTTTCAGTTTTTCGTCTATAACTCTTTCGTGATGTATCCTAGCAAGAAATACTCTATTTCCAATTCGAAAGAGGACAAAATTTCCTACAACTTTCGTAGTATAAACTTTTTTCTAAACTCAAAACTAATCAAGCTACAGTTCTTCGAAAATCAGCCAAATTTCATACTTTTCCTAAAATTTGGGTTTTTACCTACTTAGCCGCTCAAATGACCTGAAACCCCAGTATATATAACTGATATATATGTATTTCCACTCTTACCAATATATACAAGATAAGAAAAAAAATCTTCTACGTGATTTAATGTTTGTGAGACCCCCTTTATACGACCCCGTTAATGGTCTATACTCTTCAAGCATATTCCAATTTAACCCAACCCATTGAGCAAAAAGTATTCCATTTTAGCCCGGGTCAAAGATTTTTGGGCCAGCGTTATTACAGAGGCTGTAGAAATAAGATTAACTGATTTATTAGTCAACAGGGACACTGGTTATCAACTCAGTGCGGCCTGGAACCCGGCGATTAAAATGCTGAAACAGTTTCGCGCCGGTAACGAGCAGAAGAGCGGATGACGTAATCGCGTTGTGTTGGTTTTTGTTTTCCACCGTTTCCGTAGCAGCGGCTGAATAAACAAACAGTTATACACTGACATTTGGTTGAGAATGGAGGCAGAGATGGACGCCTTCGAAACGTCCCGCAAATATGATATATTAACACGGCTGGAAGCTCGAGAAAAAATATATTAAAATTCCGCAGCTTATTTATCACAATCGATCACGTTCTTGCCTGCGATAAATAATTAGCCGTGCAAACTAATACCATATGCCTTTTTGTGTAGCCTTTGTAGATTTGGTAAAAGCATTTGAGTCAATACGTCACAAGGTTGTCCTGCAAGCCTGCATGTCACCTCTTCAGCCTTTGTCAACATTCGAGGACCAACTACTGAGTTTCGAATCTAAAGAGGTTCAAGCAAGGTGATCCCATCTCACCAAAATTATTTTCAGCTGTCTTGGACATAGCAGTGTCCAAACTGTAATGGACGAAGAAGGAAATTAGAATTAATGACAGAAAACTTAACAACTTGAGACTTGATGATGACATTGCGCTTGTAAGTAATTACTATGACGAACTTCAAACCTTAGTTACCGACCTCGCCTCCGAGTGCAAAGCAGTTGGCCTAAGAATCAATATTTCAAAAACAAAAATTATTTCTAACAAACGGGCCATAACGGAGATTGTACAACTAGATAATGAATCTTTAGAAAATGTCAGTGAAAACATTTATCTTGGCCAGCTTTCAAATATGAGAGGAGATATAAGACCCAAAATTTTCCGTCACATCAAGCTGACAAGTATTTGGGAGGCATTCTCTCATCATAAAATCTAAAATGACCACAAATCTCAAGCAAACAGTTTATCACCAGTGCATTCTTCCTGTGCTGACATACAGCTTTGAGAGCTGGAATGAAATTACAAAAAAACAAACTAAGGACTGCCCAAAGAGCTAAGGAAATGTCAATGCAAGGCTTAACCAGGAAATACAGGAAAAGAGCTACTGGCATTAGGTCAGTTACGAATATCGTAGGTATCTTAACGAAGATAGCATCAATGAAATGGCAATGTGGCGGCCATATTCCGCCGAGAAAAGACCAAAGATTGACAAAAACAGTGTTAGAGTGGAGCCCCAGAGATCACCACAGACCACCGACGGGACATGGACATACTCAGGATTGTCGGAGTTAACCGGTAGAGGATCACCCAAGATAGTTCGAGCGGAAGAAAACAAACAATTGTCACTACGTAATGACATTCGCTAGCATCGATAAGAAATGATCGCATTAACATTAGATAGCAGAACGAAATGTCAGAGATATAAATGAAGTGTGCGCGTTTTCTAGACTAAGGAACTTTTCGGAAATTTTTGACTGTCAGAGAAACTTTGGAAAATTTTTTAATTGTTTCGTAACACGTTGCAAGTATTTTGTTACGTCCCTTTCCAATTGACAAATACACAATTGCTAAAAATTAATCGGTTCCTATTTCATCCTGTTGCAAACCACTAAATTCGCTATTCATCGGATTTCCGTTTCAGATTTCTGCATTACGTAGACAGTAATAACTTGTGGAAGGTTACGCAAAAACTGAAAAGGAAAACACTCAGGCACGTCTGGACGAAAAACTGCCTCGTCGTCTTTGAAAAATACTTGTGTAAATGTGTCGTAAGCTATTAGCCGAGAATAATTCCCTCAAGGGGACGTCTTTCGCCAGGAGCCTGTGGAACACGCTCGGGCTCGCAAAGCCGGCCGTGTTTATGCGCTGTCGTCGAGCGTTCCGCCGCGCCGAGACATTGGCGAGATGTTTTAATTGTTTCTGTGTCCGAGGCGGGCGGCGGCGTCTGTTTGAGTTGGCGGAGCGTCGCGGCGCCGCTATAAGCGACGCTGACAGCGAGCGGCGTCGTAAAATAGAGTGCCGTCCGTCGCTGCGGCCTGTTTACGCTCTGCTGAAGTGCGTCCAACATGTCCGTCCGTGACGTCTACATTAAACGGGGGCGAGGCGCCGGCGTCTTGTGGAGACAAGTGTATCAATATACAACAGCCGGCTAATTTTAAAACCTGCTCTCGCTCTGAGGTTGCGGTTACCTCGGTAACTTTCGGCTGGGAGAGGCCTTCGCAGATGTCACTTCAGTTTTACCGAATAACACAATTTATCGGCCAATTTTTTGACGTATGGCCTTACCTCTCAGCTGTTATCACGAAAACCGTCCCTAATGTAAATATGAGAACGCTTTGAAGGATAAAGACGGCTGGATCTCATGAATATGTATTATATACTATTCCCTGGCAGCTATTGCCTACCCTCTCTATTTATCTGGATGGTAAATTCTTACTCGTTAAGACTCCGTGTGACAAGCTGACTCAACATCGTTCTGTGAAAGGATGCGTTATCCGCTTGACGAAGTAGCTTTCCATCATTACATTTTTTTGTTTCAATTTGAAATGTGATCTATTGGAACAATAAACAACGTTACTATAAAGCCTTCCCCAGTTTTAAACCGGATGGAGTAACAAAAAGACAACGTTTCGACAATGTTCTCTGTTGTCTTCAACAGGTATCTGTTTACGAGAATTCCAGAAGTACATCGTCATTCATCAGTGGGTGGACGGGCATATTTAAGGTCTTCGCAGTCAAAGCCTTCATAAGCCAGTCAGCTTTTGGGGCTCGTTGCATGGTAGGAAGGCCGCTCCGTTGTGCCTCGCAGTTCTGGCTTCTGCGACGACGGACTTGACGACAAAAATTGTATACTTCCTCGAAACTCGAAACTGACATGTGCAGTCTGCAGCGCCGACCATGCAGACTGTTATAAAGGTTGTCATGAATGACGTAAACTCCACCAAGAATTAGTAAAGGGGCAGATGCCTGAAAATCTTCCCCATCTGGAAGGGACAACAAAGCGCCCAATAAACAAGTGAAGAAACAACACCAAGAGGCATTTGGTATCGATATGTACATAGTCGTCACGACAGATGAGAATGAACTCAAACCATTGCGGCAAGCCAAATAACTTGCGACACTATGGCAGTTTAACCACCAGCAGTAATTGGGACTAGCCTCAAACCCTGCTGCGACTGCCGAACCGGAGCGACAAACTGTCAGCAATCATCCAGCTGCCAACCCAGCTATTTAGTGTCATGACATCAAATACCATTGCACGCCGGAGAACCATGCTTACGTAACAATGAAATAAGAATAAAATCAGAGGTTTCCAGTAAAGTTCTACAAATAACGGGACTTCACTACGGCAGCTGAGGCAGTGAAAAATAAAATGGTTTCGTTACCGCTGTCTGGACTAAACTTGGTGCGCGCCTGTCTAAGGATTGAAAGCATCAGAAACAATCTTGTATCTCTGCTAAAGGTGTTGTCACCCAGTATTATTTCGATAATTTCTTTTATGAAAGACTCCAAAAAATAAGGGATTGCCGTATGACGGCTTTGACAGCGAAGACGTTATATAAGCCTATTTGCCCGCTGATGTCTGACAGTGTAGTTCTTGATTTCTGGTAAATAGATACCTGATGAGGACAACAGAAAGCGCTGTCGAAACGGTGTCTTTTTCTGACACAATCCGGCTGCAAACCCCGAAAGACTATATTGCATTTACAGTATCGAAAATCTCCGTTCACAAACAAATAAACAACGTTACTTCGCAAACATTCTGAGAAATAGGGAAAGTTGTAAGTTGTGGTTCTGTTGGAGGAGAGAAAAGATCAGTTAGATGAGTAGAGTAAAAGATGAGGAGGTTTAGTTGGAAGTTAGTGAAAGGAGAAATTTTTAAGGCTATCAGAAAAAGGGATAAAAAACAATTAGAGGATTTGTAATACATCAAATCAGTATAGTGATTGTTTTGGAAGGTACTGAAAACGGAAAAACTAGATGACGTTGGAGATTCCAGAGTATGGATAATTTTGTAGTCCAGAACAGCTACATCAGCACGAAGAGAATTGCGGAAAACAAGGAAGAGTGATGATTATATAGACACTATGTGAATATCTGCCTTAGGATAAAACATCTATTATTATTTCTCTGTAGACATTAATTATTCCCGTTCGATTGACTCATCTGGTCGAAGCACAGTGATGATGCGAACCTCTTGACATGGGGTTCGGTGGTTCGCTACCTGGTGGTGAAATAAATTTTTATCCTCAGGACTTGGCCAGCTTGGTAATAGTGCAGTATTCCTAATCACCACATTGTCTACTAAAGTCCGGGGTTAAATCCAAAACCTTCCCGCAATGAGTATGGAGTGAGGGTACACGAAAATCTTGAAGGTGATTAGTCCATAAGATGGTGTCGATCGGAAGCATAAGTCAGGATGGACTGGCGCTGGATTCTACCCTATCCCATCTTTCATTTATCCACAACACAATATACTGAAATACAGTCATCCGCACACAAAAAGTAAATACACTCCCATCATTAGGAAAGGCAGAGGAAAACCACCACAGTTTAAATCTCTCGAGAAAAATAGCCCACAAACCTAATGGTTAAAGGGAAAAGAACAAGACATTAATTGAATTAATGCTTACGATTTCTAAATGACGTGTCCTGTGGCCGCAGGTTCATTAGATTTGATGTGACCAGCATCACTTCATAGCGCAACTTGGTATGAATCCAAAGCCATCCACCCCAAACGGAAAAAAATGTGTGCCTGCAGGAGAAGTCTCATAGAGCATGCAGTGAGAAATAAGATTTATTCACGTACTAATCGCTTCTACTGATAGGCAGCAGAATAACAAACAGTTAACTTCTCACGTAGTAAGAGCCCTTTGAGGTATGGTATGACGGAAACTTGCTCAGATTGTGCATTACTCATGTTGTTATCTGTTCGTTGTATTTTTAACTGCAAAATTTGAGAATCGACAAAGTCACGCTTTACTTCCATGGTTAAATGATAGGCAATGGCGTCCTGGTTACCGTATAATGAGATTTAGAGCATAGGGACAGATGTAACGTTGTGAAAAGAGTTTGGCAATAATGATATGGGTATTTTACTAAAGATCACGTGACACTGCTCAGTCTGAGAAGTTTTGATGTTTTCTGGAAGCAGCTCCACGGGAGAATAAATGTACATAGTATATGTTTATTAGTTTTTACCATCCAGTAACGTGGCTGTGCGTGTTTAATCGCCACCACACTGGGCTGAGGAGATGCAGCAGACCCAGGTTCACATCCTGGGTTTGCCATAACGGCTATCATGATTACGGTTTTAGTTGATTTTCCATGACGACCTAAGCAAATTATAGTACAGCTTCCTGTCTACCTAAAAAAATTACACATTTCACAAATAAAATATACACTACTCGGTGGCTTCCTTTGTGTGATATTGGATAGTAGGCCTTACATCGTGCCTAAATTCTCGCTTCTTCAGTTCTGGTATATTACACAAGCGACACTCAATGCTACAGAACACAAATTACACGTATTACAAACTGCTTCACTTTTCCCTTTTGGAAAGTGCAGAGGCGAAAGGCTGGGTTTTTCAAGGCTTTAACACTAGGACGCCAAAACAATAAGTCATACCACTCCCGACAATCGTGGTCGAAGGAACTGTGCCAGTCCGACTCTATGCTGCAAAACCTTTCGACTGACCATCTGGACATTTGAAGATGAATTGAGGATGTTTGAAACATAAATGGAACACTTACAGCTTTAATCTTATACAATGTGGGGCATTTAATATGTTTTCTGGAAATATTTCGGAAAGAAAGCATTTTAACAAACAATAACCTATATAAAAAATAATCGTACAGTAGGGGGCTACAATTATGTGATATTGGTTTTTTCACAGGTGGCGCTGTTGTCGTTACAACAAGGTCAACTTAATTCTTTTGAATGGGAACCCCTTTTTTTTTTTTTTTTTTTTTTTTTTTTTTTTTTTTTTTTTTTTTGAAGATTCCGATTCCTCATGAAAAAATAAAAATAGTTTGCGTAACTCACTTTTCTGTTAGCCTCACAGATGGCGCTGTAATCGCGAAAAATGAATATTCGCGTTTTTTGTGTATAATTTTAATTATTGTTTAAATAATTACATGTAATTTTCATTCTGTAAACATGGAAGGTAATTTTAAAGGATAATGACGAAATTGATTTTTTAAATGCTTTTTCTTACTTATTTGCAGCCATGTCGACAGCAGGTGCTCAAAAAGGTGACCATTTACTTCCAGACATTTTCTGACCCTTTGCAGAAACGATGCCTGAACAGCTCGAAGTGTGTCAGAAAATGTCTGGAAGTAAATGGTAACCTTTTTGAGCACCTGCTGTAGACATGGCTGCAAATAAGTAAGAAAAATCATTTAAAAATCAATTTCGTCATTATCCTTTAAAATTACCTTCCATGTTTACAGAATGAAAATTACATGTAATTATTTAAACAATAATTAAAATTATACACAAAAAAACGCGAATATTCATTTTTCGCGATTACAGCGCCATCTGTGAGGCTAACAGAAAAGTGAGTTAAGCAAACCATTTTTATTTTTTCATGAGGAATCGGAATCTTCAAAAAAAATAGGGGTTCCCATTTAAAAGAATTAAGTTGACCTTGTTGTAACGACAACAGCGCCACCTGTGAAAAAACCAATATTACATAATTGTAGCCCCCTACTGTAAGATTATTTTTTATATAGGTTATTGTTTGTTAAAATGCTTTCTTTCCGAAATATTTCCAGAAAACATATTAAATGCCCCACCCTGTATATGTGTCAAAGATAGTTTTTAATAAGTAGAAATAATAAGCATTTACATATATATTTCTTGTATTTATACATGTTAAGTTGTTTGAGCAATCACTCATTTCCTGAAGTAACAGCTGACGCATCATATTTGCACAATTATTATTTCTCTGCAATTTAATTTTCAGATAAAGTAGATTTATAGGCACAGTTCAGCCTTTAAATTATAAACAGATAATAAATAAAAAAAAAAAAAACCTGACTAGCCTACGAAAGGCGGTAAAGTTTCTAGAGTCCCTACAGTGATAGAAATTTTTAAAATTCGTTGATTGGTTAGCAGAATAGCTAAGCTTATGACGCATAATTTATAACCAGCAGAAAATGTATCAGAAGCCTGAATGGAATCCCAAATCTCTCCGCACTGAACATGTGAAGGCACATGTACTGTTGATGCTGTTTTATCCGTAAGATTGGGACGTTTAAACTCGGTGGCTTACTTTGTGTGATTCAGTTCTGGTATATTACAAAAACGACACTCAGTGCTTAAGACACTGCCAGCCGCACACATACGCAAGACACACAGAGGAAAGGAACTTGAGAGATTGTATTTGTAGCTGGTCTGGTATGGTTATCTTCAATTTATTTGGCATCCTATTAAGTGAATACATGCCAGAATTACATACTTGAAATTTTCTCTCTGTAAATAGACACATTTTCAGTATAGTACTAACAGAAAATAATTAAATAACATTGCAAGAATTAAAACAGCTTAAATATTGAAATTATTACATGTTGAGTGATACAAGCAAATGAAAATAAATCCTCGAACAAAACCTCGGTGTAGAATTCCTTAACATCACACACAATTATTTTGTCAAATATCAGTTTACTTTTATTACCTTTGTTTAATTTTCCAGCTGAAGTTATCTCGATTATAAATTATTTGTTTGAATGCATTTTTAAATACTTTTAGTAATTTATCACATTGAGGTTTAAGTACTATGTCTATCTAATATTAAATATCAGATATATTTGGTTCCTAATAAAGTGCTGACTGATGTTCGAGAGGAACTTGTCAAGATTTGTGTATTTGTGCCTTAAAACTTTTCAGCGACAGAAATTTGTTTTACCTGATCCCAGTGTGGATCCCGTATTGTGGTACTTACCGTGGGCCAACCAGGAGTGTCTGCATGCTTCACAGGTTCGGACCACCACCTGTCCTGGGGTGAACGCCTCGCAGAAACAGGCAGGCGCGGAACAGCGCATGTTCTGCAAAACAGAGTAATTCCACAATCAAACAGAAACCCCAGCTTTATTCGTCTCAAGTCCATGGAAATAGTTACAAACATACAGTGACAACGGCAGTCAGCAGAAATTTAAATCCGCCACTTTGCAATAGAGCAGTATTCCTCAAACTTTTAGCTCCACAAACCCCCAAAAATTTCCCAGGCAATTTTTTTTTTTTAGCTCCACTACTGGCAACAGTGTTATACACCATTGTGCGTTTTATACCCTTAATATAGATGTTACGCAAATCTTGTAGCGAAACCTCTACGATCGTATACCCCACTATGAGAAACCGGCAATTGAGGACTGAAGCTTCATACCTCTTCATGGCTATAGTTTTTAGTCTTTTTTTTCTGTAGTCAACCTATGAACCCGATGATACCTTCCATAATTTCCGCCTGAAAACACAACTTACACATTGCACAAACATAAGAAGATACTTTCACTCACTGCAAGCAGTTGCCAGTGTTTACTACCCTTCCTTTCAGTGCACGGTTCTTCATATCCGGTACAATAAGTTAAGCTAGGAAGAAAGGTCGATCATGTATTTGACGCTAGGCGATCTTGAAACTTTGTGGAAAAACATTTTATCTCTTTTCTTATTCATAATAAGAGGATGAGAGCAGAAACATTAATAATTTTTTTCTTCCAATCACATAGAAAATAAACAATGAAAGGAATAAAAGCTAATATACAGTCATCAAACTCAGCAGCAACAAGATTATTGTATTCTGATTACAGTTTTAAATAAAAACCAATTTTTATTATTATTAATAAGTTTAATTTTAAAATTAACTAATACTGTATACAAAAAAAAAAAAAATCGCTATAGCAAATCAAAACAGAAACAATAGTACTTCAAAAATGATAATTACATCTTCCTAACACCATATATTCGGTGCGGAATTAGAGAAACAAAATTATTATATTTCAACAAGGATATCCTTAATCGAGTACAATTATAAAATCAGTCAAAAATCTAAATCAGTCTCGCAAACTAATCCTCTAAACATCCTTTAAACATATAAGTCATTCGTCATTTACTGCTGCGTTTTCCTCATGATACACGCAAAACCCTTGATGCATTTAATATATTTTTTCACCATCACAGTCCTCCAAGAACGACGTTTAATGGCACTAAGGATATATGGCATAATTAACATCGCTGTTCTATTAAACATTCTTTTGTGAAGCATTAGAAATATTAATAAATTACATGCATCCATAGAAGTTGGCTTCGATACTGCATTCGTGGTTGTATATTAATTATACATTAAGTAGAAATGGGAAGAGATAATAATAATAATTTCGTGTTGTCGTAATGACCTGATGACAGGGTTTCTACTGGTTTCTATGGTTTCAAGATTTCTATGGGAAGAGATGATTATCCGTTTTCCTTGATCAATATATCTTGATATTTCATTATTTCTTTCACAATGTCGGGCAAGTAGTTTTATCATCTGAGACACTTCATCCTTCATTTACGCTGAGTAAAATTATCTCCAGAGTAAATGAATATTCGAAGCATGAAGAATCCGGATAAAGTTGATAAAGCAGAAAAAAAAACGTAACTTCTCCACACAATATCAAAAGGCAACAGAAATAGTTATTTTCTCTAGAAACTGAAATGTGAATTGGGTACACAATTCTAATATTCAGCAAAGATTAATTTTCATGCACAACAAAACACTTTTTTTTGTTTTTTTTTCCTTGCGTTTTTACGCCTCGTCGACGGCTAAGGTCATTACAGGCGGGATGGGACTGGGGACAATGAACGGGAAGGAATTCGGTAATGACATTTTTGAAGGAAGCATCCCGGCATACGCCTGGAGTGATTTGGGGGAACCATTCAACTTATCTCAGGTGTTCTGTTAAAAGTCAAAATAAAAATTCCTGGTTGTAAATGAGATACAGCAATATTAAATAGTGTTCCTCATGCGTTTCTGAAAATCAGAGAAAACATTTGAATGAAATTATAATATGTTACCACAAAATTAGAACTTTCAACAAAACCATAAACAATCGCTATAATGTGATCAAAAAATTTAATAGAAAATAGTAATTTCCAAATTTTAAGGCAGTAGGATTATTCCTATACCAAAGATAACTTTTAAAAATAAGTCATTAATCTTAATACAATGATTTCAGAATACGTTCATTTTGAAGTTAAAAGAATCGGTAATTTTCAACATTATTCTGCAATATGACATATCGACTGTTGTTCCTAAAAACCAAGATCCCCTTCAGGAAGTGCTCTGCTTCATACATTCTTCTTCCTCGAGTCCTAGACTGTTTCTAGATATTTTCTTATTTACTGTTCAATCTTCGTTTTTTTTTTTAATTAGTGGGATTCATAAATGCAGTTTTTTAGTTGCATCAAAAGTGTTTCATTTGGTTTTCACTCTGAGTAATCAGACGTAAGGAACACAGTACCGCGGCATCGTGTGTGAGAGTGGGAATCAATCCCCAACATTACGTTGACACACAAAAAATCTCGTTACAGGTTTCTCGGAAGAAATCTTCCCACGGCTTCACTGCGGTGAAGCGGTCACCCTATTTATCAGCAACAGCGTCGCGGTGATCACGTAACCACGGGAACGAGGCAAGGTGAGCAATTTTCCACGCTTCAGCCGAAGGTGACTTCTGGGAGGTGTTATTGAGAATATGTCGCCGCTTCCGCCGCCTAACAAGCAAGAAGACGCGTCTCTCCTAATTGGCCGACGAGGAAGGATATCCTGGTCGTAAACAGGAATCTTCGGTGGCATAGTATAATGCGCGAACGCTAAACATAAATTAGGCGTAGCGCTTCCTGTCTTGCGAGACAAAATGGATCTACAAAGTTGACCAGCTTCCTTAATGCGTGTAAGCATTTTAAAATGGCGACGAACATACTCAAGATGTAATACTGGTAAACGCTTACTGGAAAATTATTTTTACGAAACCTTACATTTTAAATTCCAGTTATTAGCTCATTTGGTCTGTTGAAATTTATTACACAACAGTTTCACTTTTTTTAACGTCTCTTAACAGTGAGATCTTTAGAGACGGGAAAGGATGGGGGGGGCAAGGAATGGGAAGGAATTCGGCCATGGCCTTTTGAATGAAGCATCCTGGCATTTACCTGGAGTAATTTGGGAAACCATGGAAAATCCAAATCTGGATGCCCAGACGGGGATTCGAATCGGCTTTCTCCCGAATGCGAGGCGAGAACGCTAACCGTTACACCACCACGAACGGCAATAGTATCAAGCTCGTCAAGAATGACCGGTTGAACGCAATATTTTGGCAATTTGTTTGTTTGCAGTTGGTTAATTCCAAGAAATTATTATCGTACACCAAAGTCGTAATCCTGACTTGATTTTGTAATGTTCTACGTATTTCGTTTGCAGTTTACATAGCAATACAGTTTTAACTTCTACTGAATTAATGACTACAGAAGTATAGAACCAATGAAATAAAAAATAAATTAGGAACACCAAAATTTTTTGCTATACCACGTAATATCAGTTTTATTTCTGGTCCAGGCACAATTCAGCACGATAAATATGGAACTACTTCCATCCGCATGAAGTAATAACTTAAGTAACATAGCGCTATAAAAGAAATTTAAATTGTTTATAAAACTGATTTCAGAATGAATTATACTGTAAAAAAAAAATGTATCAGTTGCGATTCTGGTCAGCTTAACTACAACCTCTGTTAATATTGACATTCGAAAATCATGGCTTTTGTTACCCTCGTATGAATAAATGACGGGTATCATCTATGGTGGTAATAGGAATTTATTCTTTAAACGTTTGTAAAGAAATGCAAATAACAAGCATTTCTAATTGTTTTCGTGATATGAGTACCTTACTCTGATTACACTATCGGAGTATTTGGCAAGGATTTTCTTTTTTAATGCATTTTACTTTAAATGACGGAAAGTATTACCTAAAAACGAATAACTGTTATTTGTTTGACTAATACATTCCGCAATTACGTTCGTTTTGTGTAAACTTGCTGTGCCCGCTCTTCGTATGTTTGTGCATTTACTTACACAACATACAATTACGTTTTATGTGGCATCGCAGTTACACTTTCTTATAACACTATATGTGCAAATAAAATCGAATTCAATTATTTATTTGAAATTTACACTTCCTTTTAACAGTACAAGCACGAACAAAGTCAGTAAAGTTGTTCAATTGAATTTTGCTGATTAGCCCAGCAGCGCTGCGGTGGCAGGCAGTGTAACTATCACTTCAGGCATTATCGAGACTCTCCGAAGATTTCCGATTCATCGGGGTGAGCGCGCAGTCTCCAGACAACGCATTTTACTATAGAGGATTCCACAAGGATTACTTTAAATCAGTTTTAGATTTTATGGCTTACAAAAACTTGAGGTGATTGCGTAAAATATATGTTTGGTATTCAGGGGTTTTAGAAAATCATTCCTGTTCGATGTTGATCTTCGGTCATCGAGTTAATAATAAAAAGTTTCTGCTTACTGTGAAAGAAAAGGGATTGCTGAAGATGGGTGGCGAAACTGCCAAATCGAGAGCTGATTTATGTTAAACGTAAAGCTTTTAATAAATTATTACTTTACTTTTGTGTTCTTAGAAGCTTCAGTTTTTACAGTTACCTAAGTGTAATATTAGTGATTCTAATAACTGGCTACTATGTATTTTGTTAGACTTTATAAAATTGATATGTAGGACGCCTGGTAAATAATATTCTTATTTAAAGGATACTTCCTTTGTTTCTCTGATTAAAAAATTCAAAATGATTGTTAAAAGTAGCCTATAATCAAATAGTGAGTGATACGAACTGATAAATAACGGTATATGATAGACAGCAGCATTTGATGGAATGTTAATTCACCGGGTAGCATATCGATTATCAAATGTCAATCCAAATAATGTATTTACTGAAATCCATTTTCCCGTTCTTCTCTCTATAGCAACAATTTATATGTATGCACCACATATTGGACTGTAACAACGCTGATTTTTACTGCACGTGTTTTATTATTCCGTTGCTATATGCTACATCTGATATGTTTCCCGATAAGCGCAATTTCTTTTCCTGTTAACAACTGTTCACACTTAACCGATTTTAAACTTTTGGTTCTTTCTGTTCACTACACCCATTTGCAGTTTACTGATATGTTCTTACGAGTTCTTCCGTGACTCAAAGCTACTTGTAGCTTGCTTTTGTTTGTCCTTAAATACATACGCTTATTGTTGTTCCTAAGGAGTATAAACACTATTAATGTTGATAGTCGCACATAAATGCTTATCGGATGTGGAAACAACGATAACACGCCTGGCTACAGATCATTTTTTTTTTTTTTCCTTATGACTTCTCGGCAACGTTGAAGTCATTAGAGGAAAGGAAAAGGGGGGGGGGCAAGAAACGAGAAGAAATTCGGTCATCACCTTTTGTTTTAAGGAACCAAGTGATTTTGGTAAACAATATAAAACCGAAATCTGGATAGCCAAACAGGGATTCGAACCCGCGTCCTACTTAATGCAAGGTCAGAGCGTTACTACTCACCAACCACGATCTGTCAAGGCATCAAGAGGCTCTCAGTTCCAATACCGTATTCGCCTTTAATTTTCAGATATTTTAAAGTGTTGAAGACTATTTCGTTCACGTGAAATGAGCTACAAGTATTCCATAGTTTAGCTTCAGAGTAAAATCATAGTCTATTTAGCAGAGAAGATTACTAGAATAGGATAGACCGTTACGAAAGACACTCCTGAAAGTGGCAGGTTGAACTTTAGAGATGTCCGGGCTAATGATGTTAAATGCATTTCTTATTTTACTCTGCTAGAAGACCGACATCCACCTGTTTTCGTTGAAATAACTGTGATACTGGACTTTGTGATGATCGTCTGAATGCAATTTGTAGGCAATTTCAGTAACAAGATAGGAGAAATTAAGAGATTTTGCTGTGGTTTTTCCTCGAAATTTACACCGTCAGCTAACAAATTAACTCTTTATCTCATAAAATATAGTTTAAACTAACCATAACCATTTGGAAAAAACATACCTTACTCCGGAGAAGGAAATGTAAACAATTATTAACCTTTTTTTTTTACTTTTGTTTTTACGGCTTATAAGCTTTAATTGTTTGAATATATTAATTCTCTTGCTCTAAGTATCAGTAATTTTACCATTTCAAGTCCTGTTCACGGTTTTAATGGCTTTTGATGCCCATCTCGTTCAGCCGGTAATCGATGGCTGTCACAGTTGACATGATTCCCCAAAACTTACTATTATATTTACCAACCTGCAGGTAACACATTACACATGTACTATATTTTGAGAACTTTGCATTAATAAGTTTATATAATTCTTCTTGATACCGGATTATTAATTCTTTCTTAACATTCAGTAACATTATTTATTTTCGTAACTTGATTTTCAAAACATTCATGTTATTCGCAATAACAATAAACGATTTCTTTCTTCCTCTTAGCTTCTCTCTGTAACTATCTCCACAACAAGACTGTTTGGTCACGTGAGCTAACCTCCACAAATGTTATTTTATAAACTAGCTGATTCCCGCGACTTCGTACGCGTGGATTAAGAATTTCTTTGCCATTCATTGAATATAGAAAGCTGTTGGTAACGAAGGATTGGTCCCAAATAACACCGAGTCGGCATAATATGATAGGAAAGATATCACTATATCGTTCTACCGTCGAACCTGTCTCTTGAAGAGAATCAATTTCCAACATATTTCTGTAACCATTCGATAAGTTCTCAAAATTTCGTGACTACAACTGTTAATCATACCGCAAAAAATGACCTGTGCCCTTCCTACAGATTTTCTTGTCAAATTCCATCAATATCGAAATAGCCATTTAGTCGTCAAAAAGAGCCTTACTTCCGCGTTTATAGATCACACACACACACACACACACACACACACACACATAGACACAGACACTGACTGCGAACCACCCCTGAGGGATCATTATAACGTAAAAAAGTGTACACCTACAGCATTTCAAGACAACCTACAATTTGCCTCGCACTGAACATCTAAATATGTGATATCTACAGTTTAACATTCAATCCGAATAACCGACGGTACAGGCGTGACTCTTTCACTCAAAAACAATTTTTAAAAATCTTTGCCTGCACGGAGATTTGAATCGGAGACCACGATCCAAACAGCAGTAAGCAAGCGCTTTAAGCACTGAGCTACCAGACGGCTATAGGAAAGACAGTACAGAGACCTACACCGCTGTCTAACACAGAAAATTATTCAACCAAATGTAGACTACGTTTCTCCTTGTTTCAAAGGATAATTGTGCAAAGTTTCATCGAGATCGGATGAAAACTGTGGATTTGTATGAAGAACAAACAAACAAACATTCATCTTTATATATATTTTAATGATAATAATTAAAGACATGTCAGATAACACTGTAACCTCAAAGGCTTTACAGCCGGAAGAGAAATGAAGTGTGTAAGTATGTGTGGAGTGCAGGTGGAGGGGGAGTGTAAGGGTAAAGAACGGAAGGAATTCGGCCATGGCCTCTTGAAGGATCAACCATCGTTTCGAATGAGTTGATTTAGAAAAACTGTGGAAAACCGAAGTTTGGGTGGTCCGCGTCCTCCCGAGTACCAGACCCCAGTGCTATAGCAAACAGGCTCGGTCAAATCTGAAACCACTCTTTGTACCTCAGGATATAATTATAAAAAGTTCTTTTAAAGTGAGTCCCAACGTCGGATCATGTCATATTGGAAAGGAAACAATTATAATAACAATAATTGAAGGTGCCCCATGAATACAATCGCTTCGGAACAAATTTTTTTTTATGTATTTTGTTACTAATCGTTTAGTTTAATTACACTCATTATTCACAGTAATTAGAGATGTGACAGTAATAAATCAGTGCTGACAGCTAGAAAATCAGTTACCTAATGGTAGCGATTGCCTTCCGGAAACAATTATCATTTTGCGAATGCGGTAAAATTACTACGGTCAGATGAGGAGGCGATAGAGGACAGGTGGAGAAATCGGAGACTTCCTCGTCCAGCAGAGAAAACAGCGACATCCTCGCCCATTCTCCGCGGTAAGAGGTCGCAGAACGGGTTCTGAAAGCAAACCGAATCGCCGTATGATGAACGAGGACGCGGCGTGGCTGAGAGGGTAGGACGGCGGATCTCAAGGTGCCTCTGCATAAGGAATGAGCCTGTGCTACACCCTGCGCCCAAACAATACACCCTGCGCCTATTGTCAACGGAGTTCTGCAATACCTGACAGTCGTTTCGGCCCGATAACGGAAAAAGAGCAACGACTTTGTTACTTAGTAATATTTTCTAACGAATAATTTTGATGCGTTACGTTAAACGCAGTTCCCTACATTTTCACTATAACCAGCCAAATCAGTGAAATGGTCTCATAACGTTATAAATCTAGATAAGATATCTCCAGATGGAACGGCCATAGGTTACTAATTCCAGCGACAGTCCGTATGTTTTTGTTTCATCGTTCAGTGTATTTTCCTCTTGGTGTCTATTAATTTCTTTGACAGCAGCCGGGGTATATTCCATTATTCGTTTTAGTTTGTAGCCACATGGCTTGCCCACTGTCATTACAAGTTGGTTATTCTGTCTAACCTTTTAAGAAATATAACAAAGTAAAACTGATTTGTAAACAAAAACAGTTGTAATATTTTCTTACTTTAACTGTCTTATTCATTAGGTTAGATATTTTTGGCGAATTCTTTTCAGAAAGGCAAAAGGTATCTATAACGTACGTGTTTTCGGTTTCGAATATAGCTGGAAATTCTACAGTCAAATTGTGATACAAAAAATATACAGTAAAGTAATCCACAAAGAAGAAGAAAAACTTTCAGTCATGTTCACAAATTAATCCTTTTAATATTCTGAAACAGTTTATGATTTAGGTTCACTGAAGACGTATCATTTTTCTCCTTGTGCCTTCTGTTTAGTGGAGGTTGTTAGGCTGTTTTATCTAGCTATTTTAGATTCATTCCCGTAAACTGCAGTATACTCATTATCCAAGAAGTCCCTTTATTTTATCTCTACTTCCTTCGTTTTTGTATTCTAGTTTCGACCGAAGCAGCACAAATGTTTCGTGCATAAATATGTTTAAGATATTCTCTGATTTATTATTTATTTTAATGGTTGCTCTCTTTTTAATCTCCATTTGCTAAGAATTTCATAACTGGATGTCCGTGCTGTATCCACTAAATATGAAAAATAGAGTGATTTAATTACAATTCATTAGAGTTAAGCAAATTGCAGAGTAATGTCCTACAACAAGATTATTAGATAATGCATTCGCCATCTTTTACAATGAAACACCAAACATTTCAATCTATGCCGAATCATATTGCATAATACTTGATAAATGTAATACTAAAATGAATGAGATCTTTTTCTGCCATAAAAAATAAGTAATAGTACCAAAAAGAACATCGTGAAAATGTACTGCTTCTTAATCCATCTTATTCTGGAAAACAACAGAGGATGGAACATAAGAGAACTTGGTTCGCATACTAACAGAAGGTGGTAGTGCACATAGTGTATGTAGCCATATCTTTGCTTTCTATGTGCAAATAATATTTGATCAATGGTTATGGTTGATGCGTATTGTTTACTGTCACTTAAACACAAGCAAAATTGGAATTCGTGGTTTCCTTCGGTTCCTTTCTTTTTTTTTTTTTTTTTTTTTTTTTTTTTTTTTTGAAAGAGAAAGCAGTAATTGAGATTCATTAGAGGAATTTTCCTTCACTGAGTGACGCATGCCCTTTCTAAGTATGACTTTTGGTAAATGAGTTCAAACGTGGCAGTAAAAGTCTCGAAGATGTACCAGGTCTTGAGGCCATAAATCATCCATAAAGTCCACGATATTGTTTACACTGACCTACGAGTGAAAGTGAAGGAATTAATAGAGGCGAAAGTCATCTCAACTGACCGTGTTCTTTTTATTTTTCCTTTATAAATTACACATTAAAAACTTTATTCAAGATGGGAGCCACTACTTCTCACTCCGGAAAACAATAGCGAAATAGCACCCGAACTTCGGCAGACTGTTTGCAGCTGTTTAAGAAGAATCCAACTGACCTTTCGTTGCGTTTTTTAACCTTGAACGAAACGTGGATTAATCGGTATACACCAGAAACGAAGCAGGGGACAAAGCAATAGACCGCACGGGGCGAATCGGCTCCGAAGAAAGCGATATGCTTTCTATCCACTGGAAAAGTGATGACTTCAGTTTTTGGGACGCAAATGGAATTCTCTTGATTGACAACTTAGTGAAAGAAAAAAAAACCACTTATGGAGAATATTACGCATTGATTTTGGAGAGACTGAAGCCAGTGATTGCGGAAAAACGCCCGAGAATGGCCAAAAACAGGGACTTGTTTCAGCATGAACACGTGCTGGTGCATTCATGCCGTATCACTCAGAAAAAAATTGAGGGAACAACGGTTTCATATCCTCCCGCATCCACCTTCATCCACCAGTTTAACTTCTGATCTAGAAACTTAAACCGTTCCTTGCTGGACACAAATTTCGGTCAAATGAAGAGGTCACGCAAAAGACGAAAGTAAAACCGAGCTTGGGGGATGAGGATCAACCCTCTGGTCTTTCATGCAGGACCTCGCGGGTTCCAATCTCCGTCGGGCCATTCATATTTGAATTTACAACGGTTTCCTCAAATCACTCAAGGCTGGTTCCCTCTAAAGGACATGGCCGAATTACTTACCGTTCCTTGCGCCCAGTCCCTTCCCATCTCAAATGACCTCGAAATCAACAAGGCATAAAGCAAGAAGCAAAAAAAAGGAAAGGACAATCGAATATTTTGTAGGAACCCTTCTCCAATAGGGTATCGGAAGCTGGAGAAAAGTTGGAGCAAGTGCGAACTACATGCAGACTTAGGTCAAAAAATAAAATACGTTTAAAGATTTACTTTGATATCAGTCCCAGTTACTTATCATCAAACCGCAATCGTATGGTTACATGTTTACCATTCGTAATTAGAGACAGTCAGAAACAATTTATGGTAGCTGTAACACAACACGAGTACCATATAACTATCTCTTGAAGTTGCAAAACGTTTTCTCTCCAGAACATTAAGTATTTTGCATATACGCCACTCGCTTAACCGCACCTATTAACCATCATGTCGGAATTTTTGTTTTCTTCTAAAGCATTTCGTTGCAGTAGATAAAGAGACTCCAAAACACAAGATAAGAAATCTTACACATCTCAGAACCTACGTTCACAATACCATTGGAAGACCCATGTAACCACCAATGGTTAGAATTTCACTCTGGAATGTTCCCGACCGAGCCGAGTAAAGTTGAACTGTTTAGTGTTTATTAGAAAATACTAGTTTACTATGAAAAACGCAGTTAAATGCGAGGACTCAGTTAAATAACCACGTAATAAACCGAATAAAGAACTGAACGCGAGTCATTTATTCTTATGAGGACATTGCTGTTATTCGTGATTGAAGATCTGAGAATAAGTGACTTCTCTGCATTTTTTTTCCTCTCCCTGTCTGTCGCTGAAGCCATGTGAACTACGTAGACACCAGAATGGTGAGAAGGAGGGGGGGGGGAGACGGGGAAGACCAGTGGCTGTCTCGATAGTTATAACCAGATTTATAATTCTGGATCGTTTGTCCCATGGGTGGAATAAATGTGTTGCCTTTTGTCTGGGAAACGTATAACTTGTGTTCTATGCAATACATGTATATTCGTTTGTTAAATGTGCAATTCACGGGTTGAATACTGGTGACCCGTCCGAGCAATCGTCTGGATGACTGCGGTAAACTGCTTAAAAACCACAATCAGGATAGCCTATACGCGGATCCCAGTACTCAATCTCCCCGGTGTAAAGTGGAAGCGCCTTTAAGCGCATAGCGACACTGCTGTATGATATATATATATATATATATACCGATTACCTTCTAAATATGAGTTAAGTTAGATTAATCAGTCACCATTCAACCACGATCAGAATAATGCGTCACGATGTAACTTAATATACAAAATCTTCTGTCTATTGCACTAGTGCTGAAAAATTCCATTGCACATAAACGAAAAGTTATTTATTTAAGCAGTGTTTTGCAGGTCATTACACGTCATATTCACTAAATTCACTCTCCAGCTACCAATTGAAAAAATGGTCTGACTCCGAGTGTGATGGATGAGTGAACGATCTAGATGTCACTGAGGTATACAGCTAAAAGAAAAAATAATATCAATAAAAAAGGTTTAAAAAACTGCTTTCAGTGCCATAGTCAGTCCTTTTCCTTATTTTTCTTTCGGGCATTACGCCTCTTCTGCGTAAGTCCATAGAGGAAGAAAAGGATTGGAAACAAAGAAAGGGAAGGAACCGGATCTTAGCCGATTTGAAGGAATTATCTCAGCATTCTCTTGGATTAATTTCATTTAACCGTGGAAAACCGAAATATGAATGGCCGCACGGTAATTTGAAGACGCGTCTTCCCCAATACAAGGTCCTAGCGTCTTTCACTTCTAGAATATGCCAGTATTTTAAATTACTGGAACTTCAATTCAAATGCACAAATCAGTTTCGCATTCCACTATTTTGAAGCGCGTTACAGTGATCAACCCAACCGCCAACACCTTCCAGCTGCCGACTCCAATGAAGCGTGTGATCGCTGTCTCCTCGTGGGATTACGTGCCTGAGTTTCATCCATATTCAATGCTGAGGGTGCCTCGGTCTCACATTGGCCCTACGGCCTACGTTCCATTCTAGAATGAATTCCGCACCGAGCGTGGTGGGTGAACGGATAACGTTCTTGCCTCGCATTCGGGAGGAAGTGGGTTCGAATCCCCGTCCGGGCATCTAGATTTGGGTTTTCCATGGCATCCCCGGGATGCTTCCTTCAAAAAGGCCAAGGCCAAATTCCTTACCGTTCCTTGTTCCCAGTCTCATCCCGCCTCTAATTACCTTAGCTATCGACGAGACGTAAACACATAAGTAAAAAAATGAATTCCGCCACTAAGACCTGCAATATACGACGTTATACTGGTCAAAATTTGATTTTCAATTATGCCAAGTTGTAGGTTATCTGCCCTCTGAGTGGATTTTCCGTCATCTGTCTGTCTTTGTCCACAAAAGTTTTGCTGGATTCTTCAGAAGGAGATGTATGAGAGACAGTTCGTTTGCATTGGTAGTTTAACATGGAATCCGAACCAGAGGACAATCATCACGTACTGCACACATCCCCAAATGAAGCTTATGAAAGTGGAACGCTCTTGTTACGATTCTTTTAAAGTTCCAATCCGTTCTTGAAATCGAACTTTTGCCTTCGTTTTCAAAACAGGCACCCTCAAGCATTAAAATAGCGAAGACTAAATTTTTATTAAATTTATATTGTTTTTTTTTGTCGTGCTTTTTTTATGTCATTAGTGGTACGAAAGTACTGGCGTAAAGACGGGAAGGAATTCGGCAATGACTTTCTGAAGGATCCATCCCGGCATTCGCCTGGAATGATTTGGGGAAACCATGGAAAACCCAAAACTGAATGGCTGGAGTAGGATTAGAATCCGCATCCTCACGAATGCGAGGCCAGAACATTGTTCACCCACCACGAACGGTGCCGTGCTGTTAACATTTTACTTATATTACTATGTTACGTACCTGCTTAAAATAAGGTTACATTCCTATAAAGTGAATTTGTGTATGTTTTTATAATTGCGCTGGGTATTATCTATTTTTTTAGAAAACTTATGTTTTTAATTCCTTAAATATCTATTCCAGGAAGAAATATCTTCCCAGGAAGCATGGAAGCTATTTATTCCGATCGCTGAAGCCTTCAATTCCATCTATTTTAATGTTTATTTTTACCTCAGTTGACACATAAATTAATCCTAAATAAGTATCTTAATCATATTCTATTAATTTCACAGTGGATTATCTTAGTTACTAATCTTAGTGTTCCTAATTAACTTGATAGTTATAGCGTCCATTATCTTCCAAATGAAATGTCACTAGGCCCATTACGTGGTAGTACGATGAGAAAAAATTTCTATTAGAAGGCTTCCAGTTTGATTTACAGATTTTTTTTTTTTTTTTTTTTTTTTTTAAGGGAGGTATGATTCAAAACAAACAAGGAAATTCTTTCAGTAGATTCAAAGGCATACGCCAAAAGCTAATTGTCTACGTCCTCTCTCACTGTCGCAGATATAATAAGAAATACTGAAAAGTTTTTGTTCAATTTATATTAAATCAGGAGCTTGTGTCTATAGGACATTATCCAGCAACAATCAAATCTTTACAATTAATGTTTTCAATTCTTTATAAATCTTTACAATTTTCGGCTGTATTTGCACTTAATATCCTGCTTTTAAAATCCAATTTTGTTCTTTCGGAGGCCGCACCATATGCTCTCTTAATACATCTCGACGCACCATGGCATAGCAACTAAGAGTTTGATCTTTTTCTGTCTCCTCGGGTGAACGTTTCCTGAATCACCTACCGAAGTTGTTCAATCATAATTACCAACTTTCCTCCTACGCATCATTTTCCCTTTGTTTGAATCTTGTGATACACAATACGCATCACAGTACTTGTTGCATATTGATAGATTTTTTTCGTTTCAATTCCAAAAGTAAATGACATACAAAGATGAAAACTAGGACAACTTTTATACAACTCACCGAGCCTCAGTTGGACCGGGCATACGGAGGACATGCGTTCTATTCACGATGTGGTCATCCCTACATCGGGTTTCCATAGTATCATTATATGAGGAAGCTGGGAGGTTTCTTCATAGAATAAATGGGTCATTTGTTTCTATTTCCTTTAAAATAAACCTTTTACTTACACAATGTTGTTATGTTCCCCATTTTGCAGAAAAAAAAAGTGGGAGTTTAATCACCAAGATGCAATTTGAACTCAGCACACAATGTCATGTCATGATCAATATTTGTGAGATGTGGTATGGATAAAAGGACTTTTTTTTTACTTATGGCTTTACGCCTCGTCGATGTCGAGGTAATTAGTGCCGGAATGGGATTGGGGACAAGGAACGAGAAGTATTTCGGCCATGGCCTTTTAAAGGAAGCATCCCAGCATTTGCCTGGAGTGATTTGGGGAAACCATGGAAAAAATCTGGATGCCCGGACGGAGATTCGAACCGCCGTCCTCCCGAATGCGAGGCCAGAGCGTTAACCGCTTACCCACCACGCTCGGTGGATAAAAGGAGGAGGATTGTGTGGAACCGATGTCGTCCATTCAGTACAGCGTTTCCGAATAATAATCCCATGTGATGTCATTCCCTTCGTCACAAGGTTTCTATCGACTGCACAACTCACCACCGCGTTAGCGGCATTACCTATCGGGAACCTGGGACGAACAGATTTAAATGGAATCCAAACCATGAAAAACTTTTAGCGTACTTCGCATATTTAAAGTAATTATGTGATAATTGGGTAAAAATCCTTTGAAAATCCAGCAGAAAATTGGGTTCAAACTATGTCCTTTCCTTACTCAGGCAGAAACCCGTACCATGAGTTATTTGACCGCTACAACTATTTTGAAAGACATCAGCGGATTCACCATGTTTAGCATAGAATTCTGACCGATGAATCAATATCAATATTATCGTATGCCCTCACTCTACACAAAGTGTGGGGAAGTTTTGGGTCTAACCTAGGAATTCCGTAAACAAACAGGTTGTTAGGAATTGTGCATTGCAATCTCCCCTACCACGTTGGGCAAATATACTGTAGCGAAACTTCCTTCCACTTTTGGTTCTTCCTTAAATGATTACTTTAAAAGAAATCCTCAGAAATGAAGATATGAACATATTTTGCTGCTGGTGAAACGCCAGATTGTGATAATTTTTTCGACGACCGGAGCTGCACTCTACTTAGCCGATTCTAGATAGATGAGTTGGAAAAGAAAATATATATAAGAAACTGATATTGGATGTTAAGGAGGAGATCGTTGGAAGATTTGCTTTAGAGAGTAGGAACTCCGGGACTGTATGCCTCGCTATGTTTCTGTTGCCTATCGCGTCAGTCATCTCTCTGAAGGCAGTAGTCAAGGAGCGCTTGGCTTCAACCGGCAGTCAAGTCCATCAGCCCCAGCATAAAGGGCGCAGCATCGGGGCATTGGTCGAGGACAAGGGCCAGCCATTAGCTGGCGTTGACGGAGGAAGTCAGTCTCCTCTGGAAAGCGGGACGGCAATCAGCCTGCGCAGTGTCTCTGGAAGCTCTTCTTGTTGGCTGTACCTGGAGGAGCTCTTTGTCGGAGGGCGTCATTACGGGCGGAGGGCAATCAGAGCGCTGACGCTGCCGATCCCATTGAGGGCCCGGCTGTCACCCTTGTTAATGGTCAACGCCGCCGCCGCTGGCATGTCACTCGGCTCCCGCCTCTGGCGGTCCTCTTTGTCCAACCGCCGCTTGATTTTCACTTCTCGTGGCGCTCCGGCTCATCAGGACAGCTTTATGCAATCACGCGGCTTCATTAGCGCCAATTCGGTGTCAGCCGACTTGGCGTGAGCGAGTGGGGAAAAAGAAGAGAAAACTGTATCGGGGTGCGGAATCATCGTCTCCCTCAAGTCCACCGGATTCGGCTAATGGGCCAACGGCTCCTTTCTTGATACGGCGCGCGCGCCTCTAGAGAGATAACGCTGAACTATGGCTCATTAATATTTATGTAACAAATTGAGGCGGCCCTTAGCGGGCGCGTTTAATGATGATGCCCGGTCGGAAGAGTTGTATAACGACCAGCGCTTCTTTGGACACAGCTGTCGATGTCTTGGAGCGTGCATTAAGAAACGAGGTAACTCTAAGTGGGCTCTTAACATGTCAATTGCACACGCCATTTAAAGGAATCGGAGCGAATCAGGCAATTACGATGTTCCAATATTCTATATGAGTTTCAAATCGAGCAGCTTACCATATTAAGAGCAAGTGTTTTGATTCTACTCTATATCTAATGCTTATTATCTGGTTTATATTTCGTAGCCTCTTACTTATCAATATTTCACTCAAATTAGTCTGCATTAGCTGCAAGTGAGAACGTCGATAAAGCTATCTACCCACAAGCAATTTTCGAGCGTATTCTCTTCAGGTCTGTTTATTTATTAACTATAGGGCACTAAGCAAGCGACGAGAGACTGTTACTAAGGTGATGAACATCCTTGTCGTTGCATTTGGATTCAAATTCTAGTCCACCAAGTTCGATTTCAGCCTTAAATGATATCCTCATGTCTCTTTCCCTTAATTCCTGCCTCGCGTTCGGGAGGATGCCGGTTCGAATCCTCGTCCGGGCATTCAGATTTGGATTTTCCATGGTTCCCCCAAATCACTCCAGGCGAATGCCGGGATGCTTCCTACAAAAGGTCATGGTCGAATTCCTTTCCGATCCTTGTCCCCGTTCCCGTCTCTAATGACCTCGATGTCGATGAGGCGTAAGCCATATGTAAAATAAAAAAAATAAAAAAAAGCTTAATTCCTGGTCAACTGTTTTTTTTTTTTTTTTTTTTTGTTACAGTTTAACGTCCCTTTTTAACAACGTGGTCTTTAGAGACGGGAAAGGATGGGGGCAAGGAATGGGAAGGAATTCGGCCATGGCCTTTTGAAGGAAGCATCCCGGCATTCATCTGGAGTGATTTGGGGAAACCATGGAAAACCCAAATCTGGATGCCCGGACGGGGATTCGAACCGCCGTCCTTCCGAATGCGAGGCCAGAACGCTATCCGTTACACCACCACGCTCGGTCTGGTCAACTGGTAAAGCATCCTAAGGATGTTGAGTTCCCTCAAACACACCTTTACCAATTTGATATTTTTCTGGGAACAGCGGATCTGCAGATTAATATTCTTCTTCAATGAACGAGTAGGTACTGTTTTTACCAGACATGAAACAAAACTTTTGAAATTTGCCAAAAATTTACCTCTAAGTAGTTTTAACGGGTTTCTATCACATTACGGGTGTCCTGTTCAGCCGCTTTGTCTAGAATATGAACACAATGGTGAATTTTCCTTTTTGTGACTGTCATATATGCAATGGAGAATCTCTAAGTCATATACTGAAAGTTATCATTTACTGCCGGTTTCGTATACATTTAAAACACTCATTATCAAAGATTTTAGGTGAATTCTATCCTGGATATTGTTTCACCATTCGGCTCGGTGAACCTTAAATCTGCAATCTTGACTGCCGTCACATGGTGTGCAGGTCTCGAACCAGGTCCCGTTGTACCTTAACGCACGAAACCACATTGGCGGGTAGATTTACACACACTACCGAATATTAACAAAATAAAGTTGTTACAAACGTATTTAATCCTGACGTCTGCATCCATTTCAGGTAAGCTCCCTCCCTAAAAGCTCAGACTCTTCTGAAATATTTCATAAGTATTTTTTTTTCAAATACCCATTGCTAATTTACCGACCTACGCAGTATAGCACCTCTAATTTTATCGTAATGAACCTTTGCATTTCATTTAATAGAGGAAAGCTCTGACTTTTGTCAACAATTTTCCTCCTACAAATAAAGATCATGGCTTAATTGGTAACTTATTATCAAAAAATACTATGTATTGAAACCCGCCAGTGTGGTACAGTGCACTGAGGCGTTCCATACTATAGATTAGGGAAGTTCGACGGAACCGGGCAATCTCCAACTCGTAAACAACAAAAATTATCATACAGAACATACAAAGTTTTTGAGACAGATGGCAATAGTAGGCTTTCCCTGGCACACTGGACCTAACTGACTCAGCTAGACTTCGGAAAGCTATTCAGTTCCTCACCCCATCCCCACGTTTTCTCTCGTGATTCATAATGGCACCTTGTGTTGACCGTGGTCCTTCGTGGCCGAATTAGAGAAGAAAAAAAAATTATAAAAAAACTTTTTCTCTGTCGACTGGTTTGATGCAATCCTCTATCCCTTCCTCTCTTGCGCTAACCTTTTCATCTCAACATACCCCTTCCAAACCACGTTACCCCTTACAACCCACGTCATCAATTATCTACTTCAAATATTCTAATCTCTGTCTTCCTCTGTAGTTCTTATCTTCGACTGTTCCCTCCACCTACAAGTTAACCAATCCAGCAGTCTAAAAATATGACATGCAGGATTCCTGTCTCTTCTTTCTGTAAGACTCTTCCACAAACTTCTTTCCTCTCCCATCATTTCCAAAACTCATTCGTTTCGTACTTTATCCGTCCACTTAGTTTTCGACATCTTTCTATAGCACCACATTTCAAATACTAAAATTTTCCTTCTTTCCGGTACTTCTAAAATCGATGCTTCGCTGCCACAATGTGCTGTGCTTCACAGAAGGTTCTTTCTGAGTCCTAGATCAATATTTGAAACCAAAAGATTTATCTTTTTCATTAAGGATCTTTTCTCTAGTGCCATTTTGCTTTTAACATCATTTATCCATTCTGATGGCTCCTCCCTGAGCAGTTCCCACCCGGAGATCCGATTAGGGGACTATAAAAAAACTTATTAACAAAACAATATAAAAATCTATACAGTATGAGCATTGGTAACACTCTAAATTACTTTGACCCTATGCACCGAGTTCATGACAATGTAGAAGACGCACAAAAAACGCAATAATAACGTCGTGTGGCCGTAATGAACTGATGACAGGGTTTCTAATGGCTGCGCATTCCACCCCTTTCGTAGCCGCCTTATCCCAACGCGACAATCCTATCGGGTAGAGGATACCTACAAATTGACGTGGAATTCGAATCACGGAAGCGTTCTTGTGTACTTCGCATTACGCGTCAAGCTATACCAGCGGTGAAGGTCGGGTTAAGGGTTTCACCGAGACAGGGATTCGAACCAGGGACCTTTCGAACCCCAGTCGGACACCTTAACCACTGAGCCACCAGAGTACTCGAACAAAACGTAACAGAGCGTATTTATAAATTAAAAATTTTAACTACCAATAACTATATTATTTGCCAAGCATCAAAAACAAATGTACGATAAAGTACTCAGTCATATGGGTCTCTAGAAGTTACATAAGCCTGTAATCAAAAGAAATAATCCCGGTACATAAACTTTGTAAATGTTCAAAATACAGAAACAAAATTTGGCACAGGTATTCAAGAGAGTTTTGCTTTTAATAGACTATCGGAGACCCGAAAACTAGGCGGAGATTTAATGAAGATTGGTAAACTGAAGCGCTACTCACGGAAAAAAGTTTCGACATCTTCTCATCTGCGTCATCTTCAGAGCAGCCGACGAATTGTCCCCGGTCGTCAGGAAGACGGTCGTCTGGTGTCATGGTAGCTTCACATCCCTCGTCTGTAACATCGGTCAGGTTAATAACAAGTGTCCTAGAACTATAATATACAAGATAGAACGCCTAGCAGAAACATCAGTATGTTAAGAATAATTAAAAGTGATAGCAGCAAGCGGAAAAAGTATTGATTTTCCCTTCTTTAGTAACAGTTCAATGGAATTCATTGTTGATTCAATACATGTGTTGGGTTACTTCTTATATAATATGTTTCTAAGAAGAGATTGATTGCTGAGCGTGTATTTGTCCCACAGAACCGATATGATAATCACCTCTAGAAATCGAGGAAAATCCATGGATAACATAATCAAAATGTTTCGAGCATTACAGCCGATGAAGCCTAAAATTTACAATTCATAATTGCTGTTGTCCATCCTAAACCTTGCTTAAAGCTTAGCATGGTCCTTAACCTGAAGGTAGGTTGTATCCTCCCCAATGAGGCATAGTAAGCCTGGTGTCAGAAGTAGGACGCCCAGTTCCTCTCATCTTTACCTAACATAACCCGGTGATCCTACCAGTTCAAGGGGAACCTACAATTTAACGTGAAATCCGAAAAAACAGAAGCGTTCTGGAGTACTTCACATTACACAGCAAGCTCTTCGAGAGGCAAAGGTCGAGTTAAGGGCCCAAGAAAATCGGCGACGTGATAGGGATTCGAACCAGAAACCTTTCGATCGCCAGTTAGACGCCTTAACAATTGAGCCATCAGACCACTGAGTCCATTGACGAACCTTTCTTATAAGATAATAATTATAACGTAACTAGAGTTTTCCCGTTGAATCGCCCGTGCAGACGTTTTTGCATATAGGAATGCGTTTGCCTTTGGGTTTGTAATGTACTAATTTTGTAAGCTTTTGTGTAAATTAAATTCCACAATTTTGTTACGCTTATTGGAGTGGTAACTTCTATGCAATGGTTTTATTAACGTTTTCCGGGTATTCTAACACACGATATTTCAGAGAACTGAATAAATAAATAACCAATTTCATAAATTATACAAAAAAACACCATATTAACGAAATTCAAAGAACGTAAAGGTTTTCTGTGTTATAGTATAATCTTTGGTGGGTATCTCGTAAAGGACTGATCATGTGAATTGCAGAGTTATCTATGGCCCATGTATCTTATCGATACCAACAAATTATTATTTCGTTAAAAAAGAAAATGAAATGTTTGTTGTCTACTGTCCAGCATAAGTCAATTGAGTCTGTACCAGAAAACTTTTTTTTTAATTCGCTTTATCGTAGTATCAGTTTAAATATTATTAATGATGTTTAACGTCAAATTCAAGGATTACATTAATAATGGGATGGGATGAGACATAATAGTTAATGGGCTGGCGGTATATTCCATAAATCTAATACCTGTCAGAATATGAAACATTTTCTCCTTAGGGCTTTACGCCACGTCGAGGTAGAGGATATTAGTGGCGGGAATGGAGTTGCCGCAAATAACGGAAATGAATTCAGACGTAGCTTTTGAAGGAAACGGCTTACCATTCGTCTGGAGTGATTTCCGGAAACCATGAATATCCGAAATCTGGAATGCTGGAAGAGAATTTGTACCCACGTCCTTCCGAAAGTCAGATCCGTTGGTCAGTGAGAATTGATTTCTTCGATGATATTTAAGGAAATACGCAGTACGATACTTCGAGAGAGATGTCAACGCATTATCTTCAGCGAATGTTGGAAAATCTATTGTCAGACCAAAGTGATTCTTAGTTACTATGATGCAGAGATAATTCTAAAGCTTGCTTGTGCTACCAACACATCAGGTGATTGGTATTCCATCATGTCATCAATCCGAAGGAATTCCCCGCTCTGACAGTAACTAAGACTGACTTGCCAGTTATCTTTTAGGATGACAGACGATAAATTTTTAAATAAATATCTCTCGCCCTCCTGTCATCTAATATCTCCCCTCGGGGAAACATCGTCAAATGTTCAGAGCATTGAGATAATTAAGCAGTCATTTTAATTTAATTAGAACCAAACCGCATGGTTATTGCTTTCGGCAAATCAGTTTTGTTGAAATTTGTTTATTTTCGTCTTCATATTGTGTCCAATAGTTCCTACGAGGCAACACTCGCACTTGGTGAACGGGACATGCTTGCAACGTCTGTGAATCTACATCACTTCAGCGCCCCATGAAACCATTAGAAAACTCTTCCCGGTTCTTTTGCTCGATGGAATTGGGCAGTGCTTTTGAGTACTATTGACATCATATTCAGCAAATAAAATCAGTTTGTTAATGCACCCATCATTGTTTAAAATGTCATCCAATTAAGAGCTTGGAATTATCAGTTTTACAATCTAATGAGACAAACTGTATAAAACATAATTCCTCCAAACATTTAACTAAATGGATATATTTCAAAATTTGTGGCCGAGTATGTTGTGTACCTTGTTGCTAGCTTAGTAGTTTTAATGCAGGGCCAGTTAAAAGGTTTAACAATATGTGTTAAGAAAAGAGCATACAAATATTGGTGAGGTCTGGTTTTATGTGACAAATCCTAAGCACAATTATTTGAAGTTTACATTAAAATCACGGTAGTAAATGGAAAAATGCCATAGTGGCATGGAGAAGCAGTGGAATTAAAAACGAAACAGTGGAAATATAGTTATTTTGAAAGTGAAATGTATAATAGTAGTTTACTTCAAGAAAAGTTGTTACCAACCGCTAGAAATGAGTTTAAATATTAATGCACTCGTCGAGCGAATTTTAATTGTCACTTCTCTTTTATTTGGTCGTTTGAAAAGTGTTAAATATTTCTCTACAACCAAAGGTTTTAACTATACATATAATTTTTAGCTAGTTGTCAATTGACCATGCTCTGAAATCCAAAAAAGTAGACTGTTAGACAAATTTAAAAAAATAAATAAATAAACATACAAATTCCATGATTTATCTTTCCATTTATATCAGAAAAACAAAATCACTACGATGTTCGTATGATGGTGATTGTGCCAACAGATATCGTCAAATGAGAAATTGTCTCTGGCTTTTTAACTGCCACATACGAAAAGAGAGGCATTAAAAAAGTAAGGCAATGATTGTTCGCCCAATAACATCCTGTAATCTACATCTACATATATACTCTGCAATTCACAAAATTTTGGGTGGCAGAGGGTGCTCAGCACCAAAGCTAATCTCTTTGTTTTGCATTCCAATCCCTAATGGTACGAGGGAAAAAAGAATTCATATAAGAATCATTGCGGCACCTTATTTCTCTAATCTTATCTTTCCGGCTCAAATAGGTTGGTGGAAGAAGTATTTCACTACACTCAAAAGTGAAAGTGGGAGTACGCATGTTTACCAATAAGTTTAAACGAAATGTGCGTCGTCTATCTACCAGACTCCCAGCCTAGTCTACTAATCAGTTCTGCGACGCTTTCGTAAGGACTGTAGCAAGCGGTCACGAATCGAGCGGCTCTTCTCTGTACTTTCTCTATATTTTCGATCAACCCCTTACGAAACGGATCCCAAATCGCACAACAATAGTCCAAATGTGGACGCACAAGAGATTTGTACGCTATCTCCTTTGTTTGTTCATTACAATTTTTCAATATTCGACCTATGAATCGCAGCCTAGAATTAGCTCTACCTACCAACGAATTAATGTGTAAGTCCCATTTCATGTTCCTTTGTACTGTTACTCCCAAATATTTCATAGAATCGACCATATCAATAACTGAATTGTTTAACTCGTATTTCTGAACAATTGGATTCTTTTTGTTAGTTATGCTCATTGTCTTGCACTTTTTACAATTTAGCGTAAGTTGCCACTCAGCGCACCATGCCAAAATAATATCCAGATCACGCTGAATTTTTAAGCAATCGGCCAAATTCCTTACTTCCCTATAAATAACCGCATCATCAGCAAACAATCTAAAAAGGCTTTTCACTTTGTCTCCGAGATCGTTTATAAAAATTAAGAAAAGATGTGGTCCTATTACACTTCCTTGAGGTACCCCCGATGTAACATCTAGACTAGAAGAACTTTCTCCTTCAACGACGACATACTGCGATCGACCAGTTAGAAAATCCTTTACCATTGCATCTACTTGTGAACCTGCATCAATAACTTTCATTACGTCGTGTGTAAATAGGGCAAGCTGTGTTTCACATGATCTTTTCTTCCGAAATCCGTGTTGATTTGCTGTAAGCAAATTATTATCCTCTAGATGTTTCATAATGTTCGAGCATATAATATGCTCCATAACTCTACTACAAACAGATGTTATAGATATTGGACGATAGTTTCCAGGATCACTTCGATCACCTTTCTTGAAAATCGGAGTTACTTGCGCGATTTTCCAGTCTGAAGTTACTTTTCGCTCTTCTAATGATTTACTGAATATATCAGAAAGAAATGGTCCGATTTCCGCCGCATATTCTGAAAATATTCTAGCTGAAATTCCATCTGGGCCCGGTGCTTTCCCCCAGTTCAGGAGCTCTAATTGCATTATGATACCTGCAGTATCTATCCGTAATGATTCCATCACCAACTCGACACGGCGTGGGAAAACGGGAACACTATCCTTATTTTCATCAGTAAATGAATTTTTGAATACAGTATTTAGTACGTTAGCTTTATCGCGGCTTTCATTAATCTCTGAACTTTCACGAATTAGTGCTGGAATATTTCTATTGGTACAATAACTAAAATAACTTTTGAAATCATTATGAGAGATTCTACTGAGATGAACAGACTTAACTAGATAGTATACTGAAGTTATTAGCGCGCATAACTACCTCCTTCATTTACGAATGTTTTTTCATTGTAAAGAAATATTATGACTTGTCTTTCCGAATAACTATTGAAGTCACGAAAGAAATGTATGAATATTTACTTCTTCTTTCAATAAATTAAACAGTTCACATCAACTATTAGGAGGCAGCAAGTATGCCTTCAAATTGATTACCGCGTGTTGACATTGCATAGTATTAGGGATGTAACGGATATCCGCATCCGGAAGTGCGGAACTTTTCACGTGAATTCCTACATCTGCTTTCGCATCCGCAATTTTTAATTAGGATGTATAGCGGATGTTTTGTTTACATTGCAATATATATTATTCTTTTCTCTTTATTCGAGATTCTGCCCATCGTCGCTTAGCTGACAAAAAGGTGGTAGTTTTCTGACAATCTTGTAATAAAAGCAACAATAAACTAAACGATGTTATTAACTAAGCGACGAATTAGTTTGGTTTAATTTTTGACGGTGCGGGCCGGTGTCGGGCTGGTCGATTTGGAGAAGCGTATACAAAAAGTTCAGTAATTTCTGGCGCCTTTACTATTAAATGTTGTTTTAGCGTTACTGATTGTTTTAGAAAAGTGTCCTTTTTTCAGACTTACTTTAGGTTCATCAGATGTCCGTAAAATGTAGGTAAAGTCCTTGCATGTTCGCATTAACAAATCAAAGCTTTGCCAGACGTGAAGGTCGATTTTAAGGCCTGTAAAAATTGCATCCGTGGCCCGGATTTTGAACCGGGGACCTTCCGTACCCGAACCACACGCCACAAGAATCTGAATTTAGAAGTAGTGACAAATATGTATTCAATCATATAAAAGTGCATTTGTTTTACAGGATAGCATAAATAAATTATTTGGATAAAGGTATGATAATTTTACTATGTTGAAATATTTATTTGTTATTACATCCAGATTTGTCTCTTGAATCGGATGGATACGGTGTACGATTGGGGTACTGAAAGTCCCTTGTTCAAATTGCTGTATCAGCTGTAAATTTCATGGGTCTTAAAATTGACAGTCACCTCTGGCAAAGCGTTGATTTGTTAATGTTAAGATGCTGAGACACTCCGCGGTTCGGATTTCACTTTAATCTGAAGGTCTCCTATTAAAAATAAGTGACAACGATAGAAGATGATAAGAAACTCTGTGACTGGAATTTTTAGATCACATGAAATTATTATTATTTTACACAATCTATGCAGTCTGTATTTAAATTGAAATTTATAATAATCTTATTATCTTTTGTTAAAAAAAATATTGAGTTAATAGAAAGGAACCTCAACCAAAACAAACACGTTAAATGTTAAGTGAGTGACGCTTTACATTTCATTGTGACTATGTTGATATACATGAGAATCTTTCAATCTAGTACAGTGATGATCATTCGTCAAAACTGCGTTGGGATACTATTTTCATGCATAAGAGATCAAACAGTGAGGCGATAACAGGACTCAGGAAAAAAAAAATGTATTTTAACGAACTTTATTACTTTCAAAGATTATAAAGTACGCCTATGCAAAATAAAGTACAGTACTCTATAATAAAGTACGGGTGGTAACACCATCTGCGATATCCAAATCACTTTTAAGGTAATTTTTTAACATTAACTCCGTGAAGCAACGAAGTTTATACGTTGACTGAGACTGAAGCCAGGGAAGGAACCCGTCCGTGAGCTACGGACCAGTGTGGATGCGAGGGGAGCGAGCCGCCACTCGTCAGAGTGTCGGTGCAGTGACTGTGCGGGCTCGGTGCGGTATAGTGTAGCTCCACCTAAAAGCGGCCTATTCACGGTCCAACTTATAGGATATCCGTGTAGAACTACCGTAGGTGGCGCTCAACCATTCACGCTACTCTAGATGTTCCAAGCAATCCATTCCACTTGTATTTTCTCGCAGAACATCATGTGTCCTCCAATATCTGTAGCTTGTTGGACAGCAAGGACCCTATTTGGTTGCCTGGGATTTCAACAACATCCAACACCTCCTACATGTATTCCTGTAACCGCTTTCAGGGACCATCAAGAGTTGTTTTTTTTTCTTTTTTTTATCGAAAATTGGATCTTCTAGGTCCTACAAGTTGTACTGTTAATGCGCCACTAGAGCGGTGGGAAAGTGGGTGGCGAGCACAAACTGAGCGTTCTGGGTAGGCGGTAGCGGCCTGGCTACGCATTTGGGAAGCCATCGGTTCGAGTCCCCGTCCGGAAATCCAGATATGGGGTTTCCATGGCTTCCCCAAATCACTCCAGACGAATGATTCCTTTAAAAGACCATGGACGAATTCCTTCCAGTTCCTAGCCCCGATCTTTTCACGCCTCTAATGACCTCGATGTCGACGAGACGTGTAGATATAAGGAAAAAAAAAAAAAAAAAAGCGGGCACGGAGACGCGCGGTGGCATGTTGTGCTTGGCGCTTCAATTAGTCTAGCCACGCAATCCACAAAGTTCAAATGACAAAGACTGGTTTTTAGACGCGTGCATAGATAGTTATGTAAATAATTAAATTCACTTGTGAAATCATACCACAATTTTATTGTCGAGAGATGAGGCAAAAGTAAATCAGCATGGCAGTATTATATGGAAATAGAATTTACATATGAAGAAAAGATTGATTTTAAATTTATTTTGGATAAAATATTAAAATCTAAATAGTTATAAATTTATTTATGCAGATCCACATCCGCTTGCGCAAAACATCCGCAACAACCCTATATAACACCCCGTTGCTTTGAAGTTACTTGTACTTACAGTTAGGCTGTTTTCTACCACTAATTTAAAACTCTATTATCACATTAAATCACTACATCAATTTATTATTAGACCTTGGGACATCCAGGTTACGTTCGTAACAGACACAATTCCTGGATTCTCGTATTTGCAAGTGGAGTTGTCGTAATTGTACAAAACAATAACACAAATCATTATTAGACGTGCATATTAGCAAGTATAATCAGAAACCTACAAATCATTTCGGGGAAACATTGCTGTTATTGTATCAGCAACATGTCACCTCTATCTGCTCTAAATTTAAATAATGCCATAATGTATCCTATAAGCGTAATTCATCAAAACCTGAGAAATTCCGTCCTTTTCAACAGCGTTTAAAACTGAGTACAGTTACGAATGTAAGGCTCTCTTTATTTGACACATTAGGTAGAGCTGCGGTTTTAAACATTCAGCAAACAGTAATCAAGAATTATTTCAAAATGTTATACCATAATTCCTTCTCAAAACATAAAAAGAAGATACTTGCTCTACGATAGAACCGGGAAGAATAGAAAAATTTGACGGTTGTGGCACTGAGCTTCGGTTGCGCGCCGCTAGATGGCTTACAATGTCTGGCGCGTGTTCATTGCAACCAAACAATGCTAGATAAGTCCGAATGAAGCGTGTACCACAAAAACAATTCTCACAAAAGATGAATGATTGCCGGAAGTAATCCCAACAACAAGCATGATTAAATGTGAACGTCATGTGAGGAGGAATCGAAGGCTTGACGTGACGTAATAATGCCAATCGTCCTCTAGGGCAAAATTTTTTATTCTTTCTGACGTGGCTACAAGTACAAAGAACTTTCAGCGACCAAGAGTAAACAATCATCAAGATGTCAATTTTGGATAGAGGGCGAGGGAAAGCGAAAAATTTCAAATTCGGCTCAGGAGTTAATATTTGAGATTAATTACATCATTGATACTATGGTAACTTTGCGAATATATCACAGTTTTTAGTAAGTGACTTATAAGAATCTGAATGATTGATCTACATCTATTGTGAATGGCGGAAAATAATTTGAGTATTGACTGAAAGCATGTGTACCTCCTAATTTCAGATAATTCAGTCTCCAATTAAAAACATGCTTTTTCTAACATTTTTAAAGTATGATGTTTAGATATTTTACTAGGTAAAAATCTAAAACATAGCGACAAATTTAATACCTAATCTTTTACTTAAAATAGTTATAAATTCACAATTGTAAATAAGCTCTAGTTATTCGTTAACATTAGAAAAATGTAAATGAATTGATAAAATGCTAGAATATTCAAATAAACTTGCATTAGAATGCTATTTTTCAAACAACCTTAAAAAATTAATATGGGAACTTTAGAAAAGCAACACTTTTCGGAAGTGTATAAATTCAATTATTGTAGTACTAAAATTTAGGAATTCAAAAAAAAGTAAAAAAAAAAAAAAAAACTTTCGGTGTAGAGATTTTAGCTAAAACTGGCGAAAGTTATTTTTCTCCCATTAATTTTTTAAAGGTAGGCCTCAAACAACATGTGATTTTTTTAAACTGCTTAACGTCTCTTAACAGCGAGGTCTATAGAGATGGGGAAGGATGGGGGGCAAGGAATTCGGCCATGGCCTTTTGAAGGAAGCATCCCGGCATTTACCTGGAGTGATTTGGGAAACCATGGAAAACCCAAATCTGGAAACATGTGACTGAGAAATTCTTGAAATTAGGTTTCTACTTTTCACAAATGTGTTTCCAAAAATTGTGGGGTGGAATGCGTCGTTGGATTCGAAGATTTGCCGACAGAATTCAGTTCACTCAAAACTGGTGTCCACTTACAATAAAACAAAAAGCGTTAGTGCATATTCCACTCGAATATTGGATTGACAATATTTTTCCCTCCTCCTCCACGGAACTATCTTACGGTAAACAAAACATTATAAAGCAATAATCCAAACAGAGACTAACTCAATTTTTCATAACGTTGTTGCGGTAGGTCAATTATCGACAATAACACGCATTTAAAAATGAATACCCCATATATACACGTAGTAATTCATTACATTCTTTCCATAGTTTTAAAGAAATCCGCCGACATTATTATACATATATGCTGGAATTCCAGCATTTTCCTTTCCGCGTGATCAAAAAAAAAAAAAAAGGCTTGAGTGACGACACAGCGGTCAGATATCATCAGCGCCAGGCTCACGTGGTGGTCATAAGGCTTACATTGATAGGCGGCGGGAGAGTTGAGGGGAAACAGGAAATTTGCGTGCTATAACAAACATTCATCTGTGAGAAATCGTATGTGCGTCACAGCTCAGAGATAATTTATTAGTCAGCACGGGGAAACCTTGATACTTCGTGTGGGACTACTGTTTGAATCAGAGTTAATCACACCCTTGTGATATCTAATATTACCTCAAACAATGGCTCTTGAATACACAGAAACAAATATCAGCAGCCGTAACTTGCACAAGAGTAAATAAGGACTGTTTAAACAAAGTAAAATTCAATGCGGAAAATAGTTGTCAGGCAACTAAGCGCACTTTCCGATTTTTTCCGCTCCCTTCCGTAAAGAAACACGCATACTGTTATCTGGAATGCTGATCATAGTCACGACTGATCATTGTCGCGGGGCAGCGATTCACCGCAGTCAACACCGCGCCGAGTTGACAGCTCCACTAGACACCCACCTGTACCCATGTCGCACGCCGGATATCCAGTGAGCAGCGTCAGGAGGCGATCCGCATAGTCGTTCCGCGCCGAGGTCGCGTGGTCAGGGCTGCGCGCGGTCAGCTCGTACCAGTCAGACGAGAGGGCTGCTGAGGCAGGTAGGAACGCACGATGCTGACGAGACGGATCCCGCGCTCCCACTGTGCGACATGTCCCCCCCGTCGCCTGGGCTCCCCTCCCTTCCCGGGACGGGTCCCCCCCACCACTGCCGGGCCCAGTGACAGCGAACCAGCGACAAGCACGGCTCGGCCCGACCTGTCACCTGTGGCTGCGTGGACAAGGCTGCGCAGTCAAAAGGGTTACGGCGACACGCGGTGGCCAGCGGTCAAATGCCGCGACGCTGCTGGCACCTCACCAGTCAGAAAAGGATCGATATTGTCAAATTATAGATTTAATTTCCTGCCACCCTTCAACATTTTAAGTTGCTAGAGAGAATATGATTACAGTATATCACATCCTTATAGGCAGGTCGAAGGGGAAGAAAGTTTTTTTTAAAAACTTCTTAACGTCTCTTAACAGCGAGGTCTTTAGAGACGAGGAGGATGGGGGACAAGGAATGGGAAGAAATTCGGCCATGGCCTTTTGAAGGAAGCATCCCGGCATTTGCCTGGAGTGATTTGGGAAACCATGGAAAATCCAAATCTAGATGCCCGGACGGGGATTCGAACCGCCGTCCTCCCGAATGCGAGGCTAGAACGCCAACCGTTACACCACCACTCTCGGTGGGAATAAAGTGAATTGGCATCTGGAACTGATGCCTGTCAAGTTTCTCCCACAACCGTAGCACAACACTAAAACCATGACGTTGTGACCTCATACTTTATAATATTGTTTCCTTATTTGTAACACTTAAAGATACAATACGTTTCCCAGAAGAAAAACTACAAAGAATAGGACTGCCGCCATGTAAGAGATGTTCGACCAATCCTGGATGGTTTTATTCTTTCTTAGTTTTCTGTAGAAGCAAATTTTGATGTCCAATCAGTCCAGATTTCTGTATTCCGTCGTTTACTCGAATTATACAGGCAAATACCTGGATGATGTCTTCGTAAAGCGCCATTATCAACTGCCTTCAATTGCGATTCCATTACGATTTTTCCCACCTTTAATGATACTAATGGCGATGAAATGTAAAGCTATAATTAAAAATAAAACTAAAATATGCTCGCTTGTATGGCATGTCTTGACTTCTTAAACATGTTTCAACAAATCTAACAAAGGACAGAAGACGCTTCCGCAGTCTGAATGTTACATTATCATACTCACATGACTATCTCAACTATTGCATGAGTCTTTGGTGAGGTGACGGTCTATAGGGAATTGAAATAGTTTGAAGTATACCAGGTAATTACACGATATTTTAAAACTTTTTTTTTTTTTTTTGAGTTATTGAGAAACTGGATTACAGAATTTGGACTCACTGAAATGAATATGTTCAACAAATAAAATCCCAATCACCTGTATCAAGCAGTAAATGCAGTTAAATATTATGTTAGCCACTGAGCATAAAATTTGTGTGGAGGGAAGTCTAATAATGGAAAGACGCCATTAAACTAAGTATTTTTGCCAGCGTAAGTACTGAGCTACTGTGGGGCAGAAATGACGGGAAATCAGTATTGAAACGCTGGTCAGGTAGAACATATTGTATAGTACCAGTGAGTGGTATTCGTAACAGAAACGATAGTTAGAACAAATAGAATGTTCAGAAAAGGGCTGAGCGCTTTCTGTCTATAGGATTGCCAGGTGAGGTTATGTAAGGAGGGTAGGAACTGACCATGGGCGGACGGCGGTTCGAATCCCCGTCAGGCATCCAGATTTGGGTTTTCCATAGTATCCTCCAATCACTACAGGTGAATGCCGGGATACTTCCTTAAAAAGGCCATGGCCGAATTCCTTCCCATTCCATGCCCCCTCCCCACCCCCATCCTTTCCCGTCTCTAAAAACCTCGCTGTTAAGAGAAGTTAAGGTGTTAAAAAAAGGAACTGACCACAGCACCTCCAATGCCAGGCGAATATGAATATCAGTCTTAGCTTTAATCAATGACCGTCACTCGTCGAATTAGTAGCGATTTGATATTTTACACCAGTGGACGTACTTGCTACTGTGAAGACATGAATAAGCAGGCCTTCAGGTTCATCAGTGGTGTCTCGACTGCTCGAAAGCAGAACACGTCTGCACTGTAAACCATTAAAGACGTTTTAGACTCATTAATCATCAAGCGCGGTCTGTCGGTAAAGGTCAATCACTATCTGCCGGCATCTGTCAGCGTTTACACATGTGCGATCAATCAAGATCTTTAAAGACGCAGATGGGAGCGAGCGTACTTCTTACCTCCAAATTGGGAGACCAGGTTGCCATTTGGCATGTGAAAATTACAAAGAAGAAATTGGCCAATGTATTTACGAATACAAGTGCTTCCACTCTATATAATTTAAAATCTTAATGACTCTGAATACAAATGTAAAGAATAATCTTTTTATTTCGAGTTTCATGAGTGAGAAGTAACGATCAGACCTGGGATTTGGGACTCGTGTTCGATTACCAGTTTGGTAATTCAGAATTTGGCAATGGTCGGTATCTTTCCCGTTCCTTATCCCCAGTCATCTCTCTAACAGTCACAACTTGAAAATTAAAATAATAATAATAAAAATTATTACGTACAAGTTGCAGAGGAACCTAAGAGTGAGGAAAATTCGAATGTGAAAAATGTGAAGTGATGGTTCATCGCTTAATTATTCACATTCGTATCGTTATCACAAAACAATGTGATTAATTTTGTTGTCTGTCAATAACCATGAAGAGATGCGAAAGTAAATTGTCAATCTGGAACAAACGGTCACGGAGAAAGTGTATGCTGAAATGTGCTAGCTACATTGTACCATCTCGTATAGTAAAGAGAGTACCGATAAAGCTACTGTACGATCTAAACAAAATGCTGAGCCAAACGTAAGCAATACAAAAATAGGAAAAGATATCATACCAGAAGTAAGAGAATTCTATTCTATAGGAAGTAAAGAAACAACTGATGGCCTAAACAAGAATAATAGACAAAGGGACGTTAGCACTTGTAAAATAATATTCTTTAAACAAACAAACAAAAATCCTTGTTATCAAACAGTGACAATTAATTCAGAAAGAAAATTGGAACACATGATTTATGGATCATTTCTTGGAAATGATGTTTTGATTTAAAAATATCACACAGAAGAAAAACTTAAGCATTTCACATGTGAGGATGTAAACCACTGTTGAAAATTAAAATAAGTTAATAAAGAACGAAAAGAGGAAGTTACCAATATAACAGCTGATGAAACTTATGAAATTTGTTAAACGGAATCCTAGTGTTGTGTGTCACGTTTTTAGATGTTTGGAATGGAGAATCATTAGTGAGTTAGTAGAGGGAACAGTTGATCGAAAAACTGTAGTGGAAGATAAGTGTTGTAATATATTATGCACATACTTAATGACGTAGATTGTATCGGAAATGTTGAAGTAAGAGATTAATTAAGCACAGGAACAAATCATGGGCTGCAACAAAAGATATTTTACAATGCGGAATATGGAGAAAGTGAGACACATGTTCATTATTCTCCTTGCAGTAACACTAAAACTGAATTGAATGAATAGTGTCTTGGAAGAGATCAGCAAAAATTGTTTCAGCAATATTTTCCACTGGCTAGTGACAGGAGCAAAGATTCATGCTCTTGCACCTAGGAGCAACTTCTGCGATGCGCGTTCGTGATTCTATGTTTCTTGCTCTTTTGAACCGAGTCTCGAGGCACCAATAGTTCTTGTTGATGCTGGAGCATTCCTTGCAGTACCAATCGCCAGGTATGAGTCACCATTTTTCTCTAAGGAACGTTTTACACTTCTCTCAATGCTGCAGCTACGTGTGCCCGACGGAAACACTCGATTTCCGGATCTACTATTGCTGTTGCAACAGATTTTGTAGTCAGTTCATCTGTTGCATGAATTCAACAGGATCTCTGCTATTTTTTTATGTATAATTACAACTCTCCCTCACATTTGATCAGTTCGCAAGACATTAAACCCTCTCAAATGGGTGAACGTCACTTATTTTTCGTCAATTTGCTCTCACGAATTTGATAATTGTACCCGTATTCCCAGATTTTAACGATAGGAGAGTAGGCCTATATTGGTAAGTAATTTCACAGCGATTGCTACTAAAAATCTTTGCTCCAACGATTCAATTTAATTTCGGTAGGAACAAACTAATATGTAATATATTTGGAAATTTTAATCGTGTATATTTCACCCAGTTATCACAATTTTATGCTGCGAGGATTACGGTACAATTATATAAGAATAAGAAAAGTACCTGATGAAAATATGAATAGATAGGCTACTAATGAGATCGAAAAACATTTTGTCCTCAATATAAATTGTTCGTCAGTCTTTTTTGGTGCAAGACGTAACTGCTAATACGTATACAGTTACTTATGTTTTGTATTATTTCTCAGCATGTTTCTTAATAAAAAATGTTGTTCAGTATGATTCAACAGATGTCACCATCTTCAAACGTTAATCAACTCGAGTATAATATTCTGTATTCGTTTAGAATTAAACCAGACTCAATAAAGGCTTAATTGGTTTTTTTTATACTGCGTGCAAATTGTATCAGTCATTCATGAATTACAAACTTCAAACGCATTTATGAGATTTTTTTTAAGTTAAACAAACGCTGTGGTTATCTAAATTGGCATACATAAATCTCTAAAAGTTTAACCAGTGTATACATAGAAAGCTACTAGAACTATAGTATTAGTGGACTTAATTTAGTATAATACCTAACTTATCTAGTGTATTAAAATATACACTAAATCCTGACCGAAAATTGTAAATTGAACAAACTGTATGCAACCTGAATATATGGTTTTAGTGTTGCTATCGTTTTGACAGAGATATGCGTCATCTGGTAAAGATGACGTAAAAGAAATATTTCTTGAGGGTAGACTGTTGAAGTATCCAGAAGCTAAGCTCTAAAAATACTGAAACATGAAACCTCGTTTATTCTGATGAGATAGGAGTTGTACATGGAACAGGTAAGGAGATAATACAATTTTTAGTTGATTATTATAGGTCGAGTGATATGTTACCTTTTAGCAACTGGTCTTGTACGTCGCTTTGCAATACGGTCTTTCGTTTCTGTAGGTAACTGTTACAATTTTCTGACTTCGTTATGAAGGAGACTCAAACATCTGTTATATAGCGATTATCGAGCTCTACCCCTCTTCAATAATTGTAAATTGCTTAAAACTCAAAAGATTTTTTTTCAGTTTTATCGAAAGAATTCTTAGGTTAAGAAACAGATCAAGTTTGTAATTATACGAGGTCAGAACACGTTTTATTTGCATGTAACACAAAAAATTCATTTTGAACACCAAAAACTAATGTTTTGAATTTTTTTATTATGATAAAAAATGTAATTTTATTCGAGTTATCATTGGATATAATACATATTAGACTTTTCGAAGTGTGGATTCATGGTGAATGGACAAACGTAAGCCAGTCATTCAACGATAAGGTTGGTTGTACACTCCTGAAGGGAGAATACAAGAAACCTTATGGTTGGGGGTTGCCTGGAATCGGAGATTGGTGGACCAGTTCTTTCCTTCTCATCAAGCCTAATCAGACCTACAGTTTAACGTGGAATCCGAATCACAGAAGCATTATAGAACTTCACATTGCACAGCAAGCTGTGAAATAGTGGAAGGTCGGGTTAGGGACCAGTAGAAATCACCACCTAGATAGAGATTCAAGCCAGGGATCTTTCGACTACCAAACAGAAGCCTTAACCACTGAGCCACCTGGCCGCTTAGGTAATAATCATACAGAGGAAAAATAATAAAGGCATTGGGCCGTCATCGAAATGTAATTATTGTTATTACATTTGGATGACGATCCAATGCCTTTATTATGTAATTATTATTATTATTACATTGTTATTTATAAAATTGTTACTCTTCTAGTGTATTGCCACACTACAATGAAATATATTTGCGAGAGACCAGACCCGTAGCTCGCACAGATGGGTGGTGCAAGCAACGAAGGTAACGGTAACAGCCCGGCTGCGTTCCGGGATGTGACCTAGGGCCGAGTAGCCCTCTGTGAAGGAGTAGCGTGTCGCTAGGATGAGGCGGTGGGGATGGTTAAGTTGATGGCGAGCTGTGTGGTGAGTGCGTGGGCAGCCTGCAGAAAGAGATGTTGTGGTGACTAACGCCGGTGCGGTGTGTGGCTGCTCTTGTGGTCCATGTAGTTATCCGAGCGGACGTGGGTCGCCGACGACAAGCAGAAAATTGAATCATCGCGTCGGACGACTGCGGGCAGCAGACTCGGCTCCTTCTGCTAAATGAAACCCCGCCGATATGATGACCACCGCAAATTATTATTGAATTGATCAACCCAGTGTTGCCCTAGAGAAAATCTCATTTCTCCACTGTTATTAATGAATGGACATATAGAAAAAGCTTAGAACTGCTGTAAAATGAACCCGTTGTTGAATTTCAAAATGTTTGTTTAGTTGCGTGATACTATTTTTATAACATCTGATGAAGAATAACTTTGCAATAAACCTATATTAATGTCAAACGCACGTACGAAGGTGTCGTTAAAATGCAAAACAACATCCCGATTCCGCATGTCAATAATTTGAATCATTTATAATAGTTTTATTGATAGTCTATTCAAATAAAATGTAAATTAATTCTTAACAAGAGGGAGTCCATCTCACTATTGGATTAAAATAATTATGATATCTTGCGTTTTATTATTCGTAATGTCGTAAAGAGTTTCGTGTGACATGTGAATATACACGAATAGCCTTTGTATGATGTAATTGACTTTATTAATTTTTAAAAAATTGTCATTGTCCATTTTTTCAGCAATACTGTTCTAATTTTGTGTATTTATATCCATTATATTCATTACTGTTGCGTTAAAAGAACAAACAATCACGCGATTTCCTGAATCGAACAGGTGACAATTACAATGCATTTAGTTTTTTTTTTTTTTTTTTTTTTTTTTTTTTTTTTTTTTTTTTTTTTTTTTTTTTTTTTTTTTTTTTGCTAAAGGCCCGTTCACACTACGCGGTTCGCTTAGGTCAGGTCAGGTCAACCTGAAGATCAACAACGGTCAAGACACGAGCTGAGCTGAACGCTATTGTGAACGTGCAACAGTCAGGTCAGGTGAGATCAACTTGGGCGACGAACGTCTAAATATTTGTGCCCATAAGCAATAAAAAGAGTAATAAATAAAAGAAAATGTTTTCAAAGTATTTTATTTCTGATTATTAGAAAGTTGGCAAAATTTTAATATAAATTCTAATATTATATAAGAACGAAGTCTTTCTCGGCGTTGAGAATGTATAAACTGCTCTCGGGTGACTAGCCGAGTCAAGAGTGCGTTGCTACACGATATTTCGGCGACTAGATACATTGCCGCTATCTTCACCAGAAGATGGCGGCAATGAATCTAGTCGCCGAAATATCGTGTAGCAACGCACTCTTGACTCGGCTGGTCACCCGAGAGCAGTTTATAAATTCTAATATTATTGCATATTTTCGTATTGCCAAGGTACAGGTTCTGCTTCCGAATTAAAAAATGTTGTGAATTTATTTTTTGTATCAAAAGGGTTCCTCTCGTTCATTCCGAGATTCACTACATGACATGAAATTTTATTCTTCTGTATACAATTGTGCAAAATATATGTTGTTAAAATTATGTTATCATTTAATATTGGAGCAGGGTTAAGTTTTCTAAATTAAATTCGAAATGTTTTAGCTAAAATATCAAAAAAAAAATTCCCACCACTAGTCTCACACGGCATAGCCAGTAAATAAATTTTTATCTCTTGATTTGTTTGCGATTTCAAACTCTGGATTTAACCTGAACCGTCGTCTTTTTGATCCTATTCTCTTCATCCAAAATCAGTGCGATTTTAATTAACGTTAGCGTAGAGAGTGGCATCGTTTGCTGTGAGCAGCTCATATGAAATGGGAATCGTCTTCGACTTGATCTGGCCTGCCCTGACCGCTAGTGCGAATGCTATCCTAGATCGTGAGCTGAGCTGACCTGAGCTGAGCTAACCGCTAGTGTGAATGGGCCTCTATGGCTTTACGCTTTGTCGACTTCGACGTCATTAAGGACGAGAAAGGGCTGTGGTCAAGGAGTTTGGTCATAGCCTTTTGAAGGAATCATCCCGGCATTCGCCAAAAGTGACCTGAGGGCCGGGAGAGAATTCGAACCCGCGTCCTGCTGAATGCGAATCCAGAACATTACCGCCAAGACTGTTCGGATGCCGGAGGCGAGATGTTATATATATTTCACGTAGCTGGCATTTACCTTGGGTGTCTGTACGTCCTGGGTTCTTCACGAGTCTCTCGTGTTGACCCACGTGAGTGGTCGGTCCGTGCAGACGGCGTGTCCAGCTGACGCGCGGAGGCCTCTAATTAATGAGCCGGCCTGTGGACTGCAAGTCTCGTTATTAGCGGCTAATTGAATGGCGTGCGGTAATTGGGCCCGGCGTGTGGGCGCACTTTGCCGCTATTAACGAGTGGGCAATAAGACGGACTGGCCTTTACGACAGTGCCTGGAATCATCCTAGCACTGAATAGATAGTCATTGGACTTCAGCTGGTGTAAACAGCATCAGGATGCAATTCATAGACATCTACGGACAATAGCAGTCCCTTCCCCAACACATTGTCAGATTACGATGTTCTGGGTCGTTGCTCGAGGTATCTCCAAGATACAGCTGCCAAGGTGAAAGTTTCAGTCGATAGCACATTAATCCCCTGTTCAGATCATACCACATAACATGGTAAGTCCAGCGGTAAGGGGGATGTGAGTGCTTCAAGATCGTCCAAATGTGAGCCCTCCTGAAGGGGGCTTAGTGATAATGTTACAAGGACTTGTAACTTTAAGTGACCGAGAGTGGTCGGTGAGTGGTTAACGCTCTGGCCTCACATTCGGGAGGAAGGCGATTCGAGTCCCCGTCCGGGCATCCAGATTGGGGTTTTCCATGGTCTACCCAAATCACTGCAGGCATATGCCGGGATGCTTCATTCAAAAAGGTCATGGCCGAATTCCTTTCAATCCCTTGCCCCCCCCCCCATCCTTTACCGTCTCTAAAGACCTCGCTGTTAAGAGACGTTAAGCAGTTAAAAAAAAAAAATCCTGTGGTCGGTACCGAAAGCGATGGGTAAGCGGCTAATCTCTGGTTTCGCATTCGAGAGGGACGTGGGTTTGATTCTTAGTCCGGCATCTGGATGTGGGTTTTTCAAGGTTTCCGCAAATCATTTCAGGCGAATGGTTCCAGCAAAAGCCTTTTGGCAGAATTCCTTCTTTTTCGACGTTTGCACATAGAGCTAGAAAAAAAAGAAAAAAAAAGAGGTCTTTGAGACCACCCGAAATTTTTATATATATTGTATTCTCTAAGTCGAAACGCCTAACACGGTAAGAGTAGTACTGCTTGTATTCAGCGAAGTTATGTTGCACTTCACTTACCAATTCTGTCAGGTGGTTTATATCATAGTATATGCACATACAAATAAAGCAATCCGTTCTTACACGTGCCAAACAGCACCATTTAAAATAATGTTTGCAGTGAAGCCACGTGAATGCCAATGGGTCATCAACAAACATAAACTTCCCCGATTAGTAGTAATTTTAAGGAGACGTGAAAGCAAATACAACGCGGAAACGTGATTAAAGCATTGCACACAACATAAATTCAGAACGAGGAAATCCAAGAAAACTGAACAAACAGTACCATCTTTCTGCTTTTACCTGCTCATCCAATATTTCTTTGACAGTTTCTCTGTGAATTAATAACACAAATCTCAAATCCCACGTGACACAGTCGCTTACACAGCTAGTAAAATAATAAATTTGATAAAAATTGAAGGAAGGCACTAACAGCGTGAGCGTGAGTCGTTGGAGGGGAGCTCCTGGTCAGGTTTTTACCCAGATTTTACATCTGTGCCACAGTCTGATATGTTTTCTTCCATTTAATCTTTGATTACAGGCTACTCCTGGCCCAAGTAATAGTAACCAGGTCATCATATGCAATTTGCAGGCTGCGTATAGACTTTTTTTCTGTACGGAAACTTGTATTTGATATTACAACCAGAATATTCGTCAAAGTAGCTGTGGTGGTTTTTGTACGTTTCTGATAATCACCATTTAAAGTTTTCTCTCTGTAATATGTGTTAGTGACTACGGAGCTGGTTCAGCTTGCGTTCGATTTCTGATAGATTATAACTATCTCTTATGCATGCAGATTTTTATTCACGTATAAGTATTCTGCTTTACTTTAAGCATACACTTTTTTATGCCCTACGAGTCACACAAAGGCATAAGTAGGTTGCCTAATTACCTTAACGCAGAATTGGATCTTACTCCATGAGCGCTGGAACCAGTTAAACCCAGTCAAGCTGAGTGTATGTGCTTCAGCGATTACTGCCCAGATCACTCCAGGCGAATGCCGGGATGCTTCCTCCAAAAGACCATAGACGAAAAAAAATCAAAGCAAATACGATTGATTTAGTATGTGTTAAAACTTTTTTATGATAACATTGAGTCGATTTCGAAGTTCCACTGGATAACCATTGTTTCTATATTTCAGGAATTAATCTTTCGAGGTTACTGTGAAGATTGCACGCGAAGCTCCCAGAAAGACTTTATGAGACTTTGTGGCTGGCTGGTTCCGTTTCGGCGTTGGTTTTATAACGGAGCCCTCTAGACTGCTATGCGTCATTCTTCCGCAGACCGTGCCCGAGGTTTTCAAATCTGTAGTGTTGAGGACCAAGCAGACGTATTTAATGAAAAGGCGAACATCTGATTAACTTCAATCGAGCTGTAAAGTTAAAAGTTTATTATTATTATTATTATTATTATTATTATTATATGGCCTTCGGCTTTTATTGCCAATTAGCCAGCTTCACAACATTTCGTTATTAAATCTATTAATGTATTCTTCAAGTCTACGTCATTTTTGTAACTGAACATGTATTATCTCTCATACGTTTTTATTCACAATAGTATGGACAACACAAGACGGACGCAACATTTAATTAAAACCACCCATGCCCGAGGCCGGACTCGAACCGCCGACCCCAGCAACTCGAGACCAACAAGTTAAAAGTTGAACTGAAAGTCTGCTTAAAGTGTGTGCAGCAGTGTGCATTTGCTGCGCCATTTGGACCTCATGGGAAGCTCTTTTCAGCTTTTCAATGTCTGTTGATGTCGCCACTGTAGTAATTCGACAAAATTCGTAAACGTTCCTTCACCTGAGCTAATTTTCAACTTCATACAACCCAAATTATATAGACTGTAAATTATTTAATTTTTGTGAATCTATTTATTTTTTTCCTTTCGCATTTCCACTTTAACATTTAAATTTTTTAACATTTGCCTACCCCCATTCCTAAAGTATCATGATTATAATGTGTGTATTTCGTGTTTTGTGTATTGTTTTTAAATTTACTACATCATTTTATAACCAATTTCAAATGTTTTTATTTTATTCTTTTGTGGATGTTTAATAGTTCAAGTCTAATATTCTTGAATCGCAATTTTGGTAAGCATAATCTTAGAAATTTCTCTCCGATTCTTAACGTGAATATTTTGCACCAAAACATTCTGCTTAGGAAAGACATTCTTTTTTTTTAAAGAAAAATGAATAAAAAATAATAATTTCCTTAAACTCTCTTCCAAAACTCTGCTGTAGTGGTAGATACCTAATTAGAAAATGTTTATACCAGAACGTCAAAAAAAAAAAATTACTGTGATGGAGCAAATGCTCCGGTGGAAATTTCAAAAAACATTTGATTTCCAATTTCATGATTTCATTCATGATCTTAAAGTTCTTTGAATTAAATATCACCAACTACCCCCTTATGCCCTTTGTGAATTTAAAATTCTACAAGTGTCTTATCCAATTCACCCACTTCCTTCACCCTTTTTCCGTCTACTATTCTTCAGTGTCTCCCGACACAGATCCTGTATCGTATAAGTTGCAGATTGTGGACTGTAGTAATTTTCACAAACAAATCCAGCTGATCCTTTATCACAAACTCCAACTCCTGTATGTGGTACAAAAAACGTGATACTATTATACACCACCATATTCAAGCAATTGCCGTACCAGGATTTTCTCTTGTACATCCCATCATTACCAACCCCAATGAATGAAACATTTTGAAATCTCTCTCTACTACCTCCTCAGTCAGTTTCCTATCAGCTGTCATGTCAGGATAAACACATTTAAGTTGTTCAACAACAAATGCTATCCCACCACAAGTTTCTTTGTTTTGGAATAAATAATTTCTTCCTCCATTCAAATGATCTTCTTGAAATATTCCCATTTTCTCTCCACTTTACTGGTGCTCTCATTCCCCATTCTGAACCTTTCCCTGAAATATTTACCCACTTCAGAAATATGCGACTTTTTTGTAAGTGTTCCTGAAACTTTGTTCTATTATTGGCTTGATTTACATGATTGGGTTGTATCCATCAGAACTAATTCATGATCACTTATTCATTCTGTGACTTTTGACATTCAAAGTTGTTATACGTTTTTATTTGGAAAATATCCAACACATTCTGATTCTACGTGCTCTGGTTTACACTTGTGTAAAGTTTTCTTCCGTCTTATAGGAATTTCTAAATCTATAGTTTGTTCGTAGTCCACACCTGGTGTATCAAAGCCCCTATCAAAAATGACCCTCATATGTCGACCTCATAAGTCCGAATATGAGTTTAACTTCTCAACTAGGACTTTATCTTAGTACAAAAAGCAGCTAAAAACCTTATTTCTTTCACGTCTGCCTAGAAATTTAATCAAGGCCAGTCATGGCTATAATCTATGAATACCATCGAACTGCAGTAGTCTTTGTTAAACATTTGGAATATTGATTCACCAGTTGCTCCTCTGTCTCGTCGATATACTCTATAACCCCCACGAAAAACCTTACTGTCTAGCACAACTTCCTTCAAACGAGACTGTTCCATTATAACTATTTATGAATGTGCATCCCCGCAAATTTACTGATCTCTATTACTCTGTTCATTAAATTCCTGAAATTCAAAAAACAATCCCATCAATGGATTTGGCATCTTTTCATCACTGCTCTTCACCTTTAGTTTCCCGACTCTCATTTTAATCTTTTCACCAGATTCAGCTATTTCTTTGATGTTTATAGTTTCTCGAGATGGGATTCGTTTGCTTCTTCGAGAGGATCCAACCAACCTTCACTTGTAAAGTCAGCGCTATATAACAAATGCTCTCAGTTCACCTGGAACGCAAAACAGCAGTTTTAACAGAGAATAAAACCAATTAATCTACCGCACACAAATCTATTTTTCCCGATTCCTTCTATGGTTTTATATTTTAGTACAGATTCTTTTATTTTAAACACTTTTCTTTTAAAGTGGCAGTTTTATAACCTCTTCCTCCTAAAAGTATAATGGACATGTTTTTAACCAGTAAGATTTGTAACTCTTCGTATTTGATGCAGGATCTCAATAACTGGAACTCATATGATAAAAAAAATCTAAAATTCATTGGGAGATTATCAAAATCTATTCAAACTAATTATAACATCATCTGAGAAATTTCAGACTTTCGATGTGTATTCAAAATTCTTTGAACCTACCCTGACCAACAGTTATTCGTGCCTTAGATTCTGAATTTGTGAAGTTAACTGCGGCATTCTGCTGCTTGGGGAACAGTCAAACGTAGGCCACGTTCCACTGCCAAATTGTGTAAGAAATTTTCATAAATTTTTCGCTGTTTAAAACCTGCGTGTAACTTAATACATTCTTCGTATTGAGCAATGGGCCTCTGAAGCTCTCGTTCACGTATCATGATAATCATTGGTCTGGTGGCTCATTGGTGGTTAAAGTGTCTAGGAATTCATTGGTCTGAATTTGTTTAAAGCCTCGCGATCCCCTAAACTGAACCACCCATTTGTTCATGCGAAGTATGCTAGGACGCTCCATCTAAAACTCTATATCACCTGCTTGGTTATAATAGGCATGTGAGGTGAATTGCGCCGAAAATTAAAACTATATCACTGTCCTTTATCATAATAACTAGCTTACCCGGTCACGCGTTGCTGTGACTTACTAATTATAGTACGTTGGATTAATGTTATTCTAAAATTCCTCAATTTTTTTTTTTTTTATTATTATTTTTATTTTTTTTGGTGTCGTCAGTCTTTCGACTGGTTTGATGCAATTCTCCATCATTTGAGAGGATTACATGTCCTCGGGATACCCTTTGGGTCTTTAATGCAGTGGTTTCCCGTTGCCTTCTGCATCCCCATGCCGTTGATCATTTCTGATTCATCCGCCGTTAGGGGCCGTTTCCAACCCCAAGGGCAAGAGGGTGCCCTGAACCGCTCCCCGCTCTTCCGCCCTCCTTTCAGAGGCCGTTGGCAAGAAGTGGATGATTCCTTATACCGAGAATCTTTCAGTCGCCAGAGCCTCGTCCGTGGAAACAGGGTGCACCACGTAAAGGAGAGGTTGACATTTGGTTGGAAAAGGCTAATATAGCCTCTCCAAGTAGTCAAATTAATATTCACTAATAAAGACAAAAACATTGTAGTCGATTTGGAAATTCAAATGTAATTGGCAAAGAGTTACGGAGAGTTTAAATTAAGGACAAATGATCATAAAAAATTTAATTTACATTTCATTACAAATTACTTAATTGAAATTATATAAGAATTGATATTTATAAAATAAATAAATAAATTATTTTTTATTTATTTATATTAACTGAAATTTCAGTTATATCTTCAGTCATACTGTTTTTATATTTTTCCCACAAACTCGAAGATTGTGTTGGATAACATGTTGTTAAAATAATTGCAAACAGTTTGACGAATACTATTCGGCGTGGCTGTCAACGCAGAATCAGCAAGTGTCAGGTCCCAATAATTGTCGTCTACCAGCAGCTGCAACTCGCGACATGCATCTTGACATGTATTGAACACTCGACATGTATTGAACACTCGACATGTATTGAACACTCGACCATTAACTGTTCGTAAACATTCGAAAGAAGCTGGTCCGGGAACATTCACCAATAACAAACGCTGAAAGAAACATTCACGTTGTTTTGGATGCACTGTGTAAAGTCTTTGCTTTGAATATACCTGCGATCGAAGGATGTGGTTCTCCTTGTTTACGTGGCTAACATTTTTTACCTAATTTGTTCCATGAAAAATAGCTTGGAACATCGGTATATAATAATGTTTTTGCGAATTGGCGGAACACATCAGATTTTTGACACAATGTGAAAAATTCAGTTTGTGGTTTGTCGTTTTTGGTGGCTCAAGTATTCTCTGGAAAATATTTTCTTCGGTGAAATATACACGTTGACAGTTTTCAAGATGTATTGCAAGATTCTGGATGGAAGGGTCTCTTTCATGGATGCGAAAACTAAAAATATGCCAGATAGCTTCATGGCTGCTGATGTAACTACCTATTGGTATCATGTTATTTCGTAATTTTTATTTACATTTTGAACTTCAAATACGGCCAAATCACTGCCTTTATTAACATATTTGCAAACGTACTTAATGGATTTTACAGAACTGCAAAACTCGACGTTAATATGAGTCTTATACGTTTTTGAAAGCAATGGTGAGTATGGTACGACCCACTGATTGTCAATTTCAACTTGGTTTCTAGAATTTGACATTCGCATTGTAAATGTTTGGCCACCATTCTCAGTGTTTCTGCGGCGATACAACGGATAACCATCGATATCCGTAATAGTATCATTCGTATATTCCTTTGGAAAACGCTTCTTACATTTTCCACCTTCCATGCATGGCGATGTCATGTTAAAGCACCGCACGGTCCGTGGATTGAGTGACTGGTAACAATATCAATTAATTCTTGATCAATTAATGGGTCCGGAATTTCGGCTGAAATTATTTGATCAATTTCTTCTGGACGGATTTTAACTTCAAGCCAAATCAAAATGTGAGAATGAGGCAAACCTCGCTTTTGCCACTCAATCAAATACAGATAGCAACGTGTGTTACCTAAAACTGAAAGTTTTACGATTAAATCAATCAATGATTTTAATTTTTGTTTGAACACACGTGCCGTGACATCATGACGATGCATTGATTGATGGCCTGGTAATAGCAAAGATTTTATTTCCTCCCAATTAGGATTATATGTAAATGTAATCAACAAATCTGGACCACCATAATGACGTACGTAAGTCATCGCATCTTGTATATATTCCTGCATGTTCCGTGAACTGCCGATGTAGCTTGAAGGTAAAATAAATGCATTACCGATATCATTGGCGTTTAAATTTTCCTAAATATTGCCGATAACAGTATCTCGTAAGAGGATGTATTCCTCCGATCGTAATTCAACCTGGTTGTACTGAATAAATCGCAAATGCTTGTTTTCAACCTTGGCGTACATATCCACGACGTATTGAAGGCACAGTTGACGATATCGAAGGATATAGTTATCCTAATTACGTCTAATCATCAATCGGGGGGCGTAGTACATCATTGAAGTAACTGTTTTATTTGTTTTATTACCTGAAAAAATAATAAATTAAATAAAAAAAAAAGATTAAGAAATCAATATAGTGGGCCCGCTATAATCCGGCCCCTGGTCGGAATACTGCGTGTCTACTGTACTAATAAAATAACGAATTAAATTTATTAAATTTACCAGCAACTGGATCACGCTGTTTGATTTTGATGTGATATTCATTCTGCCCTTGCCAGAATATCAGTGGATACTGGAGTGCGTCATACGAACGGTGTAGATCCGAAATTATACTAACAGTTCTATCTTGACGTGTGACTTTAATAAACTGAGTCACCAACCATAAAAACTGCAACTTCATCTACGGTTGGCGCGTTGAATCTGCCAACGTGTTCTCCTGATGGTAATTTGTCAGCTTTGATGACAATTTGATAGTTGTCATTTTTTAATTGTGGCGATACAATTGAATAAGTTCATTATTATTTTCCAACAATACCACAATTTGAGAGATAAGTCTTTCGAGGCGTATCTTTGATATAAATTTTTCGCGGCAAACCCGCGAAGAATTTATATCAATACCACAATTGCTTTCTCTTCTGCTTGTTCGATGAAATTATACTGGCACCTAGTTTTCAAGCATTCCTCACAATTTCCAATAGATTTGGAAAAACTTCGGGTCATCGTTTGGCATCGGTATCAACGACCCAATCTTATGGTACACCTAGCCTTGTATTTTGAATATAGTTTCAAAATGACGTCCATCAGATGTAAGATCTCAAATTTTTGCTGCCCCAAAAGATCATCTGGAAGCAAGAATAGAATTTGCGTGTCTTGCGCAGAAACAATTTCGAATCGTTTGATTCGCCTGCAAGAAGGATTGTAAATGTTCGGGCGGATTGGGTAGTGGTAATGATACATCTTTTCCTGATGCACAACACATGCCGGCTGCTTCATTGCGGAATTTCAACGCCTGATAATACTGGCATATTTTGCTCATTGCACCGATTGCAGTTTTAGAATGTGCAGAGTAATCAATGGCTGGTGCATATTGGAACGCAAGACGAACAAATGATACACGTGTTAAAGCACTGTCTCTCTCGTTCTCTTTCTCTAAATGTAGCTATGTGCTGTTCTCGTGACGCTCTTGTTCTCGATGTATTCTGTCACAGACGTTCATCACGCTGTTCTTGAGATTCTTGCATACGACGCTCAGCTGTCCTGATTCTTTGAACTTCCTTACTTGCCGCGATTTGTGTTGCTGATTGTTGAGCTCTCTCGTCGTGCGTCTTGCCTCTCTGCTACACGCATTGTCGAGGTTAGATTCTTTGGTGATATTTCACTGAAAAATATTTGAATTACAACAAAAAGTGCCTTTCTGAAAGCCTTAAAATAAGACACTATAATACAGTGGTGAAACCGGAATTTTTGGGTCCATTGAAAAATACAGTAAAATTGAAGTTAAGAACTAATGAGGAAATATAAAATAACATTGAAAAAAATAACAGAAAAAGAAGAATAATATTTTTTTGATACATTTATAGCATGGATGACACCAGGATTTCAAGAGGCTTAGAAAGGTTTGAAACGAAATAATACCAGTGAACCGTATGGAAAGAAAAAAATTTCGATAGCAGACTTTGAATATGGCAGGATTCAAAGGTAGAGAGGAGTGCAATAATGAAGGAGTACTGGGGAGGAAGAAAGAAAAAACAACAGGAGAGGAATTGAAATTGACACGTGGAGTCTAGCTGACCATAACAAAAAGAAGAATAAAAATGATAAGTTAGCGAGAAATGCTTACACGATTGGAATTTATCGTAATGTTTTCTTCAATGTTATATTCATGTGTGTAATTACTTTGTCGTTAGGTATAAAGACACACAAACGATGAACAACAATACAGTATAATTATAACACAATACACAGCACAATTAAAATTGAAGAAACTAACACATATGGCGTGGAAAAGACCGTAGCATAAATTAATCGAAATACAACGCCATCTACTGAATGGTTCGATAAATTAACACACCGCCATCTGTTAGGAATAAACTGTAGCATAAATAAATTGAAACAGAACGTGATATACTGGATGATTACCCAACCTAGCTAACCAAGTGTTGTATAGATAAGTTAACACCGCCATCTGTTAGAAACTTATCGAACTATAATAATAATTACGTGTGGTCGTAAGGACCTGGTGACATTGTTTCTACTGGCTGGGCATTCTGCCCCCTTCTTAGCCGCCTTTACCTAGCCCGCCCATCCTGCCTGGTACAGGGGACCTACATTTTAACGTCGAATCCGAACCACAGTACTGTCCTGGCGTATTTCTCCTCATACAGCATGCTGCGTCGGGGGTTAATGCCGGGTTAAGTGTCTATAAAAATCCTCGCCGAGACAGGGACTCGAACCGGGGACCTTCCCATCTCCAGTCAGACGCCCTAACCACTTAGCCAGCAGACCGCTTAGCCTTGGTGGCATACAAATCATTACAAACCATTGTCCTATGACAAACATTTAATGAACATTTATTTCGCAAATAATAAATATTGAGGTCTATAATCCAGATAAAAACTATCCTATCTTTTAAGTTGGACTAAATCACACACATTAAGCCAAATTTCATCTAAATCGGTTATGTAGTTTCGGAGTTCATCCCGGACGAACATCGTGACACGAGATTTTTATATATATAAAGATAACTAAAAAAAAACGACTGTTGAAACTAACGTTAGGATTTACCTCTCATACTAGCTATAGAATGATGCAAAATTGAAAAGGACTTAAGTGGCCCTGGCTTATTTCAAAAACTCTACTCAAAGGTTCTATTAAAACCTAAGTGCTGAATGGAGAAAGTGTTTTGCTGCAACGACGTATGTATTAAACTGTGGCTACAGATCACAAAAACACTATACATACGAATCAGCGTTTGATACATAGTCCTCAACTTTAATAATAGTGGTTCAAGTATTGAACCTAGGGTAGGGTTGTTGATATTTTTAAAAACATCGGATTTTCGATATATCGATATTTTTAAAAAGTATCAATATCGACTGTCAATATATTGGAAAAAAAGTATCGATATATCCTCACTTTCATAAATGAATCTCATAAAAACAAATCTTTTAAAAATAAGCCTGTCCACTGATAAATAGTGTGATATTGTTCTTAACCTAGTTTTCACTTTCGAATGTTGGTGATGATTATTGTTGATTTTTTAAAAAAATTTGACCATTATGTGTGTCATAATTTTCATAAAAATTAATAAAATTTATAAAACTCGAAAGAGGTTCCAGGCAAATCTTCTTTCGTGCATGTTTAAGATTGATGAGCTATACAGTTGAGGCATTCATTTAGATGGAAGTTTAGCTATCATAGCATGCGTTGTGGCCAAGCTACATAACTTGTTTTCATAAGATTTTTTGTGGTATTTCATTTGTTGATAGCTTATTCTGAGTTGTCTTACTATTCTTGTTCTCTATTTAGCAGCTATTTGTTATTTACACTTCCCACTATTCCTGATAACACTCCCTAATTTCAAGTTGGTCTTCCCAGGCTCGTTCATTTCAAACAATGTGCTCGCATCTTATTCGTTCTGGGAGAGCGATGCCGTGCCTGCATTGCTGTCATCATCTGAGTAGACTTGGTACCTACAACTTACATATTTATTATAGAAAGGAAGTAAGATTTACTTAAGCTTGCTGATCTCTATGCGTAACAGAAATTTGAGGGACATAGTGTCATCCAGAGCAATCGAAAAACTTTAAATTATTTAAAAAAATATCGACGCCGATATCCAGATTTCAGTATCGAAATATCGATATATCGTCCTAAAAACTATCATTCATAAATATCGATATTTTCAAAAAATATATCGATATTTCGATATATTATCAACAGCCCTAACCTATGGTCACTCTTTGAGTAATGCCCCGTTAATCATTTTTCTGCCCAAGATATTTTGTAAGCAGGCCTATCTCTGTTGTGAGCGAAATTGTGGACACCAGAGAGATCTCGCTAATGACTGCGTGTCGGATGTGCGCTTGGGGTTCGGGACGCGCCGGTGACTTTCCTACAGCCGTGTCATAAAGTTCCGAAAGTCGGGCCGTGTTTTTGTGGCTGTCACGCCTTGTCTGCAAATGGATGACATTCACGGAGACCTGCACAAAAGAAATCCAGGTATAGGAAGGTAGTCCCGACTTTCCACAGGGCGCATTGACCCTAAACGTTTTTTGTCCTTGAGGCGAGTCACTTTATGCCTTATGTTATGGCAAGGCAAGGCAAGACTGGACGGTAAAGTCAGCTGGTAAAGCCATATTGCTTCAATGTAAATTTACTGCGTCTACATAGGAAATGGCATTCAGTAACGAAATGTTTGTCAACGAGGTTCTGCTACTCGCAGCCGCTGCATCAACAATAAAGTGATTCCAGTCACGAACCAAGCAAATGACAGGTTTGGATACGTCCCACTCTCCGAAATAGCGCTGGATTTTTAAAGATTTTTTGAAGTACGATGCAGATGAGTTATATCTCGAACACCGAAGTGGTTGTCCGATTTGAAGTTATTGAACCAAATTACAATTTCTTATACGCAAATGTAGGTTGCCAAAACAGAATATCTCTTGGTGGCGAATTTAGCAAAACAAAATTCAAGAAATGTGTGACACTATGAGTCTTCCCAGTCCTGGAAGAAGTATTAGCACACCGTTTGTTTTTGTTGCTAATGATGCCTTTCATTTCTCCAAAAATGTTATTAAACCGTATACAGGAGTGCAAGAACAGGGTTCAATCCCACGTAGTGTGTTGAAAAATACATTTGCGATAATATCTGTAGTCTTTTGCGTTCTCAGAAAACCGATACAATTAAACCCAAACACGGATAAAAACGTAACTTTAAATATTTTTTTATGTACCCAATTTTCTGAGAAAGACCAGAGATACAGCAACATAGAATCCCAATGCATCATTTTATATTAAATGCTTCATCACAGGAGAAACTTACCCAGGAGTATGGAGACAAGAAGCTACAACACACAGCTTTATGAAGTTTCTGAGGATGCCGACAAGTAGTGTAACTGATGCACTGGCGATTATAAATAAATTTGTTGAATTTTCCTAGTTCCCTAAGAGGACATTTTCAATAAAACCAGTTTTAAAACTGAAAGCAATTGTTAAATAGTTTTTCTTGAAGTGAATTACATAAGTTTGAAAAATATAATTGACATAAGTAATATTTTAAAATATACGAAAATTGTAGGAATATAAAAGAACGAAGCAGAACCACTGATGTTTATAAACTGAATCACTTACTGAAACAAATTTGGTACCCTTTAGTTTTTAATCTGTTGTGAAAAATTTCTAATAGATTCCTTATTTTTCTATTACTTTCTTCCTTATCGACACGAAAACTAATTTGTATTTCCGTACCGAGGGTGGTGGTGTAACGGCTAGCGTTCTGGACTCGCATTCGGGAGGACGGCGGTTCGAATCCCCGTCCGGGCATTGGGTTTTCCATGGTTTACCAAAATCACTCCAGGTGAATGCCGGGATGCTTCCTTCAAAAGGCCATGGCCAAATTTCTTCCCATTCCTTGCTCCCATCCTTTCCCGTCTCTAAAGACCTAGTTGTTATAGGAGACGTTAAGCAGTAAAAAAAAATGTATTTCCTTGAGCCTATCATACATATTATTACGATCTTTGTATTCTTTTAATCTACAATCCCACAAAACACATCGAGTGCGGTAATGCTCTGTTAGTGTATAGTAATACTTTTAATTCACTTTAAATTGTGGAACGTCAACTTAAGCTATCCAAGGCCAAGCGACAAGTCCCCTCTACCAACTCTCTTCAGGAATGACATGGCTTCCTTTGAAGTGAACCGACACGTCGATTTTGTAGTGGAAAACCAAGTGGAGCGGCTTTTGGCATTTGGCGCAGTCTATCACATAAGTCTACAGTAGCCACATGGTCTAGCCTTGCCTTGCCTTTCCTTATAGCATACTGTGGACGCGTTTTGAGGAAACTGTTGAATCTGTAACACCGAGTGCGACGTTTTAATATCACACTAAGTGTTATTTCAATACGTCATCATGACTGCTTCATGATTGACCTTTAAATAAGTTATGACTATTAGCCTTCACCGGGCCACCGTGTCTATGACAGATTGGGGAAGGTTCACGGACAAAGAGGTCTGTATTTCTAGCACTAACTTGTCAGGTACATCCTGGGGAACCGTTCCAAACGTTAATTTTCAAAAGGAAATCCTCTTTTTCTTTCGGTAATTCGCGGTCATTATAACCATGAGAAAAAACTTTCTTCTCCCTCAAGCCGATATTTTCTTCCTGGTTTATTAAATCTGTCAAAGCGAGTGCAGTCTTACGGATCTGTTCATTCCAGTCTAGCTGAAAATTTAATTTTATACTGTTAAACCATCTTACCAAAAAGTTACGCTTTTATACGTTATAACCACATGGTGATATCTAAATGCTCTGCATTTTATAGTACATTGCTCCGTTATTAATACATTATTGATTGTAAGAATCAAAGTGAAATTGAATATAGCGTTTTTAGTTACTAGCGTTTAGATTTTTCATATTCCGCTGACTGATTATCTATAACTTAACATTTTTAATATTTAGGTCAATATCCTTAGCTGCGATACTAATGTTGGGTTTTATTCTCCGTCTAGTTTTTTCATTTGTTAGCTGCACTAGACGGAGAATAAAACCCAACATCTATAACTTACTTTACACATTCGTCACAAACCCATTTTTCAGTGTTGAAGATTAGTACCATTCACGTTAAATGTAGCGCAGTACGTCTCCACAGCGTTCATACACCCGAATTAGTTGTAGAAGTATTACTGAGCGGTAAGATTGGCCAAAGGCATCAGCGTCAGTGCTAAGTGGGAGAGCTAATGGGGCCATGGCTAGAATACTATAGACAGTGAGGTGTACTTCGCGGCAAAAGTGATGGAAACGATGGCACAGCTTCTATCTATTCGTCTATGATTTTAAGAAGTGCCAAGTTTCCAACCATCCTTCATATATTGATCCAACCTACCCCTCCTCCCCCCCCCCCCTCTCCCGTTTACTATCGTCGACGCTATGTTTATCTTGCATTTCTGCATTTCGTTTTTATTCATTTTGTAAAACTCCCGTTTTTCTTAACGGACAGAATTAGCCAATGTTGGTAATATATTAATACGAATTGTAATGATTATTATTATAAGTATATATCTGAGCCAAGGTACTTTCTGAAATATGGAGAGCGCTACAGATCGACCGACTCAAAGGAGTAAATAAGTAAGTATGAATAAGGGGAGACAAGAGGAAGGATAGAGAAACTTTTATGTTGTGAGAGATTGGTATATGTATGAAAGACTTTATAAGAATGAATAGGCAGTTACCTATTGTAAAAGGGCACATAATGTTGTGTAAAATCAACTGATGCCGGTATACATTGTAAGAATGTTATATGGAAGTTCATAAGTTGTGAATAGTAAATACACTGATTACTATTAAATGCAGACTCAATCAATACCGCGAGAATAGAGGATCAAGAAATAAAGTCATAAAATAATTAATTTTATTTCAGGTTGTCTAAAGCTGATTATAAAATGAAACTGTTGGTCTAATAACAGATATGGGTGCAAAGGTGAGATTCTTGGGTTTAAGGTAAATATTTCTAATATATTTTATTCGTAATCTCATAATTTGATTTAATTCTATTGTGAAGTTAGTTATAAAATATAGGTCGAAGACCCTGTTTGTTATTAATTTGTCCTGCCACCCCATCCTTGTAGTTTGGGTACATGACGTTTCTATTGGCTTTAAATAATAGCTGACTTATGAGCTCCGCTATCTTCAAAGCCTTATAGCTCGTAAAACAAAAGGTTTCATACTTCAAATTTCCTCACGATATATGTTTCGTTGACACAAAAACGAATATCATATTTTAAATTTTCTGTACTTATTTTATAATATACGCTTAGCGCATTTGAGTAATCAGGAGAGGATGAAAAAACAATTCTACTCCAGTATGTAGGGGATCGATCGTTGTTTATAACTCAACAAGTAGTGGGTTGTCAATTTTGTTCCATTCCTACGGAAGCTATTTGAAAAACTATATTACACAACCTATCAATAAATAATTGGCCACCTGTCCACAATGTTTGCTGGGTGGTTGCCACCCCGTTAGTATCTCGTAGAGTCAACTTTTTCAGCTACAACAGCACCCAACCTTGTCTGGCATGCTCTCTGGGAGTGTTTGCAAAATTTTGCAAGATTTATCCTCTTGCAACCCTTCCATGAGTTGAGCAGTAAATTTCAACGGCTCCTGATGAGAGATAAAATTCGTAACAAAGATTTTCTATAATGTTGAGGTCAGGGCTCTGGGAGGGCTAGTCCATACGGTAAACATTATGTCGGCGTACCACTGCATGGTAGCCCTTGGAACTCGACACCTGTCATTGTCATCCTGGAAGCAACACAGGTCCATTCCATAAAAATGCCACAGTGGTGGGAACATGTTACAGTACGCCTCTGTGTTCGTACCAGTATGGACAAACTTCTGTGGTCCTATGTCGAAGGTCATGATATAGCGTCACACTTCACTCTAATACGACCGAAATCCTTAGTTGCCACTATAAATTCCGACATAAACCGTTCGCCGATTAGATGCCACAACTATACACATCCATCGGACCGGAATGATGTAAGCCTCGACTCATCACTACACAGAACCGATTTTTAGTGCTCGCTCCTTTGTCCAATTACGACTGTTCAAACACCACCCAAGTCGCCGAGCTTTATTGCTTGTCGTGATTTAGCTCTTATGTGCAGTTGCTCTTCCGAAATATCCATGTCGGTGGGCCTCTGTACTCAATGTTCCAGTGGAAACCTTTGCTGCTTTAAACTCCTGTTGGATGGGAGCCATGGGTTGTACCCTGTTTTTTACAGTTTAGGTTTTAGGGTTCCGCGATGTCTGTCGATCAAAATTAGAGGTCGCCCAGAACGTACAGCATTAACACAACCCATATCAATCTTCCATTTACGCAGGGCGAATGCAACCGTTGATGTTGGCCTGTTAAGTTTATTTGCAGTAGCCTGACTAGAGAACCCACTGAAATTGCAACCCACAAAAACGAACTTATCGAAATCCGATATCTCTGTACATCGTGCCATCTCCTTGCCAAATGGTTTTAAACCAGCCTGCAGCATATGGCGGCCACAGTAGTTAACTGACGTACTGAGTTACCTATCTTCACAGGTGTCCATTTACTTTTTGGTAGATAGTCTATCTATGAAAATGAAATTTATCGCCAGTATTGACTATAATCTTTATTTGGATGACAAAAAATTAATAAATAAGTAACATCGTTGGCCGTAATGAGTTGAGAACAGGGTTTCTTATCGGCTGCACAATCCGCGCCAACCGTAGCCACATAACCTAATCTCGTAGTTCTACTGAGTATAGGGGACCTGCAGTTTAACGTGGAATCCGAACCACGTAAGCGTTCTGGCGTATTTCACATTACACAACAAGCTGTAATGGATTTGAAGTTCGGGTTACCGGCCTATGAAAATATATTGCAATACATTTAGAAAATATATTTAGCATAAGCCCAATTTTTTCTTTCGAGGTTACTTTGCGCTATGCTAACATTATTTAAATTGCTCTAAATTTGAAGAGCATTGCATTCTAAAGGTATTTGTAATAAATTCGAACATATAAGGATGATTACGTTAACAGCACGTGCGGCGTTGGAAAGCTTCGTAGCAGACTTCATTCAATAATTCAATAACTGGCCAAATAATATAATGTGGTGTTAAATATAGACTTATGATTTGTGATAACTGGTATATATACCAAAAATGGTGCAATAACAAACCAACAGATTATAGTGGATAGTCTGTACTCATAATTTGACTTAATATAGTTTTTCATAGTGTGAATTTTTAACAGGGAATAAGGAAACTGGAATTTTTAACACTCTTAAACAACAATATATCCTCCCTAACAACACTGAAAAACCAAAGACACAATACCAATATCTCGATTACTACTGAAATATGAAAATTTTTATCAACAAGTAACAGAAATAATTTTAAAATATACGAAAAATTTAAAAAAGATGATTTATCTAAGAATGTGACTGTTATCTTTACATTGGTAGAACTTACCTTCTGATTCATTTCTGTTCGTTGTCATATGTGAAAGGCTACATTGCGATACAGCATTACGATTCCTAACGCAACACGTGAAACTTACTTTCCTATAGTATGCTCATTACCCAATAAAATAAATTTCTGTACAAACGTCAACCTAAATATGCGAAACAGATAAAACATTTCTAATTTAAATTTTTCATCTTTCCTGATCAATATTTCGAGGTAGTTAATTTACTATCTAAATTGCTTTGTCGATAGTTTTTGGTTAAGTTGCAGTTTCGTTTGATAGTTCTGTTTATGGTATATTTAGAGACGAGCCGCTGGCTTTGTTCTGACATGCGAGTCACTGCGAGACAGAGGCAGCGGATGATTTATAGCTGTTGCGAGGGGGGAACTGCTGCTGAAGACAGTTTGATAACAGCTCCTCGGGCGTCCAGTTCCTTAGTCCACCACCAGTGGCGATAATTGGAAGTGTGGCTCCCCCTCGAGCGATACGGGATACCGGGAAGGCCCTCGGAATTAAGAGTGGACGGGTTGATCGGAGGGGGTGGGATCGGGCTCAATATCTGTCAGCAGTCTAGCCGGGGGCAACACGAGACGGCAGCTGCTATTGTTACTATAGAAACAGCAGGTTGAGATTCCCACGGGGCCTTCTCACTGATAACAATCCGAAATAGGCTATGCTCTCTGCTCAGTTGTTGGTGTTTATTGGTTCTGGTTAGAGAGACTATGCTAGGTGTGGTATTTGTATGACACGAAATGACTAAATTTTATCGGCACTGGTAGGACTCGCAACCAGGCAAATCTACATTCAGCCGCACTCCGTCAAGACAACAATTGACTCTACGTATTGGTTTAAAAAAATATCCGAAGTTATTATTCTTATGTTACTAAGAGGGGTCAAACGCCCAAATAGCTGATATCTTCTTCACCATTTGGGATTTACACCTCGTTGACTACAAACTCATTAATGCTAAAAGACCATTTTGTTATATTTTATGTTTACTCTACGTTTTCTTGTTTTATTAAATCTTTAGGGCTTCTTGACGTCGAGGTAATCAGGTTCGACGCAGCTAAATATTTTTTAATTTTTTTTTTTACGTCTCTAAACAGCGAGGTCTTTAGAGACGGGAAAGGATGGGGGGGGGGCGCAAGGAATGGGAAGGAATTCGGTCATGGCCTTTTTAAGGAAGCATCCCAGCATTTGCCTGGAGTGATTTGGGAAACCATGGAAAACCCAAATCTGGATGCCCGGATGGGGATTCGAACCGCCGTCCTCCCGACTGCGAGGCCAGAACGCTATCCGTTACACCACCACGCTCGGTAGCTAAGTAAGAGACGAACGGAACTGATCTAAGACGCCCATGTTCTTTTTTGGGAAGGCTGCAAGAAGGACAATTCTTTTTATAGCTTTTCGCTTCATCGATGTCCAGGTCATTAAAGGTTGAGGGAAAGGAACGGGAAGGAATTCAGCGTTGGTCTTTTGAAGAAACCATTTCGGAATTCTCCTCGAGTAATTTCGGAAAATAATGGAAATCCTAAAGCAATAGAATGTTTTATATGTGTCCAACACCGTTAAAGCTTTCGATTTAACTCAAACACTATCACATCCACAAGAAGAAAAGGATAAACGGGTTACGAAAGTTTGTCTTTGTCTAGAAGGACCAAAGAAAATTGGTATTTTAATCATAGCAAAGATTTAACTGTCCAGAAGTAACTCCAGGTGTGGATAAATCAAGTTTATTACTACATTACAAAGCGACTCTGCCGTTTGATTTGCTTATACAAAGCTGTGAGGATGACAGCAACTACATGCTGTGCCTCTGTTAATCGTTGTAAACGGTAGAAAAATTTGATTGGAGAACATCTACTCCCTGGAAAATAAAACTTATCTTCAGTGTGTTTTTTTTTTTTTTTTTTTAGTGTTGCTAGAAACTTTTAAGTATTGGAAAAATGTATATCTAAAATTTTATTTAACGAAATACAGTAATGTGCGGAGGTAACTTTGGCCACACCCATGAAACGTTTAATGGTTATTTAATTTTTGACATGACCTCTTTTTTATTTTTCTAGTTAGGGATGAGTGACATTGGATTTATTAGATCTCGATTAGAAAAGCATACAGGGAACGGTGAGGAAAACGGCCATTATGCTATGTAAGTTACCATCCTTCCATTCACCTAATATGGTTACGAAAAAATGATGTAAAACCAAAATTTGGATTTTCAGTCGAACAAGGTAAAGCGTTGCCGCTAGTAAAATGGGAACTGTACTCTGAGAGACACTGGAACAAACACAAAAAGATTAAAATCTGTTCGACTATTGTGACTTTACTATTAATTACCTAAAAAAAAATATAAATCAAGAAAACAGAAAGATTAACTGGTTCAGTAACATTAATGTACAAAATTTAAAGCAAAACCAGAATAGCGAAAGAATATTTAAGGGTTTATTGGGATCTTTAGCATAGCTTTCAGAATCGGGAACTCTATCAAAGTTGTGCCTAAAAGAAACAATAGTTTGTGACTAAAACAAGGAGTTTCCACCGTGTCGTAGTTACGTGTCAATAGAATAAACGAAGTCCACAACCCAAGATTTTTGAAGGTCCTCCAGAAGGACGCATACTAAACCAATGCGTCAGAGGCAGAATGGCAAGTTCCTTTCCTCCAGACCTTTTAATCTGAAGTGAAATCGAATCAGTGGAACGGTACTAGTGTATTTCACATACGTAGGGCAATATTTGGCATAAGTCAGGGCAGTGACCCGGAAAACTTCAGGACTGTCAGTTACTTGCATTTATATATATAAAAAAGATTCTCAACAGCTGAGTTATTGGACAAAGCATTGAGAGAAACAGATGCTTTAAATTCAAGAATAAGGAAGCAACTTTCGGGCCCTGTGGACGAGTTGTAAAGCTCAAGCTTTTAATTCTGGAGGCAGCGAGCTCAAATCCACATCCCGTCATCCAGATTTTGGCTTTCCATGGTTTCCCAAAGCCACTCTATGTGAATTCCTAAGAGGTTCCTTCAAAATGCCACGCAGAATTCATCCTCATTTCATATCCTTAGTCTTATCTAAGCTCTAACATTGACAAGGATTAGGCTCCAAGCAACAAAAAAGGAGGAAAAAAATTAGTGTAAGGCTGACTGCCACTGGTACTCAATGCTGAGTACCTAACCAACGTGAATGGTTTAAGAATGAGATCTGTGATACCCTGGCACAGAGTTCGAAAGAGAATTGGGGGCGAAGTCGAACAGGATTCGCACCGAACATCAACAAAGGAAAAATTTATTACCCAGTTGTGAGTTAAACTTTTCCTAGAAAGCGACTGTTACACACCAAACCAAACCATCGTGTATGTCAGGCAGTGATGCGTTTTGCGTTCCTCCCGCGACAGGCGCAGAGACTTCGGAATAGAGTTCTGTAATTTATTAGTGTATTTTTTCGTCACCTGCAGCGCCACCATGCATAGTGTGGTATTGTTGACCACAGTGCGTTTGTTTTAGTTTGCGATGCAGTCTGTGTAATAGAATTTATCAGTTAAAAGGCTGAAGTAAGAACTTTTTAAAGGCGGATCACGTAATCTGAAGAAATATACTAAGCAAGAATTGATTAGCAGGTATGAATTCAAACCATCAAAGCCAATTCAACCTTGAATCTACCGTTTAATTAGGCAACTTGCCGGCGTTTCCCTCCTCGTTTTGAATTGCTTGAAATCATTTTTAAATTATAAATGTCTGAATTTTGGTCTCAGTTTTTAATCACTGTTTTTAGAATAGTTTTTGCGTAATATTTACGGGTAACATAGGAGAGAAGAACTCCTGAACATCAGTCAAACATTGTTTGAAGTTGATCTAGTTATTCTGTATGCTAATATCCCAAAGATTGGTTAAATGAATCTCATGCCGACCCTAAAAATAAATTTTTGATCTTTCACGAAGATACTTAATATTAGCCATTAGTTTATATTATTCCTTTTGTTGATTTTAAAAGATCGGTCCATGTTGCTGGTCGTCCGTAAAATGTGCGTCGATTGACGGCAAATTTAGACCCCTTGTGGTTTTAACCATTGCTTTTTTACCTTCTTGTAAAATGCTGTTCACATTATGGATTGTTAAACTTCCGACAAAAATCTTAACTGCAACATATTTTTGTCATCTCCTACATATTTTTTAAAAAAAAAAATCAAAAAATCCCGTGAAAACGATTACCTTCACCAAACTATTTAATACTTTTTGCCAGTTCAATAGATTTTCAGTCGATCTAAAATATTTTTAAAGTTAATTTTCTCATGGAATGCAGCAGAAAAAGGTAAACAATCCACAGCTAATCAAGGATATGTTGCCGTAATCTAATCACAACTGCAACATAAATAACTGATGTCCATCAAAGACGTATACGAGGGTTATTATACAATCAAAGCGTGAAAATCAAGTAACCACGTACCACAGCTGTCAAGCAATGAATTAAAATCCGATTTAGCAAAATGACAACTACACACTCCGGTCAACTTCGATGCGGCAGTTGTATAACCTACCACTTTCGCCGGTCTTTATCCTCGGAAAAAACATTATAACTGAGATTGTTATTTTTACCGAAATCGCCAAATATCCGTATATGCAACGATTAACCGGCGTAATTCCGTTTTTAATAAGCCTCGTAGCGACGATAGTGCATATAAACACAGTGCTAGAGCGCAACCGGAAGTTGAGTATATGCATTTGCAGGAGAGAATCTTAAAACAGGATCCGCTAGAAGACGAAGAAGAGGGCAATAGGCCAGCTACCAACGTTAAATACATTTGGAGAACTTCGTCACTCGAAATACCTGTGGGGCAATCATATTGTAAGGAGAAAAAATGATCCATAGAGATAAAGAAAAAAACTGCCAGGCTGAATCGACGAAACTCTAAGATCACGTCGAACACTGAATGATAATGTCAGTGTTTATTTACATGTACTCATATCTGCTTTCGTGGCATATAATTACATAAAGAATCGACCAGCATAAGAACCTAACTTTTACAGCTACAGAGGCCATATCCAGCAGATATTAAATTGATGCGTTATGTCTTCTAGAGGGGTGAAAAACTTTCAACTGCTCAGGCGATTAAACAATCATTACCACGCCTTCTTGCTGGCTAAATTTTGACTGATACCACTGTTTAGAGAAATTTGCAGCTGGAGCTAGGCCAGATAGCAATCCAAGATGGCGTCTAAACCATCTGAACCGTTGGGAGACCTCCCTAGAGGGCAGGTGCCTATGTTGTCCTCATCACAGTCCGTTTACGACAGGTAGGTGGGAGCAAATTGCCGGCCGCACCCTGTGTTCTGTGCCGACCGCTTGCAGCAGTCATAAAAGGAGTAGAAGGCTCCCCCGCAATATACCTGCGCCCACAGTGACACAGCATGAACTGGACGCGACCTAGAAGAACAACAGAGACATTAGATGCATGGCTGGACAAATAGCGTAAACAAACAAGTGTTTAAACACAGTTACATGATTCTTCATCTACACTAATAATATAAATGGGAAAATAACTCTGTCTGTTATGTTTTCACGACTGAACTGATATTGGGGAAATTTTACAACGAAATACCGTGTATCGTCAGAAAGGACTTTAAATACGTTTATTGGTATAAATAAAGTATTTTTTCACAAAATTTTGGAAACTAAACTAGCTGGGACAGACAGATGGATAGCGTGTGTGAGTGTCTGTAATGTTATATCACTATCTCAGGCTTTGTTTTTCTCGCAGTCTGTTTGTGCCGAAGGAATTGTGGTGGGAGGTGTCCTACAGTTAACACCTCACCCCCCTCCCCTGAGATTGTTGCTATTTGTGAACGTGTTGTAAGTTCTATTTTTTTTTATGAGATAAGTTGAATGGTATGGTGATTTCTACTCCATCATATTGTCCAGAATCGGTGTTTTTACATTAAATTCTAATTCCATGCGCATACAGGCACGCAGAACAGTTAATATACGTTCTTCTGTATGTTTTATGGCTGGTAACTTAGAATAGACTAATAGTTCTATAATTTTAACGTCTGGTAGCTTTTTATTTCTTCTGAATTTTGAGATGATATTTTCATTTAAATTAGTTGCGATTTTTCCTGGTTCGAAGCTCTTTTATGTCAGTTTGAATGATCTCTGAATCCCTTAGTCTCCTAGAGATTTTAGCAAATTCTGCGAGAATCTCGTCAGTTATTCGTGCATTGCTCATTTCAGTTCAAATCTTCTAAAGTTTTGTAAAATCCTGTTTATAAACGAGAGATTTCACATCAGCACATTTAATATTTGTACATAGTTCCTTCATTTGTCCAATAGGCTGTATCTCTAATACCTGCGACCATTTTCTTGTCTACTTCTATACAATTTTCTTTTAGTCTCAATTTTTTTACAGCTTTTTTTCTAAAATATTTGTACTCTTCCTTCTTCATCATGAGCGTATCTGTAACTTCTCCTCTGTTCCACTGGCTCGGATCATCTTTGGCCTAGGGTTTTCGGGGGATTTCTTTCCTGACGACCAGCTTCGACTATTTCTCTCTTCGGAGCATTCCATTCTTCTGTATAATTTCTTTTAGAGTTATTACTTATTTGAATGTCCACTATCTCCGAAAATTTTTATCTCAATTGAGATACACTCAGTTTATTCCACTTGAAGTCCGATTTTCTTATGTTGTTTCGTTGTTGTCGTTGATTTCAGTTTGCAGTTCATCAGATTATGATAAAAGTTTATATCAGATGATAGTAAGCCTTATGTTTTAGAAATTAGTTTCAGAATCTCTGTTTAGCCATGATATAATGTATCTGAACTGTATGGAGATTTTCAGACGTATTTCCTTTCTTAGGTAGCATGCTTGCTTCGGTGGATTTATACTATCGTAAAAGTCTAACAGCCTACTTGTTTTATTTGTGTCTCGTAGACTGAAATTCCCCACAATTTTCCCTCTTGAAATAGTGGATGAATTCTTCAATTTCATGGTCATTCTGGTGTAATGTTTTGCTTATACATTACTGTCACAGGCTTGTTTCTATCTTCATAAAAATAATCCCGATTCTCACCAGTTCACAACAACTCACTCCTTGTTAATTACAAGTGCCACAACACAGAAAATCTAATTATTGTATACTCTCCAGTCCAGAAATGCCTTGTATCGCAACATCTACGGTAGTCATGGTCGCCCTTCGTATGTTCTCTAATATACCTACCATAATCAGACTTTTAACATTCAGTGCTACAACATTTAGAATGTTTCTATTATTTCTAAGGCTTCTTCCCGTGCAATGCCGCGCACAGTTACATTTGGGCTATGATTTTTCTTCCGAATATTTTATCCAAAATTTCAAGATTTGAGAGGATTACTGTTCTCGAGAATTGAGACTAACACAATTCAACAGAAAAATGTTTTATTGTTCTTCATCTATTTTTAAAGCTAATGTTAATCATGAATACTGCGGTAATCTTCTTTGACATGGTTCCACACTTTACAACAAAAAATTGAGTGCTATCCATGTGTTCAGATGATTTGTTTTTACTCAGTTGTTAGATTCTTCTCACTTTGAGCCTTGTGGTTTCTTGACTAAAACCTGCCCACGCATCTCTCCCGTCCCCTTGTCCATTGCGCTCACCCCCTGGGGAAAAGAGTGGTGGGGAATGTAAAGTGGCGGGCGCCCCAGCCCGGAATCATTTCGGGGCAGATTACACGCGATATGTCCGCCCCCGCGGCGGGCACTGAAAACTGGGGAGTGGAGGCGGAGGCGGCAGACTTAAAAGGTGGGCGTGGTGGCCGTCCCTGAAGAGGGACGACATGCCCGCCGCAAAACTACTGTCCGACTGGGAGGACATTCAGTAGCCTGGCCGGCCTGCACACACCAGACGCCACGCAATCTTCGCTATCTCTCGTACCTTCTGATCTCCTCAGTAAAGCCGCGTTCCCACAACGTCTTTTAACGAAGGCGGGACGGGACCAGACCTCATTAGCGCGCGCCGCAGGTTAGCCCTCGCTTACCTCGCCGTCACCTCCCCATCACGTTGCCTAGTGTCGTTTTGCACAGAGCACTTTACAGCAACAGAAGGGGTGCGCACCGCTGCTGCAAGCCAATGGCAACAGCGCTCCACTACGCACGCCTGTGATGTTTACCGACACAGAGTCGCCGCTAGCAGAGGCGGCCCTGTTCCCATGGCGTGTTGTTGAATATTCGTCCCATCCCGTCCCGCCTTCGTTGAAATACGTCGTGGGAAAGCGGCTTAACACTGTATTATGTGACTGGTTAAATTAATCTACATCTACATCTACATCCATACTCTGCGAATCACAAACATTGTGGGTGGCAGAGGGTGCTAAGCACCAATCCTAAACCCGCCCATTCCAATCCCGAATAGTGCGAGGAAAGAAGGAATACATATAAGTATCAGTACGGCATCTTATTTCTCTAATCTTATCCCTCCGGTCATTGCGACCTAAATAGGTTGGCGGAAGAAGTATTTCATTGCACTCGAAATTTAAATTTTTTCGCATATTCTCCAATAAATTAGAACGCAAGCTACGTCGTCTGTCTTCCAAACTATCCCAGCCCAATCTATGTATCAATTCTGTGACGCTTTCATAAGGGCTGTAACAACAAGTCACGAATCTAGCGGCTCTCCTCTGCATCCTCTCAACTGAGTCAATCAGAACCTTGCGATACGGATCCCAAACCCCACAACAGTAATCCAGATGCGGACGCACTAGTGTTTTATACGCTATCTCCTTTGTTTGAGCATTACAATTCCTCAAAATACGACCTATGAATCGTAATTTAGAATTGGCCTTGCCTACGACGGAAGTTATGTGCATGTCCCATTTCATGTTGCTTTGTACTATCACCCCCAGATACTTCACGGAATCAACCGTGTCAACACGTGAATTGTTTATTTTGTACTCGTGAACAACCTGATTCTTCTTGTTACTTATCCGCATTGCCTTGCACTTTTTGCAATTAAGTGTAAGCTGCCATTTACGGCACCAATCGAAAATAGCATCCAAATCACGCTGAATTTCCAAGCAGTCGTCGGAGCACCTTATTTCCCTATAGATAACCGCATCGTCGGCAAACAATCGCAACCAGCATTTGACGTTGTCACCTAGATCGTTTATAAATATTAAGAAAAGAAGTGGACCTATTACACTTCCCTGAGGAACGCCCGAAGTAACATTTATCTTAGAAGAGGCTTCCCCGTCAACAACGACATATTGTGATCGACCAGTTAGAAAATCACGTATCCACTCGCAAATCTGAGCCGAAATACCGTAAGCTCGAATCTTCGCTAAAAATGAAAACAAGTCCGTCGTGGTATCATATTTACGAAGCTTCCAAACATGTCTAGTTTAAAAATTAACTATTGATTTTATTGTTTATTTTAGTCGTATACCAAGTTCGAAAATTTTTCAACGTCAAACAAATATTTATTTAACATTTTGGCATTTCGTTTGTTAATAAGCTAATTTCGGTATGACATACTGAAGAGACAATATGGAAAACATTCCAACCTCTACAACTACTGAAAACGGTAATGGTGGATGTACAGTACATGTGATGTAGCGGAATTTGGCTGCGAAACCTTGGCCACGCACAAAGTTAAAAGGCAACTAATGAACAACGAATATGATAGTAACATGGTGGCTCTACTATTCGATAAAGTATCGCAATAAGCGCGCTGAAGAGGACTAAAGCACCAGGTCCTGATGGGATAACAACAGACGTGGTGCAAGCGCTAAGTCAGCAAATTGTTCCTTACCTTTCCGAATTTCTTAAAGCATGCCTACTACATGGAAGGATATCTCATTGTTGGAAAACATCGAGCATAAAATTATAAGGAAAGGAGACGATAAGGACCATAAACTACCAAATTCTTACACACTAATTTGCCTTTTCAATTCATTTGGAAAAGTTCAATAAAAATGTTATGTAAAATAATTCAGATTACTGAAAGGTATGAATCAGCAGCAGTTCGGCTTCTGGAAAGGAAGTTCAACAGAGGATGCTACAAATAAAGTGTAATGCGTACTCAGCTCAACAAACAAAAAATATGTAACTGGCCCATGTATCGACTTTGATAATTTATGGTGGCAGAGTATGTTCGCCCGATTAAGAGAGTTAGGATCCCCTCGAATGTTACATGAGAGCTTGAAAGACTACTGCAAGACTTCACAGGTCACTGGTCACCAGCGGACAAAACATCGTACAAAAGGATGTCCACAAGGATCATTATATCACCCAGAATTCTGGGATACTGCTCTGGAACCCATTCTTAACAGACTCATAAGTCTGACAGAGCTTGAAGGAATCGTAGCTTTCTCAAATGGTATTTGACTACTAGTGGGAGGAAATAATCGAAGAAAGATCGATTAACACCATAGAAATAATTAAAGTAATGGAATGTTGGTGTAAACAAATTAATCTCCAGCTAGCACCAACAAAAACCAAATACATATTTATGATGCAACGAGGATTTCTCTTGATTCTTATTTGCACATACGCGCCACTAACGCATAATACAGGTTATTCATAGAATACGTCATTTAGACCCGGAAATAAGTAAGAGGGTAGTATGTTACTGGCTGCGAGAAGGAAACAATGACAATGTAACAGAGATCATAGGTCAAGTGGTTTCCAAGTAGTTAGGCATTAAAAAGTGTATTTTAAATTAATAGCAAGAGCAGAGGAAGACTTTGAAAACAGGAAGGATAGTATTTGAAATACTTCCTAACATCAGAAAGAGGATGCGTATGAAGCACTTCAATCCATCCCGAAGGTTGATACGCTACCTCATGGAACTCATGAAACATATCTATACAGGATCAATAGGGCAGAGAGTGATCTATGCACTTGCGGATCCCCATGAACACCTGATCATAATCTGTTTGAATGTGCATTAGTAGATGAACGAATCAAACAGTACAGAGTGAAGCTAGCTGGAAAAATTGCCTCGGAAATACTGAAAGACAACCTCCTCTGGAAAGAACTGGACAAGCTGGCAGATGCTGTGTCAGATGCAGCTAGGTAGCGGTATCAGCTTGAGTACAGCCAGAAAACTATCAGGATACAGCAAACGATATAAGGAATGAGTCAAGATACCCAAAATGGACAAGAAATGTTATAAAAAAATTAACTGGAACGCTGATGCCGGATGTGTGGTTTCTGGAATTTAGCCAAGCTTATTTTTCAACGGATGACATCGTTAAACGAACTTAACTTTTGAAAACTCAAGTTGTTTAATTCTTTAATATTATCGGGTAATTGTTTTTAGTAATAGGTTGTCATAACTTACCGTATGTAGTAGCAATAGTAAATTAATTGTAGCCTACTATTTACGTAGTATATACGATTCGTGTTTATCTCTTAAAAATTTGTTAAGTACAAAACATTATTGTAGTATTATGAAACAACGGTTCGCTACAGACTATAGCGAATGAACTACTGAATGTACAGATAAATAAATTAACAGAAAAAAATCAAACCTCTCCTATCCCGCTGGCATGTGAAAATTTCTTCTAGTATCGGGATTCGAAACAGCTGATCTCCTATCGAGGGCAGAGACAGTACACAAGGCGGCTGTATGGCAATTTATTTTACTTAGATAGATAGATATGTTCACTTTGATCCCATGTGAGAATAATCTCGGGGATGTGGAACAGTACATACACTTAATAGTAATGTCAATATTACTATATAATTGATAATATTATTATATATTGACAACAAGTTAGCAACAACTCATTAGTGTAACCAATATCTCCTGTAATCTACAAATACAATCCCGAGTTAATTAATACTTATTATGTGGAACAGTGTATACACTTGTTACCAGCATCTAATAACCAGTTATTTTCTTACCAACCAGTTACCATGATAAGTTTCACTGTAATTTGTGACTACATATTATATTATGTTAGTTGCTATTTATGTTGAACAGTACACACACCTATTAGCAATATCAATTATATTACCAAAAACTCATAAGCAGTCAATTACTTAAAAACCTGTTGGTATGATAATTTTTCACAGCAGTTTTTGAGTGCATGTTATCCCATGTTAGTTACTATATATGAGTGAAATTTTGTAAACAGTGTAATTAGTTCATTTGTCAAAAGTTTCAACAGAAAGAAAAACCATATATCATTTTAGTAATTGTGGATAATTTTGTAACCTTCCCCTTCCATACACCATATATACTATTTTATCAGTCATTCCAAATTCCAAGAAGAAAATTCTTTCACAGAGTAGAATGGGTTCTGAAGCAGAAACTCTTTCAGTTTGGACTTAAAGTAGTTGGGTTTTTGTATATAACATTTAATTTCTGTTGGTAATACATTGAATAAGGAAGCTCCAGTAAATGTTAACCATTTCTGTACAATTGACAGTGATTTGTAATCCTTGTGAATATTATATTTATTCCTAGTATTATGGCTATGTATGTCAGCATTAAGATTGAAGTGTTCAGGATTTTCCACTACAAATGATAGTACAGAGTATACATACTGTGCTGGCATTGTTAGTACACCAAGGTTTTTAAACAGATTTCTGCACGACGTCTGTGGGCTTGCTCCACAAATAGTTCTTATAACACGCTTTTCCAATTTAAATACCCTCTGTGCTTGTGACGAGTTTCCCCAGAATGAGATGCCATAAGTGAGCAGGGAATGAAAATATGCAAAATATACTAACTTTCTGGTTTTTATATTATCTATTCTAGATAATACACTCAGTGAAAATATTGTAGAATTCAGTTTTTTTAAGAAGTTGTTGAATATGCTGTGTCCAGTTCAATTTGTTATCTATATATACACCCAGGAATTTTGTGAAAATGCTTTCGTTGATTGCTTTTCCTTCTGATATCACATTATAGCTGTCCTTTGTTTTATTTTTTACTTTATATATTCTTCATTCCCCTCAAAATACGTGTAGCGGTCAGGTGTCTCAGTGCTTGCCAGCCCTTGTATCGACGGTGCTAGCGAGCTTGCCTCACGTACCAAGGGTCACCGGTTCGAGTTAATTAAGTGTTGTGTCCGGCCTGTGTTGTCCATCCTCAGAAGAAAAAGCGGTAATGGCGATAATAAGATAAATATTCATTAAAAAAAAAACACACACACACACAGTTACTGCTGGCTGTATGGCTAAAATCGTCGGAAACCATTTTTTGTAACAAAAAAGTGATTAAAATGTCTGACAGGAGACCGAAAGGTCCCCGGTTCGAATCCCTGTCTCGGCTGGGATTTTCGTAGACCTTCATCTCTGGCCTTCATCTCTGTCACAACTTGCTGTGTAATGTGAAATACGTTGAAATGCTTCCGTGGTTCGGATTTCACGTTAAACTGTAGTTCCCCTGGGTTACCGGGTTAGGTTAGGTTAGGTTAAGGCGGCTACAACAGGGGAGACATGCGCAGCCAATAGAAACCCTGTCACCAGGTCATTACGACCACACGGAATTATTATTATTATCAAAATACGCATGTGTAGGAAGTATTTGATAGAAGTGTTCTGAAATAGTAATCGTTCAGTTTTGTGCTATGGGTATTAATAAAAATAAAATATGTGGCTAACTAGTCTTAACAAGCTTCATAGTGGAATGCTAGACCAAACATCTAGATTAGCCATAAACTCTACATATACGAAAATATGCTGAGAAATTCCACATAGAGAATGAATAATCTACTCTAAAGTATTTTGTAATATTCTTCAGAAAGGGATCTTTCCTAAATGGTAAATGTACTGACACGTGCTGTTAGTAACCTTAAAACTCAATGATATATCATCTTATTTCGTGTTAGTAATTTTATTCATGTCACCAGAAAGTAGGGTCAATTGTAAGATCGAAGTTTTTCGTGGCGTTGGAATTAAATAATCTCTTCCCGGGCTTCCATGCGTGTAAAAAAGTCAGTTCTTGAGTGACCCCTATGTTTGAAAATGAGGACTCAGATAGATGCCTTCGAAACGTCCCACAACTGAGAATTTTTTTACGCAGCTGGAAGCCAGAGAATTTATTTATAGGGTCAATTGTTTTTCTCGTTATGTGTTCTACCCAAACCCATGTTAGTTACAAGTATTTAACGTATTTTAGTAGAAAAATTAATAAAATTGTAGGTAAGCAAGTTTCGCGAAAATTAATATGAGGAATAAATACAGTCAGTCACACGTATGCAAGAATGTAGCATAATGTTGCTTTTAATTTTAATGTGTTTACACAAGAGCATCCATTTAAGACGAATAACTTAAATATATCTTCCTTCGTTATTATCCCATACTACACAGTTAGTAAGGAACGTTATTCTGTATTTTACAATATTGAAGTAAGTAAAATACAGAGCATTAATAGTTACGACATGAGAAAAGTGTCATATGTGTTATTGCTTGACTGTTACAAATTTACCCCAGATCCATTTACGTTAAGATGATAGCAGATGCTAGTTTCTTCAGTACATACGATTAAATTAAATATTATGCTCTGACAGTAATTAATAAGTGTTACAATTATTGTCAAATGCTCAAAAATAATTTACATTACAATAATAGTGAGGTACGATGAATAAACTTTTATAAACTTCGCTAAACCAAATGATATGATATACACAGTAAATTAACTAATAAAAAATTGTTTTATGGGACTGAGTGCTCATCGTTACGTTACATTGCATTTTCCTGTTTGCAGATCTATCTTACAAAGTTTGTAGGCGATTAATATTTAGAAGTTCCTAAGGTAGATTGTGACGGTAGTTTCTTTATTTATCGTGAGTATAGAAATTGAGTCTAAAACACCTGCAGACAGAAACGAAAAACAACACAACACAAGGATGCTATATCTGAAGCAGAAACCTTTTATCACGGCCCTGTGCTATCATCATTACTGGAGTCTTTTACACCACAGGCGAGTTTGCTGTTAATTTGGCTGTCTACCTGCAGGCGCTATGGTCCAGTTCCGTAAAGCTTCAAACACAGATGGGATAGATTCTATATTGCAATTTACATTGATGTAGATCACTCGTGTCACTATTGTGTAAAAAAGCACTCTGCGTCGTCTTAAAAAGAAATTTCATTGAAAGTTCCAGGAATAATTACCCTAATCAGTACATAAATAGAAGACTCCAGTTTGAAAACGGTCTTCACTAGGTGGAAGGTAAGACTTTATGGCTGAGAGAAAAGCCAGCTCGTAGGCCAGGTACTGAAATCATCAAACTTCTATACAATCCAATAGGGAAAGGACGTCTCAAGCCGTCCACCGTCACTGGGATGCTCCCTAGCGGACGACCGAAGACGTCCTCAGCACTGAACGTGTTAGTGTAAAAGCAAACATGTAATGACTTGATTGAAGGAGAGAAATATCAAATCTAACGGGTCTGATTAGAACTGCGTATTTTTTGGTGATTTAATGGTAATACCTTCCACTTAATTCGGGCGTCTGTTTCAGCCACTGGAGTAATTATATAGTAACATAACGAACTGACGGCTTGCGAGTGAGGGAGATGGTGAGAGTACCAAACCATCCAAAACACGCCGTACCACCACTTAATGTGGAGTCCTAAAGGTTCCCTTGGTAAATTAGAGCAGCAAGTTAATTCCATTAATTAGGTCCACGGTTTACGATGGACTAATTAATGCAAGTTTAACGGCGAACAGCTCGTCAGCAGTATTGTCAATACAAGGTGCCTAGACGACGCACAGTTTTATTTTTGGTGTTGCAAGTTTTCTATAAGGTGGTGCTTTTTTAAAAATCCATGACAACAACAATCCTACTCTTATGAATGTCTGGTACCGAAATACATACCGGGATTTTATCATATGATCCTCCTCAGATAAAGTACCTGTTGAGTTGTACTGACTTCTGCATATTTGCTGTTAGTTGGTCTTCACTGTGTGTCTCAAAAAATAAGAAGTACTGGTCTTGATCCTTTTTTTTTAAAGTTCGTTTATAAGTTGATACTGAAAAACAACAACAGTCTGTATAAAGTATTCGTTGTTTTCAACCAGAACAAAGTGAAAAAAATGGTTGTAAACTACAGTTATGAATTCATCAGACGTAGATAATGTGGTTATTTTATCGAACAAAATCGTCACCAAATCACCTTAACCATGAGGGATGTTGTACTCCCGCGCGACTGTAAATTTGTATCAAATGTTGGAACAAATATAGTAAATAACTGTCCGGGATTGATTTACCCCATGTGGTCAGGCTCCCTTCTGTTAAATCGGGTCCATCGGACACACATACAAGAAGCACGTCAAGAAAGAGCAAAACCAGGCTTTACACTTTCATCACATCGTAAACGAGCATCCTTTGTTTCGTATGTTACCAGTATTATAATGTCGTTGAGTTCAATTTGACGTCAACGAAGTTAGTGCGTATCAGGAGACCTATGAAAACCATTCTCCTTGTCGCTGGCATGGACCGGACGACCACTGTCGGAAGTGTTCTTGCTTCTTCCCCCGTGCACCCGCTGTGATGGCTCACCCCCTGGGACCAGCAGGCTGGTGGCTTCTGATAGCCACGCCACCCCTCGGGAGGGGGTGTCGGAGGTGAAATGCCCAGCGCTCCGTTTCACCGCACCGGCCCATTAGGCCCGCCTTGAGGAATTCAGGAAACAGGAAACAGAAGTGGCTATCCACCACCGCTTCTGTGCTTGCTAGGAAAGTCTTTTGCCGGCTTCGGTAGCGTAGGGGCTACAGTGCTAGCTCCGCGTACCGAAGGTCGCCGGTTCGAGTCCGGCCGAGGGCATGGGTGTTTAGTGTTGTGTCTGTCAATGTCTTGTCCGTGTTGTAGTGTCCTTGTGTCAATACTTGATAGCAACAAATCACATTGAACTGGCTGTATGGCCCAGTAGCCGAATGCCATTTTAAAAAAAAAAAACTTTCGTGTGACGAGAAAATTATTTTACACAGTAATTTCACGGAGAATTCAGACAATTAATCATTATTTTTATTCATTCAGCGTACACCTGAATTGCTAGGACTGGTTGCCTCGCAGACGATTATCTTTTACTACATGAAGAAAAGGTTAGATTTGAAATGAATAATGAAAAGGTGATAAAAACTCTTGTGAAGTCATGCGATGAAATGAAACTGAAACTCGCACCGAACAAGTCAAATTTCATGGTCTTTAGGAAGAAACGAAATCCAATCATAAAGGCAGGCGTTGCGAACTTACGTAGAAGTTTAGTAAGTAGATACTTGGGTTTGTGGGGAAAAGCCTAATCTGTGGTGCCCACTTGGATGAGATCTGAGAGAGATCTTAACTGGCAATTAAGATGTACGTCATAGACAGTTAAAAATGAAATAAATATTGATTTTTTTTCATCCTGTCGATTTATCCTGTGTATCTTGGATATAACACTACTTCTAGTATTATTATTTTCGTTTGAACCGTTTATGGGCAGTGATCACACAACTTCCGAAAAGTCCCATGTGCTCTCCTTTAATTTTTTTTCGGACAAATCAAGTACCTCCGCGGTTTTCTTTCTAAGTTATTTTTGTTTGTTATAACGTCTTCTATAAACACCAATCTTTTTAGATCTTGTTGAATTTATTACACTTAAGGCACTATTATCCTATAATGCTGTAATTTGAGTACCTTTCATGCCACTCTTCCTGGCACAATCTCCTAATGATATTCACGGGAGTCCATTATTCCATTCTTCATTTTATTACGACGTTCTCACACGTTTCATATAATTCTTGTCATCGATCTGGTAGATTCCAGATTAATTTATTGAAACCATTGCGATATTCCTCATATACTTACATTTTTGTCTGTTTTAGAATTTTGTGGCTACACGTGGGCTTTCTGCTATGACTATTTTATTCCGAATTTGGCCTTATAAGATACGGACTGGGATTCACACTCTTCTTACAAGGCATATCTCCAAATATGAAGAAAATACATTACTTCGTAGGTGTTTGTTTGTATATAATTGTATTACTATTTCAAACTAAGTTATTAAGATTTTTACTTTAACAAACAGGTTTGTCCTTCCCATAAATTTTTGCTTGGTGGCTGGACAAAATTTAGTGCTTGTTGCCTTTTATAATTATTTTTTTTTGTATAACTGATGAATCATTTTTTCGATGTTAGTATGATACTGTGTCAGAATGTTCCAAGACTGAACGCTGTGAATTTATAATTTTTACCGCGTATACTTTCCTTCCAATCATACTGCTAATTCTGAAAGACTGTTTTTTATTAAAGCTGCAGGCTTCTTCCGTGCACATCAGACGCAACTGGACTCACCAAAAAGGATGGCCATGGGAGTATGAAGTTTTTTTTTGGCATTTCGCTCCTATCTAGCATTTGTAAGAACGTGGCCTTAAGTCTTCCGCCCATTCTACAACCGAATGTCAGAATGGTTCCTTAAAGGGTCATGGCTGAGGTCCTTCCCGTTCCTTATCGGCTTAGGCTGAAAAAAGACCCTGATACTCTAAAGCTGGCCATCTGGGAGGAACGAAACTTAAAAAATAAAAGTAACTGCTAATCACATTCCCTTCATTATTGTCGTATAGACTGATGAACCTATGTTATATCAGTCGTATTAACTGAAATTAGTGGATGTACAGGTTGTTATGTGAGTTGAAAACCACTAAATTTTATGAAATACATTTTTCAACGAAGTTTAAAGTAAGAACAATGCTGTATGTATGAAATAGCATGATCGTCCTCAATTTTAAATTATTTTTACTTCATGTGATCTTTAAAATTATAGTTGCTCAGAATATTAGAATCACAGCAGAACGTAATCAATACTAGGAGGAAGGGCTAAAATAGTTGTTATTCTTTTATGTTTTTTACAGGATTTACGCCTCGTCGACGGCTAAGGTCTTTAGAGGCGAGATGGGACTGGGGACAAGGAACGAAAAGGAATTCGTCCATGGCCCTTTTGAAGGAAGCATCCCGACATTCGCCTGGGGTGATCTGGGGAAACCATGGAAAACCCAAATCTGTATGCCCGGACAGGGATTCGATCCCGCGTCCTCCCGAATGCGAGGTCAGAACGTTAACCGTTCACCCACCACGCTCGGTGGCTAGAATAATCTGGAAACTACTGGATTACGTGTGGGCCAACCGTGCATTTATTAGGATGTAGCAGAAGAATTCACGTGCAAACATGATGTTGCAGCAGGAGGGTTTCCTGTGGCTCGAGCTGAAGCACAGTAGAACACTACGGCCAGAATTAACGCAGATGTAAACGGAGGGAATGAGCTCACTGCGCCGTGGACCACCAGCGGACCAGCTGTGACTGCGCGGCTAAGATTAGCTTCCCGCCCGACACGCGCTCGCACCTGTAAACACACCGCAAACGTGTCTGTGCTGTGCACCCCACTTCTTTAGTCCTCTCCACAGTATAATGACTCACTGTCCTACTTAAGATACTGCTCTTTTATGAAAGACTAAAAGTAACGATACTGAAACTCTGTTAATCATCTCACACACTAGATGCTCAGAGTTTTTAATTTTTCACGTATTGTGTCTGACAAGGCCTAGCTCAATCAAGAGAATATCTGACGGCTAAATATTTTCTGCACGTCTGAAGAGAACTCAAAATTTATATTCCATTCCATGAATAGAAAATAACTTGTATGAACATATCGTATATGACAACAGAAATGTAACTGTAATTACCCTATGACACCATACACAAATTTAATTGTAACAACATCAACAGAAAAAATAAGTGTAAAAAATTATTAAATGTATATATTGCAGAAAATTGGATTGCTGAGGATACCTCGACGATAGACGAAACGCGTCAGAAAAAAGTAAAATCCAAAATTAGTTGCATTTGCGCACTTATATCATCATCAGCAAGTTCAGTCATTAAATGATGTGGCCACTTAGAGTCATAAGTTCAGGTAGAGTTTGAGCAGTATTCTCCAGGTCAAACGATCTTGGGTGATCCTGTTCCAGTTAACTCCGACAACCCTGCGTATGTTCTTGCCCCATCGGTCCGGTGGTCTTCCTCTCGGTCTATGGCGATCTCTTCGGCTCCACTCCAACACTGCTTTTATCCATCTTTCGTTTTCCCTCCGAGCAGTACGGACGGACCACTGCAATAATAATAATCAAGTAACAATAGCATTATTATTAATAATAAAAAAAGAAACTGCAAGAGTAATGGCCTACAATAATCAAATACGTCGCATATTGCTTCAATTAAAAATGATAGGATTGTGCTCGGAATAATAGGGGGTCCTACACGGTTTAGATTATGTTTTCTCACTTTGCGGTTCGTCTTTTCGTATTCATTAGGGCAGGGGAGGATTGAGGAAAGGGAACGGCAGCAAATTCAGACATAGACTTTTGCAGTTATCATCCTAACAGAAGTCCAACAGTCGTAGCTCGAATCAGCCGGTGTTCTATTGAAACACCATCCTCTAATCAACCAGGTGAGATGCGACTGGTTTTTCGGTGTTACCTATACTTTGAAAAAAAAAAAAAACTTATATGACATTGTTGGTCGGGAGATCCAGAAGGACTGTTCGGCCGTCTGCTTGACAGAGTTTCGATTTTTCGCCGATTCCGTCTCTATCGTGGCTGAACCTACAACTTAAGGAACTCGTAGAATTCGAACCACGGAACGTCATAGAGTGGCTCATATGATCAAACAAAACTTTATAAAAGCCTGCTCTCACCAGGATTTGAACCAGTCACCTGACCTTCAATTTTTTAAAGCAAGCGCCAAGTCATTAAGCCACCAGATTGTTCATATACTTAAGAAACAGCCGCGCAGTCATTTTATCGCCTTTCTTCTCGATGTGCAGTTATTCTCAATAAGTTAGACTGTTTCTCTATTCTGTCACGACCTAACTCTCTACTTGTGTAAGGAGATTTCGTTGCGCTGTTCTCAACAGATTTATTTCCAGAATATTTGGCGTCTCGATCACCAAAGAAACACCAAAACTAGCGCAAGACAAGAATAAAACAATCTGTGATAGTGGTATTGTTATGACCAATAATAAAAAATAACAAATAAATTAAAACATCGGTTACCTTTTTAAGCGAAGGTGATGAACCTCATATGAAACAAAGGGAACAATGCGCTATGGGCTACGACGTTTTCTATCAAAATATCACCACTGACAACCTTCCGCCACTGCAAGCGAGTATGTTATAAAAGCAAGCATAGGTGGGAACGCTTCTGGGGACTGAAAAACGCGAAGTCGCTTAACACCACTAGTAAAGACGGTACTGTGGGTGGCGGTGTTGCCTGTATCATTAAGGATGTTAGCTTGTGGAAACGAGACAACAGTCTCAGCAGGTAACGAAGACCATGAACAAACTCTCATAACGTTATCATTGTTCAAACAGCCAGACGCTATACCGATAACAGTAAATAACCGAATTTATTAACAGGTAAATATACCTTCTAACTTATATAAAATTTTAATAATGCTGAAGTTATTGTTTAGTTGCATTTGTACTTGATATTGAATGTTTCTGTATTATCATCATCCGTGGGAACAAATTTTGTGTAACTGAATGGAAACATTTTTCCGCAGATAATTCAGTAACTTAAATAATATTAAAAAGGTCAAAGGGTTCTTATAGCGAAAATATTAATTTAGCAACAGTTTTGAATGTTTGCTGAATCTGGTTAATATTTCTCAGTTACTTTTCTGAATTAAACACCCCGTAACTTATCAAGTATTCTGACACACTTTAATTACTAAATTCCTAAACGAAACAAAATCGTTGTTTCAGTATCTTTTAAGTGAACAAATTGCTTTAATGAACTTACGTAATATGTGTCATCCATGTTATATTTAATTGAGTATCCAAGTTCAAACACTTCAGTAATGTTTAGTATAATTATTGCTCGATGCTCCATTGGTTATGAGAGTTCCTTACAATAGTACAAGAGGTACAGGTAATAGGAAATGACTTCACTATAAATATTATTCCTCTCAACATGTTTTCCAGTGGAATGGATGTCACTCCAACTATAATCACAGATGTTGATGTCGTGTTTGGCAAGTGAATCAACCGTCAATGGGAATGAGAAAAAATTTAACGTAAAAGTTGATTGCTGTATTTCAAATAAATTTTCTATTCTAGTCTTTCTAATCAGGTGTGACAGTATTCTTTAGGGATCACTAAAGGAGTGTAATCATTTACAGCTGAAAGATTTGATTACGCTCTAATTTTAAATTCTTATATATTTTCTCTTATTTTTTTTTCTTTCAGATCTATAAATGCAACGATTATTAGTGCAGTTTGTGGGAGAAAAATCATAAAATTCATCTGTTCCGGTATTTTGATAAATTTTTTGCTATCATGTATCTATTTACAATTTAAATTTGTGCCTACCAAAGTGACAATTTTGGGAAATTCTTCTTACCTGACGATATAACAACGCAAGTGGTGGACATCTTAATAAGCTCTCTTCAAGACTGAAAAAAGGTGCGTCAGATATTGATTTCCCTTAGTTTGATTCACTGGTTTTATTTCTAATTATTAATAGTATTATTTTATTAATGAGCGATTTGTGCTCTAAAATGATAGAAACATAGTTATCTCTTGGTTTCAGCTAAAGAGTTTGCAGAATATTCTTTGGAAATTGGCTGTTCTATTTCGTTTGCAATACTTAACTAAATTTAAGTGATTATTGTAGGCCATTACTTCCACAGTTGCTTGTTAAACTAATAATTATCATTTAATAATACACCAATAAAACTGTTGTTCGATATTATTTGTTTCACGGACTCGTATCTCGTCGAGGTATCTTCAGCGTACAGTTTTCAGTAATATGTGATCAGGTTTTAACTTTTTAATATAATGACGTTGTTTTTTTATTTTTAACCAAAATATTCTTATATAGGAAGCATAAAATGACTTATATTTACATATCAGTTTTGAATTATCATGCAGAACGTCTTTTTTACAATGGTATAATAAGATAGGGTTCATAATGTAACTTACATTTACATACAAAACTATGCAATGAAGTGCAATAGCGGGAACAGCATGCTGGTTGAGGTCACATGCAACCAAAAACCACACCTCAAAACATAAATGTAAATGTAAGTTACATTATGAACCATATCTTATTACACCAATATAAACAAAACGTTCTGCATAATAATTCGAACTGATATGTAAATATAAGTCATATTATGCTACCTATATAGAATAATTTCGTTAAATGTAAATAAAAAACAACATCATAATATTAAAATGTTAAAAACTAATCACATTTTACAGAAAACTGTACGCTGAAGATACCTCGACGAGAGGCGAAACGCGTCCGGAAAATAAATAATATCCAACAACAGTTGTATTGGCGTATTAATAAATAATAGTTATCACCATAACTAATTTATATAATTTGGAGTTTGTTCTCTGGAAAGTGTTAACAATTTTTAGTAGGTTTACAAGTAAGTCCTAAAATAACATTCTGACCAACAATTTTTACGTATTTCTGTGACAATAATTCACATACTGAAATCAAATTTAGTATTAACGGGATCTCTATGAAACTTCCTAAATTAGTGGCTACAGATGACTGAACAGAATGCACGACTGGTTAGTACTGTACAGTTAGTGGTGGCTCAGCGGTAAAATTTTGGACTCTCATTCGGGAGGACGTGCGTTCGAATCCCCGTCCTGGTATTCTTATTTGGGTTTTCCATTGTTTCACCAAATCATTTCAGGAGAACGCCGGGATGGCTCTTTTTAAAGGTCATGGCCAAATTAGTTCACTTTCCTTTCCCGGTCCCTTCCCGCTTCTATAGACCTCGACGTCGATGAGGTCTAAAGAAAAAAAAAAAAAATTAGCAGTATGTTCTAGTGGCCATTATTCCCTATATTTACTGTCTCGTTTTTATGGTCCTCTTCGCGTATTCTCATGTACTCGTGTACTGAAATTTACCATTAACGAGATCTGTTGAACAATTCTTAAATTAGTGGCAGCCGATGACCGAACATAAATGTAGTTATCACAGGCTCCAGCAAATTTTATTACATGTTTTTATGGTCGTATTTGCGGATTCTTGTGTACTGAAAAGTTTATAGTTCCCAAGGATTTTATGGAACCTTGATATTAATACGAGCGGTAAATCTGTGCATTTTTTGAGCAACTGGTAAATTTTTTACGAAGTCATACAAAACGATGAAAGTAACATTTTATGATTCAGGAAACAGTCGATTGCATCGCAAAAAGAGGATCGAGCTTCACATCGTTGGTCAATAGTGAAGTGTGCGTTAGCTGGCAACGGATTTGACGAGGAGGAAGTCCAGTAGGAGTATATCAGGAAGAGATGAGACTTCTCCACGAAACAGTTGGGGGGGGGGGGGGGGTAAGATGGGTCAAATGCTTGAAGATAACAAAACTGACTCATTCGTTATGGGTTAAAAGATCACGACGCTTCTTGTTCCCCAATGTTCCTTTCTTTCCGTACTCACCGCATTTAATTTTGCTCCCGCAACTAAAATCACAGCTGAAAGATCATGGTTGTTTTCCGTTGATAAAAAAGCTGAGCAACTTCCGGAAAGATAATTTCCACCTATGTTTTATTTAACGATAGAGGAGTCTGCGGAAGACAATACAGGGCAGAGGTAATGTCGGTGACTGAAAAAATAATTTCGAAATTGAAAGCTAGCGGAATGTGTTGTAATCAATTTGCCTCAGAGTTGTGTAAAGTAAGGTTTCATAACCTTGGTATATCAATGTTTAACAGCAGTGCTCTTAAGAGGAGTAATTTGAAGACGCCTGAAATTATACTCAAGAAAGAGGTTCCCAGTACTTATTCTAAGTTGAACTCGCGAACTAAACTGCCAGTTCTCGAATGCTTGACAAATAAGTCAGTACGAGGTAGGTTGCCCGCAAACCTTTAAGGAGCTAAGATGGATAATATTACCACACATTTCCTAAGGCTGGATCGAATCAACACTATTAACTTGAAAATACGTATTATGTATATTCTGTCTGGATACGAACTGCATAAAAAAGGAAATGTCCCACACCAGTGCCGGTCAGTTGTAGTGGGTGCCTTAGTGGGCAAACTACGTTACAATTATCTTTCATACCTTTATGATTAATAAAAGGGGATTTTTAATTTTAATTTTTATGAAGGAGTGAAAATTATTTAATTTTGCAAGAATCTCGATGTTAGTTGGAATTTAGGAAAATTGTCACAATATGACATTTATTTTCTTATCATTGGCGATTACAAGTCTGAGCGAATTTACCGTTAACATTAACACAAATTGGTAAAATCATAAAAGCAACGCTCAGAGGTACAATTAGCCGTCATGAGCAAGCAAACAATTGTATATTTACTTTTAAATATATCTCAGAATTAAAATGCAAGAAATAATGACAATTGGAAACAAGGAAAAATACAAGTTATGACGACCTCAGACAAAGGTATCATAATAGTTTATAAAAAGAAAATCATGGGCGCCACGAATGAACAATATATCATTCGAAAATAACTAGTTCTGGCAAATTAAATGCCGCTAGCTCAGGGGTTTTTTCAATTACAAAGTTAGAACATGGATCTATCCTCTCAAAGTCGTTTAAGGGTTCTGTTTCACGGAATGTACAATCAGATGGCTTGGTCGCAATAAGTTACCATAGTAGTTCTGCGTCTGATGTCTGCGGTGATCGGAGATGACCCACGGTATGTCAGATTATCTCACACGGCGGCTATAGACACGTCCTGTCTGTTAATGCGCATCATCGCATTACTGGTGGTGTCGCCGTGATAAGCCTGCTCCAGCAAGGCAAGCTGGCAGCCAGAAATCGTACAACGGCAGTTGGCAAGAGAAGACAACGATCCAAGTCCACCTCAGACTAGACTTGACTAGAATCGCAGGTAGAATGTCCAGCTCCTCGCTCTTCGGTCCATGAGGAAAACTTCTCGCTCCTTCTCTTGTAGTCTCGAAGCTCACATATAACAGAAATTCCCAGGATTTTAAGTAATATGATCATTTGAATTGGACCATCAGGTTGGCACCTAATGTCACGTGATATCCCCGATATCTGATTTGCCCCACGTTACTAACAGAGGTCGGACATATTCGGCTGCGTTCGGGGACGACTCTGTGTTTGGGCGGCAGGCATTTCTCGCCAGGTGAGTGACCTTGTTGACCGCCCACCCACAGGGAGCAGAGTGTGTCGTCCGGCAAAACCCTAAATCCGCGACTTCCTGACGCCATGGTTCGGGAAGACCACGATTAGCTTCAAGCCTACACAGCTCAATAATTCTTTAATATTCGCTTTAACAAGATACACTGAATATTCACCATTGCATTACAGTCCTCACTTGGAATCTTACGTACTTTAGGAAATTACAACAAAAATCTATTTCGGTGGTCGCCCAAGATTTATGTAAATTACTCTTATATTATTATTTATATAATAAAAATACACATTGGAACGTGGCGACAGCCGTCACGTTACACAGTGAAGTAGTTATATGCCATAGGAAAGTTGCTGTAAACCTTGGTATGCAACTACAGCCGAAATATGTATGGGAAACAAAATGTTTTGTAAATCACCAATCTAATTTTGGGGGAGGTTTTTCATTTGTATCTCAGTTAGTGTGATACGTTGGGATTAATTAAGATGTAACGGACAGGGGAGACCAAGTACAACAGCTTTACTGTAAAAAAAAGTTTCTTGCATATAATACAATATCTTATAACAGGATAAAAATAACAAAGAGTTTTGAAAAAATTTAAATTGACGCAGACGGGATATATAATTGTGTATGTCAACGCGGATAAACGCCTAAAGGTGCCAGCTCATTAAGTAAAAAAATAGAAAAATAAAAGTTTTGTTTTACTACACACAGCTAAGAGACTTACTTGTTGAAGCAATGTAAGTCTCGACATATCATTTCATAATGAAAATGCCAAAACATTGGAAGGTTGCTGTGAAATGTTTCAAAGTTCAATCTATAAGAAATGTTGATGTGGTTCTCCGCTAATGAAATAAAAGAATTGGTTGAAATAATTAGTCAGGAAGTTGCTCGAGTATGGTGGGATATAGTGTGGGAACCACATTTAATACCACATTGCAGGAGATGAAGAGAATGCGGGGCACTGAAGCTTGATTTCCCTTCGGAAATTAATGTTAGATCATCATTTGCTTGTATAATAATGATTCTATGATTAAAGTAATTTAAAACGGGGGTGGGTAATGACAGTTTTGAATGTTTGTAAGGAATACATTGATGATTAACACAATGTCATACTCGTCTGAATTATTAATAACAATATTAATAATATGATCTACAAATCTTAAAATAAGGCACTACACCTCAGTCTTGAAACCAGAAAGTCGTTTATGCGAATTAACAGAAAGAAGAAAATCTGCTACATCTACATCTACAGTCATACTCTGCAAATCATAAACATTGTGGGTGGCAGAGGGTGCTAAGCACCAAATCCTAAACCCGTGCATTCCAATCCCGAATAGCGCGAGGAAAGAAGGAATACATAAAAGCATCAGTACGGTATGTTATTTCTCGAATCTTATCCCTCCGGTAATTAAGACCTAAATAGGCTGGCGGAAGAAGTATTTCATTGCATTCGTAATTTAAAGATTTTCGTATATTCTCCAATAAATTCATACGCAAACTACGTCACCTGTCTTCCAAACTATCGCAGCCAATCTATGTATCAATTCTGTGACGCTTTCATAAGAGCTGTATCAACCAGTCACGAATCTTTGGTCCAATTAAAACAACCGACCTATGGAAATTAAGAAGTAATAATGAAATATACTAGAACATACTAAATATAACAGTAGTATAAAGGAAATTGCTGTTTTTTAGACACATTTATAAAATGGTAGATTACGGATTAACAAAAAGTTTTTTCATTTACCTTTGGGAGAGAAAAATCAGCAAAAAGCTGGATTTAACAGTTGCAGAAAGAGTTGGAAAGAAGTAATCTAAGAGGAAACTATGTAAAGAGGTGTTTAGAAAGTAGGTATTAAGTACGGAAAGTTCCAAGGCAGAAGATGAAAGAAATCCGGTCCTAAGTGATCTGAGGAGAGAAGGAAGAAACACAGCGAAACGATGAAGGAATATTGGATTAAAATGAAGAAGGAATAATAACAAAGGATGTAGTACAGGGATAATAAATATGACTGCTGTGATTTCAGAAAATTACTACAGATTTATTATTTGCATATACTTACAAGATTACACAGATATAAAAACAAACTGTGAAAGTTTTTTTGAGTGTCTACAGATGCTCAATATTTGCACCTTTAGTGACTCTGCACACATCACGTCTGTATTCCAGTTCTTCCCATACCCGATGCAGCATGTCTCTGTCAATGAGAGAAAATGCATTGGTGATGCGAACCCGCAGGTCTGGCAGATCAACTTGTCCCCCAAATGCGCACATTGACATTGTGCCTGTTTACTTTTCCACTTACATGAAAAGTGGCCTCATCACTAAACACATGTTTTTCTGCGAATGTTTCGTCTTGTTCTAGACATTGGACACAGAATTGAAAACGACGCATTTAATCGTTGTGCAACAGTGCTTGTAGCAACTGTTACCTGTAAGGCTTCATACACGGTCGCTTCCGTAGGATTCTCCAAACGTTCTTCTGTGGAATACCTAATTCCCCGCTCGCTCGAGGAGTAAACTTCTGTGGGCTACGAACGTAACTGGTGCGTACACGATCAACGGTTTCTTCAGACACAGTAGGGTGACCCGTTGTTTTACCTTTACAAAGGCATCCCGTGGCTTTAAACTGTTGATACCAACGCCGAATGGTATTAGCATGCCGGGGATCCTTGCCGAACTTTGTTCTAAATTGTCGCTGAACAGTTAACACAGACTGAGTCGAATTAAATTCGAGAACAACGTACGCTTTCTCACTTTCAGCCATCTTGCTCTCTAGCGCTCTAGCGGCCACCGCGGGAAGCTTGCATTAAGTGCAATCGAAACTAGGGGAGCCACTTGTCTTATAACAGCAAACCCCATCATCGTACCTATAATAGGACAGCCAAAAGAAAAATCATGAAATCGCTGCAATCATTTTGACTAGCCCTGTATTGAGATTGGCACGTGGTCCTAGTAGATTTCATCGGAATCGAAGAAGAATCATTATATGTAATAATTGCTGGTGTGGTCAGTGCCCGCCGCTGTTGCGATGAGAGAGGGCCGGATGCAGTGGCCTGGGTCTGCTTCTCTCGCGGCGCCTAGTTCTTGATTTACAGCGGTCAGGAAACCACGCTCGCGGACTCGGCAGCTGGCTGTCGACGCAACACCCTCAACTCGTGCCGAGGCATTTCTTCAACACCACATAAATGTCACTACTATACAAAATGTACTACCATGTACCAACATTGAGAAATCACGATGAATCATCACAAAAATCACAGAAATATTTTTGATTTTATTATTGACAACGTAAGATGGGTTAAAAGTCTAGGTATTTAACGTCTTATCAATTGACAATATGTCGAAAATAATATCCAAATAACAAAGGTGGTAAAACTAAAGGCTCACTGACAGTAAAAGAGCCGCTCAATCTCAGAAGTGAAAAAAGGACCAAGTACAGTCAGTATAGCCAACCAACTATAGTTAAATTTATGGATCAAATCAGTAAAATCATTTACTAAATCTGTAGGTGTGGGTGTAAAAATTAAGTAAAATCAAGCATGACCTTATATAAAAAGGACAGATGGGTCGAGTGTTTGTACGCAAGCGTGTGTGATTGTGTGTCGACAACAGGATATGTGTTTTAACTTTCTACTTTAATTTGTTTCTTTATAGTTTTGAAAGGTCATTTGAAAATGGATTTTATATCTACTATATGAGTAATTCCTTAATTAAACTCGAAATTTAGTGACGAAAATTCATTAGCATGTAGAGGAAATTATACCTCATAAGTAAGGTTGGGATCTTTGACAAGTCATATTTGTTTCCTGCCTTCTTTTTGGACTTTAATGATGAATTAAACATCGAATAAACGTTTGTGATTATAGTCAAACGCATTTTTATAACATATAAACGCATATTCTGGCCGTTTTCCTTGGTATGGTCATATTACAATAGTATTTTTGGTCATATTTTGTGGAAAAATTTTGCAGTTTCTAATAGTACCTGGAATATACTAGAAGTTATAGATGAGATAATTATTCACAGAACTCCTATTAAACATTGGAGGACAGAACAATACTAATCGTCATTGAATTCTTCAGAATTCAAAAGTCAAGAATTAAAGTTATACATTATAGTCATATATTGAGGAAACATTTTGATGTTTCTAATAATACCGGGAATATGCTAGAAGTTATAAATGAGAGTAAATTAAGATAATTATTCACAGAAATGTGCTCTTAATATATATTGGAGGACAGAACGAAACTAATTGTCACGGAATTCTTCAGAATTCAAAGGTCAAAAATTAAAGTTATACATTATGGTCACTCTCGAAACATTAATATTCCGCCCGACAATAAAGCAGCAGCCAATCAATTTCTCACAGTCACCAATATTTTAAAAAATGACCCTCAGTCAGTGTTAAATCTGCAGTGGATCAGTGGGTACCACCATGCCGAAAACAAAAATTTCTTAAAGTGGGAAGTTACGGAATAATGTAAAGGAACTTGGAGAGGAGTAATTTAGTTCTTTTCTGTAAATTTTGTGTAATTTAAGTGATTTCAGCAAAACGATTTAAAACTTAATTTCTCAATGGTGCAGCAATTGCACGGAAGCAAATTAAGCTGTTTATATGAATGCAACACTACTACATAAAATAGACAATGTATAATTGAGCATGTTTTGCTCTATAGTAAATTTAAATATACGGTCATATTTTTTCATTCTTAGGTCATGTTTTCTTGTTTTTAAGGTTATATTTTCATGGATATTTCTCTATTTTTTGGTCATAAAGATCCCTACTCATAAGCAAACACATAAAGCTGTCTAGGAAAAGCGAGTGACTTCTTCCATTGTAGAACACATCTCGCAAATTCGGATCTCCGCTTGTCGCCTATCCCGCTAAAACGTGTATGCTTTTCTCCTAGAACCCATGATCATACCTCGTTATTGTAGCAAGACAAATAACAGTTTATACATCAATATTCTAACACCGTTTCTCCACAAAAGCAGGCCCAAACATTATTGTACACATATCACATTTAGTAGCAAACTTAAGTAAAAAGATAATGTCATACGGAAACTTTTACTGTTAAGACAGCTACTCCTCACATCTCTTACCCGCTTCCCCCTGAAATGTGTAATGAATGTAATTAACGAACTGATTGGCACAATAAACAAATTTACACGTCATCTGGTATCGTCTTATGTGCTTAAATACTTAAACAATCGAAGTACGAGTAGCAGTGTTAACAGCGGTATTTCTCGTCCTCTTTTCAATAAGGAATATTTTTCTCAATCATTCAAGGTAAAAATCAGGATCACTTTGCAAAATGGCTTACAAGTCACAGTATGAAAATTGCAGACCAGCATCACCTATGTCAGCACTATGAACAATATTTGCTGAGAATTTTTTTTATTAAACCAGAAAAAAATTTGCGTATCTATATTTGAAACTAAAATTTGGTTTTATATAAAATGTTTCAACAAATACTATAATTTTTGGTTCTTCATAATTTACGTAAAGTGGTAGATGCTATGAAACATGATGCTACATGAAACGATCACTGAAACACAAATTTTTCGAAAATTATGTACAAATGTTGCAGTAAACAATGATTTTGTATATAGATACGTATGCAAAGAGTAATTGTAAACACTAGAAACATTATTCTTACTAGTGAAATGTTTTTGTTGTTAATTAACGAAGTAACATTAAATTGTTTGATGGTAGCATTATTGACTTAGAGAATTAATTCAACTGCTATCGCATATATCTTTAATTGCTGTAAAATGGATCAACCTGAAAACAGAAAAACTAATACAAAATATTATACTCAAACCCAGAAATTTATTTGATATCCATGCAAGAACTGTCGACAAAATCGTTTCATTCATGCAACGCGATGGGAAGTTGTCTGCCCATTTAAAAGATATGTATGAAACGTAGTCATACAAACATGTTGATAGCTGTTCCATGCGACCAGGAATATTAAAACGTCGTTTCTTCATTTAGCAACTGTTGGGCGAGAGTACTAAATTTTACTCGCGCGCTTTCTTATTGCCAAGCGGAGTCCGGCAGTTATTGCTTCCTTTTTATTGCATCATAAATCCATTGCTGGCCAAGTCGTTTAGTCACTGGCAACTTCTCTCGAAAGGAATCCCTCGCTATGAGATGAATAACTGTTCTTCAGTCACAGTACGTTTAAAGGAAGGTTTTAGAACAGAGAGCTATGCAGTAATGTAGAGTTCGATGAACTTCGTTCTAACTGTGATTACTTACACTATGGATGAATTAGTTCAGTTACGAAGTAGGCTATACAAAGCACATATTGGGACGAAGAAATTTAAATATCCCAGTACTGCACCATATCTAATAGCTCTTGACCCAGTAGTTATTATACTTACTACTGCTTAACAAGCATTTCCACTTTAAATTATTTGATTGTCTTGGGTATAATGTACAGCACCAACCTTTGTAACTTATTCCTATCCCTTACCTACAAAATAAAAACTGACCCATTACTTTATTACTTACGTCAGTAGCTAATTTGTGGTCATTGTCATGGTCATCTTGTCCCTTCCGTGATCTACTTACAATTTGTTCCCAAGTCACTCGTAACACTATGCCTGAAATATTATCTTTCTTCTGTGAGATTATTATCATATTCAACAATTATTAATAATAAATTAATTTCTTAAATGAATATTGTTATATGAAAACACTAGTGCGTCCGCATCTGGATTACTGTTGAGGGGTTTGGGATCCGTATCGCAAGGTTCTGATTGACTCAGTTGAGAGGGTGCAGAGGAGAGCCGCTAGATTCGTGACTTGTTGCTACAGCCCTTATGAAAGCGTCACAGAATTGATACATAGATTGGGCTGGGATAGTTAGGAAGACAGACGACGTAGCTTGCGTTCGAATTTATTGGAGAATATGCGAAAAATTTTAAATTTCGAGTGCAATGAAATACTTCTTCCGCCAACCTACTTAGGTCGCAATGACCGGAGGGATAAGATTAGAGAAATAAGATGCCGTACTGATACTTATATGTATTCCTTCTCTCCTCGCACTATTCGGGATTGGAATGGGCGGGTTTAGGATTGGTGCTTAGCACCCTCTGCCACCCACAATGTTTGTGATTTGCAGAGTATGGATGTAGATGTAGATGTAGATGTAGAAAGGGATCTTTCGAAATGATAACAAAATATCAAATTAAATGTAACAAACATTAATTTTGTTCTTAGATCAATTAAACAAACTTGAAACAATTCTTCCATTACAAAATTACAAACAAGTAATTATGAATGAGTTTGTTGTTTTCGCAGCCGTCATATTAATATAATATAATATAATTGCCGAATATGATGAAGATCTAAGCCCTGGTCGAACGTCGGGAAGAAGACGCAGGTGTGTTTAGACGCAGCATTAATATTATATGAAGTAATTATTACATTAAAATTGTCACATTTAGACACAAAATAAATAAGATGAATAATTTTAAATTCGGTCAGCATTACAAAATTTTATAAAGTTACTAGCTGACCCGGCAATGCTACACTATTGCTGAACTTGAGTAGGCACATAGATTAAATGAAAAAATATTTACATATAAATTTTAAACTGCTGTTTCATTCATTTTCAGTTGGAAAGGGTGAGAAGGGATGCGCTTAGGAAAACATATGCAGGTAGTATTTTTCTGTTTGTTTTAAAGTATAAGTGTACAAATTCCTATCTAAATCGGATAAAAAATGTGGTATTGCCTAAATTATGGGGTAATGGGGGTGGAAAGAGTGAGAGGGGATGAATATTCGGAAACCATATTTGGCAGTATTTTTCTGTTTGTTTTGAAGTATAAGTGTGCAAATTCCCATTGAAATCATATGAAATATGTGGTTTTGTTTAAATTATGGGTAGGAGGGGTGGGTTTTTTAATTTTTTTTGACAGGAACCATTTTCGACATCCCTTCGACAATTCACCATAGCTTCGCCGTAATCGGACGAACGGTTTGCGGGTTTGTTTAAATTATGGGGTGTTATGGGGAATAGGGGGTAATTAAGGTGGTGGAAAGAGATGAGAGGGATTGGGTTTTTGTGAAATTACTGTGTACAGTATTTCTCTCTCTTTTTTAAACTATAAGTGTACAAATTCTTATCTAAATCGGATAAAAAATGTGGTTTGCCTAATTCATGGGGTGAAAACGTAATGGGGTTGGAAGGGGGAGAGGGGATGAATATTCGGAAACCATACGTATGCAGTTTTTTCTGTTTGTTTTAAAGTATAAGTGTACACATTTTTATCTAAATTGGATAAAAAATGTGGTTTATCGAAATTATGGGGTAAAAACTTAATGGGGTTGGAAAGGGGGGGATGGGATGAATATTCGGAAACCATACGTAGGCAGTATTTTTCTGTTTGTTTTAAACAGTAAGTATACAAATTCTTATCTAAATCGGATAAAAAAGGTTGTTTGCCTAAATTATGGGGTAAAAACGTAATGGCGTTTAAAATGGGGAGAGGGGATGAATATTCGGAAACCAAACGTAGGCAGTATTTTTCTGTTTGTTTTAAAGTATAAGTGTACAAATTCTTATCTAAATCGGATAAAAATGTGGTATTGCCTAAATTATGGAGTGAAAAAATTATGGGGGTGGAAGGGGGAGAGGGGATTAATATTCGTAAACCGTATGTAGGCAGTATTTTTATGTTTGTTTTATAGTATGAGTGTACAAATTCCTATCTAAATCGGATAAAAAATGTGGTTTTGCCTAAATTATGGGGTGTTATGGGGAATAGGGGGTGACTTTTTGGAAATTTTATTTCACAGGAACCTTCGCAGACGCACACTCGAAAACTCTCCAAAGTTTCATTTCAATCTGATAAATGGTATAGGAATGCATAGAAGACGAACAAACAAACATTGATTTTTATATATAAGAAGATTAACTTACAATGTAGACAAAATATTTAAATGATGTCATAATATTGCTGTTGTCAGTGGCAAGATGTAACATTTTCAAGCAATAATTCAATTCTAATACAGCCTGGACCAAATTTTTCAGGCAGATATTAGGTTGTAATACAGCCAGGGTCAGCAAGACATCGTTAAATATACTTGGAATAATATTTCTAATGTTGTCTAGCATTTAAATGCTGCAGTATAAAGACGCCTATTCCTTGAGGAATCGCGATCTCCAGTAATCCCCTAATAACTTAACCTAACTTCACATCATCATCAAAACATCGCAAATTACAATTTGATTATAAATTCTTGTAGAACTCGACTAAATAAATCGAAAATAAAGAGTAAAATTTTTGATATCTCGCTTTGGTTTCGAGTTTTAGCATGTTACAAATCAGTTATAGGTAGTCTATTACTCCATGTACTTTTGGTGACGTTTCTTCTGGCCCAGGCCGTATTTCAACCATAATAACATTCAATAGGAGAAAGTAAAACATATATAGGTAATCTCCACCGCGAATATATAGTGGTATTGGGAATTTTTATTCAGGTCCAGGCCGGATTTCACCCTAACCTCCTCACTTTTGTCATACAATATGTCGAGAACTAAGCTAGATATCAAGAAAATGTATCATTTGTTTTTGATTTGTCTCGTCGAGTTACATAAAGGGGAAGAGGGGTGGGTTTTGAAATATTTGTTTTTTGACAGGAACCATTATCGACATCTCCTCGACAATTCACCATAGCATCGCCGTAATCGGACGAACGGTTTGCGGGTTTGTTTAAATTATGGGGTGTTATGGGGAAGAGGGGGTAATTAAGGTGGTGGAAAGAGAGGAGAGGGATTGGGTTTTTGTGAAATTAATGTGTACAGTATTTCTCTCTATTTTATAAAGTATAAGTGTACAAATTCTTATCTAAATCGGATAAAAAATGTGGTTTGCCTAAATTATGGGGTGAAAACGTAATGTGGTTGGAAAGGGGGAGAGGGGATGAATATTCGGAAACCATACGTAGGAAGTATTTTTCTGTTTGTTTTAAAGTATAAGTGTACACATTTTTATCTAAATCGGATAAAAAATGTGGTTTGCCTAAATTATGGGGTGAAAACGTAATGTGGTTGGAAAGGGGGAGAGGGGATGAATATTCTGAAACCATACGTAGGCAGTATTTTTCTGTTTGTTTTAAAGTATAAGTGTACACATTTTTATCTAAATCGGATAAAACATTTGGTTTGCCTAAATTATGGGGTAAAAATGTAATGGGGTTGGAAAGGGGGAGAGGGGATGAATATTCGGAAACCATACGTAAGCAGTAATTTTCTGTTTGTTTTAAAGTATAAGTGTACAAATTCTTATCTAAATCGGATGAAAAATGTGGTATTGCCTAAATTATGGGGTAAAAACGTAATGGGGGTGGAAAGTGGGAGAGGGGGAGAGGGGATGAATATTCCGAAACCATATGTAGGCAGTATTTTTCTGTTTGTTTTAAACTATATGTGTACAAATTCCTATCTAAATCGGATAAAAAATGTGGCATTGCCTAAATTATGGGGTGAAAAAATTATGGGGGTGGAAAGAGGGCGAGGGGATTAATATTCGGAAACCGTATGTAGGCAGTATTTTATGTTATTTTTAAAGTATAAGTGTACAAATTCCTATCTAAATCGGATAAAAAATGTGGTTTTGCCTAAATTATGGGGTGTTATGGGGAATAGGGGGTGACATTTTGGAAAAAAATTTTCACAGGAACCTTCGCAGACGCACACTCTAAAACTCTTCAAAGTTTCATTGCAATCTGATAAATGGAATAGGAATGCATAGAAGACGAACAAACCCACAAACAAACATTGATTTTTATATATAAGATAATTGTTCATGAGACACGCCACAAAATGAGGAACGATAACGTTTTATGTGTCTGATTTCATACTTCCGGACTCCTTACAAGCGCCTTGTTTTCTAATGAATTCCACCTGGATTCCTACATCATATCGGTTAAATTGTTTTATGATGGCTACCACATGCAAACTAGCCTGTATTTCGTTCTTTGTATTCCGTCCAACCATTGTATTTGTTACCCACAATACATTGGAACCCATTTACCTCACTTGTTTGGTACATCCACTCATTTTCCTTTAGATGCAGAATTTTCAAATTTTTCTCTATGAATTTCTGAAAATACAAAGTATTAGATCACTCTGTAGTTGTCCAAAATTATCTCTGGGCGTAATTCTTTTATCATAACTGTATAACCTGCAAACAATCTAATTAGCGAAAGGTTATGTTTCTACTCTCACAACCAATATTGCTAAGTCTGTTTCGAAAATAATGCAGGAAAGTTTTTGGGTTGTGATCTCCCTTACCTTCTGTCTTTAAGCAGAGCCAAACAGGGTGCTAAAGTATTAGAGATTTTTAGGTCCATTATATAATTACGAAATTCAGTTTTAGAATTCCAGTAATATTGCATGCCTGGCAATGAAGTATGGATTGTGGTTAAGCCACTTATTACTTCTTACGACCCTAGCATATAAAGGAACGAGTAGGAAAAGACACGCTCGTGTGCTTCCTTTAAAGAGTTTTTTTTTTTTTTTTTTTTTTTTTTTTTTTTTTTTTTTTTTTTGTCTACATTCTGTCATATGGATCAAATATTTTTTATAAATTTCATCGCATAATTCAGAGCACTTTCAAGACGATATAAATGATTCGTCTGTTACAGCCACCGCATTCTGTTAACTGACGCAATGGGAATTTTTATTGGTTCTGTCGAAATATTTGGTAATATACAAATTGAATTATCATTTGCAAACCCAGGTTCTAATGAATTATTTGCAGACTTAGCGCAAAGCTCTCACCGGTGGTGCTAAATAACACTATAAAAAGTCACTGTGAAACTCTTAACTGTATTTGAGAAATACCAGTTGTAGATAATTAGATGGCCTCGAGTTTACAGCTATGCAAATGATTAATTCCCATATTTTGATTCCATACCGTTAATTTTACTAAAATAACACACTCAAGTAAATAACTGAAGTTTATTACATACTTAGTATATGGCTCATTTGACAGTCACATCATGGCAGAATTAAAAACTGAAGAAATAGAAATTTAGAGTTTTACATAACCTCTTGTACACAATCTATTATTTGTTAATTTAATTCAGAAGCAATGAAATAATTAAATTTCCTTATACGCATGTTTCAGAAGTTCGCTCAACTCTATGTCCAACGGCCTGCCTTTGGGTCCCTGTATTACACATCGTCATCCTACAGGACGCATTTGCATATCTGCCTTAACCAGTACGTATTTGGTTGCTCGTCGACCACACCACTCCAGTGGTCCAGTGGATGGTTAAGATCACAGCACAGAGAAGGGAAGTTCCATACACAGAGAATGCTCAGCTGTCATTAGGACTTTTATTTACTTCATGTATACAGCGATGTCAGTGGAGTACTACAGTTGCAGTTGCAGCGTGGATTGCAGTCAGACCTGCGAGTAAACATTGGACTACTTGAAGGTAAATTTTCCACAACACACTCGATAGTGTACGCTGTACCGCAGTCCCAGGGTGGTAAATCCCGTAGAGTCCAGCTATGCCGATCCTGACCTGTTCTGAAGCCTTTTTCATTTGCACTATTACTTCCTTGACGACTCGCAGCCGGTAGCTTCTGCGTAGGATCAGTGATCAGATGTCCGTTACGTCTGTTGCCATTGTCACCTCAGTTTGATAGCTACCTAGGACGTGAGAGCACTGGAGAGTTTTCCTTCCTTGAGGCACTCAGTAAGTTATATTAACACAGATATCTGGTTGGTCCTTATCTTCTACCACTGATTGGCCATGATTGCTGCGCATCTGATCTCCGGCTGTCTATATTAGAAACAAACTGAAGCGAAGGCTGGAGGGTGGAGCTCAGTACACAGCTCTCAAACCTCAAGTCACCGCCTTCTCGGTGTGTCAATTGCCCAGCTACACTGGGACGCAGTGGTGCCTTCCCCCTCCCGCTACCGTAGTAGTAAGATTACGCAGAATGTGCCCACACCTTTTTTTCACCATATTTACTACGGCCTTTATCTCCCAAGCAATGTATTCCAGATGTTTCCGGTACGTGAGTGTGCGATCCATTGTGACGCCGAGCTATTTCGGGCTAGCGTTGAATGGAGCCGTCCCCGTACCAAAGTGGGGAGAGAGCTGTTGTCTTGCCAGTTGTCTTAAGAAACAAAAACAGTACACCTCTATTTGAGTACCCGCCGGTCTGAGGCGCGATTTCGAGTAATCGACTTCCATTGACACGGCCACCTCAAATTCTCCCATATTTCTACGCTGAACTTAAATGGCAAGGTCATCGTCATACTGGAACTTATGGGATGTGGGGGACTAATTGTTGATAATTTTGCAGTGTACAATGGAGATTGGATAGATCTCTGTGGTAGCCAGCTTCTTTTAACATTGCTAAGCACTGGAATAGGACTACATCCAAAAGCATGAGGAGCAAGTGCTGTATCTGCACGTTGTCGGAAGCTGCGGTTAAATTCAAAACCAGCGTTTCGGTCTTCAATATGTTTTTTTGCAGTATGTTGTGCAATTAAACATAGGGGATGTGTGGTAAAGGAAAAAAAGGATTAAAAATAAATAATTAATCCATGAAAAAAGGTTTTTCTCAAATCAGTTCAGCAACCATCTCTTGCTGTGGAAATGGCTGGATATGTGGGTTTCAGTCTTTGGTGCTTCATTTGAGTAACATCATTCATTACGGGCAATTGGTTGTTGCTTAAAATTTTATGGTGTTCTAGAAGTGGATTTTCGTCTTACATCTGCGGGTGGTATATGACTCAAGACAGTATGCCAGTAGACTGGAATGAATCGCATTGTTCTGTCAATGAGGCGTATGGTCTCATAAAGTTGCGTATCATTCTCTTTTGTGCATGGGTTGTCAGGCCACACTGGATCACATTACTTCTGATTTAACCAGATGAAGTAGAGAACTTTCTCCCATTGATAATCCAAAACTCATTACGCGTATTTTCCGCGGGATATCGTTTCTACATTATTTATCATAGGTTTTCTTTGGGTAAAACTAAATTTGTGCGGCCTTACGATCTGGTGACAGGTTTCAGTTTGCTGCACATTACGTGATTGTAGTTGGTGGACCTACAGTTTAACGTAGATTCAGAACCTCGGAACGTGGTCATATGATCAAGCAGCGTCCTCTAAAATTCCTGGCTGCAGAAGGAATTGAATCCCATACTCTGAGTTATAAATGTAGGCACCTCAGCCACAGTGCCAACAGAGGAGGATATTTGTCGGAAAGAATATTGTACAAGGTTATCCGTGGTACTATGGATTTGAGTTATAATTAATGCGTTTCCATTCAAAACGTATTGCACACTGGTTGATGATCCGTTACATGCATAGAAATTTTTCACTTCTGTCTTGGTTGGATATCCTCCACTTCCAAAAATATCTACCAAAATCTGTTACGTTGGATGTAAGAACATCTTCAGTTGACTTCAAAGTTGAAACCTGTGGTAATCTGCTGTTTAATATCCTACGCACACTCTTATATTCTCCTGTAACCACGCTGAAGGTCCTTCCAGCGAGCTTGTTGTCAATGAAGTGGATGGATTTTCTGCATCTGATTGATTGAATTAGTATACACATCAGCCACCGAGAGTGGCGGGTGAACGGTTAACTTTCTGGCCTCTCATTCGGGAGGACGCGGGTTCGAATCCCCGTCCGGGCATCCAGATTTGGGTTTTCCATGGTTTCCACAAATCACTCCAGGCGAATGCCGGGACGCTTCCTCTAAAAGGCCACAGCCGAATTCCTACCCGTTCCTAGTCCCCAATCTCATCCTGTCTCTAATGACCTTAGCCGCCGACGAGACGTAAAGCAATAAGTATATATATATATATATATAAGCCAAGGTCTCTAAGCTATGTGACATTCTGCTTTAGAGCTATAAAGGAAAACTGGTATTCCAGATTGTTCCGTTGGGATTATTTAGAGTATATTCGGGTTGATTCTGTTAGATAAGAACCTCTTAAGCAGCTTGTAGACAATGTTCAGTGAAGTGATTGTTTATTTTATGTTTGAGGTAATTTGATCTTCCAGATATCAACAGGGCAACAATAACAGATTTCATCAGCTTCTGTGATATTTACGACTGTGCTCATAATACTACCAAAGATATCTGCCAACCTATTTTTTAAAAACATTTTTCGCATACCTGGTTTGTATAGCTACTAATCAGGAGAATTTTCAGCTTTTACATCGTAAAATGCGTCCGTAATTTTTGAAGCAGAAAAGGAGTACTAGAAGATGGAGTGAATCTGTGAATCCTATGTGTATTCTCTTGTTGACGATGGAGATCGACTCAGTCGAAATCGTCGCCGATATAGTCAACGTTTACATGTAAGCCACTTTCCAGTTGTTGACTAAGATTAATTAAAGAACCTGTCGCCTCTACGTGTTGTTCAAGTGCGTTGATTTTAAGACAACGCGATAGTAAGTCGGGTCATAAAGAGGTCCTGCAGCCTGTTACAGTGGGACAGAGGAACTGCACGTGGCTAACACGTGTGTTAGCCGAATGGTAACTTTGTAGCTCACAGCAGAGGACACAAGTGCTGACACATTTTACTGCCGTCCCTCTCTGCGGTGCCGGCTCGTAAATATGTCGGTAATTGCTCGGTGGCAACTTCCAGTGACAAAGCGTTGCTTCGGCGGACGGCGAATTCTTCGTCTCGGGATCCGCCTCTCGGAAGTAGCGCGTGCGCTTTGATTTGTACAGAAATAAGCTCGCTATGTTCATAACTCGAAGCTGAGACGTCGGGACTGAAATAGTTGACCTCCGAGGTGGCGTCTCTCACTGCCAAGAGAACTGTTCCTAACAGCTGGAATGCACTAATAAACTTTCCCGTGTTCCCCTAACGTCAGCAGACTACGACGTGTGGAGCAAGTCAGCTCCGTGAAGGTCCAGCCTCGAGCTGTTAGGGTTCCGTCTTAGTGACATTCACAGGAATGGATGTGACAGTTCAGGCAATAGAACAGAGGGTCACTGACACTTCTTCAATTTTTTTTTTTTTTTTTTGCTGTCGTCAGTCTAATGATGCAATCCTCCATCCCTTCCTATCCTGTGCTAACCTCTTCATTTCTACATACCCCTTACAACCCACGTCCTCAATTATCTGCTTCATATATTCTAATCTCTGTCTACCTCTACAGTTCTTACCTTCGACTGTTCCCTCCACTAACAAATTAACCAATCCAGCATGTCTCAAAATATGACCAACCAGCTTGTCTCTTCTTCCTGTAAGCTTCTTCCATAAACTTCTTTTCTCTCCCATTATTTCCAAAACTCGTTCATTTCTTACTTTGTCTGTTCACCTAATTTTCAGCATTCTTCTGTAGCACCACATTTCAAATGCTTCAAATTTCTTTCTTTCCGGTATTCCTAAAGTCCATGTTTCGCTACCGTAACATAGAGTTTTAATAAGTTCTTTCTAATTCCCAGATCAATATTTGAAACTAAAAGATTTCTCTTTTTCATGAAGGCTCTTTTTGCTAGTGCTATTCTGCTTTTAACACCATTCCTGCTTCGGCCATAGGTTGTAATTTTGCTTCCCAAGTAACAGAACTCACTCACTTCTCCTATTGCATCCGATCCTATTTTTATATTTAATCTGCTAGTATTGGTATCATTTCCTGCTACATTTCATCACTTTTGTTTTACTTTGATTTATATTCAGTCCGAAATCTTCCTTCAGTATTTTGTTCATGCCATTCAGTAACTTCTCAATATCCTCAGCCCTCTCTGCTAATAAGACAATGTCGTCAGCAAATCGTAGCATACATATATCCCAAAATATCATTTATCTCTGGAATTTTGTTGTTGAATTCGTTATTTTTTGAATTGTCAGTTTAATGGTTGAACCGAAAAGGAAGTGTAATAAGCATCATTTCAAGTGTTTTATGTTTTTAAAATAATTTATGGTCATTTATTGTCGATTAATAATAGACAATTTTTTGGTCACTGACAGCGATATTGCGAATTTCTTTCTCACTATAATTTCTACTTTAAGTGATCACTCAGTTTTTAAATGTAATTATAATATGTAACAATAGCAGTCCAAATCATCTACAAAACCACTACCTCATAAGATGTCCCATCATCATTTTCATCATCAGTTTTCTGCCCTAAGGTTTTCACTTGGCTGCTCTCCATGCTCTTCTGTCTTCAGTCTTTCTCTTAAGTTCCACGTAGTTATCGATTTCTTTGATGTAGTCTGTAATTTTGCACCTCATTCTTCCTCTTATTCTCCTTCCACAAACTAGATCTTCCAAGGGTCTTTTATCAGGCACTCCCCTGTCATGAAGTGGCCCATCCAGTTCTTCTTTCTCTCCTTTATGACTTGGAGTATTTTTTCCCTTTCAGTAACCCTACTTATTTTAAGCACGCAGCTTATCTTCTCTATTCTCCTCCACATCGACATCTTAAACGCTTCTAACCGTTTTTCATCTTCTCGTCTCAGTGTCTACGTCTCTGCCCCACAAAGAGCCACACTCCATACGAAACATTGTCCAACTCTATTCCTGAGTCCCATAATATTATATCAAATATTATGATTTTACGGAAAATATAAAATAAACACAGTTCTAATAGAATTTTGATGTGCTAGTAATATTATTTATATGACCAATCTGTTCGAAATACGAATTTATTCGTATAACAAAGCGAGCATCGACTCACCTCTCACATTCTACGTCAAACTCGGCCAGTGTCTGCCTGTTGCTTACGCTGCTCGCGTAATCGTTTAGTTCTCCTTAAATTCATAAACTTATTATCCAGTATGCACCACGTGTCCCATCAATTAGGAGCAAAGCCCTATGAACTAAGAACACTTTCAATACAGTACTCTTATTTCGCAAATTATGTGCAAAATAGAAACTTTTGCTTATTTGCATGCATTTTAAAAAATATATTTAAGATTATAATTTTTTTATTTAAATACAAAATGTGGCTTAGAGAGGGCTTATAATATATAGGGTAAAGTTGAAAAATTTGTCCGCTACCCCCTTCTGTATTTTTCAGGTTTTTTTTTTTCTACTTGAATCGTTATAAAGAGCAAGGAAAATAACTGAAGACCCCGCTGTTAAGAGACGTTAAGCAGTTAAAAAATAATAATAATTTTTCAAAATTTTAAATTCGATTTTGTATTAGCGCTACAAGTAATATTATCAAATTCCGTTTAAGAGGTTGAGGCCTTTGACAGACATATGAATAGACAATTAATGTAACAATGAGATTACCCGTATTAACCATAGGAATTGCCTGCCTTGAATGAAGCTGGAAAAGTTAACCAAATGCTTCGAAATTCCATGCTTCCAAAGGAACTCTTATTGCACATATATTATTCTAAATGAACGTTCATAACATCTGGTAAATACAGTAAGACATACTTAAAGAGCATTTCACTGCTCCATACACAATTTGCACTTATCTTCGTAACACATAACCTGTCTTTTCGTATCCACGCGTCGCTACATCCCTGCACAGAAAAAAAAGAATGAAAAAAATGCGGGTAAACATATAGATGATAACATGCATTTTTTTAATCAATCGAGGAGAATTCACGCGACGATTGTTATTCCAAGACCTTGCCTGTTCTTCCAATTACTGTTACATTGCAGCAAGTGTCGCTTGTAATGAAACATCCCTCAACTATCTGCAAAGGCTTTTCGACAAATCAGAGAGAAAGTGGAGAAATAACACAGAAGATGCATCCTTTTATCTGTTTCTTTTTACAACCATTAGCTTTGTCATTCTGTGCTGTCGTCACTAGACTGAGGAAGGTAACATTACGATCCCACGTGACTTAGTTTCAGAAAGCAAGAACCGAAGTCACGAACATTTGAAACAATGTCTCAGAAACATCGTGCTGCAGATTAGTGTCAACCATAAGGCTTTCGAAACGCTTACCATATTTATCTACTGAAGTCTTATCTGCTGTTAATGTATCCAAACCACAACTAACAATTTTTATTACTTTTTAAGTTTATTTTTCAACTGAAATTTTCACAACGAATCAGCAAATATACAAAATTTCAGTTTTTTTGGGGTATTTTTTAGGTATTTAAGTATTTAGATGTCTCACTTATAGGTATGGTGTCATTTCATCGGAAACACCCCAGTACGCAAATCTCTTCAGATTTTAATTTGATTGTATGATTCCCACTATTTGAAATTTAACAGTATATAGCAAATAATGTGAGCGGCCTGGTGACTCAGTGGTTATGGAGTCTGCCCGGAGACCTGAAGGTCGACGGTTCGAATCCTTATTTCGGTGGGGATTTTTATATCTCTAACCCAACCTGCACTTGAGGCACAGTTTGCTGTGTAATGTGAATTCTGTCAGAACGTTTCCGTTGTTCAGATTCAATACAAAGCGGAAGTATTACCTAGTTAGATAAGGTAAGGAAGAAAGAAACTTGCCACAATATCTTCAATACCAGGCTAAGTAAACGTTTTTAGTAAGGGTCCAACCAACCTTCGGGTTGAATGCCAACCTTTTCTTATCTTTTCTAAGTAAGGTAGTTGTCAGATTACCAAAAAGATCACCCATCTTTTTTCGTCCATTAAATGTTTCAGTATGATGAGAAGAGTGATAGTATTGACCAACGTCTCACCTTCCAAGTATGGCAGTCATTAGCAGTTTTTGCGTTCGTTATTACTTGGTTTTGAGTGTTTATAATTCAACACTGCATACTAAACCAGGTTGTACAGGGCGTTCGCCGGGAAACGCTACCCTCCCAGTCTGTTGCCGTCGGCAACTTGCTGGGACAGTCGAGCCAGCAACACCCGCCACACGGCGCCGTGAATCACCGCATTGTAGCTAGTTTGTGACTTCAGTCTCTTATTATTAATCAGTGTTGTTTGGCTGGTTTGGGGCTTCATACTCTTACTAATCTGTACCGTGTTTGAGTGTGAGCAAAATTATGGTTCGTTACAGTTTGCAACAAAGAATATTTCTCTACGATACATATGTGAAGAAGTCGTTTAAAAAGTGTCGCAGTAAATTTCGTCGGGAATATCCTGGCGCTTTACTGCCAGCTAAATCAACAATTCTGCGTCTGGTTAAAAGAGTAAGAGAAACAGGTTCAATTTTTAACAAAAAGAGACTGTCGGTCAACCGTATTCTCACAGAGGAGAAAATTGACTATATCGTTTTTCGACTAGAACAGTCACCCAAAAAATCATTAAGTCAGTTAGGGCAGCAGGCAGGCGTATCTAAGACGTCAGCTTGGAAAGTAACAAAGCTAGTTCACTTGAAGCCGTACAAAACAATTGTGGTGCATAAAATTACAGAAATAGACCAGGGGCCTAGGATTAGATTTTGCAACTGGTACCTGCAGGGTGTCCACGATGGCACTGTTGATCCGCAATTGACGTCACATTTAAATGCTTAGCACATACAAGTTTATGAAGCGTAATTATTATGAAATAGTCCGCGGCCGACGGTCGAACAATGCCGGAAGCTGACCGCTCGCTCGCCGGGAGCAGTTTCTGCCTTGTAGCGCTAACAGTGGGTAGCGTTTCCGGGCGAACGCCCTGTAGAAAACTCAAAAACTTTGATCGTTCGATCAAGCCACAGCCGTCCAAAACTTCACCTTGTCAAGTCCTTGACTTTGTGCTACCACCCGTACTCGACAGGACGATGGGCCTCATTGTAGTAATGTCAGGGTGCCAGAGCCTTGTCCACGGTCGCCGCGTACGTGCTAGCTGGGCCCCGTCCCCCGTGTTTGCCTTGGCGCGCTGCGATGTGCCGGGTCGCGCGGTGACCGCATCGTGCCTCACGGCTCCACTCTGGGTCCCTCATTACCTGCGGCTGTCGCCAACCCAGACCTGGTGGTTATCGAGTCTGCGCTCGGCCCCTGTGTGTCATTTGTGGTGAGCGACCGCCGCACGTGAGCTCCCAGCGTGTCCAGTACGGTTCCCAAGCGCGGAGACGCGTTTTGTTATTCTTGTCAAACAAGAAGCTGCACGTAGCCTCACGCTCTTTGTCCACCGCTCATCGCAGGTCTCAGTGGTGAGCGAACGGTGATTGCTTTGTGCCTCTAACGTGCAGGAATTCATAGCGCTCGTATACCGCAGTGGGAAAACACAGGCTTCATGAAAGACATTTTTCGGGAGACAGGTGGATAACGTTTCTCATGAAATTCTGTACATTTATTTACGATAGGCAGCCAATTAACTGATTTACTGAGTAATGTTTCTCAAAGCTATAAACGAAGATCACTAATCAGATTATATATTTATTGTTCTGAAGATTCGCTACAATGATGTTTCCACAAAAAAGGTAAAATAAATAGACTCTACTGATTTGCAAATTCTCTCATTTTTTTCGGATATTTCCTTAAAACACTACGTTATCAGCTTCAAATCAGTGTTGAGTCAACAACAGTTAAATCTGTCGTCAATCCTAACATAAGTGCCTGGGATTACAGGGAAGAAAAGTTGCTCATCGTAGCTAAACGTTTCTTGAATGACATGGAAAATAAGTAATAAAATTTATTAAATTTGAAAAAAAAACTGTTGAATTTTCGCCGGACCTGAAATAAAGAGGAGATTGATCCAAGGATTTGGTGTGGTTGTATGGAATCGTCGTGTAACGATGGGAAAAGTAGGGTTAATGGTTTATTTTGAGCGATGCTTTGGCGTTGAACCTGTGTTGTATCTCTTAACTATAGAGCAGACCTAATATTTTTCTTTGCGGGCTAAGTTCTACTGACAAAATGCACTTCTACTTTCTGAATACCTTCATCACATTTGATCATCACTAACGAGTCAAAATACCGCTAAAAAGGTCCGATAAAATTGATGGTAAGACATGGGAAAAATGTTGACGGTGATAGGGCTGTATTCCGTTCCCAAAAAAACTACCTGAAGCTGTCTCGAACATTGATGAGACTGCCGAAAGAGTCGTGTGCTATACCAAAGAACGGTAGCGCTGTTTTGTTAACTTTTGTTGGTTAATTAGTTGTTATTTTTGTAGTACACTTAATATTTAATCAATGAAGGTTTTATAATGAAATATCAATAACTGGGCAGAACTTATTTAAATATAACAAATAAACACTTATGTTACTTTATAAATTAAAAAAAGAAAAGATTTTAAGTTTACTTGAGTAAAGAAAATTTTATAAAATGTATTTCGTCTAGTCGTTAGAAACTGTTTTATGATTCATAGTGTCGGAAAAGACATTCTTATCACTCATTTTGCTCATTACTGTTGGACATTATGAGAGGTCATTTCGACTATTTGGATTTTCGCCATTATCGTAGACAGGGCTACGAAATAGGATATTGTCAAACAACGGCGGAGATAAGGATCTCACAGCAACTTCAACTGCATGGTCTAAGGATATTTGACATACTACATTCAGAGAAGCTCTGGAACTTTTTAGACTAAAGTGCAAAAACAGCAACACAAAACTAAGTAAAAAATATCTCGAACTGAAGAAAACTGAGGGTAGGAAATGGCAAAGACATCCACCATAACAGGACGGAGTCTGATTTTTCCAGAGCAGTCTTGCTTTTGAGTGACTGCTGATTAGCTGTGAAATATAAACGGGACAGTTATAGTTTTCACTTTATACATTTGGTAAGTAGTAGGTATAGTATGGATATACTAAAATTATATGTTAAATGTTGACTCATTTCGTTTGATCTACAATTTATTGTTCAAGTGATATATGTTATATACGCCCAGCTTTTTCGGGCGAAATGTAATCGGAAAAAAAGAAAAAAATACGAAACAGTGGTACCCATTGATCAGTGGAGAATTAGATTAACAGAGTGGTCTCATGCTATGATGCTATTGCTTGCCTCTTGGTAGTATCTAACTGACACTCCTCCTACAAGGACGGCGAAGGAGTAGTCTGGCTCCAGAACAGACGCATTGTGCCCTTCATCTCCAACCCGAAGTCCGTCGTTCACAATTCTTCACTGCCTGGATACACACAACGGAATGTTGCGCGATGAGTTTGTCCAATTTACAACTCGGAACTATCAGCCTGAATTAAACCTGCCAACTGACAGACAATCACAGGCGCTGAATGACTGGATTAAATTTAAAACTTTTAGAAACTTTTCCGCCAAAACCATTAAATTATTTACGTCCATAAGGTTCTCAATGTGTTTGATCACTAGTTTAGTTACCTAGTTTCCACACGTTTGTATTGCAAAGAACCCCGCTAATATTGTTCGTTGTTACCGGTTTCCGACTGGCGCTATGTAGCTACGGAATTTCACCGCTTATATTCCTGCATATTTCACTCACTGATTTTTCTGACAAAGTCATGGTGTTAGCTAAGTATCCACTAATGCAACTTCACCGATGCCTTTTGCTCCACAGAACAAAACAGGCTATTATATTGTAGTATACACTAAAAAGATCATGCTCTCACAATTTACAGTTGATCTCTGTGATACTTTTTGAACTGCTGACGAAGGTATGGGGCTTTTGAAGCATAGAAAGTTTGAAGAGAATACCGACAATTTACCACATCATAGACGCGCTCTGGTAGCTAAGTGATTAAGGCGCTTGCTCTAAAAATTTGGAGTTTCCGTTTCGAATACGGGTGGGATTATATAAGCTACGCCAAATTGATCCCTGGTCCGGAGTGTACATTAAAATACAGGTCCTTATAAGACGGAGGAGGAATACGAGACCAATCGAAACCCTGTCGCCAACTCGCAAGGCCACATGAATTGCATATCATAAACAATTCAGTTAATAATTTCTGATAGGTATTATTCACAACCTGGTTATATCGATCAAGACCGAACAAAATACGGCTACAGCAGAATGGTCCGATCACACCCACATCATATATGGTTGACGTCGAGGTCATTAGAAGCGGAAAAGAACATGGTACAAGTAACAAGAAGGAATTCGTCCACAGTATTTTGGAACAATTACTATATTATTACTTTTTTCGTTTCTAAAGACGTTTAAATCAACGATTCGTAAAAATCCATACCACTGCAACTACAAAAGCAGCAACAAGGACTTGATTTGAGTGACACTGATATGATTAGGTTTGAATAGTCCGATTAGAATAACAAATTTATGTTACAGAATTCTTTTGATTCCTGATTCATGTGGTGTGCGAATTAACTGTCGATAATTTTAGAAACTTAGCAACTCGGCGAAGGAACTGGATTAGAAATAGTTACTTGATCTAAAATGTATTTAGTTTTAAACGGCATAGATATTCGATTAATAACGTTTGTATTCGATTGAGGGAAATCACACGTAATTCTTTCAGACAACAATTATTTAATGGTTCCAAAACATTGTCAATAAATTTAAAAAACTAGATATCAATACCGTAATCTATTTCTGAAAATAAAGAAAGGCCTATTTCTTAGATGCCTGCAAAATCTCCTATGGGTTCTTATATGGATTTCAGTAGTTATGTGTTGATGATGAATTTTCAGTTGATAGTCTTACCAAGGCGCCTTGAAAAAGAATGATTGGTGAATCTCCATATTTAAACAAATCTAGATGACGCTATGCGGACACTAAAAATCTCATTACACGACGATTTTTGTCAGAACGTTTTAATTTGTGATTCCCAGTGTAAGAAGGTGGTCGGGCGGATTGGAGAACCAATCAGTGACCTGAATATTTCATGCCCTCTGCGAATTGGCTGCTGTAATTTCGTATCCACGACCCTTCTTCAGCATTGTCTCAACTTGAGATATCTTTTTTGCACGCTTCCAACACTGGCATTTCATTAGCCACTTACATGCGTTTACAGACCGGCTTCCGCCATAAATAGTGATTTCCTCTTAATACTGTGTCTTGTAGCGAATGGTATGTAACGGCCTTCATTTCAAAACATTTTCATCAGAATAAAGGACCAGACCTATCGTTTGAAGTTAACTTCTGGGTTCACATGCATGATTAGCGGAGAGTATTCTTAAACTCACACACTTTCACCTTCAGGGTTAATGAACTGCGTCCTGGCTTGGATAGAGGTTGGAGCAAAAGGAATGTTAAGGCGAGACTGCAACGTTTTCAATTGGCCCTAACCCAACTCAACTCTCCATACTAGCGATTTAGATGTCATCAATCGATGCCAGCGAACGCCACACAATATGACGACACCCATAAAACGCAGTGCTCACTGATTAGTATTTGCGCGGTATCTCATGCAACTTTTACCCGGTGACTCATTGGTATGGGATAGTGCTCTAATAAAAATGACGTCATAGCAGGACCACAGTTTCATTTAACATAACACAAATTATTTTTTATGTAACGAAGCTCAATTTATTTATGAAATAAATAGGATTCAGTCACCCATTTATCTGCAAATTAAATCAAAATTATTATTACTCTTCGGGCTATTAATGTAATGCAGAATGAGATACACAACTTAACTAAACACACCAGAGAATAGAGGTAAGAGAGTGTGACATTACAATCACTGTTTTGACTAAGAAATAATCCTTCCAACGAAGTAAATACCTGAATGTCTAATTTTAATACTAAATCATCCGAAAATTTTGCTTTTACCTTTCTGAATGAGGAAGACGGAACAACTTTTTAGGTGTATAAGTTCATTTACGCCTCGTCAACGTCGATGTGATTAGAGGCGAGAAAGGACTTGGGGCAAGGAACAGAGAAGAGTTCGGCCATGTCCTTTGATAGTAGGTCCCATGGAAGAAGAGAAATTATCTTCGTTTCAGATAACTTTGGCCTTACCCTCATAGCAATCGATAGTGAGATGAATGAATCCCATTTTTTTTAAAAGGATGAAGGCTTTCATATAAATATACCGAACTTTATGCTGGGTACCTACCAGTGACATTCAAGCCGATGGTGCAATATGCTTTAAAGCCATGATTTCCACAGACCAGCGTTGTAACAGAGCTCCGCATCCGCAAGTGCGGAACTTCCATATGAAGTCGTACCTCCGCTTCCACCTCCGCATACAAAATTTTTAAAGCGAAAGTTTAACGGAAGTTTTGTTTTCGTTACAATATGGTTATACATATATATCTAATAAATTCCTTCTTATACAAAATTCGGCTCACCGTCGATTAATTAATACAACTATGGTTGTTTTTCTCTTACGGTATTGAAATAAGAGTAGCAATGAGTTGAACGGTGTTGTTTTCTAAGCGACGAATTACAAGTTTGAAGTAGCATGCAAAGTAAAGCGGGCCATTCACAGGCCATCTTGTAGTACTCCAAGTAGGACAACCGTTGGATGCGCTCGCCCATTCATGTCCCTCCATGAGTACAACAAGATGTTCCAACCAGCACTCTTCACCCGTACTTAATCGTGCCGTGCCACACCAATGTCCTCGTCACACACTATTTTTTTTTTTTACATTCTGTATGATTATTTTCTTATTCGCCGTTTCCAACGCAATAGGCTGTTGGTTGCAGAGACCCGTTTCGGTTGGCCTGGGAGACAAAAAAATCCAACACTTCCCATATGTAGTCCTACAACCCTATTCATGGTCCAACAAGAGTACTACATAGGCATATCGGATCATCGTAGGTCTTAAAAGTTAGACTGTGACTGGACCGCTAGAGTGATGGATAGGTGGAAGGCCGGCGCGGTGATGTGCGGTGACGTGCTCGAATGACTTGAGCAGCGTACAACGCCAAGATCATATGACTAAGATTGTTTTGTTGGAGCATGTACAGTTAGGTATTTAATTTAATTTTTATGCTGCTGTAAACCCAATTAATATTAATCTGGCAGTATTAATATGGATGTGTGTGATGCTTATGAAAAATGTACAATTCGTGATGAAAAATATACTTATGCTGATTTTAAGTTTATCTTTAGTAAAAAATTAAATTATAAGTTTATAGTACTTCCACTAAACCTCTTGTAACAGCCCTCAAACCTAGACTTTAAATGGAATTGTATTTTATGAAGGGTTTGTAGCAAGTTAGAGTTAGATTGAATATGATTTTGTATGTTTGTCTTGCAATTTACTGTAAATCGGAGTAGAAATACTTCGTTTTACGAAAATAAATTATGCAAATACTTTTTAATATGTTTAAGGACAGAAATTGAATAAATATTTTTATTCCAAGTAGTATTAAGGTGAGCTACGATTTACGACAGTTTAAAATGATTTATGTGTATAATTTCGTGTTTAAATATCTTTGATTTTCATTTCGTAATGATTGTAAATGATTATGTATTAATTTTGATTGTTTTTAATACAGTTTTAATTGTTTAAGTATTGTTAAAGTTCGAGAAATATCTGAGGGAAGCCTTTGTAATCTTCTGGAATGTTCTATGAAACTGATATAAAGCGAACAGCAGAGACTCAAAAAACAATTTTTTGTGTTGACCTGTTTTACGTGTATGGCAGTATTGTCTTTGAAAGGAGTATTGAATGTAATCGCTGGAACTTGTGTTTACATGTGACCAGTATCTTTGAAGTCCGATGCTTTACGTGAAATAAAAACAAGTTAAATTTTAAACTGTATCGTGGACTAATTATTTCATATATAATAACCCACAAGACACCTAATACTCTGTTCCAAGCATTGAACCTCCGCATCTGTATTCACATACGCAAAGATAACCTCAGTTTCAAACCCACCACAGACGAACCAGAAAGTACGTTTGGAAACTGAAAGCAGTACAACACTACCTCCACTTTTTCGTAATGTGAAAAAGAAGGAGCCTCTGAAATTACCGCAGGGGAGAAGATTTAGAGAGGCCGCCATATATCAACATTTCGTTCTACTTTAGCGAAACTTAAAATCGGCCATTAATATCCATGTCGCCTGCGATTCTGCTGTTTGTGCGTGGAAGAGATGACCTTTCGCTGGTTAGCGACAGCGTTTCAGGCACCTTGCAGACGTTGCCAAGATTTATGTACACACTGCGGGGTCACAGTTCACACCTGTGGAGTTATAGCGCGGTGCGTTTATTAGTCGTTTGAACTGAAATAATATATCTCAAGCAGATGTGGTTGTCTGCTGGCAACGTTAAATGAGTCGGTAGTCTGTGCTGGGAGAAACTAACGTGAGCGTGAAATGAACTGCTGTCCGTAGGGCCGTATTTCAGTCTCTTACCGCCTGTTACTTTGTGGTGTCTAATTTCAAAATGTGACAAACAAGTTCTTACCTAGCAGACAGATGTTTGAAATATCGTCCTGCACGAACACTGTGATTAATAGTGACAAGTCTCCCGCCACATAACGTTTACATGATGCTTTTGAGTACTCTTCTAAAGTTAATTGCTCGCCGTTGAATTACCCTTCAGAAGTAGCTTCTGTTAATGGAGGAATGAATATAATTTTATTCTAATCAATAATTTCTAATGTGAAAAATAAATTTATACAACACTAGGTGACCCATACGAAAATTTCGCGATTACGATGAATAGTAAGATTGGTAGTTCGTAATAGGACGAAAGAAGAACCTATTCATTTGTATCAATCGTTTATTTGTTTACTATAACAGGTACTTAACAAAATTCGACGCCAGTGAAGCAGTTTATTAATATCTCTGTGATACGTGCTTCTGCTATCTAGCGGATTGGAACTAAACTATCTCATAGGCACCAATTTCAAAGTTGTTACACTTGTCCTTCAAGGGTCAAATTCCGAAAAATTCCATTCTTAAGATATGACGTGACAAAAGCAGAGACATTAATCTTTAAAATGATACCTCATTTATGTATTTCGGTTGGATATCAAGGGAGATATATGGCTCGTGATAAAAAAAAAAATAAGTTATGGGAATAATTATAGTTTTCCCCTTTAAGGGTCAAATACAGAAAAATTGCTTTCTAGAGACATGATTTAACCAAAGCATAGACGTTAATCTTTAAAATGATACCTCGTTTATCCATATCAGTTATATATCAATGAAGATAAATAGCTCGTAACAAAAAAATACGTTATAATAATAATGATACTTTTGTCTTTCAACCGTAAAATTCCAAAAAATTGTTTTCTTAAAATATTTGTGATCACAGCAGAGACCTTAACCTTTAAAATGATAACTCATTTATCTATTTCAGTTAGATATGAATGGAGATAAACGGCTCGTGACACAAAAATGCTTAGTAGAAATATTGATGCTTTTTTTCCTTTATGGATCGAACTCCAAAAATTCATTTCTTAATATATGGTGTCACCAAAAGCGAGGATCTTAATTTTTAAAATGATACTTCATTTATCTATTCGATTAGGAATGCGGAAGATAAATGGTTCGTGGCCCAAAAAACAGCATTTTAGAAACATTGACATATTTGCCCTTTAAGCTTTGAATTTGGAAAAAAATACTTTCTTAAATTATGATGTGTCCAAAGGGATACCTTAAGCTTTAAAGTGAAACCTCATTTAATGATTTCGCTTAGGCTTGAATAAAAAAAAAAATCTTTTAGAAATAATATATATGATAAATGATTCATGATTCAGTGGTTACTAAGTAATAAAAATATTAGGTTTGTTTTACACCTGCCAGTTTTACTGAATGCGTTAAATCGAATCACCTTAGAATGGATCGGGAAGGTACAAAGGGACGAGTTTCGTGTCCTGGTATCTACGTATCGGTTATCCTGGTTGTGGCTTTTATGCGGTTTCTGGCAATTATCTAGGTTAATGCTGGGATGGACCACAATCTCGCCCTCATAAAACTACTCATTTTACAAACAAAAATACAGTTATTATTCAAAATACCAAAAGTTACACCTTTCACCGACGTGGCAACACAGATTTTTTCTCTTATAGGATTAAGTACGCAGATTCTAAGAAACGTTATATATATATAAATATATATCGTCTGTTTTTTCGTTACCATCTGTGTTATATTAAGACATTATGAAAATACAGTTAGATTTAGCTTCTAAAGTGAAGAGGATCTTAAGAAAATTTTGAAAACAATGGGAAGGAGTACAATATGAAAATTAATAAAGAGAAGACGAAAGTCAAGGTATGTGGGAAAGAAAAAAACTCGAAAATTAAAATTAATGGAGAAGCATTGGAGGATGTGCGGGATTTCTGCTACCTGGGAAGTAAAATCACAACAGATGGAAGAAGCAAGAATGAGATAAAGTGCAACGATTGCACAAGCAAAAATAGCGATCAACAAAAAGAAACAAATTTTTACAACATAAAATATCAGCTGGACAACGAGGAAAATACTATTGAAAGCTTATATCTGGAGTATAGCCCTGTATGAATGTGAGACCTGGACAGTTGGTACAGAAGAGAAAAGAAGATCAATTTCGTTTGAGGAATGGTGCTGCAGAAGGATGCTAAACATTAACTGGAGGGATAAGATTACTAATGAGGAAATTTTTGAGAAGGTGGGGAGTATAACTCTATAAGGAAGAGCATAAAAACGCCGAGGAGAATATTAATTGGACATATCTTAAGACATGAGAGCTTATTAAAAACAATAAAGGAGGGAATGGTAGAAGGGAAGAGATATCGAGGAAGATCACGTTTGAAATACATCCAGCAGATAAAGGAAGATATTGGCTGTAGAAGATAAGTAGATATGAAGAGGAGGACAGAGAGTAGAGCTGAATGAAAGACTACCACAGACCAATCCCAGGATTGACTACTGTAGAAGAAGAAGAAGCTTCTAAAATCCGTAGCACACATCGATCAAATTAAATTTTCGTAATTTGGAGATAAAAACTAACGTAACTTTTTCGGTTAGACCAAGCGTTAGGTCTCACACTGAGAATCTCAGTGAAGATAGTCTCTCTGCAATCTTCGCTTATTAAAGAGACAGTAGTTCAGATATTGATACTGTGTTTAAATAAACAGCTTCCTGAAATCTTTTGTAACTCGACTTCAGTAATAGGAGGTGTTTAAAAAGCTTAGTGCTATGTCCTTCCGTTAACTGTGCGTGATGAAAATTCTCAGGTAGATCAACAAGACTGTACGGAAGACTCACTTTCAGGAGCTTTAACTGACGGGGGAAGGTAATAAAGTATTGGTATTGGTTTTGACAAGAGACAACTTTGCCGGAAGGCTATAGTACAAATCATGAACATCAGCGCCATAAGGTAGAGCTGCGATGGTGTACGTTCTCAAATTCTTAAAAGGAACTTTGTATTGTCTTAAGTCAACTCAAGTCAGCCTTGCAGGTTAAGTTAATTTTTTTTGCCATTAGAGTCGAGATGGAATTGAGGATAAAGGTACGAGAAGTAATTCGGCCACGGCCTTATGGAGAAAGCATCCCGGCACTCACCTGGAATAATTTGGAGAAACCACGATAAAACCAAATCTGAATATCCGAACGGGGATTCGAACAAGTGTCCTTTCGAATGCGAAACCAGAGCGTTAACCGCTCACCTGCCATGCTCGGTTTGCAGGTTGTAGTTTACCGGGTTAACCAATCGGTATTATTGAGACGAGTAGTGCCAATGTGGTGATGTCTATCAGTTTAGAACTACCCGTTTGTAATGGACATCTTCTATTGAGTGACTGTACTGGTGGAACCGACACTCAGACATCGAATTAATTGAAAAATCGTAGCTGCATGATGGTGTTAAATAATGGGATGATTTTATCAAGCCTGCTAGATGGGCAGTAACGTTTGGGCTTGGTATTCTGGAGAAGCCGGTTTCTAATCCCCGTCGAATCATTATTTCGTTTTTCCATGGTTTACTGAAACCAATCTAGGTAATAGTCGCGGTGGTTTCATCAAAAAGCGGTGGCCATTTTATTTCCCGTTCCTTGCCCCTAGTTTTTGACTTAAATACGTCTTCAAAATTGATACCGTTTGGCATCACAGATTTTCCATTTTGAAATGACCGAACGAAAAACAACGAGGCAAAAAGCATTAGATGTGACTGGTCGGGTAGCGAAACGGCGATTCAGGGTTCATCGCTGCTCATTTGCGATGTGATTGCTCCAGGGAATATTAATCTTATATATTTAAGTGAGAAATTCTTGTATAAATACGTATATATGTTATCTCTGAAACAGCTCCAAAAAAGCATTTCTTTAGTTTGGTATTTCGAAAACGGCTTTAACCTCATTTCGTAGGTACCATAAATCCTACTGATGTTAGTTAAGGTTATCTCTGGTTTTAGGAAGGAAATTTGCACTTTAAATGTCTACGAAACCTTAAAGAAGAACGTTTAACTTTAATCAAACATCACGCAAAAACTTGCAAATTGAACAGAAATCGATAAATGCCGAGTGAAGATCGGCCACCCTGGTACTGTAATACGAGTAGAAGAACGTTCTGAGCCAAACTGGCTCCGCCGACAAAGGTCTTGGTTTTCATTCCCGTCGAGCACACTCATCATGCGGTGACGTCGAGGTTAACGACGGACTGAATAGTGAGAGTGGTTTCCAGGAGAGTTCGCTTTTATGTAACAAAGTGGCTTTAAGTAACCAGCAGTGAAACATTAACCCGACCTGTGAATCAGCGCATCAACTTTCTAGTAACTCAACCGTCAGGTAGGAAAAACCTCTCTCTCGAAATATCAGATAAATCTTCCTCTGTGTGGACATAGTAGGTACGCTGTGAACGCGTTTACTGCAGGTCAAACCATGATACAGCCGGGAAGAATGACAGGTATCCAAATGTTTTAATCATTTATTAAAACTAATAGAAAATAAGGGAAAGGAAGAAGTTTGATGCGCTTTTCTCGTGGTATTCAGAGAATACATAAAAATTGTTACACTTTCTACAGTTAAAATTTTGGATTCGTTTCGTAATATTGGATGAGAAGTTTCTTTCATACGAAAATCTGTAATCAATGAAAAAATTAATTAAAAAAATATAATTAAAAAAATTTGAAATTTCATATGCACGATTTTCAAAATACACGTATGTCAAATCTAATAAACATTTTTGGTCGAGTAACATTACGTATTTTGCAGTATTTTTACACAGGTACACAACTGAACAACATTTTCGTCTTCTGACTTCGTACCCTGTGCATTGCTTCCGTATATGTAGCACTACATAGCTGGTTTGCCTTATTACTTATACAATCACGCTTACAATTAATAAGAAGTACTGAATGAAATCTATGTTTGTTTCTATCGTTGGAAGATGTACCGATTAAAGTGATATCTTTACTGTGATAAATGTTACATTTCAAACAGTCATTAAAATTTAAATGTTCTGTATAGCCATCTAACTTGATAGTTAAATTACATGTATGTGTGTTCAGTTGGACCAACCAGAATTCGAGTGGTTTGAATCTGTTTTGGATGTGTACACATTGTGTTATAACTAGGGTTGTTAGCCCTAGGAGCCACAGTTTAAAGTGGAATCTGAATCAAGGAAGCGTTCTGACGTATTTCACATTACACAGCAAGTTGTGCCATAGGGGAAGGTCGGATTAATGGGCTTCTGAAAATTCCTGCCCATACAGGGATTCGAACCGGGAACCTTTCAATCTCAAATCAGACTCCTTAACTACTGAAACCGAACGTTGTGGATGAGCGGTTAACGCTCTGGCCTCGTGTTCGGGAGGCATCCGGTTAGAATCACCGTCCGGGTATCCAGATTTGCTTTTTTCATCATCTTCATCATTAGATGTTTCCGCTTTGTGGATCATCCTGCACATCCTCTTCCAAGTCTGGCGGTCTTTCCGAGCTTTTTCCTCCATCACTTTCCTCCGAACCACTATCTTAGCCTTTACATCTTTCTTCACTAGTACCATTCATCTTGCCCGAGGTCTTACAACTGGTTTCCTTCACTTCCCGTTGTTCAGCAGTGTTACTTTCAGCATCCTCTCCTCCTAAATCCTCATAACATGTCCAAACCACTGCAGTCTTTTCCTCCTTAACATTTCTTCTAATGCTTCCACTTGTAGTCTCACCCTAATGTTTTCATTTCAAATTTTGTGTTTCCTCGTGACATTCTCTATTCCTCTCAGAAACCTCATCTCTGCCTGAAATCTGCTAATATCTCTTTTCGCCCAAGTCCATGTTTCAGAACCGTAAGTCAGTATGGGCTGGTAGTATAATTTACAGAGCAGAATTTTTGCATCCTTCGCTATGTTCAGCTCCAGATAACATTCTTTATCTGCTGATACAAATGTCCACTCTTCCTTCCTCTCTGACATATTTCTTCCTCCATCTTTCAATAGGTAGTTACCTTGCTTCCCAGATACACAAATGATTCTACCCATTCCAATTTTTTGCCATCGAGTAACACATCCTTCGAAGGGCCGGTGTTTCTTGTTATCTTCATTATTTTGGTCTTTTCCACACTGCTCTCCAGGCCATGTTTACCCATTGCAGTCCACCATTTCCGTAATCTTCATGGTTTTGTGGTTCCCCCAAATCACACCAGGCGAATGCCGGGATGCTTCTTTCAAAAGGTCATGCCGAATTCCTTCCCGTTACTTGTCCCCAGTCCCCTCCCGCCTCTAATTACCCTCGAAACAACAACACACTGAACCACCTGTCCACTGTATACTATTTCGATTGAATAATTCCAAAAATTTTAAACGTACATCAGTTTTAATTTGGGACCTTCAAAATATAACTGGCGTATATCTATAAATTTCCTCTCTGTGTTATTTCACTGCTTGCGATTAGGCTGTCACGGCAGCTCCGCAGTGGCGTCAGCTGCTCGTTACAGCGTATGCGTTGCTGGGAGTGCGTAGCTCCTATTCCGGGCCGAAGCTCTCGAGTTGGCGATTCTCAAGTGCCCGCAGGCCGGCTATGTCTGTCGCTCTCAGAGGACGGACGTGGCCGACCAGAATAGACGCCCATCTCTCGACAGAGGGGCAGCCTGCAGGCTTCGCTTCAACCACTGTGGCGGCACCGGCAGTGACATACACTCATGTTGATGGCGATGTGACTAACACTGTCCGAATGTAACCGCTAAACTAAGTACTATTTAGTAACCGGAATAACAACCCAGCCACAAGGCAAATATCACTAATTGTAATAGCTCTGATGTCACAATCAAAACTGAGGAACATTTTGCGCTCTTTAAAGGATGACCTTGTCCTTCGCACACCGGAAGTTTATAGCATTCTGTGTGAAAACGGAAAGAAGTATATCGGCCAGACCGTACGGTGTGTTCGGAACATGGCTGACATATTCACCTGGGCCAAAAGAACAAATCCACGGTGGCGGAACATAGTTTGGAACAAGGTCATGGATTTGAATTCGAATCAACCAAGGTACTGGCACATGTGAGAGGTTTCTGGGACAGCGTCATTACAGAAGTGTTTGAAATTCGCCTCGTGTCTGATCTGGTTAACCGGGATTGTGGTTTCCGACTAAATGATGCGTGGATACCTAATATTGAGGCTGCTAGTCAACAACGTTCTGTGTTTTGTGCTCTACGGTCGTCTAATGACGTCTGAGATGCTACTAGGCAATGTAACAAAGTCTGTCCTTGCCATACCAGTTTTTAAACAACGCGCTCCAGGCAAACAAAGTCTTTCGACTACACTTGAAGATGGCGACGGAGGTTTATGTCGCCGAAATATTGTGTATAAATAATAGTATTAGTCGGTTGGTTTACCGAGAAACATTCATAAATATAATACGCCGTGAAATACTGCGTTCATTTATAACTATGATACTGTCTTGTGATGTTACACTTTATCGCAGAATGATTTGGCAAAATTATTTATCTAAAACTGTGTTTCTTTGGCAGAACGTCAAGTGCAATGCAACATATATTAAAATGGAAATGTACACAAACAGCTAAATCATTGATAATTTTATTTGATATTAAAAATAAGTATTCCCGCCAGTGTGGCTAATACGGCGCACACTGGATCGGGGAGTTACAAAGAGACCAGCTTCCAGTCCTAATACCCGCGTTTCGCCTAGTAAACTACACATTTCACAAACAAAAACACACTAATCATACAGAACATAAGACCTCACATGTTTCGCAGATAGATGGAAATACAGATTTTCCTGCTCTAGGTTAAGAACACCGAGATTAACAAACCTGTTTTGAATTTGATGTCCTTCCTCCTCTCTCATGATTCACACTGGCAGCCTGTATCAAACTGGATGCCGGTGGCACATGGGCTGTAGTTGGCCGTATCGAAGGAAAACAGTTGGTGATCTCATTTGTTCTGCATTTAAAACATACCATCCGATTTATTTAAGAAATTAATTGTACTATATCAAAGAATAATTAATTACGCGTTGCTTTGTTACGTATTTGTTGCATTGAGCCTGAGCTAAATATCAAGAGCTTCACATGGTAAATTTTAATAGTGAAACCTAACCTAAAGTTAACGTGTGAATACTGCGCTGCTAATGTACGACAGTTGCCCTTACCACTACCGGAGTTTAAGCGTTAAATACCAATTTGAAGTTTGCTGGGATTGAGTTACGACGTTATCCATCTTTCATTCAATAAAAGCAACCGGAAACACTCTATGTCTGGATAGGCAAAAGCTGATACACAAACAGAGAATTTTGTAAACCAAAGTACCTTTCTAGAACTCGGAAATAGAACAGGGAAAATAGCAGAAACGGGAGAAGAGAAGAATGGTCCACATAAATAATTAACGCACTGCTTGGCGAAAATCAAATACTAACAATGGCCCGAAAAATCAAAGAAATTGTGTCAACACTGAACCCCCCTAAATCACATGGAACCAACTAGATCACCAACCTTCATGTCAAGAATCTGCCAGCGAAAGCAATTGTCTTACTAACTAGAATTTTCATTGCTTTTCTGTTAAACATTTATGTTCCGGAATGGTGAAGATCAGCTAAAATTGTAGGAATCCCGAAAGATGGTAAAGATCTTATACTTACACAATGCTACAGGTTTACTAGTCTCCTGTCCTCGGTATCAAAGGTTTCAGAAAAGTTACAACCACGAAGATTATTAGAAAAGTCGTGCCAGACGTAAATTATTCTATCTGAGCAATATGGTTTCCAGATCTACAACCTACCACTTACGGAAGACTTCCTTAATTTTAACACTAGGAGGCCGTCGGCTTTAGTTTTTCTATAAATACAAAAAAGTATTCGACAGAGTTTGCATGTCGAACTTAATGGGTAAACTACGAACGAAAACACCGACGTAAAACAGATAGCAAACATTTTTACAAATTACCTAGCTCAGGTTTTCCTTACACTCAAGGCCATAATACAAAACATGCAACGAGAAAACTCATGGATATTATGCAACGGTGATATCTTTCAGACCTTTAATGTTACCGAAACGCAGAGTTAGTTTGGTTTTAATCAATATTGATAGCAAATCTAAAGCCACTTTATAAATGGGATGTTAAAGGAATGGATGTATGTATTTTTGATTCCTTCGTTTGCTGATTTACATTTTTTCAAAGGCTCATATGAAATGAAATAATATAATGCTGATAAGTTTAATCAAATTATATTCCAGAATGAAGTTCGATAACACCTTTATTTCTTCCATTTAGGTAAGTAACATTGTGTTTTCGACATGCTGTGCTTCACGGGAGCATGTTTACATTCGGTTATGGGGAGTCTCGCTGGTTGCCTAGCGTACTGGCGTTTGAGAGCGGATGTCTAGAGATTTTTTTTTATTTTTTTTTTTTTAAATTTATTTGGCCTTTAGCCATGCTGGCCATTTAGCCATTACCAAGTGTACAAGCTTTTATTACATTGTTTGTCTATTACATATGTAACATTTTGCACATCGTAGCAGTAAATCTTAATATACATTGTCTCTGTAGGTTATCCGTATTTCATAGTACCTTACACACATTAAAAGCCAGAACTAATACATTTACGTAATACGCTGGGTGCATAAGGTAGTAACTTTGTCTGGCACATACATACCTTAAAATGGACGATTTGATATTACATTACACACATTGAAATATTGAGTTTGGCAAAAAATCGATTTACAAGGTTCATATATACATGAAATGTTAGGATATGTTACATCTGATTATACAGTTAATTATTGTTCCTTTGTTTGGCATATAGGCCTACATACATTAAAATAGTCCATTTGATATTACATTATATACATTAAAATATTAAGTTTAGAAAAAAGTAATACAAATTAATAAAAAATAAAATTATTTACAAAGACTCATATATATATGAAATGTAAGGATATGTTACACTTGATTATACAGTTGATTATTGTTACAGTTCTCGTTTGATTTGCCGTAAAAATGAGTACATGATGAAGAAGATTTTAAATCTGTTTGTATTTAGTAAGTCTTCAACACTTGCCGGGAGTTGCTGTCCTGCTTGCACCAAGTGCTTGATGAGGTTGTCAGAGGCTTGTTTGTTAAATGGGCAACCAAAGAATATATGATTAGCGTCTTCAACGTGTCCGCACTGGCAGTACGGTTCCTCTACCACACCGATTCTACATAAGTGCTTCTTGAGGCGGCAATGTCCGAATTTAAGCCGAAAAATTGTGATATATAGGCTTCTAGGACACCGGATGTTCTGAAACCATGGCCGTTTTGTAACTTCAGAATGTATCCTTGCGTAGTGTTTACCTTTCGTAGCAGATGTATATCTCCATTCAACGTCCCAATCTTTGTATAATTTTTCCTTTATTGTCACAATCAGGTCCGAAGTAGGTATCTTACGGTGTATAGTTACCCCGGTCTCAGTTGCTTGTTTTGCCAGCTGGTCGGCTATTTCGTTGCCCCTGCACCCATCATGGCCTCTCACAAAGGAAAGTACTACTAATTTATTACTTTGTTCCAGGTCTATGATTGATTTAATAATTTCGTATATGATCGGGTTGTTGCTTTGGTTTATGTGATGATTTTTTAATGACGTTAAGGCAGAGAGTGAATCAGATAGTATGATAATGTTACTATCTGGTAAGCTCCCGGCATATCTAAGTGCTTCTAATATTGCTATCAAGTTCCGCTGTCATAATAGAGCATTCTTTAGGCAGTTGGAAAGTGCCCTGTTCCATGCTATCAAGGTTGATGTATGCACAACCAGCATAACTGTTGTTCTTAGACCCATCTGTATATATGATTCCAGCCGGAAGCCATTTGTTCAATTTTTCTAGGTATGTCTGTTTGTAGGGGCTCTGTTGCGTTGTTTGACCAAAAACTGTAATTTCTTTACATGTATGCCATAATGGAGCCTCATAGCAGTATAGTTGTTCACTCTTGTTGGCTTTATCGTATAGTGATTTGGTTTCCAGATACGCTGAAGCTAGCGGTGGCAGTCGTCTGTTTTTCCAATTATCCTTTTGTTAGGCAGTCTATGGATAAGTTGTGTATGGAATTATATAATTTACTGGTCGTCAACTGACTCTGTTTCAGTAAAAATTTTGAACTTAGGTAGGATCTACGTAGGTGCAGAGGAGGTTCCCCTGCTTCTGCGCATAGTGCATTTATGGGCGTAGATTTCATTGCCCCTAGGCAGGTGCGTAGTACCATGTATTGTAGTACATCAAGCTTCGCTTAAGGCCGTTGGGAGGCCGCACCATAACAAATACACCCATAGTCAAAATGTGGACGGACCAGGGCTCTATATAGAGTTAGTGCTATTTGTGGACTTGACTTGCTCCCCACTTTAGTCCTGTTACTAGCTCTTATAAGGTTGTTCCTTGAGCAGACTTTTTTTTCTATTTGTTTGATGTGTTCAACACCATTTGAGTTTATTATCTATTATAAGGCCTAGATATTTCAAGCTATTCTTAACTGGGAGCTGGTATGGTCCAAGAGTCATGCGGATCATTGGAGGAATCCTGTGTCGTGTAAATATGCAGACTGAGCTTTTATCTATTGAGATCTCCTGTCCATTGTCTGACAGCCATTGTACTAGTTTACACATCGCTTCGTTTAATATGGCTTGGCATCTTTCGATGCTTGTGCCTATTGTATACAGGCAGATGTCGTCCGCATATTGAAGTATTATGACGGAAGGTGGCATTATTTTGTGTAGGTCAGTTGTGTATATATTAAAGAGTAACGGAGACAAAACTGATCCTTGAGGTACCCCTTGGCTACACTTTCTTGGACCTAGAGTAATTGTTTTCCACTTGGCTACTAACCATCTATTTGTAATCATAGCTAGCAGCCTCGCTGTAAAGGGGCCCGGCACGCCATTCTCTTTTAATTTTTTTCCCAAGGTCGATGCAGAAACTTTATCATAGGGCAGATGTTAGGTCAGTGAAAATGGCAACCATGTATTTATTGTCTGTAAGGCACGATTGAATATCTGTAACAAGGTGTGCTAATATGTCATTCGTGCCTTTCCCTCTCCGAAAGCCGTATTGAGGATGCGGCAGCAATTTATTATGTTCGAACCACCATTCGAGTCTATGCTTTACCATTCTTTCGAGAATTTTGAACACACAAGATAAGAGGGATATGGGTCTATATGCTGAGGCACATTCAGTTTCCTTTCCTGGCTTTTTATAATAATTATTCTGGCCGTCTTCAAAGGTGGTATCTCGCTTTTTTCAGCCCAAATACGATTAATGAGGTCGAGCAGGTATGCTTTCCCGTTGGCAGGGGAGTAGGCGGAGCATGGGGTAGTGTATGTTATCCGGCCAGGAGCTGATGATTTGCCAAAGGAGAGTGCTCTGCTGAGCTCTTCACTCCTGAAAGGTTGACATAGGATGTGCTCTGTATTTTCCTGTACGTTTAGGGGTTGAGGGTCCACATAAGGTGGTGTTATGTTTTCTAATATCTCAGTCAGAATATTCAGTGGTGGTGTCCGCTCTGGCACCCTCGCTTCCTTTATATTTTTCAGCCTTCGTATTTTCATCCACACTTCTTTGGTCGGCGTGTTGAGACTCAGTTTTGAGCAGTAGTCTTCCCAGTTTTTCTTCTTCTTCTTTCTCAGGAGTTTTTTTGTTTTCGCACATGCCCTTTTGCATTCAATATAATTGCTCATTGTGAGGTGTTGCCTGTAATTTTTGACAGCTTTCTTTCTTTCTTTTATTGCATCGTCACATTCCTGGTCCCACCATTCAACTGGTGTTGTGTTGATTACATAGTTTTGTTTTTGTTTTGGAATGCTGGAGCCTGCGGCTTTTTCAATGCAATCTATGAAGGCTTTATAATCATTTTGTATGTCGTCTGTAGGTTTGTAATGAGAAAATGCAGCTTCTGCTTCCTGTTGGTATTTTTCCCAGTTCGCCCGCTTGATACTCCATTTGTAGTGCGAAAAGATAGTTTGCCCTATCAGCTTAGTGCAGGGGAGCTTCAGCAGAATCGGGAAATGATCCGAGCCCAGAGTATCTTCTATGATTTCCCATGTTAGGTGTGGGGCAATAGTCGCCGATGCTAATGATATGTCAACAGATGATTGTTGTTGTGATGGTCTATTGATTCGAGTAGCAGAGCCATCGTTTAGTACAACTAGTTCCTCCATTACTTCCACAATTAGTCGCCCGTTACGATCGTCATATGTACTTCCCCATAAGGAATGATGGGCATTTAAGTCACCAAGGAGCAGAATTGGTTCTTCTAGATGTCTTTTTAGTATTTCCAACTCAGATCTTTTTAATGCTGGTTTGTTTGGTGACCTGTATACAGATACTACCGTCATATATTCGTCTTTAAAGAGGATCCGTGCTGCACAAACTTCGAAAGACAGATTAGTAGGCGTAATGTTTTATGGGCTGGAATGGGATTGATTTCCGTATCAATAGGGCAGTGCCGCCATAACCGTCCGCCTCTGTCTGCTCGCACGATATTATAGTTTTGAAAAAGGAAAGATTCTCCTGGTTTCAACCAAGTTTCTGAGATCGCACTTACTGAGATTTTATGGGCCAGCATATATTGCATCAGACTTAATTTATTGGCTTTGATTGAGCGCGCATTCCATTGTAAGATTCCGAGTTCTTTGATTGCAATTTTTCCATTCGTTTGGGGATTATTATGTGGTATGTTATTTTGGTACATGGAATCTAAGCCTCCAGTAACGGGTATCGAATGCGGTTCTTGTGTTCTCAGTTGAACCCATTGGTGAGTGTTTGTTGTATAAGCTGTTTGATACTTGGAGCGAATTGCAGTGGATCGATCTGTTGGTTACCGACATACTGGTTTAAGATATTCATTATGATTTCGATCATTTTGAATGTGAAGATATCAGCTGTGCTTGCGCTTTGTACAGTGCTGTGAGGTTGGGGTGGGTATGGGTTGTACGCAATTGGTTGTATTATTCCTGTTGTTAGGGATCCAATAATTTTTGTAAGATAGATCCCCTAGAGTGGCTTCCTGCTCTGTAGTGCCTATTATGTCTTTCCGTTAAGGGGGATTCTGCCTGGTTAGTAGGCATTGGATTTATTTGCATGTTTGTTAACATGCCAGGTGGACTGGTGGCCAACTGTGACGTCTGGGTAGGTAGTTCTTGGTGGAGTGGTTGATGTTGTTGTTGTGATGTCCCTACAGGCATTGTGGCAATATTTAAGTTATCCTGTATGGGGGTTCTTTGCTCGTAACATTCCGAATTTACGACCGTGGTTTGGGTGGTTGCGGCCGGTCTTGCTAGTACACCGGCATACGTACCGGCGTTGATCTTTCTAATGGCTTGTTTATAGTCTAGGTTCTCGTACGCCATTAACTGTTTGATTCTTCTTTGTTTTTCATATTCAGGACATCTTTTTTCATTAGATTGGTGGCCACTATTACAATAGATACAAATGGGGTTGTTTTGGTTACAACAATCTTTGTCGTCGTGTGCACCAGCAGAGAATACACATCTTTTTTTACTTCTGCATTGCTTGCTCAGGTGGCCATAGCGCAGGCAGTTAAAGCATTGCATAACAGGTTTTATATATGGTTCGACTGGACAGCGGACGCCGTGTATGTAAACATAGTTGGGCCGTCTTTGCGATTTGAAAGTTATCAGGCAAACTGGAAGTGGGATTGTTGTAGGTTGACCGTTTGCTACCATTTTCTTAGCAAATCGTTTAACGTTTATCACCCTGTATTCACATCGCGCTACCGCTTTAATTTCATCTTCCGATAATTCTGTCATTACGTTTCTAATGATGCCTTGTTGTGTGGTGCACGAGTGTGGGATATACGCCTGCAAACCGTTCTGCTTCCAGACTGAGCTTTGAATCATAGAATTGGCTGCTATTACCGATTTCACCTCAATTTTGACACGGTTACGGCCTGCTGTAGTTATCTGTAATATTTGATTATTTGTATCACGGCGGAGGGAGTTAATGAGGCGACCTATAGCCATTGGATGCAGTCTACTGATGTTTTTATCGACACTTTCTACAATCACATAATAGGGCCCCAGGTCATAGTTTTCATATATCACTGGCGTTGCGCTATTTACCTGATGATCATGGCTGACTGTTGTGGTTGTAGTCTGGTTTTGCTGTGTGTTGCTAGCTGGTGACGTCTCCATACTGATGTCTGTAGGTTTCGGCTGCTCTGCTGTTCTTGGTACTTTGTAGTTGCAGTTGTTGCTGATGTCTTCGATTGTTGGTGTGCTGGGGCGTTTCTGGGCTGCAGGTGGGGTCGTTTCTTCCTCTCCTACAAGTCGTAGTTCCTGTTGTCTCGTTTGGTCAATGGTAAGATTAGCAGCAAAAGATGGTACATTGACGGTTTCGAATGACGATTGAATGATGTTTCTCGTTTCCCTTCCATCTTCACTTGTGTTGTGATGTAGGGATGGCACTTGACTGTCTAAGCTATCTTCTGTTGCAATGTTCACGTTACCTCCATTATATAAAAGTATGTGCGGCGTCGGCTATACCTGTTCGTAGCCGCCTTCACCACACTGGCCACCATACATGGCGGCCAATGTCACTTAACACTTATATTAGTTGTTTCTTGATTATCAATTCACTTTTCTTGTCCACCACACGAAGTTGAAAACTGTTTATGTTGTTGGCACTTGCCGTCGAGTCAACCCGCGATCGCGCACACTACTTCCTCGTATCGGAGGCGATGTTACCCGTACGACGGTCTGCTCACGACTGATGTCTAGAGTTATTCAGGAAAAGGTATTTGTTGTGATTTTCAGTTTGAATAGTAGGCGAAATGCATCTGGCGTCTCACCTATGATCAGCTGGTTCGAGTCCCGATACGGGAGGAAATTTCTGCATCCGGTGTTTGGCCGTCAGGGATCGACATCATACATCATCTATATAGATTATAAATCAAGTTAAATTTACCAATATTATAGGTTCAATCAGAAACTTCTCCATAATACGTAGGCACCTATACGACATTCGTGATGCATCTAATGGGACCATACTGCTTACAAATCTTCTGGCGAAATCTGTAAGAGGCAGTATTAAACTTTAATACGAAATCACATGATTTCCCTTCTAAATTCTCCTACACAACAGCCTAAGCAAACGGCACTTAACCAAACCTGTACACTGCCATCTACCAAAGTTCGTTAAAAAATTTATAGATCAACAAATCCTATCTAAAAAAAATCTATTATTCATGTTATTCCTGTGAGAGAGTGCGGTGTCCACGTGATGCGTCTGGAAATGAGATACAGATGAGAAAAATCATTGCAGAAGTGATGAGAAAATGGTAAGAATATGCTACTTTTATTTTGTTTAATGGCATTCGGCAACGGAGGTCAGACAGCCAGCTCAATGTGATTATCGTAGCTTGCAGTGAATCAGTCATCCAGTATATATATATTGCAGCTTCTAAGTATGGACACCACAGGACGGACAGGACATTCACACGGACACACAACACTTAAACACCCATGCCCTCTGCTGGACTCGAACCGGCGACCTTCGGCACGCGGGGCCAGTGCTCTAGCCCCTACGCTACCGAGGCCAGCTATGCTATTTTTACAGTATTGTTTTCATTTTCTTCACAAACAGAAGTATTATGGGGAAGACTTGTTACGTTTAATAACACGGAATAAGGGATCGGCATTCTTAACGAACGTAAATACATCGCTCGAATGTGATACGTACTGGATAACATAAAGTAGTAAACGATATCAGGGATATTAAACTTTTGTATTTGCTGTCATTAAGATCATTCATTATAACATTTTAAACGAAAAGAGTGCTTCACCTCTGCAGGTCTTGTCAGGCTTGACCACAGTCTGTTTTGGGGCTGGTTATCGGTTTTTTTGTAGCACGGTCAAATCTGTCTGATTCATCTTCTCCGCTAACATCGAGCAAAACGGATAAATAGGTGGCTACCTTTCTCAAGACTGTTCGGTGTCTATCTGTGAACACGCAGACACACACACATAAGTTTCTTCTTTCTTACTATGCCGTACCCAATACCTGCAATAGCCGGTTGATATCGTGGATGTACCCCTCCATGATAACTTTCTTGGGAAGACGAATTGAGGAGGTTTCCTGGTTGATTTGTAGGTGTGTGTTCGTATATGACTATGATAATGTGCGTTTTCAGTATAAAATGTTGTTTAGTTTGTAGTAAAAGAGAGATGAAGGACTGCGAAGATAAAACCCGGTGCCGTCCCATTTAGACCTATTCTCCAGAAAAACACGAAGTGGGCATACAGGCTTAACCTACACATCCAACAGATGAATTGTCATCAACAGTCATAAGTCCTACTCCATAAGAACTGTGGAGAAGTTTGGGATTTAACTCAGGATTATGACGCAAAATCTGGTGATTATATATTGTGCACCTCCTCCTCTCCTACCCTGCCGGTTGAGTCTTGATGATGAAAATTTCTTCAACCACCAGGGCTGAAACTACATAACCAGGTATCCTGCTGGAACAAGTGGGCGGCACACTCGCGTTTGATAATACATTTCTGTCTCTACACACTGGTCCACGAAAGACTTACACCTATATAGTGTGCTAATAAAACGGTATGTAAGTTCTTGTGATGAGGCCTGGATGGATACCGGACAAAAAAGTAAGAGTACTGTGTCGAAGGGAAGAGGGAATCAGTTCCTTCAGTTAGCACTTGATTTTAGGCATAACGCAGTGGAAATTTTTTGTAGGTTCGTAAGGGACTAAAGGTCTGGAAGTCAAATTTCGACTTACTTAACATTTTACATCGAAGAATGGAAAACTTTGAATTCAAAATAAGTATTACGTGTAACCGGGAGTGTATGCAAATTTTAAGGCATAACAATTAATAAAATTAATTTATTACTTTAAGAGGGAAGAACACCTTGTACGTAAACCGAAAAATTTAACGTCTTTTAGCTTGAATAAAATTCTTCTGTCTGAAATAAAATTAAATTTAAAGAAAAAAAATCATAGATTTCTGTGACTATCCTTCCTCGAAGAAGACCACTGCTTCTTTGATAATTAATAAAGAAAATCGAACTCCCGATTAAACCATTATGATTAATCTTAGATGGAGTTATTCTATACTCAAATATAGAACTAGGATACCTAGTTTTTCAATCTACGTAAAATTTTTCCTGAATGTGTTTACATGATCATGATAAGTGTTGTGAAGGATAATGTGGGATTTGTGCTGTGTATGTAAAAATGAAAGAAGGTGTAAAGTATTATTATTATTTTTGCTTATTGCTTTACGCCTCGTCGACGTCGAGGTCATTATATGTGGAAAAGGACTGTAAATAAGGGGCGGGAAGGAATTCAGAAATTGCCTTTTGAAGGAAGCATTCCGGCCTTCGCTTGAGTGGTTTGGGGAAATCATGGAAAACCCAAATCTGTAATGCTCGGACGGTGATATGAGGCCGCGTCCTCCCGAATGCGATGCCAAAACGTTAACCGTTCGCCAACCATGCTCTGTGGTGTAAACCCGGTGCTGACCAGTTCAGGAATATTATTGCTCAAAAAAGAATTATGAAACCTCTATGTAAACGTCTCTATCCTGCTGATCGAATCAAGACCAACTCATTTGTGAAGGGGTTTGGCTTATGACCCAGGCGTTTGATACACAGTGTGATGATTGTAAACTGCGAACCATCACATTTCCAATTATAGAGTAATGAGACTTTATTGGGCTACTGGGACTTGAACCAGCTCACCTAGAGACGAATGCTAGTCACTGTCAGAGTGTCTTTGTGAACTCGGCCACGAAGTAAGCTCTTCCAGATATTACAAGATAAAAATAGAGCTGCTGGACTAGGGTCAGAGAGCGTGTGTGTTTATCGGCAAAGTGTTTGGCTGGGCGGCAGTTTACAGTGGCCCAAAACAAAGGACGTGCGCCAGAAAAATGGACGGGCAATTACGGTGCACTCCTGGACGGAACGATAAACATCGTAGGTCTTTGTGAGACAGAGTGCTGGGCGCACAAGAAATAGCCTACCTGACGCTCGCAGTAATGTATTACCTCGAGGTGTGAGATATACAGGGTCATTCACAAACACCTGGACACAAATAACGCAGCCTTTTTCTGCGTCAGGAATGTACGAAATAGTCTCGAAATTACAGCCAGTTAAGCGTTGCTTAATATCACATATTTGTGATCTAAAACTCTGACCGCACGTTTAGTTTACGAGAAGATTTTACTATTGTCAAAGAGAGCTGTTCAATGCTTCAAACAATACTTAGAAATACTTTATGGCATCAGTATTGAACCAAAAGAAGTGGGATACGTACTACAATTGTAAGATTTTCAAATAAGAAACTAGGCTAGAAACTTCCTGAAATACCTCACTTGTAATGCTGCAATAATTTTATAATGACTATTTCAAATGATTGATTAATTACTTCCCGAAGAAATTGAGAGAAGCCTTCCTTTATAAGGTTGAATACTGCATCTCCTCGGAATTTTAGAAACTTAATACATCGACTGTTCTGATTTAGTCAGGCAAAAATACGATATAATTTCCCCCGCATCACGAATACAATGAAACTGTTCCCGAAACATAATTCAAATTTAAAGGAATTTACTTCCAACTTCAGAAATGGAGGTTTCTTCTATTGTCTAATTGTAACTTAACTGCCATCGGTTTATAAACAGATCGTTTAAAAGTGAAATGATCTAAAATGATAAACGTGGAGGGTCTAAATTTTCAATACAGGCATTAAAAATTTGACACGAAAAAGTTAAAGCTATAAAAAATCAGTATATTTATACTACACTAAAACAGAATTAAATACCACGTGAAAAGCAGTGTGTTTTCTGTCTCTTGATGTAAATTGCAGATGAAGTAGAACTATTGCTGCCACCGTGGATTTCATGAATTAATAGAGCTACGGACGGAAAATCTATGATTGATAGAGATTGCATTTTAAGAACGTAAAACTAGTAACAACGTGACATTAGTATAACAGAAAACCTAGTACAAATTGACCACCACTATCATCCATTAATGTCTTAGGCCTGTGTCCACTTATGTTTTTCAGGAAGATTTTGCACGGCTATCCCAAAGATTCTCTTTATATGGCCTGGTAATTTTCTTTGGTAGTCATTGGATGAATCCTTTACCTCCACCTTAAGGTAAATCCAGTTGTTCTCTTAGATTAACCTATTTTATTCGTCATTTTCCTTTTCTCATCTGGTTTCCAGTATTCAAATTCCCGCTTGGCCATCCAAATTTGGTTTTTTCCATAGTTACACAAAATCTCACCAGACGAATGCCTCCCATTCCTGGACCCCATTCCTTTCCCACCCCTAAGGGGGCGTCCATTTATTACGTGAGGTATTTTTCTGGAATTCTGAATCCGCCCTCCCTCTGGTGAGATTTGGAGAGATCTGGTTTGACCCTCCCCCCATAAGATGACGTGAGATTTTGATGATCCCCCTCCTGCTATTCTACCTCGTAGTTTTTTTGGGACACTTTTTAACTCTCCTCCTCCCGAGGGCGGTTATAGCCCCCCCCCCCCCCCAAGGTCGGTTTCCGCGTCGTTTCTGGACCCTGTACGCTCCTAAAGTTGACATCTGCGTCTTTTGTGAACCTTTTTCTCGCTCTGTCCTTCAAGAATTTCGATACTTCACGTATGAATTCCTTCGACCTCCCCTCCCCCTTCCAAGTTGGTGAGATTTGGTGAGATTTCGCCGGACCTTCCCCCCCTCCCTATTTCACCTAAAGTAATTAATGGACACTCCCCAATGACCTCGAGGCCGACGAGACGTAAAGGCAACAATAGTAATAATAATAATAATAATCACTATATCTCTTAGCCATGTTACTTTTGATCTTGCAAGCATCTTTTCTTTCCACTAAATTCTAAGTGATGTGTATACGGTGGGTGTGATTCACAAATTTCACGCTATTTGGAAATGGCAAGACGTAGTACATTGAGTAACTAATCGAAACAAAGGGAGCAAACGTAACATGGCATTGCAAGGAAAACTGAAAACAGGAAGGAATCGTTGAAAAGCCATTATCTAGTAAAATCATATTAGACTAAAATGTTTAAATTATTTCTAGCTATCCTGGGAATAATGTAAAAGATGGTATAAAATAATGTAGAACATTTATTTATTTATTTTTCGTATGGCCGCAGCACATAATCAATAATACGGTTATATACAATAGTTTCACACTGATAAAAATGTAACAGTAAATTATAATTAAATTTCAAAGTAAACATAATGGAGCTAATGTAGAGCTTCATTTGAAATATTTATAAAGTCTATTGGTGATCCCTGGAGGCTCGAAGTGGGCAATTAAAGGTCACGTGACGGATGGTTTGTTTTTCCTCACCACAGTCGCAGCTTGTTGGATCTCTCATTCCCCATGCGTACAGAGCTGAAGCAGACCTGCCATGGCCAGACCTAACTCTGTTAAGAGCTTCCCAGGTCTTGCGAGGAAGGTCGAGTCCCTTTAGTGCCTATTGATTATCGAACAGGAAGTGCCTTTCTGGTGGGGCTGAGGCTATCCACTCCAATCTCCATGCTTCTCTTCCGTTAATCTGTTTGGCAGTTTTTATGTTTGGACTTCCTGATTTAAGTCTCTGAAATTGTGTTACTATTACTATTACTGTTACTCTGCGATTCACTAAAAGTGTGTGGCAGAGGGTGCATTGCACCTATCCGAAAGGGTAATAGTTTGGAAGGGATATACGGGATATGGCAGGAGGCGCCCATGGGTTATTGTGAGGAACCATCCCAGCATTCGCATGGAGTGGTCTGGGAAAACAATGGAAAACCCAGATCAGGATGGCTGGAGAGC
>JARYHS010012519.1:43561283-43651211 GCA_031002005.1 Vandiemenella viatica
GAGTTCCAGAAAGGTACTTTGGGTTACAAAATTCTCTGCTTGTGTGTCAGCTTTTGCCTATCCAGACATAGAGTGTTTTCGGTTGCTTTTATTGAATGAAAGAATGATTTAATTTCCACGCATCCCGGTTTTGTAACATGAGTATGGTCATACGGTGTTCCCATTTTCAGTCTCTCATTGAACCATACTTACGATTGTGAAGGAAACAATACATTAATTGAACTACGAGACCAGTATATTGCAAGGTGAAAGGCAGCGAAGGCAGGACCGGATTCTAACGCCGATCCGGCGTACTGGGTATGTAACGTCTAGTTTTATGACGTTATTAAAATTAGAATAAAATAATGAGATGCATTAATTAATAAGTTAATTTGCAATATTAATCCCGGGTAGGCGCCAAGAATGGAAGTGTTCTCTATCCGAGAGAAGCGACATTCCAATTCTGAAATACTTTTAATCAAAGCAATTGTAATTTTAAAATACCATTAAAAAACACAAATCTTCATCAATTCAAATGGTATACTGATTGATTGGAAAGGAAGTTATTGAAAGCAGGGTTTACAACACCTATTATTTTCTTTTAATATAAAATTGATTGGTTTATTGAACAGAACTGAACATTAAAAGTTTCTTTTGAACAATTTAGAGCATGATTCTCATCTCAGAGCGTTGCCTAGGGTTGAATGACGCAAGAGTGTCTATACATCGTCGGCGTTCTTTACCGTAGCAGATGAGTTGAGGAGAAATCAGACGGACTCTGTTGAACAGCTGGGCGTAAGGTCATTGGCAACGTCCGCTTGGCGAGTTGGCTCCCCGCAGGTAGTGAGTGACTTGTCCAGCGATCTCCTGGGGTGCGCCGGTGCGGATTGTTTGCTGGCCACAAACAGAATGTCTTCTTTCCCGCTTGTTCACTCCGTTGAAAACTTGCAGGCTCCCGAGTTTTAGCAAACGCGGGAAATTTCAGCGAGTCGCAGCGTTTGGCGCGTCGTCCATGATCTCCATTGGCGCTCCTCATGCAACATAAAAAACTTATGGTTTCTAAAAGTTCGTAACACAGTTTGATTCGCTGGTTCCCAACAGAGGTGTTCGCAACCTGACTTTTTCTCCGAAGCATCGTTTCTCTAGTTTTAACTTTCTACTGTACCAGGAAATCCTCATTTCGGCACATCCCTATACTGTCCTTTGAATTTTATTGAATGCGTAAAGCTTTCAACTTTACGGCCTGCCATAAATCGTTCGGTCTTTCAGCGCAGGTATGAGTCACCTGGCTCTCGCCGATGCCAAAGAAACGTTGAATTCACACACATAAATTTACCGTCACCAAGGGATATTACAATATGTAACTAAAATGAGGTCTTAAATGTCACTGTACAAGATTGCTTGGACAACGACATTATTCAACCTCAGCAAACTAAAATTGGTACTTAACACTTAAACTCCGGTAGCGGTAAGGGAAACTGTTTGTCGTCCATCAAGAGTGCAGTATTCACACGTTAACATTAGGTTAGGTTTCACTATTAAAATTTACCAAGTGACGCTCTTGATATGTATCTCAGGCTCAATGAAACAATTACATCGTAACAAAGCAGTGCAACACAGTTGTAACAAAATTAAATTAATTAGTGTGTATATTTTAAAATAGCGGCCTGGTGGCTCAGTGGTTAACGCGTCTGATTGGATATCGAAAGGTCCCCGGTTCGAATCCCTGTCTCGGCGGGGATGTTCAAAGGCGCTTAACCCAACCTTCACCTCCGGAATAGCTTGCTGTGTAATGTGATGTATGCCAGAAAGCTTCCGTGGTTCGGATTCCTCGTTAAGCTGTAGGTCCACTGTACCCGGTAGGATTGCCGGGTTAGGTTAAGCGGCTACGTCAGGGGCGGAATGCGCAGCCAATAGAAACACTGTCACCAGGTCATTACGACCACACGGAATTATTATTATTATACATTAAAATTAATTTCTTAAATAAAACAATTATATTGTATGTTTTAAATGTAGAACAAATGAGATTCATCAACTTATTTTATTTTTCGATCTGACCAACCACGGCCCATGTGCCACCGGCCCCAAGTTGTACACAGGCAGCCAGTGTGAATCATGTGAGGGAAAGAAGGACTTGTGTCCTGCCCAAATTCATACGAGGTTTGTTTGACTCGACGTTCTTAACATACAGCAGGAACATATGTGCTTCCATCTCTCTGGGAAACATGTAATATATTGTGTTCTGTATGATTAGTGTTTTTTTGTGAAATGTGTAGCTTAATGGGCGAAACGTTAAGACATTCGCTTGGTTGACTGTAGGAAATCGCCCAAAAATCGCAATGAGAACTGTGGGTTGGCGGGTATCAGGACTGGAACCTGGTCTCTTTGTAACTCCCCGATCCAGTGCGCGGCGCATTATTCACACTGGCGGGAATATTTATTTTTAATATCAAATAAAATTATTAATGATTTAGCTGTTTGTTTATTTGCCATTTTACATATACGTTGCATTCTACTTGACGATCTATAAAAGAAACACAATTTTAGACAAATAAGTTTGCGAAATCATTCTGCGATAAAGTGTAACATCACCAGACAGTATCATAACTATAAATTAACTCAGTTTTTCTCGGCGTTGTATATTTATGAATGTTTCTCGGGAAACCTGCAGAGTAATACTATTATTTGTACACAATATTTCGGTGACATATCTCCGTCGCCATCTTCAGGTGTATTCGTAAGAATTGAATTTGCCTAGAGCGTGTTGTTTAAAAACTGTCATGGCAACGACAGACGTTGTTACGTTGCCTAGTAGCATCTCAGACTTTATTAGATGCCCGGGGAGCACAAAACACAGAGCTTTGCTGCCGAGCAGCCTCAATAACAGGTATCAACGCATAATTTAGTTGGTAACCACAATCCCGGTTAACCAGATCAGACACGTGGCAAATTTCAAACGCTTCTGTAATGACGCTGTCCCAGAAACCTCTCACATGTGCCAGTACCTTGGTTGATTCGAAATCAAATCCATGTCCTTGTTACAAACTATGTTCCCCCACCGTGGATTTGTTCTTTTGGCCCAGGTGAATATGTCAGCCATGTTCCAAACACACCGTACTGTCTGGCCGATGTACTTCTTTCCGTTTTCACACAGAATGCTATAAACTCCCGGTGTGCGAAGGACAAGGTCATCCTTTAAAGAGCGCAAAATGTTCCTTAGTTTTGATTGTGACATCATAGCTGTTACAATTAGTGATATTTGCCTCGTGGCTGGGTTGTTATTTCGGTTACTAAGTAGTACTTAGTTTAGCGGTTACATTCGGACAGTGTTAGTCACATCGCCATCAACATGAGTGTATGTCACTGCCGTTGCCGCTACAGTGGTTGAAGCGAAGCCTGCAGGCTGCCCCTCTGTCGAGAGATGGGCGTCTATTCTGGTCGGCCACGTCCGTCCTCTGAGAGCGACAGACATAGCCGGCCTGCGGGCACTTGAGAATCGCCAACTCGAGAGCTTCGGCCCGGAATAGGAGCTACGCACTCCCAGTCAACGCATACGCTGTAACGAGCAGCTGACGCCACTGCGGAGCTGCCATGACAGCCTAATCGCAAGCAGTGAAATAGCACAGAAATATTTTAAGGACATTTATAGCTGTACACCACTTACAGTTTGAAAGTTCCAAATGAAAATGAACGCTCGTTTAAAATTTTTGGAATTATTCAATCCAGATAGTATGCAGCAGACAGTTGGTTCAGTGTGTTGTCGTTTCGAGGTCATTAGAGATGGGATGGGATTGGAGACAAGTAACGGGAAGGAAATCGGAATTGCCTTTTGAAGGAAGCATTCCGGTATTCGCCTGGAATGATTTGAGGAAACAAACCCGAATTGGATGTTCGGAAGATGATTCTAACCGGATTCCTCCCGAACCCGAGGCCAGAGCGTTAACCGCTCTCCCACCATGTTCGGTTCAGTAGTTAAGGCGTCTAATTTGTGATCGATTCGAATCCCTGTATCGGCAGAAATTTTCAGAAGCCCATTAACCCAACCTTCCTATGTGGCACAATTTTCTGTGTAGTGTGAACTACGCCAGAACACTTGCTTTGTTACGATTCCACGTTAAAATGTGGATCCCATCTAGGGCTAACAACCCTAGTTGTAACAAAATGTGTAGACATCCAGAGCAGATACAAACAAAACGAATTCTTAAAATGGTTCTGGTTGGCCTAACTAAACACACATACATATAATTTAACTATCAAGTTAGATGGCTATACAGAACATTTAAATTTTAATGACTGTTTGAAATATAACATTTATCACAGTAAAGATATCACTTTAATCGGTACATCTTCCAACGATTGAAACAAACATAGATTTCATTCAGTACTTCATATTAATTGTAAGCGTGATTGTGTAGGTAATAAAGCAAACCAGCTATATAGTGCTAAATATACGGAAGCAATGCACAGGGTACGAAGTCAGAAGACGAAAATGTTGTTCAGTTGTGTACCAGTGTTTGGTGCTGTGTAAAAATACTGCAAAATACGTAATGTTACTCGACCAAAAATGTTTATTAGATTTGACATACGTGTATTTTGAAAATCGTGAATATAAAATGTCAATTTTTTTTATTATATTTTTTTAATTTTTTTTTCCATTGATTACAGATTTTTGTATGAAAGAAACTTCTCATCCAATATTACGAAACGAATCCAAAATTTTAACTGTAGGAAGTGTAACAATTTTTATGTATTCTCTGAATACCACGAGAAAAGCGCATCAAACTTCTTCCTTTCCCTTATTTTCTATTAGTTTTAATAAATGAGTAAAGCATTTGAAGACATATCATTCATTCTGGTTGTATCATGGTTTGACCTGCAGTAAACGTGTTCACAGCGTACCTACTATGTCCACACAGAGGAAGATTTACCTGATATGTCGAGAGAGAGATTTTTCCTACCTGTCGGTTGAGTTACTAGAAAGTAGATGCGCTGATTCACAGGTCGGGTTAATGTTTTACTGCTGGTTACTTAAAGCCACTTTGTTACATAAAAGCGAACTGTCCTGGAAACCACTCTCACTGTGCAGTCCGTCGTTAACGTCGACGTCATCGCATGATGAGTGTGCTCGACGGGAATGGAAACCAAGACCTTTGTCGGCGGAGCCAGTTTGGCTCAGAACGTTCTTCTACTCGTATTACAGTACCAGGGTGACCGATCTTCACTCGGCATTTATCGATTTCTGTTCAATTTGCAAGTTTTTGCGTGATGTTTGATTAAAGTTAAACGTTCTTCTTTAAGGTTTCGTAGACATTTAAAGTGCAAATTTCCTTCCTCTAACCAGAGATAACCTTAACTAACATCAGTAGGCTTTATGGTACCTACGAGATGAGGTTAAAGCCGTTTTCGAAATACCAAACTAAAGAAATGCTTTTTTGTGAAAAATCGCGTTTTTTTTGCAGGGAAGACAACTATTTAGATAAAATTGGAAAGCAAAGCGTTTTCTAAATAGGAAATTTCTTCAGAATCGTTGGAGCTGTTTCAGAGATAACATATATACGTATTTATACAAGAATTTCTCACTTAAATATATAAGATTAATATTCCCTGGAGCAATTACATCGCACATGAGCAGCGGCGGACCCTGAATCGCCGTTTCGCTACCCGACCAATCACATCGAATGCTTTTTGCCTCGTTCATTTTCGTTCAGTCATTTCAAAATGGAAAATCTGTGTTGCCGAACGGTATCAATTTTGAAGACGTATTTAGGTCAAAAACTAGGGCAAGGAATGGGAAATAACATGGCTACCGCTTTTTGATGAAGCCAGCGCAACTATTACCTAGATTGGTTTCGGTAAACCATGGAAAAACGAAATAATGATTCGACGGGGATTAGAAACCGGCTTCTCCCGAATACCAAGCCCAAACGTTACTGCCCACCTAGCAGGCTTGATAAAATAATCCCATTCTTTATCTCCATATGGCAGCTACGATTCTGCAATGAATTCAAACTCTGAGTTTCGGTTTCGCCAGTACAGTTGCTCAATAGATGTCCATTGCAAACTGGTGGTTCGAAACTGACAGACATCACCTCATTGGCACTACGTCTCAAAAATTCCGATTGATTGACTCGGTAAACTATAACTAGCATGGTGGGTGAGTGGTTAACGCTCTGGTATCGCATTCGAAGGACACCTATTTGAATCCCCGTTCGGATATTCAGATTTGGTTTTTCCGTGGTTTCCCCAAATCACTCCAGGCTAATGCCGGGCTGCTTTCTTCAAATGGCATAGGCGAATTCCTTCTCGTTTGCTTATCCCCAATCCCATCTCGCCTGTAATGACCTCGACGTCGACGAGGCGTAAAGCCATAAGTAAAAAAAAAAAGTACTACCTGCAAGACTGACTTGAGTTCACTTAAGACAACACAAAGTTCCTTTTAAGCATTTGAGAACGTACACCATCGCAGCTCTATCTGCTATAGCTTTCCGGCAAAGCTGTCTCTTGTCGTAACCTAAACCAATATTTAATTACCCCTCCCCGTCAGTAAAAGCTCCTGGAAGTGAATCTACAGTGCAGTCTTGTTGATCAACCTGAGAATTTTCATCACGCACAGGTACCCGCCTACCAATAGCACGGCTTTTTTAACATCTCTTAAAGTCGAGTTACAAAAGACTTCGAGAAGCTGTTTATTTAAACACAGTATCAAGGTCTGAACTACTGTCTCTTTAATAAGTGAAGATTGCAGAGAGACTATCTTCACTGAGATTCTCAGTGTGAAACCTAACGCTTGGTCTAACCGAGAAAGTTTCGTTAGTTTTTATCTCCAAATTGCAAAAATTTAATTTTATCGATATTTGCTAAGGATTTTAGAAGCTATATAGTTTGAAAATCTATCTATATTTCCAAAATGTCTAAATTTACCACAGATGGTAACCAAAAAAGAAGCCTTTTTTTTTACAATGTTTATTAGACTAGGCGTACTTAATCCTTAAGTCTGTGTTGCCATGTCAGCTAACGGTGTAACTTTTGATATTTTGTATAATAAGTGTATTTTTGTTTGATAAATAAGTAATTTTATGAGGGGAAGATTAGGGTCTATCCCAGCATTAGCCTAGATAATTGCAAGAAACCGCCTAAAAGTCACAACCAGGACGGCCGGTACGTGGATAACAAGGTCTCGAACCTGTTCCCTTCGTACCGTCCTGATAATTTGTACGGTGTCTTAACGCATTCAGAAACACTTGCAGGTGTAAAACAACCCTATTATTTTTATTACTTAGTAACCACTGAATCGTGAATCATTAATCATATATATTATTTACATAAGGTGTTTTTTTTTGTCATACGCCATTATCTCCCATCAAACCTAAGCGAAATCGTTAAATGAGGTATCACGTTAAAGAATAAGGTATCCGCTTTGGACACATCATAATTTAAGAAAGTAATTTTTCCAAATTCGACCCTTAAAGGGCAAATATGTTAATGTTTCTAAAATGCTGTTTCTTTGTACCACTAACCATTTATCTTCCGTATTCCTAACCGAATAGATAAATGAAGTATCATTTTAAAGATTAAGATCCCCACTTTGGTGACACCATATATTAAGAAGGAAATTTTTTGGAGTTCGAACCTCAAAGGAAAATTTCTACAAAGCATTTTTGTGTCACGAGCCGTTTATCTCCCTTCATATCAAACCGAAATAGATACATGAGTTATCATTTTAAAGGTTAAGATCTCTGCTGTGATCACAAATATTTTAAGAAAGCAAATTTTTGGAATTTGACCTTTGAAAGACAAAGGTATCATTATTTCCATAACGTATTTTTTTTTGCCACGAGCTATTTATCTTCATTGATATATAACTGATATGGATTGGTCAAATCATGTCTCAAGAAAGCAATTTTTCTGTATTTGACCCTTAAAGGGGAAAACTATAATTATTCCCATAACTTTTTTTTATCACGAGGCATATATCTCCCTTGATATCTAACCGAAATACATAAATGAGGTATCATTTTAAAGATTAATGTGTCTGCTTTTATCACGTCATATCTTAAGAATGGAATTTTTAGGAATTTGACCCTTGAAGGACAAGTGTAACAACTTTGAAATTGGCGCCTATGAGATAGTTTGGTTCCAATCCGCTAGATAGCAGAAGCACGTATCACAGAGATATTAATAAACTGCTTCATTGGTGTCGAATTTTGTTAAGTACCTGATATAGTAAACAAATAAACGATTGATACAAATGAATAGGTTCTTATTTCGTCCTATTACAAACGACCAATCTTACTATTCATCGAAATCGCGAAATTTTCGGATGGGTCACCTAGTTTTGTATAAATTTATTTTTCACATTAGAAATTATTGATTAGAATAAAATTTTATTCATTCCTCCATTAACAGAAGCTACTTCTGAAGGGTAATTCAACGACGAGCAATTAACTTCAGAAGAGTACTCAAAAGCATCATGTAAACGCTATGTGGCGGGAGACTTGTCACTATTAATCACAGTGTTCGTGCAGGACGATATTTCAAACATCTGTCTGCTAGGTAAGAACTTGTTTGTCACATTTTGAAATTAGACACCACAAAGTAACAGGCGGTAAGAGACTGAAATACGGCCCTACGGACAGCAGTTCATTTCACGCTCACGTTAGTTTCTCCCAGCACAGACTACCGACTCATTTAACGTTGCCAGAAGACAACCACATCTGCTTGAGATATATTATTTCAGTTCAAACGACTAATAAACGCACCGCGCTATAACTCCACAAGTATGAACTGTGACCCCGCAGTGTGTGCATAAATCTTGGCAACGTCTGCAAGGTGCCTGAAACGCTGTCGCTAACCAGCGAAAGGTCATCTCTTCCACGCACAATCAGCAGAATCGCAGGCGACATGGATATTAATGGCCGATTTTAAGTTTCGCTAAAGTAGAACGAAATGTTGATATATGGCGGCCTCTCTAATTCTTCTTCCCTGCGGTAATTTCAGAGGCTCCTTCTTTTTCACATTGCGAAAAAGTGGAGGTAGTGTTGTACTGCTTTGAGTTTCCAAACATATTTTCTGGTTCGTCTGTGGTGGGTTTGAAACTGAGGTCATCTTTGCGTATGTGAATACAGATGGGAAACTTCAATGCTTGGAACAGAGTATTAGGTGTCTCGTGGTTCATTATATGTGAAATAATTACTCCACGATATAGTTTCAAATTTAACTTGATTTTATTTCACGTAAAGGCATCGGACTTCAAAGATACTGGTCACATGTAAACACAAGTTCCAGCGATTACATTCAATACTCCTTTCAAAGACAATACTGCTACACACGTAAAACTGCTCAACCAAAAATTGTTTTGAGTCTCTGCTGCCCGCTTTATATCAGTTTCATAAAACGTTCCAGAAGATTAAAACGGCTTCCGACAGATATTTCTCGAACTTTAACAATACTTAAACAATTAAATACATATTAAAAACAATCAAAATTAATATATAATCATTTACAATAATTACGAAATTAAAATTAAAGATATTTAAACACAAAATTATCCACATAAATCATTTTAAACTGTCGTAAATCGTAGCTCACTTTAATACTTGGAATAAAAATATTTATTCAATTTCTCTTGCATAGTTATGTCCTTAAACATATTAAAAAGTATTTATATAATTTCTTTTCACAGAACGAAGTCCGTCTACACCGATTTACAGTAAATTGCAAGACAAACGTATAAAATCGTATTCAATCAAACTCTAACTTGCTACAAACCCTTCATAAAATACAATTCCATTTAAAGTCTAGGTTTGAAGGCTGTTACAAGAGGTTTAGTGGAAGTACTATAAACTTATAATTTAATTTTTTACTAAAGATAAACTTAAAATCAGCATAAGTATATTTTTCATCACGAACTGTACATTTTTCATAAGCATCACACACATCCATATTAATACTGCCAGATTAATATTTTTTGGGGTTTACAGCAGCATAAAAATTAGATTAAATACCTAACTATGCACGCTCCAACAAAACAATCTTAGTCATATGATCTTGGCGGTGTACGCTGCTCAAGTCATTCATGCAACTAGCCTAAGACCACGTCACTGCACATCACTCCGCCTGCCTCCCGCCTATCCACCACTCTGGCGGTCCATTCACAGTCTAACTTTTAGGACCTACGATGATCCGATATTCCTCCGTAGTACTCTTGTTGGACCATCAATAGGGTTGCAGGACTACATATGGGAAGTGTTGGATTTTTTCGTCTCCCAGGCCAACCGAAACGGGTCTCTGCAACCAACAGCCTATTGCGTTGGAAACGGCGAATAAGAAAATAATCCTACAGGATGTAAAAAAAAAGTGTGCGACGAGGACATTGGTGTGGAACGGCACGATTAAGTACGGGTGAAGAGTGCTGGTTGGAACATCTTGTTGTACCCTTGGAGGAACATGAACGGGCGAGCGCATCCAACGGTTGTCCTACGAGGAGTACTACAAGATGGACTGTGAATGGGCCGCTTTACTTTGCATGCTAGTTCAAACTTGTAATTCGTCGCTTAGAAAACAACACCGTTCAACTCATTGCTACTCTTGTTTCAAGACCGTAAGAGAAAAACAACCATAGTTTTATTAATTAATCGACGGCGAGCCGAATTTTGTATAAGAAGGAATTTATTAGATATGTATGTATAACCATATAGTAACGAAAACAAAACTTCCGTTAAACTTTCGCTTTAAAAATTTTGTATGCGGAGGTGGAAGCGGAGGTACTACTTCATACGGAAGTTCCGCACTTGCGGATGCGGAGCTCTGTTACAACGCTGGTCTGTGGCAATCATGACTTTAAGGCATATTGCACCATCGGCTTGAATGTCACTGGTACCCAGTATAAAGTTCGGTATATTTATATGAAAGCCTTCATCCTTCTAAAAAAAATGGGATTAATTCATCTCACTATTGATTACTATGAGGGTAAGGCCAAACTTATCTGAAACGAAGATAATATCTCTTCTTCCATGGGACCTACTACCAAAGGATATGTTCCTTGCCCCAAGTCCTTTCTCGCCTCTAATCACATCGACGTTGACGAGGCGTAAATGAACTTAAACACCTAAAAAGTTGTTCCGTCTTCCTCATTCAGAAAGGTAAAAGCAAAAATTTTTGGATGATTTAGTATTAAAATTAGACATTCAATTATTTACTTCGTTGGAAGGATTATTTCTTAGTCAAAACAGTGATTGTAATGTCACACTCTCTTACCTCTATGCTCTGGTGTGTTTACTTAAGTTGTGTATCTCATTCTGCATTACGTTAATAGCCCGAAGAGTAATAATAATTTTGATTTAATTTGCAGATAAATATGTGACTGAATCCCATTTATTTCATAAATAAATTGAGCTTCGTTACATAAAAAAACAATTTGTGTTATGTTAAATGAAACTGTGGTCCTGCTATGACGTCATTTTTATTAGTGCACTATCCCATCCCAATGAGTCACCGGGTAAAAGTTGCATGAGATACCGCGCAAATACTAATCAGTGAGCACTGCGTTTTATGGGTGTCGTCATATTGTGTGGCGTTCGCTGGCATCGATTGATGACATCTAAATCGCTTGTATGGAGAGTTGAGACGTTGCAGTCTCGCCTTAATATTCCTTTTGCTCCAACCTCTATCCAAGCAAGGACGCAGTTCATTAACCCTGAAAGTGAAAGGGTGTGAGTTTAAGAATACCCTGCGCTAATCCTGCATGTGAACCCAGAAGTTTACTTCAAACGACATGTCTGGTCCTTTATTCTCATAAAAATGTATTGAAATGAAGGCCGTTACATACCCTTCGCTACAAGACACAGTATTAAGAGGATATCACTATTTATGACGGAAGCCGGTCTGTAAACGCATGTAAAATGGCTAACGAAATGCCAGTGTTGGAAGCGTGCAGAAAAGATATCTCAAGTTGAGACATTGCTGAAGAAGGGTCGTGGATACGAAATTACAGCAGCCAATTAGCAGAGTGCATGAAATATTCAGGTCACTGATTGGTTCTCCAATCCGCCCGACCAACTTCTTACACTGGGAATCACAAATTAAAACGTTCTGACAAAAATCGTCGTGTAATGAGATTTTTAGTTTCCGCATAGCGTTATCTAGATTTGTTTAAATATGAAGATTCACCAAACATTCTTTTTCAAGGCACCTTGGTAAGACTATCAACTGAAAATGACTAGTGTGCGAAATATCCAGCTCAATGAACATCCCATTTCATCATCAGCACATAACTACTGAAGTCCATATAAGAACCCATAGAAAATTTTTCAGGCATCTAAGAAATAGGCCTTTTTTATTTCAGAAATAGATTACGGTATTGATATCTATTTTTTAAATTTATTGACAATGTTTTGGAACCATTAAATAATTTTTGTCTAAAAAATTACGTGTGATTTCCCTCAATCGAAAGCAAACGTTATCAATCGAATATCTATGCCGTTTAAAACTAAATACATTTTAGATCAAGTAACTATTTCTAATCCAGTTCCTTCGCCGAGTTGCTAAGTTTCTAAAATTATCGAAAATTCGCACACCACATGAATCAGGAATCAAAAGAATTCTGTAACATAAATTTGTTATTCTAATCGGACTATTCAAACCTAATCATATCAGCGTCACTCAAATCAAGTCCTTGCTGCTGCTTATGTAGTTGCAGTGGTATGGAATTTTACGAATCGTTGCTTTCAACGTCTTTAGAAACGAAAAAAGTAATAATATAGTAATTGTTCCAAAAGACTGTGGACGAATTCCTTCTTGTTCCTTGTACCACGTTTTTTTCCGCTTCTAATGACCTCGACGTCAACCATATATGATGTGGGCGTGATCGGATCATTCTGCTGTAGCCGTATTTTGTTCGGTCTTGATCGATATAACCAGGTTGTGAATAATACCTGTCACAAATTATTAACTGAATTGTTTATGATATGCAATTCATGTGGCCTTGCGAGTTGGTGACAGGGTTTCGATTGGTCTCGTATTCCTCCTCCGTCTTGCCAAGACCTGTATTTTAATGTAGACTCCGGACCACGGAACAATTTGGCGTTGCTTATATAATCCCACCGGTATTCGAAACGGAAACTCCAAATTTTTATAGCAAGCGCCTTAACCACTTAGCCACCAGAGCGCGTCTATGATGTTAATTGTCCGTATTCTCTTCAAACTTTCTATGCTTCAAAAGCCTCACACCTTCGTCAGCAGTTCAAAAAGTATCACACACTGCGCGTGAAAAAACACAGATCAACTGTAAATTGTGAGAGCATGATCTTTTTAGTGTATACTACAATGTAATAGCCTGTTTTGTTCTGTGGAGCAAAAGGCATCGGTGAAGTTGCATTAGTGGACACCATGACTTTGTCGGAAAAATCAGTGAGTGAAATATGCAGGAATATAAGCGGTGAAATTCCGTAGCTACATAGCGCCAGTCGGAAACCGGTAACAACGAACAATAGTAGAGGGGTTCTTTGCAATACAAACGTGTGGAAACTAGGTAACTAAACTATTGATCAAACACATTGAGAACCTTCTGGACGTAAATAATTTAATGGTTTTGGCGGAAAAGTTTCTAAAAGTTTTGAATTTAAATCCACTCATTCAGCGCCAGTGATTGTCTGTCAGTTGGCAAGTTTCATTCAGGCTGATAGTTCCGAGTTGTAAGTTGGACAAACTCATCGCGCAACATTCCGTTGTGTGTACCCAGGCAGTGAAGAATTGTGAACGACGGACTTCGGGTTGGAGATGAAGGGCACAACGCGTCTGTTCTGAAGCCAGACTACTCCTTCGCCGTCCTTGTAGGAGGAATGTCAGTCAGATACTACCAAGAGGCAAGCAATAGCATCATAGCATGAGATCACTCTATTAATCTAATTCTCCACTGATCAATGGGTGCCACTGTTTCGTATTTTTGTTATTTTTCCATTTACGTTTCACCCCAAAAAGCTGGGCGTGGATAACATATATCACTTGAACAATAAATTGTAGATCAAACGAAATGAATCAACATTTAACATCTAATTTTAGTATATCCATACTATACCTACCAATAACTACCTTCACAAATATATAAAGTGAAAAACTATAACTGTCCCGTTTATACTTCACAGCTCATCAGAGGTCTTCAAATGTCCAGACGGCAGGTTTTGCAAGACAACAGCAGTCACTCAAAAGGAAGACTGCTATGGAAAAATCAGAGATGACTCCGTCTTGTTATGGTGGATGTCTTATCCGGCACTATGGACCATTAAACAGTTTCTAATCCTTAGACGAAATCAATTTTAAGAAATTTCTTTATTCACGTAAACCTAAAATCATTTTTCCAAAATTTATAAAGTAACATGATTATTTATTTTTCAAATTTAAATAAGTTCTTCCTAGTTATTAATAATTCATTATAAAACCTTCACTGATTAAATATTAAGTGTGCTACAAAAATAACAACTAATTAATTAACAAAAGTTAACATTACAAAACTACAATTCTTTTTGACAGCACACGACTCTTTCAGCAGTCTCATCAGTGTTGGAGACAGCATCAAGTAGTTCGGTTGGGGATGGAATACAACCCTATCACACAGTCAACATTTTTCCCGTGTCTTACCATCAATTTTATCGGAACTTTTTTAACGGTATTTCGACTCGTTAGTGATGATCAAATGTGATGAAGGTACTCAGAAAGTAGAAGTTCTCAGTAGAACTTATCTCTCAAAGAAAAAGATTACTTCTGCTCTATAGTTAAGAGATACAACACAGGTTTTGCAGACATTATCCTCAACGCCAAATCATCGCTCAAAATAAACCATTAACCCTACTTTTCCCATCATCGTCACACGACGATTCCATACAACCACACCAAATCCTTTGATCTATCTCCTCTTTATTTCTAGTCCAAAGAAAATTCATAAGATTTTTTTTTTTTTACAAATTTAATAAATTTTATTACTTTTTTTCCATGTCATTCAAGAAACGTTTAGCTATGATGAGCTTCTTTTCTTCCCCGTGATCCCAGGCACTTATGATTTGTTAGGATTGACGACAAATTTAATTTTTGCTGACTCAACACTGATTTGAAGCTGATAACGTAGTGTTTTAAGGAAATATCCGAATAAAATGAGAGAATTTGCAAATCAGTAGAGTCTATTTATTTTACCTTTTTTGTGGAAACATCATTGTAGCGAATCTTCAGAACAATAAATAAATAATCTGATGAGTGATCTTCGTTTATAGCTATGAGAAAGTTTATTCAGTAAATCAGTTAATTGGCTGCCTACCGTAAATAAATTAGCGGAATTTCATGAGGAACGTTATCCTCCTGTATCCCGAAAAAATGTCTTTCATGAAGCCTGTGTTTTCCCACTGCGGTATACGAGCGCTTCGAATTCCTGCACGTTAGAGGCACAAAGCAATCACCGTTCGCTCACCACTGAGACCTGCGATGAGCGGTGGACAAAGAGCGTGAGGCTACGTGCAGCTTCTTGTTTGACAAGAATAACAAAACGCGTCTCCGCGCTTGGGAACCGTACTGGACACGCTGGGAGCTCACGTGCGGCGGTCGCTCACCACAAATGACACACAGGGGCCGAGCGCAGACTCGATAACCACCAGGTCTGGGTTGGCGACAGCCGGCAGGTAATGAGGGACCCAGAGTGGAGCCGTGAGGCACGAAGCGGTCACCGCGCGACCCGGCACATCGCAGCGCGCCAAGGCAAACACGGGGGACCGGGCCCAGCTAGCACGTACATGGCGACCGTGGACAAGGCTCTGGCACCCTGACATTACTACAATGAGGCCCATCGTCCTGTCGAGTACGGGTGGTAGCACAATGTCAAGGACTTGACAAGGTGAAGTTTTAGACGGCTGTGGCTTGGTCGATCGATCAACGTTTTTGAGTTTTTCTACAACCTGGTTTAGTATGCAGTGTCGAATTATAAACACTCAAAACCAAGTAATAACTAAAGCAAAAACTGCTAATAACTGCCATACTTAGAAGGTGAGACGTTGGTCAATACTATCACTCTTCTCATCATACTGAAACATTTAATGGACTAAAAAAGATGGGTGATCTTTTTGGAATCTGACAACTACCTTACGTAGTAAAGATAAGAAAAGGTTAGCATTCAACCTGAAGGTTGGTTGGACCCTTACTAAGGACGTTTACTTAGCCTGGTATTGAAGATATTGTGGCAAGTTTCTTTCTTCCTTACCTTATCTAACTAGGTAATACTACCGCTTTGTATTGAATCTGAACCACTGAAACGTTCTGACATAATTCACATTACAAAGCAAACTGTGCCTCAAGTGCAGGTTGGGTTAGGGATATAAAAATCCCCACCGATATAAAGATTCGAACCGTCGGCCTTCAGATCTCCGGGCAGACTCCATAACCACTAAGCCACCAGACCGGTCACATTATTTGCTATATACTGTTGAATTTCAAGTAGTGTCTGATGATCATATGGATATATTATAGACTATTATGTGGTATGCAAGTATATTAATATGCATACTCCTTGAGATTGGGTTGCATTCGTGTGCCTTTTGTTTTGAGATGAGGTTGGTTGCCAGGAGCGACAGGTTTAAATCCTATCTGGTAGAGGCATTATATTAAGTTCGCAAGTTGAATATGCGGATTGATAAATATTAATATGAGAAGTCCAATTTAAAGATTAACGGTCGTATTATCATCTGGTGTTGGTGGAAGTTGTTAAACCATTAACTGAATAAATAAAAGTTTTACCAGAACAATAAATAACTTACTCATCGGTTCATAGGTGCTAGCAATATAAAAATATAAGGTAAAGGTGAAAAGTGGTAACTACAGACATAAGTAACCAAGAATAAATCACCACAAGTGGGAATCATACAATCTAATTAAAATTTGAAGAGATATGCACACTGGGGTGTTTCCGATGAAATGACACCATACCTATAAGTGAGACATCTAAATACTTAAATAGCTAAACATACTTAAATACGAAAAAAAAAACTGAAATTTTGTGTGTCCTTGCTGTTGCGTTGTGTAAATTTCAGTTGAAAAATAAACTTAAAAAGTAATAAAAATTGTTAGTTACAGTTTGGTTCAATTAACAGTAGATGAGAATTCAGTAGATAAAGACGGTAAGAGTTTCGAAAGCCTTATGGTTGACAGTAAATCTGTAGCACGATTTTTCTGAGACACTGTTTCAAATGTACGTGACTTCGGTTCTTGCTTTTCTGAAACTAAATCACCTGGGCTCATGATGTTACCTTCCTCAATCTAGTGACGATAGCACAGAATGACAAAGCTAATGGTTGTATTAAGAAACAGATAAAAGGATGCATCTTTTCTGTTATTTCCCCACTTTCACTTTGATTTGTCGCATAGCCTTTGCAGATAGTTGAAGGATGTTTCATTACAATCGACACTTGCAGCAATGTAACAGTAATTGGAAGAACAGGCAATGCCTTGGAATAACAATCGTCTCATGTATTCTCCTCCATCGATTAAAAATGCATGTTGTGATCTATATATTTACCCGTATTTTTTCCTTTCTTTTTTTCTGTTCACGGATATAGCGACGCGTGGATACGAAATTTCAGATGTCCGAAAGACAGGTTATGTGCTACGAAGATAAGTGCAAATTGTGTATGGAGCAGTGAAATGCTCTTTAAGTATGTCTTACTGTCTTTACCAGATGTTATGAACGTTCATTTAGAATAATGTATGCGCAATAAGAGTTCCTTTGGATGCATGGAATTTCGAAGCACTTGGTTAACTTTTCCAGCTTCATTCAAAGTAGGCATTTTCTTTGGTTTCATACGTGTAATCTCATAGTTACATTCATTGTCTGTTCACATGTCTGTCAAAGGCCATAACCTCTTAAGCGGAATTTGATAATACTACTTGTAGCGCTAATACAAGATCGAATTTAAAATTTTGAAAAATTATGTTGTTGATGGATTTCAAACCAGTAAGGAGAATAACAAAACACTTATTTTACTTCCCCAAGTTTTTGGAAATTGCTGTTTATAACGAGTCAAGTAGAAAAAAAAATCTGAATTTTTCAACTCTACGCTATATATTATCAGCCCTGTCTTAACCACATTATGTATTTAAATAAAAAAAATTATTACATTAAATAATTTTTTTAAAATGCATGCAAATGAGCAAAAGTTTCTATTTTGCACATAATTTGCCAAATAAGAGTACTACTTTATTGTAAGTGTTTTTAGTTCATAGGGCTTTGCTCCTAATTGATGGGATACGTGCTCCATATTGGATAATAAGTTTATGAATTTAATGAGAATTGAACGATTACGCGAGCAGCGTAAGCAACAGGCAGACACTGGCCGAGTTTGACGTAGAATGTGAGAGGTGAGTCCACACTCGCTTTGTTATACGAAAAAATTTTGTACGTTTTTCGAACAGGTTGGTCATATAAATAATACATAGCACATCAAAATTGTATTAGAATTGCGTTTATTTTATATTTCCCGTAAAATTATAATATTTGATTTTTTTTAATATTATGCGACTACTTATGAGGTAGTGGTTGGGTCCTCTAATGTTAAATATTATAATTAGATTTAAGAATTGAGCTATCACTTAAAGTAGAAATATAACTGAGAAATACTTCGCAATAGTGGTTTCAAGCAGCAAAAAATTATCTATTATTAGTCGGTCGTAAATGACGATAACTTATTTTTAAAACAAAAAATATTTGAATTGATGCCCATTACGACTATTTCTCGGTTCATTTATTTAATCTTCAGTGAAAAAAGTAATGTATTCAACAACGAAATTCCAGAGATAAATGATATTTTGGGATATATATTGAAGAAGTGTCAGTGACCCCTCTGTTCGATTGCCTGAACTGTCACATCCATCCCTGTGAATGTCACTAGGATACGGAACCCTAATAGCTCGAGGCTGGACCTACACTGGGCTGACTTGCTCTACACATCGCAGTCTGCTGACGTTAGGAGAACACGGGAAAGTTTATTAGTGCATTCCAGCTGTTAGGAACAGTTCTCTTGGCAGTGAGAGACGCCACCTCGGAGGTCAACTATTTCAGTCCCGACGTCTCAGCTTCGAGTTATGAACACAGCGAGCTTATTTCTGTACAAATCAAAGCGCACGCGCTACTTCCGAGAGGCGGATCCCGAGACGAAGAATTCGCCGTCCGCCGAAGCAACGCTTTGTCACTGGAAGTTGCCACCGAGCAATTACCGACATATTTACGAGCCGGCAACGCAGAGAGGGGCGGCAGTAAAATGTGTCAGCACTTGTGTCCTCTGCTGTGAGCTACAAAGTTACCATTCGGCTAACACACGTGTTAGCCACGTGCAGTTCTTCTGTCCCACAGTAACAGACTGCAGGACCTCTTTATGACCCGACTTACTATCGCGTTGTCTTAAAATCAGCGCGCTTGAACAACACGTAGAGGCGACAGGTTCTTTAATTAATCTTAGTCAACAACTGGAAAGTGGCTTACATGTAAACGTTGACTATATCGGCGACAATTTCGACTGAGTCGTTCTCCATCGTCAACAAGAGAATACACATAGGATTCACAGATTCACTCCATCTTCTAGTACTCCTTTTCTGCTTCAAAAATTACGGACGCATTTTACGATGTAAAAGCTGAAAATTCTCCCGATTAGTAGCTATACAAACCAGGTATGCGAAAAATGTTTTTTAAAAATAGGTTGGCAGATATCTTTGGTAGTATTATGAGCACAGTCGTAAATATCACAGAAGCTGATGAAACCTGTTATTGTTGCCCTGTTGGTATCTGGAAGATCAAATTACCTCAAACATCAAAATAAACAATCACTTCACTGAACATTTTCTACAAGCTGCATAAGAGGTTCTTATCTGACAGAATCAACCCGAATATACTCCAAATAATCCCAACGGAACAATCTGGAATACCAGTTTTCCTTTATAGCTCTAAAGCAGAATGTCACATAGTTTAGAGACCTTGGCTTATATATATATATATATATATATATATATATTACTTATTGCTTTACGTCTCGTCGGCGGCTAAGGTCATTAGAGGCAGGATGAGATTGGGGACTAGGAACGGGTAGCAATTCGGCTGTGGCCTTTTTGAAGGAAGCGTCCCGGCATTCGCCTGGAGTGATTTGTGGAAACCATGGAAAACCCAAATCTGGATGCCCGGACGGGGATTCGAACCCGCGTCCTCCCGAATGAGAGGCCAGAAAGTTAACCGTTCACCCGCCACTCTCGGTGGCTGATGTGTATACTAATTCAATCAATCAGATGCAGAAAATCCATCCACTTCATTGACAACAAGCTCGCTGGAAGGACCTTCAGCGTGGTTACAGGAGAATATAAGAATGTGCGTAGGATATTAAACAGCAGATTACCACAGGTTTCAACTTTGAAGTCAACTGAAGATGTTCTTACATCCAACGTAACAGATTTTGTGTAGATATTTTTGGAAGTGGAGGATACAATCTTATCAAACCAAGACAGAAGTGAAAAATTTCTATGCATGTAACGGATCATCAACCAGTGTGCAATACGTTTTGAATGGAAACGCATTAATTATAACACAAATACAAAGTACCAAGGGATAAGATACATTCCGAGAAATATCCTCCTCTGTGGCACTGTGGCTGAGGCCCTTATATTTATATCTCAGAGTCTGGGATTCAATTCCTTCTGCAGCCAGGAATTTTAGAGGATGCTGCTTGATTATATGACCACGTTCCAAAGTTCTGAAGTTAAACTACAGGTCCAGCCACTACATTCATGTGATGAGTAGCAAACTGAAACCTGTCATCAGATCGTAAGGCCACACAAATTTAGATTCACCCAAAGATAACCGATGATAAACTCAAATGTAGATACGATATCCCGCGTAAAATACGCGTAATGAGTTTTGGATTATCAATGGGAGATAGTGCTTGATTTCATCTGGTCAAATCAGAAGTAATGTGATCCAGTGTGGCTTGACAACCCATGCACCAAAGAAAATGATACGCCTCATTGACAGAACAATACGATTCATTCCAGTCTACTGGCATACTGTCTTGAGTCATATACCACCCGCAGATGTAAGACGAAAATCCGTTTCTAGAATACCAGAAGATTTTAAGCAACAACCAGTAACCCGTATTGAATGATGTAACTCAAATGAAGCACCAAAGACTGAAACCCATATATCCAGCCATTTTCACAGCAAGAGAGGGTTGCTGAATTTGCTTTGAGAAAAGTATTTTTCTCATGGATTAATTATTTATTATTAATCCTATTTTTCCTTTATCACACATTCCTCTGTGTTTAATTGCACAACATACTGAACATATTGAAGACCGAAAAGCTGGTTGTGAATTTAACCACAGCTTCCGACAACGTGCGGACGTAGGACTTGCTCCTAATGCTTTTGGATGTAGTCCTGTGCCAGTGCTTAGCAATGATGAAAGAAGCTGGCTACCACAGAGATCTGTCCAATCTCCACTGTACATTGCAAAATTATCAACAATTAGTCCCCTACATCCCATAAGTTCCAAGTATGACGATGACCTTGCCATTTAAGTTCAGCGTAGAAATATGGGAGAATTTGAGGTGGCCGTGTCAATGGAAGTCGGTACTCTGCCCGATTACTTCACGAAATCGCGCCTCAGACCGGCGGGCACTCAAATAGAGGTATACTGTTTTTTTTCTTAAGTCAGATGGCAAGACAACAGCTCTCTCCCCACTTTGGTACGGGGACGGCTCCATTCAACGCTAGCCCAAAATAGCTCGGCGTCACAATTGATCGCATACTCACCTACTGGAAACATCTGGAATACATTGCTTGGGAGATAAAGGCCGTAGTAAATATAGTGAAATAAAAGGAGTGGGCACATTCTTGCGTAATCTTACTACTACGGTAGCGGGAGGGGGGAAGGCACCACTGCGTCCCAGTGTAGCTGGAAAATTGACACACCGAGAAGGCGGTGACTTGAGGTTTGAGAGCTGTGTACTGAGCTCCACCCTCCAGCCTTCGCTTCAGTTTGTTTCTAATATAGGACAGCCGAAGATCAGATGCGCAGCAATCATGGCCAATCAGTGGTAGAAGATAAGGACCAACCAGATATCTGTGTTAATATAACTTACTGAGATTTCCCCCGGAGTGCCTCAAGGCAGGAAAACTCTCCAGTGCTCTCACAGCCTAGTTAGCTATCAAACTGAGGTGACAATGGCAGCAGACGTAACAAATACCTGATTACTGATCCTACGCAGAAGCTACCGGCTGCGAGTCATCAAGGAAGTAATAGTGCAAATGAAAAAGGCTTCAGAACAGGTCAGGATCGGCATAGCTGGACTCAACGGGATTTACCACACTGGGACTGCGGTACAGCGTATACTATCGAGTGTGTTGTGGAAAATTTACCTTCAAGTAGTCCAATGTTTACTCGCAGGTCTGACTGCAATCCACGCTGCAACTGCAACTGCAACTGTAGTACTCCACTGACATCGCTGTATACATGAAGTAAATAAAAGTCCTAATGACAGCTGAGCATTCTCTGTGTATGGAACTTCCCTTCTCTGTGCTGTGATCTTAACCATCCACTGGACCACTGGAGTGGTGTGGTCGACGAGCAACCAAATACGTACTGGTTAAGGCAGATATGCAAATGCGTCCTGTAGGATGACGATGTGTAATACAGGGACCCAAAGGCAGGCCGTTGGACATAGAGTTGAGCGAACTTCTGAAACATGCGTATAATGGAAATTTAATTATTTCATTGCTTCTGAATTAAATTAACAAATAATAGATTGTGTACAAGAGGTTATGTAAAACTCTAAATTTCCTATTTTCAGTTTTTAATTCTGCCATGATGTGACTGTCAAATGAGCCATATACTAAGTATGTAATAAACTTCAGTTATTTACTTTGAGTGTGTTATTTTAGTAAAATTAACGGTATGGAATCAAAATATGGAAATTAATCATTTGCATAGCTGTAAACTCGAGGCCATCTAATTATCTACAACTGGTATTTCTCAAATACAGTTCAGAGTCACAGTGACTTTTTATAGTGTTATTTAGCACCACCGGTGAGAGCTTTGCGCTAAGTCTGCAAATAATTCATTAGAACCTGGGTTTGCAAATGATAATTCAATTTGTTACCAAATATTTCGACAGAACCAATAAAAATTCCCATTGCGTCAGTTAACAGAATGCGGTGGTTGTAACAGACGAATCATTTATATCGTCTTGAAAGTGCTCTGAATTATACGATGAAATTTATAAAAAATATTTGATCCATATGACAGAATGTAGAAAAAAAAAAAAAAAAACCATACTCCTTAAAGGAAGCACACGAGCATGTCTTTTCCTACTCGTTCCTTCTATATGCCTATATGCTAGGGTCGTAAGAAGTAATAAGTGCTTAATCTGGAGCTAAAAATCTCTAATACTTTAGCACCCTGTTTGGCCCTGCTTAAAGACAGAAGGTAAGGGAGATCACAATCCAAGGACTTTCCTGCATTATTTTCAAAACACACTTAGCAATGTTGGTTGTGAGAATAGAAACATAACCCTTCGCCAGTTAGATTGCTTGCAGATTATACAGTTATGATAAAAGAATTACGTCCAGAGATAATTTTGGACAACTACAGAGTGATCTAATACTTTGTATTTTCAGAAATTCATAGAGAAAAATTTGAAAATTTTGCATCTAAAGGAAAATGAGTGGATGTACCAAACAAGTGAGATAAATGTGTTGCAATGTATTGTTCATGCCCTTGCGTTGGCATGTGACTAACATTGTGGGTAACAAATACAATGGTTGGACGGGATACAAAGAATGATAGACAGGCTAGTTTGCATGTGGTAGACATCATAAAACAATGTAACCGATATGATGAAGGAATCCAGGTGGAATTCATTAGAAAACAAGACGCTTGTAAGGAGTTCGGAAGTATGCAATCAGACACATAAAACGTTATCGTTCCTCATTTTGTGGCGTGTATCATGAACAATTATAACTTTATACAATTTTGTAATGCTGACCGAATTGAAAATTATTCATCTTATTTATTTTGTGTCTTAATATGACAATTTTAATGTCATAATTACTTCATATAATATTAATGCTGCGTCTAAACACACCTGCGTCTTCTTCCCAACGTTTCGACCAGGGCTTAGATCTTCATCAGATTCGTCAATTATATTATATTAATATGACGGCTGCGAAAACAACAAACTCATTCATAATTACTTGTTTGTAATTTTGTAATGGAATAATTGTTTCAAGTTTGTTTAATTGATCTAAAAAGAACAAAATCTATGTTTGTTACATTTAATTTGATATTTTGTTATCATTTCGAAAGATCCCTTTTCATATAACAATATTCATTTAAGAAAATAATTTATTATTAATAATTGTTGAATATGATTATAATCTCACAGAAGAAAGATAATATTTCACGCATAGTGTTACGAGTGAGGAACAAATTGTAAGTATATCACGAAATGGACAAGGTGACAATGACCACAAATTAGCTACTGACTTAAGGAATAAAGTAATGGGTCAGTTTTTATTTTGTAGGTAAGGGACAGGAATAAGTTACAAAGGGTGGTGCTGTACATTATACCTAAGACTATCAAATAATTTAAAGTGGAAATGCTTGTTGAGCCTATACAGGTTTGTTAAGCAGTAGTAAGTATAATAACTACTGGGTCAAGACCTATTAGATATGCTGCAGTACTGGCATATTTAAATTTCTTCGTCCCAATATGTGCTTTGTATAGCCTACTTCGTAACTGTACTAATTCATCCGTAGTTTAAGGTCTCACAGTTAGAACGAAGTTCATCGAACTCTACATTACTGCATAGCTCTCTTTGTTTTCTAAAACCTTCCTTTAAACGTACTGTGACTGAAGAACAGTTATTCATGCCATAGCGAGGGATTCCTTTCGAGAGAAGTTGCCAGTGACTAAACGACTTGGCCAGCAATGGATTTATGATGCAATAAAAAGGAAGCAATAACTGCCGGACTCCGCTTGGCAATAAGAAAGCGCGCGAGTAAAATTTAGTACTCTCGCCCAACAGTTGCTAAATGAAGAAACGACGTTTTAATATTCCTGGTCGTATGGAACAGCTATCAACATGTTTGTATGACTACGTTTCATACATATCTTTTAAATGAGCAGACAACTTCCCATCGCGTTGCATGAATGAAACGATTTTGTCGGCAATTCTTGCATGGATATCAAATGGATTTCTGGTTTTGAGTATAATATTTTGTATTAGTTTTTTCTGTATTCAAATTGATCCATTTTACAGCAATTAAAGATGTATGCGATAGCAGTTGAATTAATTCTCTAAGTCAATAATGCTACAATCAAACAATTTGATGTTACTTTGTTAATTAACAACAAAAACATTTCACTAGTACGAATAATATTTCTAGTGTTTACAATTACTCTTTGCACACGTATCTATACACAAAATCATGGTTTACTGAATCATTTGTACATAATTTTTGAAAAAAGTTGTGTTTCAGGGATCGTTTCATGTAGCATAGCATCTACCACTTTACGTAAATTATGAAGAACCAAAAATTATCGTATTTGTTGAAGCATTTTATATAAAACCAAATTTTAGTTTCAAATATAGAAACGCATATTTTTTTCTAGTTTTTCTCAGCAAATATTGTTCATAGTGCTGCCATAGGTGATGCTGGACTGCATTTCATACTGTGACTTGTAAGCCATTTTGCAAAGTGATCTGATTTTTACCTTGAATGATTGAGAAAAATATTCCTTATTGAAAAGAGGACGAGAAATACCGCTGTTAACACTGCTACTGTGATTGTTTAAGTATTTAAGCACATAAGACGATACCAGATGACGTGCAAATTTGTTTATTGTGCCAATCAGTTCGTTAATTACATTCATTACACATTTCAGGGGGAGCGGGTAAGAGGTGTGGAATGTAGCTGTCTTAACAGTAAAAGTTTCCGTATGACATTATCTTTTTACTTAAGTTTGCTACTAAATGTGGTATGTGTACAATAATGTTTGGGCCTGCTTTTGTGGAGAAACGGTTAGGAATAAACTATTATTTGTCTTGCTACAATAACGAGGTATGATCATGGGTTCTAGGAGAAAAGCATACACGTTTTAGCGGGATAGGCGACAAGCGGAGATCCGAATTTGCGAGATGTGTTCTACAATGGAAGAAGTCACTCGCTTTTCCTAGACAGCTTTATGTGTTTGCTTATGAGTTGGGATCTTTATCAAAAAATAGAGAAATATCCATGAAAATATAACCTTAAAAACAAGAAAACATGACCTAAGAATGAAAAAATATGACCGTATATTTAAATTTACTATAGAGCAAAACATGCTCAATTATACATTGTCTATTTTATGTAGTAGTGTTGCATTCATATAAACAGCTTAATTTGCTTCCGTGCAATTGCTGCACCATTGAGAAATTAAGTTTTAAATCGTTTTGCTGAAATCACTTAAATTACACAAAATTTACAGAAAAGAACTAAATTACTCCTCTCCAAGTTCCTTTACATTATTGCGTAACTTCTCACTTTTATAAATTTTTGTTTTCGGCATGGTGGTACTCACAGATCCACTGCAGGTTTAACACTGACTGAGGATCATTTTTAAAAATATTGGTGACTGTGAGAAATTGATTGGCTGCTGCTTTATTGTCGAGCGGAATATTAATGTTTCGAGAGTGACCATAATGCATAACTTTAATATTTTACCTTTGAATTCTGAAGAATTCAGTGACAATTAGTTTTGTTCTGTCCTCCAATATATAATAGGAGTATATTTCTGCGAATAATTATCTTAATTTCCTCTCATTTATAACTTCTAGCATATTCCCTGTGTTATTAGAAACTTCAAAATGTTTCCTCAATATATGACTATAATGTATAACTTTAATTCTTGACCTTTGAATTCTGAAGAATTCAATGACGATTAGTATTGTTCTGTCCTCCAATGTTTAATAGGAGTTCTGTGAATAATTATCTCATTTATAACTTCTAGCATATTCCAGGTACTATTAGAAACTGCAAAATTTTTCCACAAAATGTGACCAAAAATACTATTGTAATATGATCGTAACGAGGAAAACGGCCAGAATATGCGTTTATATGCTATATAAAATGCGTTTTTATAATCAGAAACGTTTAATTCAGCATTACAGTCCAAAAAGAAGGCAGGAAACAAATATGATTTGTCATAAAGATCCCAACCTTACTTATGAGGTATAATTTCCTCCACATGCTAATGAATTTTCGTCACTAAATTTCGAGTTTAATTAAGGAATTACTCATATAGTAGATATCAAATCCATTTTCCAATGATCTTTCCAAACTATAAATAAACAAATTAAAGTAGAAAGTTAAAACACATATTCTTCTGTCCACACACAATCACACACGCTTGCGTACAAACACTCAACCCATCTGGCCTTTTTTATATAATACTTAATTTTTACATCCACACCTACAGATTTAGTAAATGATTTTTCTGATTTGATCCATAAATTTAAATATAGATGGTTGGCTATACTGACTGTACTTGGTCCTTTTTTCACTTCTGAGACTGAGCGGCTCTTTTACTGTCAGTGAGCCTTTAGTTTTACCACCTTTGTTATTTGGATATTATTTTCGACATATTGTCAATTGATAGGACGTTAAATACCTAGACTTTTAACCTATCTTACGTTGTAAATAATAAAATCAACAATATTTCTGTGATTTTTGTGATGATTCATCGTGATTTCTAAATGTTGGTACATGCTAGTACATTTTGTGTAGTAGTGACATTTGTGTGGTGTTGAAGAAATGCCTCGGCACGAGTTGAGGGTGTTGCGTCGACAGCCAGCTGCCGAGTCTGCGAGCGTGGTTTCCTGACCGCTGTAAATCAAGGGCTAGGCGCCGCGAGAGAAGCAGACCCAAGCCACTGCATCCGTCCCCCACTCTTCGCAACTACAGCGGGCACTGACCACACCAGCAATTATTACATAGAATGATTCTTCTTCTTTCCGATCTACTAGGACCACGTGCCAATTTCAATACAGGGCTAGTCAAAATGATTGCAGCGATTTCACGATTTTTCTTTTGGCTGTCGTATTATAGGTACGATGATGGGGTTTGCTGTGATAAAACAAGTGGCTCTCCTAGTTTCGATTGCACTTAATGCAAGCTTCCCGCGGTGACCGCTAGAGCGCTATAGAGCAAGATGGCTGAAAGTGAAAAAGCGTACGTTGTTCTCGAATTTAATTCGACTCAGTCTGTGTTAACTGTTCAGCGACAATTTAGAACAAAGTTCGGCAAGGATCCCCGGCATGCTAATACCATTCGGCGTTGGTATCAACAGTTTAAAGCCACGGGATGCCTTTGTAAAGGTAAAACAACGGGTCGCCCTTCTGTGTCTGAAGAAACCGTTGATCGTGTACGCGCCAGTTACGTTCGTAGCCCACAGAAGTTTACTCCTCGAGCGAGCGGGGAATTAGGTATTCCACAGAACACCGTTTGGAGAATCCTACGGAAGTGACCGTGTATGAAGCCTTACAGGTAACAGTTGCTACAAGCACTGTTGCACAATGATGAAATGCGTCGTTTTCAATTCTGTGCCCAATGTCTAGAACAAGACGAAACATTCGCAGAAAAACATGTGTTTAGTGATGAGGCCACTTTTCATGTAAGTGGAAAAGTAAACAGGCACAATGTCAATGTGCGCATTTGGGGGACCAGTTGATCTGCCAGACTTGCGAGTTCGCATCACCAATGCATTTTCTCTCATTGACAAAGACATGCTGCATCGGGTATGGGAAGAACTGGATTATAGACGTGATGTGTGCAGAGTCACTAAAGGTGCAAATATTGAGCATATGTAGACACTCAAAAAAACTTTCACAGATTGTTTTTATATCTGTGTAATCTTGTAAGTATATGCAAATAATAAATCTGTAGTAATTTTCAGAAATCACTGCAGTCATTTTGACTATCCCTGTACTACATCCTTTGTTATTATTCCTTCTTCATTTTAATCCAATATTCCTTCATCGTTTCACTGTGTTTCTTCCTTCTCTCTTCAGATCACTTCGGACCAGATTTCTTTCCTCTTCTGCCTTGGAACTTTCCGTACTTAATACCTACTTTCTAAAAACTTCTTTACATAGTTTCCTCTTAGATTACTTCTTTCCAACTCTTTCTGCAACTATTAAATTCAGCTTTTTGCTGATTTTTCTCTCCCAAAGGTAAATGAATAAACTTTTTGTTAATCTGTAATCAACCATTTTATAAATGTGTAAAAAAAACAGCAATTTCCTTTATACTACTGTTATATTTAGTATGTTCTAGTATATTTCATTATTACTTCTTAATTTCCATAGGTCGGTTGTTTTAATTGGACCAAAGATTCGTGACTAGTTGATACAGCTCTTATGAAAGCGTCAAAGAATTGATACATAGATTGGGCTGGGATAGTTTGGAAGACAAATGACGTAGTTTGCGTATGAATTTATTGGAGAATTTGCGAAAATCTTTAAATTACGAGTGCAATGAAATACTTCTTCCGCCAGCCTATTTAGGTCGCAATTACCGGAGGGATAAGATTCGAGAAATAACATGCCGTACTGATGCTTTTATGTATTCCTTCTTTCCTCGTGCTATTCGGGATTGGAATGCACGGGTTTAGGATTTGGTGCTTAGCACCCTCTACCACCCACAATGTTTATGACTTGCAGAGCATGGATGTAGATGTAGATGTAGCAGATTTTCTTCTTTCTGTTAATTCGCATAAACGACATTCTGGTTTCAAGACTGAGTTGAAGTGCCTTATTTGAAGATTTTTAGATCATATTACTAATATTGTTATTAACAATTCTAGTATTAATAATTCAGAAGAGGATGATAATCTTGTGTTCTTTGCAAGAGATCCGGAGACTGCAATCAAACAGATAGAAGTCTTGAAGGATACAGCTGAAAAAGCAGGACTACAAATATCTTTTAAGAACACGGAATACATGAACATAGGCCTAAAAGACCAGACATGGATAGTGAAAACTAAACATGATGATATTAAAGGAAAACAGAAGTTCAAATAACTTGGTGAAATTTTGACTCCCAATGTTAATGGAAAGGCTACAGTTGAAGATGGGGCGAGAAAGATGGTAACAGCTTTCAGGATTTGTCAGAACACATACAAATCAAAATTACTCTCCCATCAGGCGAAAAACAAGCACTATAGTACAGCAGTGAAGCCAGAATGTTTATACGCAGCAGACACTCTAGCCAGAAAGGGATTTACAGAAATAGGAAAGAAAGAAAGAAAGTTTCTAAGGAAAATCTTGGGACCAAAAAAGTATCAGGAAGCGAATTTAATTTCTGTTTGAGATCGAACCAAGAATTACACGACAAGTTTGGAAAGGTTTCAAACACAATTAAGAAAAGGACATTAGCTTTCTATGGACACATCAAGAGAATGGAACCAGAAAGAATGGCAAAGAAAATACTCAACTTTCAAGAGAACAGAAAGACTCAAGTTCCATGGGTGAAGGAGGTCCAGTAGGATCTGAAAAGATGTGGGATCAGCATGGAAGACATACAAGACAGGGAATTATTCAGGGGAAAAATTTCGTAGGAAAAGGAACTGACTGAAGATAAACCTTTCAGGAAAAAAGAGGGCTTTTTCAGAGGAAGAAAAAGCCAGAGTTTTTTTTTTTTTTTTTTTTTTTTTTTTTTTTTTTTTTTAATTTGTTATTGGCAATGGGCCATACAGCCATAATACAGCTTATAAGTGTTGTTTTACAAATATGTCCATAACACAATTCTTAAGTATCTATCACATATAGTACATGATCACTATTGTCATACAACATTGTTAAATACATAATTTCAGTTACAAGATAACTCTCAATAGTTGGAAACTCTAATGTTCATAGGCATCTGTACGTTCAAATGTCCATCTCACAGTTGTTTAGAAATCTGCATAGCAGTGTGTAGATCCTGGCGTCGTCGGTCGCAAGGACGTGTGACATTTTTGTTGGTTGGCCGTGACCTAGTTTTGCAAGTTGTTCTATTAGGTCTGTGGTGTTGTTGTATCTGTTCTTGCAGCCGAACAGGATATGGTCCATGTCCCCTATGCTCGTGTCGTCGCATCCGCATAAGGGGCTTTGCGCTATGTTTATTCTGTTCAGGTGTGCGGGGAAGCAGCCATGGTTGAACTTTAGTCTGGAGATGGTTACGATAGCCTTTCTTGTGATCTTGAGTTGATGGTGCCAATGCTGTTTAGGGATGACGGGGTGGATCTGTCCGTAGTGTTTTCCTTTGACAAGTTGTGACTCCTCCCACTCTCTGTTCCATGTTTCTCTTGCATCTTTTTTTGCGACTGTCATTAGGTACCTCACAGTTACAAACGGATAGGCACTGCCTTCCTCGCATGCTCTCTTCGCCAGCTGGTCCACCTGTTCGTTTCCTTCTGGGCCAATGTGGGCTTTCACCCACACGAACACAAGCGTTTTGCCTTTCTGTTTCACCCGGTATGCTGCTTCCAAGATGTTGCATAAAATACTGTCTTTGTTGGCAACTTGCATGTGTCCTTGCAGGCTGGCCAACGACGAGCGGGAGTCTGATATTATGACCGATCTTGTGTCCACCGAAGCCTCAGCATACTCAATTGCCTTCTGAATTGCAACCATTTCCGCCGTGAAGACGGATGCTTCTCCGGGTAGTCTGAACATACCATATCGCTTTCTCTTTATATCCAAGTATGCGCAGCCCACTGATGAATTGGATTTCGACCCGTCGGTGTAGATGTGGGATGCGTTTGGCCATTGCGCGAGGAATTCTGCCAGCTTAGCGGTACTGCCATGTCTGGGGTCTTCCAGATTGATGTCGGTTCTCACGTTGAGTGGTGTAACAGATGCTTCATATGGCATAGCAAACTCTGGAAGGAGGTATGTCGATATTATGTTGTTGTTGTATCTGCTGATTTCTTTTAGTGCGGTTATTAGTATTGGGGTCTTTTTGCGTGACCAGTATCTTCCGCAAGTCAGTTGGTGTCCAACGGCCTCTATTTTCCGGATGAGGGTGTTGTTATTAATCTTCTTTTGTTTAAGTAGGAACTGTTTGCAGAGTTGCATACGTCGTATATGAAGAGGTGGCTCTAATGCCTCTACCAGTAGCGCATTAGTGGGCGTTGACGTCATAGCCCCTGTGCATATTCTTAGTGCTTTGTACTGCAATCTGTCAAGGCTTTGAAGGGTGGTATCCGCTGCTGATCCGTAGAACATACCGGCGTAGTCAAAATGTGGTCTGATAAGTGTTCGGTATAAAGTCAGGGCAACTTTCGGGTCTGTACCCCACCAAGGTTTTGTGGTTGCTTTCATGACATTAAGTGCCGTCTCGCATTTGCTTGAAATGTCTTTGATTTGGTGTTTCCAGTTAAGCTTGTTATCTATTGTAACGCCCAAGTATTTTACAACTCGTCTATACGGGAATCGGTAAGATCCGAGCTGTACCTCGTCCATATCAGGGATTCTACGTCTGCTGTAAATTTACACTACTGACTTGGTTTGGGATATGTCCAAGCCGTTGTTCCTGAGCCACTGCCGTAGACGATCGACCAAGTCCTCTAGGGCGTTCTTGCAATCAGCTAACTCGTTCATCATAACATAGAAGCATAAGTCGTCTGCGTACTGGAGTATCGTCACCTTTCCTATTACCAGTCTTACGAGGTCACTCGTATAGATGTTGAACAACAACGGGGAGAGTGTGGAGCCTTGAGGGAGACCTCGGGTTGCTATTCGAGGGCCGACTATTGTACCATTGATGTGAATCTCTAGCGATCTCCCTGCTTGTAATGAGATGAGATTAGCTACAAATTCGCTGGGTAGTCCCATGTCCAATAGCTTCCAAGAGAGAACTGATGGCACCACATTGTCATAAGCATTCGTTAGATCCACATACAAGGCCATGAGATACGCGTTAGAGCGGTATCAAAAGCCAGAGTTAGCCAGAGAATGAAAGAGTACTGGCGACGGAGGAAGGAAACTCAGAAGAGGAAATGAAGTTGCGTAGTCGTAGTCTATAGATTGCTGAAACTAAAAGGGGGAAAAAAATCTCAGATGAGGCTAACTGCCAGTGTAGCAATTTCCCAGCATATATATTTTTACGCAACTTCTTTAATTTCAGTTCTTTCACTGCTTCACAACAATCGTTCAGCTTCTAAACCATTAAATTATTCGAATCAACCTCTCTTTTACCCCCACAGGAAACATTTCGATTACCATACGCCCAAAATTAAGTTCCAATTTATAGCCAAGTTTCTCTACTCCCTTACACATACTATTGTTATTCTTCGCCTAATATCCATACACGGTTAATCATCAATGTATGCCTTACAAACATTCAAAACTGCCATTACCCACCCCCATTTTCAATTACTTTAATCATAGTATCATTATTATACAAGCAAATGATGATGATCTAACATTAATTTCCGAAGGGAAATCAAGCTTCAGTGCCCCGCATTCTCTTCATCTCCTGCACTGTGGTATTAAATGTGGTTCCCACACTATATCCCACCATACTCGAGCAACTTCCTGACTAATTCTTTTAACCAATTCTTTTATTTCATTAGCGGAGAACCTTATCAACATTTCTTATAGATTGAACTTTGAAACATTTCACAGCAACCTTCCAATGTTTTGGCATTTTCATTATGAAATGATATGTCGAGACTTACATTGCTTCAACAAGTAAGTCTCTTAGCTGTGTGTAGTAAAACAAAACTTTTATTTTTCTATTTGTTTACCTAGTGAGCTGACACCTTTAGGCGTTTATCCGCGTTGACATACACAGTTATATATCCCGTCTGCGTCCATTCAAATTTTTTCAAAAATCTTTGTTATTTTGATCGTGTTATAAGATATTGTATTATATGCAAGAAACTTTTTTTTACCGTAAAGCAGTTGTACTTGGTCTCCCCTGTCCGTTTCGTTTTAATTAATCCCAACGTATCACACTAACTGAGATACAAATGAAAAACCTCACCCAAAATTAGATTGGTGATTTACAAAACATTTTGTTTCCCCATACATATTTCTGCTGTAGTTGCATACCAAGGTTTACAGCAATTTTCCTATGGCATATAACTATTTCACTGACCAGCACTGGTGTGGGACATTTCCTTTTTTATGCAGTTCGTATCCAGACAGAATATACATAATAGGTATTTTAAAGTGAACAGTATTGAATCGAACCATCTTTAGGAAATGTGTGGTAATACTTATCCATGTTATTCCCTTAAAGGTTTACGGGCAACCTACCTCGTACCGAATTATTTGTCAACCATTCGAGAAATGGCAGTTTAGTTCGCGAGTTCAACTTAGAATAAGTACTGGGAACCTCTTTCTTGAGTATAATTTGAGGCGTCTTCAAATTACTCCCCTTAAGAGCACTGCTGTTAAACACTGATATACCAAGGTTATGAATCCTTACTTTACACAGCGCTGAGGCAAGTTAATTACAACACATTCCGCGAGCATTCAATTCCGAAATTATTTTTTGTCACCGACATTTGACTAATACCACTGACCTGTATTGTCTTCGGCAGACTCCTATATCGTTAAATAAAACATAGGTGGAAATTATCTTTCCGGAAGTTGCTCAGCTTGTTTATCAACGGAAAACAACCATGATCTTTCAGCTGTGATTTTAGTTGCTGGAGAAAAATTAAATGCGGAGAGTACGGAAGGAAAGGAGCATTGGGGAACAAGAAGCGTCGTGATCTTTTAACCCATAACGAATGAGTCAGTTTTGTTATCTTCAAGCATTTGACCCATCTTACCCCCCCCCCCCCAACTGTTTCGTGGAGAAGTCTCATCTCTTCCTGATATACTCCTACTGGACTTCCTCCTCGTCAAATCCGTTGCCAGCTGACGCACACTTCACTATTGACCAACGATGTGAAGCTCGATCCTCTTTTTGCGATGCAATCGACTGTTTCCTGAATCATAAAATGTTACTTTCATCGTTTTGTATGACTTCGTAAAAAATTTTACCAGTTGCTCAAAAAATGCACAGATTTACCGCTCGTATTAATATCAAGGTTCCATAAAATCCTTGGGAACTATAAACTTTTCAGTACACAAGAATCCGCAAATACGACCATAAAACATGTAATAAAATTCGCTGGAGCCTGTGATAACTACATTTATGTTCGGTCATCGGCTGCCACTAATTTAAGAATTGTTCAACAGATCTCGTTAATGGTAAATTTCAGTACACGAGTACATGAGAATACGCGAAGTGGACCATAAAAACGAGATAGTAAATATAGGGAATAATGGTTGCTAGAACTGTTTTTTTCTGTAGACCTCATCGACGTCGAGGTCTATAGAAGCGGGAAGGGACCGGGGCAAGGAAATGGAACTAATTTGGCCGTGACCTTTTAAAAGAGCCATCCCGGCGTTCACCTGAAATGATTTGGTGAAACAATAGAAAACCCAAATATGAATACCAGGACGGGGATTCGAACCCACGTCCTCCCGAATGCGAGTTCAAAACTTTACCGCTGAGCCACCAATATCTGTACAGTGTTAACCACTCGTACATTCTGTTCAGTCATCTGTAGCCACTAATTTAGGAAGTTTCGTAGAGATCCCGTTAATACTAAATTTAATTTCAGTATGTGAATTATTGTCACAGAAATACGTAAAAATTGTTGGTCAGAATATAATTTTAGGACTTACTTGTAAATCTACTAAAAATTGTTAACACTTTATATAAATTAGTAATGCTGATAACTATTATTTATTAATACGCCAATACAACTGTTATTGGATATTATTTATTTCACGGACGGGTTTCGCCTCTCGTCGAGGTATCTTCAGCGTACAGTTTTCTGTAATATGTAATTAGTTTTTAACATTTTAATATTATGATTTTATTTACATTTAACGAAATTATTCTATATAGGTAGCATAATATTACTTATATTTACGTATCAGTTCGAATTATCATGCAGAACTTTTCGTTTACATTGGTATAATAATATATGGTTCATAATGTAACGTACATTTACATTTCTGTTTTGAGGTGTGGGTTTTGGTTGCCTGTGACCTCAACCAGTATGCTGTTTCCAGTATTGCACTTAATTGCATAGTTTTGTATGTAAATTTAAGTAACTTTATGAACCCTATCTTATTATACCCATATAAACAAAACGTTCTGCATGATAATTCAAAACTGATATGTAAATATAAGTCATATTATGTTTCCTATATAAGAATAATTTCGTTAAACATAAAAAAATCATTATATTAAAAAGTTAAAACCTAATCACATATTACTGAAAACTGTGCGCTAAGATACCTCGATGAGAAACGCGTCCGTGAAATAAATAATATTGAACAACAGTTTTATTGGCGTATTATTAAATAATAATTATTAGTTTAACAACTGTGGAAGTAATGGCCTACAATAATTATTTAAATTTAGTTAAGTATTGCAAACGAAATAGAAAAGCCAATTTCCAAACAATATTGTGCAAACTCTTTAGCTGAAACCAAGAGATAACTATGTTTGTATCATTTTAGTGCACAAATCGCTCATTAATAAAATAATACAATTAATAATTAGAAATAAAACCAGTGAATCAAACTAAGGGAAATCAATATCTGACGCACCTTTTTTAAGTCTTGAAGAGAGCTTATTAAGATGTCCACCACTTGCGTTGTTATATCGTCAGCTAAGAAGAATTTCCCAAAATTGTCACTTTGGTAGACACAAATTTAAATTGTAAATAGATACATGATAGCAAAAAATTTATCAAAATACCGGAACAGATGAATTTTATGATTTTTCTCCCACAAACTCCACTAATAATCGTTGCATTTATACATCTGAAACAAAAAAAAATAAGAGAAAATATATAAGAATATTAGAGCGTAATCAAATCTTTCAGCTGTAAATGATTACACTCCTTTAGTGATCCCTAAAGAATACTCTCACACCTGATTAGAAAGACAAGAATAGAAAATTTAATTTGAAATCCTCCAATCAACTTTTACGTTAAATTTTTTCTCATTCCCATTGACGTTTGATTCACTTGCCAAACACTACATCAACATCTCTGATGATAGTTGGAGTGACATCCTTTCCACTGGTAAACATGTTGAGAGGAATGATATTTATAGTGTAGTCATTTACTATTACCTGTAGCTCTTGTGTTATTGTAAGGAACTCTCATAACCAATGGAGCATCGAGCTATAATTGTACTAAAAATTACTGAAGTGTTTGAACTTGGATAGTCAATTAAATATAACATGGATGACACATATTACGTAAGTTCATTAAAGTAATTTGTTCACTTAAAAGTTGCTGAAACAACGAATTTGTTTCGTTTAGGCATTTAGTAATTAAAGTGTGTCAGAATACGTGATAAGTTACGGGATGTTTAATTAAGAAAAGTAATTGAGAAATATTAACCAGATTCAGCAAACATTCAAAACTGTTGCTAAATTAATATATTCACTATAGTAGTTCTTTGCCATTTTTAATATTATTTAAGTTACTGAATTATCTGCGGAAAAATGTTTCCAGTGAACTTCTGTAGAGCCATTCAGTTACACAAAATTTGTTCCAACGGATGATGATAATACAGAAACGTTCACTATCAAGTACAAATGCAACTAAACAAAAACTACAGCATTATTAAAATTGTAGATAAGTTAGAAGGTATATTTACCTGTAAATAAATTCGGTTATTTACTGTTTGAACAATGATAACGTTATGAGAGTTTGTTCATGTCTTCGTTACCTGCTGAGACTGTTGTCTCGTTTCCACAAGCTAACATCCTTAATGATACAGGCAACACCGCCATCCACAGTACCGTCTTTACCAGTGGTGTTAAGCGCCTTCCAAACATTACTTCTATATAACATACTCGCTTCCAGTGGAGGAAACTTGTCAGTGGTGATATAATGATAGAAAACGTAGTACGTTTTCACAGCCCATAGCGCATTGTTCCCTTTGTTTCATATGAGGTTCGCTCTCGCTTAAGCAGGAAGCAGATGTTTTCATTTATTTGTTATTAGCTTACCCGGCAATGCTTCACTATTGCTGGACTTGAGTAGGCACATAGATTAAATGAAAAAATATTTACATATAAATTTTAAACTGCTGTTTCATTCATTTTCAGTTGGAAAGGGTGAGAGGGGATGCGCTTTGGAAAACATATGCAGGCAGTATTTTTCTGTTTGTTTCAAAGTATAAGTGTGCAAATTCCCAATGAAATCTGATGAAATATGTGGTTTTGTCTAAATTATGGGAAGGAGGGGTGAGTTTTTTAATTTTTTTTTTCTTTTTCTTTTGACAGGAACCTTCTCTGTCTCCCCGTCGACAACTCACCAAAGCTTCACCGTAATCGGACGAACGGTTTGCGGGTTTGTTTAAATTATGGGGTGTTATGGGGAAGAGGGGGTAATTAAGGTGGTGGAAAGAGAGGAGATGGATTGGGTTTTTGTGAAATTAATGTGTACAGTATTTCTCCCTCTTTTTTAAATTATAAGTGTACAAATTCATAACTAAATCGGATAAAATATGTGGTTTGCCTAAATTATGGGGCGAAAACGTAATGGGGTTGGAAAGGGGGAGAGGGGATGAATATTCGGAAACCATACGTAGGATGTATTTTTCTGTTTGTTTTAAAGTATAAGTGTACAAATTCTTATCTAAATCGGATAAAAAATGTGGTTTGCCTAAATTATGGGGTGAAAAAATTATGGGGGTGGAAAGGGGATTAATATTCAGAAACCGTATGTAGGCAGTATTTTTAAGTTTGTTTTAAAGTATATGTGTACAAATTCCTAGCTAAATCGGATAAAAAATGTGGTTTTTCCTAATTTATGGGGAACTTTATGGAATTTTTTTTTTCACAGGAACCTTCGCAGACGCTCACTCGAAAACTCTCCAAAGTTTCATTGTAATCTGATAAATGGTATAGGAATGCATAGAAGACGAACAAACCCACAAACCCACAAACATTGATTTTTATATATAAGATTTTTTATTATTGGTCATAACAATACTGCTATCACAGATTGTTTTATTCTTGTCTTGCGCTAGTTTTGGTTTGGTGATCGAAATGCCTGATATTCTGTAAATAAATCTGTTGAGAACAGCGTAGCGATATCTCCTTACACAAGTAGAGAGTTAGGTCGATACAGAATAGAGAAAAAGTCTAACTTATTGAGAATAACGACACATCGAGAAGAAAGGCGATAAAATGACTGCGCGGCTATTTCCTAAGTATATGAACACTCTGGTGGCTTAGTGACTTTGCGCTTGCTTTAAAAAATTGGAGGTCAGGTCACTGGTTCAAATCCTGGTGAGAGCAGTCTTTTATAGAGTTTTGTTTGATCATATAAGCCACTCTAGGACGTTCCGTGGTTCGAATTCTACCTTAAATTGCAGGTCCAGCCACGATGGAGATGGAATGCGCGAAAAATCGAAACTCTGTTATGCAGGCGGCTGAACATTCCTTCGGGATCTCCCGGCCAACAACGGCATATAAGTTTATTTTTTTGTTTTTTTTTGTTTTTTTTTTTGTTTTTTTGTTTGTTTTTTTGTACAAAGTAATAGGTAACACTGAAAAACCAGTCGCATCTCGCCTAGTTGATTAGAGGATGGCGTTTCGATAGAACACCGATTGATTCGAGCTACGACTGTTGATCTTCTGTTGGGATGACAGCTGCAAATCTATATCTGAATTTGCTGCCGTTCCCTTTCCTCAATCCTCCCCTGCCCTAATGTATACGAAAAGACGAACCGCAAAGTGATAAAACAAAACCTAGCATATGCAAGACCCCCTTATAATTCCGAGCACAATCCTATCACTTTTAATTGAATCAATATGTGCTGAATTTGATTATTGTACGCCATTCCTCTTGCAGTTGCTTTTTTATTATTAATTATTATCACTATTAATGCTATTGTTACTTCATTATTATTATTATTGCAGTAGTTCGTCCGTAATGCTCGGAAGGAAAAAGAAAGATGGACAAAAGCAGTGTCGGAGTGGAGTCCGAGAGATCGCCACAGACCGAGAGGAATACCACCGGACTGATGGGACTAGGACATACACAGGGTTGTTGGAGTTAACTGGAAGAGGATCGCCCAAGATCGTTTGACCTGGAGAATACTGCTCAAACTCTACCTGAACTTATGACTCTAAGTGGCCACATCATTTAATGACTGAACTTGCTGATGATGATGATAAGTGCGCAAATGCAACTAATTTTGGATTTTACTTTTTTCTGACGCGTTTCGTCTATCGTCGAGGTATCCTCAGCAATCCAATTTTCTGCAATATATACATTTAATAATTTTTTACACTTATTTTTTATGTTGATGTTGTTACAATTAAATTTGTGTATGGTGTCATAGGGTACTTACAGTTACATTTCTGTTGTCATATACGATATGTTCATACAAGTTATTTTCTATTCATGGAATGGAATATAAATTTTGAGTTCTCTTCAGTCACGTGCAGAAAATATTTAGCCGTCAGATATTCTCTTGATTGAGCTAGGCCTTGTCAGACACAATACGTGAAAAATTAAAAACTCTGAGCATCTAGTGTGTGAGATGATTAACAGAGTTTCAGTATCGTTACTTGTAGTCTTTCATAATAGAGCAGTATCTTAAGTAGGACAGTGAGTCATTATACTGTGGAGAGGACTAGAGAAGTGGGGTGCACAGCACAGACACGTTTGCGGTGTGTTTACAGGTGCGAGCGCGTGTCGGGCGGGAAGCTAATCTTAGCCGCGCAGTCACAGCTGGTCCGCTGGTGGTCCACGGCGCAGTGAGCTCATTCTCTCCGTTTACATCTGCGTTAATTCTGGCCGTAGTGTTCTACTGTGCTCCAGCTCGAGGCACAGGAAACTGTAATCGTGGAACCCTCCTGCTGTAACACCATGTCTGCACGTGAATTCTTATGCTACATCCTAATAAATGCATTCTAGCCACCGAGCGTCGAATTTGGGACGACGCGGGTTCGAATCCCCGTCCGGGCATCCAGAGTTGGGTTTTCCATGGTTTTCCCAAATCACTCCAGGCGAATGCCGGGATGCTTCCTTCAAAAATGCAATGGCCGAATTCGTTCCCGTTCCTTGTCCCAGTCCCATCCCGCCTCTAAAGACCTTAGCCGTCGACGAGGCGTAAAAAAAAAAAAAAAAAAAAAAAAAAAAAAAAAAAAAAAAAAAAAAAAAAAAAAAAAAAAAAAAAAATCTAGCCCTTCCTCCAAGTATTGATTACGTTCTGCTGTGATTATAATATTCTGAGCAATTATTGTTTTAAAGATCACATATAGTAAAAATAATATAAAATTGAGGACGATCATGCTATTTCGTTCATACAGCATTTTTCTGACTTTAAACTTCGCTGAAAAATGTATTTCACAAAATTTAGTGGTTTTCAACTCACATAACAACCTGTACACCCACTAATTTCAGTTAATACGACTGATATAACATAGGTACATCATTCTATATGACAATAATGAAGAGAACGTGAGTACCAGTTACTTTTATTTTTTAAGTTTCGCTTCTTCCAGATGGCCAGCTGTAGAGTATCAGGGTCTTTTTTCAGCCTAAGCCGATAAGGAACGGGGAGGACCTCAGCCATGACCCTTTTTAGGTGTAATCGACCGTTTTGGGCTTAGTCGATTAGTTGACAGGATGGTTGAGTGGTGGGCCGCCCTTCCTATCATGGCACTGCGTGTGATCGCTCGTATGGGCCTAGGGCTTAATGCTGGAGGTTGTTGCAGTTGTGAGCGCAATGTGGCATTGGAGAAACCGACCAGATCCTAGGTACTGACCTGTGCAAAGTATTCCCACAGTTTGCCTCGGCAACTTCTGCTGTCTCCTCTTAGTACGGCGGCTAGATGGATTACTGTTAATCAAGATAACTGACACCACATGGTTAAGAATATGACCCTTTGCTTTATAATAGTACCATGTAATGATCATTGAACTGGGCTATGGCTAGCTATAGGTTCTCCTACTTCTAGTACGATAGACAAGGCGTCTAACTGCTACGATAGGCGTTTATTGTACACTCTAGACTGAAGCCAATACATCCGAATGAATACTGCCTGCTAGGCTAACCCCGATGGTACTAATAACTGAAGCCATAGTTTCTTGACGTTAATGATCTACTCAAAGTATAGATGGTGGATCCATTACTTACAATGGAGAATGGCTAGCAGCTAGTCTTGGTAGCGATGGTACCTGCTATCGGCCATGACGCGAGACCCGGCTACGCAGAGAGGCACCCTAATCGTTAAACTGACATAGTGTTTGCCCTACAGTACTGATACTTGCAGAAGAACACGAGTGCATACCGTCGCTCGTAATTTATCCCGATCGTCGAACGTTCTAGATGTTCGATCGGTCGTCACCACGGTCATCGCCTTCCGTCCTGGCATCTGCTGACGCTCGCGTCTGCAAAACGAGGCTAACCTCACGCGAACTCTCCGCGTGCGTACGGGACGTTGCTTTCAACTAAAGTACTAATATTTAACCTTAACTAATATGTCTCAAAACCGTCCATTACATAGGGAACCATTCTGACATTCGCTTGTAGGAATTCTGAAAAACGTAAAAACAAAATCGGAATGGGCGGACGACTTAAGGCCACGTTCTTACGAATGACAAAAAAGAACCTTCATACTCCCATGGCCTTCCTTTTTGGCGACTCCAGTTGCGTCTGATGTGCACGGAAGAAGCCTGCAGCTTTAATAAAAAACAGTCTTTCAGAATTAGTAGTATGATTGAAAGGAAAGTATACGCGGTAAAAATCATAAATTCACAGCGATCAGTCTTGGAACATTCTGACATACTAACATCAAAAAAAAAATGATTCATCAGTTATACAAAAAATATTATAAAGGCAGCACGCACTAAATTTTGCTCAGCCACCAAGCAAAAATTTATGGGAAGGACAGAACTGTTGGTTAAAGTAAAAATCTTAATAACTTAGTTTGAAATAGTAATACAATTATATACAAACAAACACCCACGAAGTAATGTATTTTCTTCATATTTGGAGATATGCCTTGTAAGAAGAGTGTGAATCCCAGTCCGTATCTTACGAGGCCAAATTCGGAATAAAATAGTCATAGCAGAAATCCCACGTGTAGCCACAAAAGAGTTTTCTAAAACAGACAAAAATGTAAGTATATGAGAAATATCGCAATGGTTTCAATAAATTAATCTGGAATCTACCAGATAAATGACAAGAATTATACGAAACGTGTGAGAACGTCGTAATAAAATGAAGAATGGTATAATGGACTTCCGTGAATATCTTGTGCCAGGAAGAGTGGCACGAAAGGTACTCAGATTATAGGATAATAGTGCCTTAAGCGTAATAAATTCATCAAGATCTAAAAAGATTATTGTTTATACAGGGTCCGGCAATAAAACCTCCCTCATTTTAATGTGTTGTCACATAAAAACTAAATATGATAGAGAATAATTACTTTTATTTATGAAAAATACATACTTTGGCATTTTTAATTATTTGGTTTTAAAAATTATATCTGCCCTCCGTTGTTGACACATTGACAAAGTCTATTCAGAAAGTTCTCCATACATTTTCGCGTCATTTCTCTTGGAATGGCTGCCAATTCTTGGGTAATGGCCTCTTTAAGCTTGCAGTGTTGTGGGACGATGTTTGTACACTATAGGCTTTAAGTGTCCCCAAAGATTGGTGAATGTTGCATAGACACGCGCCAAATTTTCCGGCGTTGTTGCAGTCCGAGGACGGCGTGTAGGTTTTTTTTTTAGTGCTGAACCTGTCTTTCTAATGTTTGACACCCACAGTTGAATAGTTTTTCTATCCGGGACACGATCATGTAGGCCAAGTTCGAATCGTCTCCGAAAATCTGAGAACAACTGTTACCAATAAATTCGTCCACAACAAACGCACGATGCTCACCAAGCCATGACATGGCGCACACTGAAATTGGCAGGTACACCTCTTTAAAACCAAACACATTCCACATCAGTATCCTCACTACAACCCGCACGCCGGCTACGTGAAATGTGGGAGGTTTTATTGCCGGACCCTGTAGAAGACGTTATAACAAACAAAAATAACTTAGAAAGAAAACCGCGGAGGTACGGGATTTGTCCGAAAAAAATTAAAGGAGAGCACATGGGACTTTTCGGAAGTTGTGTGATCACTTCCCATAAACGGTTCAAACGAAAATAATAATACTAGAAGTAGTGTTATATCCAAGATACACAGGATAAATCAATAGGATGAAAAAAAATCATTATTTATTTCATTTTAAGTCTATGACGTAGATCTTCATTGCCAGTTAAGATCTTTCTCAGACTTCCTCCAAGTGGGCACCACAGATTAGGCTTTTATCAAGCCACAAACCCAAGTATCTACTTACTAAACTTCTACGTAAGTTCGCAACGCCTGACTTTATGATTGGATTTCGTTTCTTCCTAAAGACCATCAAATTTGACTTGTTCGGTGCGAGTTTCATTTCATCGCATGAATTCACAAGAATTTTTAACACCTTTTCATTATTCAGTTCAAATCTAACCTTTTCTTCATGTAGTAGAATAAAATCGTCTGCGAAGGCAACCAGTCCTAGCAATTCAGGTGTACGCTGAATAAATAAAAATAATGATTAATTGTCTGAATTATCCGTGAAATTACTGTGGAAAATAATTTTCTCGTCATAGGAAAGACTTTTCCAGCTAGCACACAAGCTGTGGTGGATAGCCACCTCTGTCTCCTGAATTCCTCAAGGCGGGCCTAATGGGCCGGTGCGGTGAAACGGAGCGCTGGGCATTTCACCTCCGACACCCCCTCCCGAGGGGTGGCGTGGCTATCAGAAGCCACCAGCCTGCTGGTCCCAGGGGGTGAGCCATCACAGTGGGTGCACGGGGGAAGAAGCAAGAACACTTCCGACGGCGGTCGTCCGGTCCATGCCAGCGACAAGGAGAATGGTTTTCATAGGTCTCCTGATACGCACTAACTTCGTTGACGTCAAATTGAACTCAACGACATTATAATACTGGTAACATACGAAACAAAGGATGCTCGTTTACGATGTGATGAAAGTGTAAATCCTGGTTTTGCTCGGTCTTGACGTGCTTCTTGTATGTGTGTCCGATGGACCCGATATAACAGAAGGGAGCCTGACCACATGGGGTAAATCAATCGCAGGGTGTTATTACTATATTTGTTCAAACATTTGATGCAAATTTATAGTCGTGCGGGAGTACAACATCCCTCAAGGTTAAGGTGGTTTGGTGACGATTTTGTTCGATAAAATAATCACATTATCTACGTCTGATGAATTCATAACTGTAGTTTACAACCATTTTTTTTTTTTTTTTTTTTACTTTGTCCTGTTTGAAAACAACGAATACTTTATGCAGACGGTTGTTGTTGTTCAGTATCAACTTATGAACGGACTTTAAAAAAAAAAAAAAAGGATCAAGACCAGTACTTAAGATGGATTTTCTTATTTTTTGAGACACACAGTACAGACCAACTAATAGCACATATGCAGAAATCAGTACAACTCAACAGGTACTTTATCTGAGGAGGATCATATGATAAAATCCCGGTATGTATTTCGGTACCAGACATTCATAAGAGTAGGATTGTTGTTGTCATAGAATTCTAAAAAAGCACCACCTTATAGAAAACTTGCAACACCAAAAATAAAACTAAGCGTCTTCTAGGCACCTTGTATTGACACTACTGCCGACGAGCTGTTCACCGTTAAACTTGCATTAATTAGTCCATCGTAAACCGTGGAACTAATTAATGGAATTAACTTGCTGCTCTAATTTATCAAGGGAACCTTTAGGACTCCACATTAAGTGGTGGTACGGCGTGTTTTGGATGGTTTGGTCCTCTCACCATCTCTCTCACTCAAAAGGCGTCAGGTAGTTATGTTACTATATAATTACTACAGTGGCTGAAACAGACGCCCGAATTAAGTGGAAGGTATTACCATTAAATCACAAAAAAAATACGCAGTTCTAATCAGACACGTTAGATTTGATATTTCTCTCCTTCAATCACGTCATTACATGTTTACTTTTACATTAACACGTTCAGTGCTGAGGACGTCTTCGGTCGTCCGCTAGGGAGCATCCCAGCGGCGGTGGACGGCTTGAGACGTCCTTTCCCTATGGGGTTGTATAGAAGGTTGGTGATTCCAGTACCTGGCCTACGAGCTCGCCTTTCTCTCAGCCATTCATTAAGGTCTTATCTTCCACCTAGTGAAGGCCGTTTTCAAACTGGAGTCTTCTATTTATGTACTGATTAGGGTAATTATTCCTGGAACTCTCAATAAAATTTCTTTTGAAGACGACGCAGAATGCTTTTTTACACAATAGTGCCATGAGTGATCTACATCAATGTAAATAAATTACTCCGGACTATTCCAATGTAGAATCTATCCCATCTGTGTTTGAAGCTTTACGGAACTGGACCATAGCGCCTGCAGGTAGACAGCCAAATAAACAGCAGACTCGCCTGTGGTGTAAAAGACTCCAGTAATGATGATAGCACAGGGCAGTGATAAAAGGTTTCTGCTTCAGATATAGCATCCTTGTGTTGTGTTGTTTTGCGTTTCTGTCTGCAGGTGTTTTAGACTCAATTTCTATACTCACGATAAATAGAGAAACTACCGTCACAATCTACCATAGGAACTTCTAAATATTAATCGCCTACAAATTTTGGAACATAGATCTGCAAACAGGAAAATGCAATGTAACGTAACGATGAGCACTCAGTCCCATAAAACAATTTTTTATTAATTAATTTATTTTGTATATCATATCATTTGGTTTAGCGAAGTTTATAAAAGTTTATTCATCGTACCTCAATGTTATTGTAATGTACATTATTTTTGAGCATTTGACAATAATTGTAACACTTATTAATTACTGTCAGAGCATAATATTTAATTTAATCGTATGTACTGAAGAAACTAGCATCTGCTATCATCGTAAATGGATCTGGGGTAAAATTGTAACAGTCAAGCAGTAACACATATGCAACATTTCTCATATCGTAACTATTAATGCTCTGTATTTTACTTACTTCAATATTGTAAAATACGTAATAAAGTTCCTTACAAACTGTGTAGTATGGAATAATAATGAAGGAAGATCTACATCTACATTTACATATATACTCTGCAATTCACAAAATTGTGGGTGGCAGAGGGTGCTCAGCACCAAAGCTAATCTCTTTGCTGTGCATTCCAATCCCTAATGGTACGAGGGAAAAAAGAATTCATATAAGAATCAGTCCGGCACCTTATTTCTCTAATTTTATCTTTCCTGTCCTTCCGACTCAAATAGGTTGGTGGAAGAAGTATTTCACTACACTCAAAAGTGAGAGTGGGAGTACGCATGTTTTCCAATAAGTTTAAACGAAACGTGTGTCGTCTATCTACCAGAGATTTCCAACCTAGTCTACTAATCAGTTCTGTGACGCTTTCATAAGGACTGTAGCAAGCGGTCACGAATCGAGCGGCTCTTCTCTGTACTTTCTCTATACTTTCGATCAATCCCTTACGAAACGGGTCCCAAATGGCACAACAATAATCCAAGTGTGGACGCACAAGAGATTTGTACGCTATCTTCTTTGTTTGTTCATTACAATTTTTCAAGATTAGACCTATGAATCGCAGCCTAGAATTTGCTCTACCTACTAACGAATTAATGTGTATGTCCCATTTCATCTTCCTTTGTACTGTTACTCCCAAATATTTCATAGAATCAACCATATCAATAACTGAACTGTTTACCTCGTATTTCTGAACAATCGAATTCTTTTTGTTAGTTATGCTCATTGTCTTGCACTTTTTACAATTTAGAGTAACTTGCCACTCATCGCACCAAGCCAAAATAACATCCAGATCGCGCTGAATTTCTAAGCAATCGGCCAAATTTCTTACTTCTCTATAAATAACCGCATCATCAGCAAACAATCTAAAAAGGCTTTTCACTTTGTCTCCGAGATCGTTTACAAAAAAGGAGATTCTATTACACTTCCTTGAGGTACTCCCGATGTAACATCTAGATTAGAAGAACTTTCTCCTTCAACGACAACATACTGCGACCGACCGGTTAGAAAATCCTTTATCCATTCACAAAGCTGATCCGATATACCGTACGCTCGAAGCTTCGCTAAAAGGCGGTTGTTTGGCACAGAGTCAAATGCTTTCTGGAAATCTAAAAAAATTGCATCTACTTGTGAACCTGCATCGGTAACTTTCATTACGTCGTGTGTAAATAGGACCAGCAGTGTTTCACATGCTCATTTCTTCAAATCCGTGGTGATTTGTTGTAAGCAAATTATTATCATCTAGAAAATTCATAATGTCCGAGCATATAATATGCTCCATAACTCTACTACAAACAGATGTTGTAGATATGGGACGATAGTTTCCAGGATCACTTCGATCACATTTTTTGAAAATCGGAGTTACTTGCGTGATTTTCCAGTCTGAAGGTACTTTTCGCTCTTCTAATGATTTACTGAATATATCAGACAGCAATGGCCCGATTACCGCCGCATAGTCTGAAAATACTCTTACTGGAAATCCATCCGGGCCCGGTGCTTTCCCCCACTTCAGGAACTCTAATTGTTTAACGATACCTGCAGTATCTATTCGTAATGATTCCATCACCGACTCGCCACGGCGTGGGAAAACGGGAATACTATCCTTATGTTAATTTGTAAATGAATTTTTGAATACAGTATTTAGTACGTTAGCTTTATCGCGGCTTTCATTAATCTCGGAACCTTCACGAATTAGTGCTGGAATATTGCTGTTGGTACAATTAACTTTTCGGACATACGACCAAAATTTCTTTGGGTTTTCTGTGAGACTCTTAGAGAGAGAGTTGGAGTGAAAATCGTTAAAGGCCTTGCGCATTACATTCTTAATACGTCCTCTTAAATCAGCTAAGGTTTCTAAATCCCTGCGACACCCCTTCCTTCTTGAGCGTGCGTGTATTTTCCTTTGTTTTTTGAGTAATCTTTTGACTTCGCATGTGTACCACGGTGGATCATTCTCCCCCTTTATTGTCCACTTTGGTATATGTATTTCCATGCCTTCCCTGACTAAATGTATAAAACGATGCCACATCTCTTCAACGGTGTCCTTTGTTGACTTGAAGTAATGGTAATTATTCCTCAAGTAGGTTCTAAAACACTCCTTAGAGGCCTTACTGAATCTGTATACAATCCGCCCTTTTTTCCTTTTTCGCTTGGTCATTAATTTGATAGTCGCAATTACCGCTTTGTGATCGCTTATTCCTGTGGTCGTTGAAATGTCGGTGAATAATTCTGGCCTGTTGGTAACCAGCAAGTCTAAAATGTTTTCGGTACCGTTATGACACCGCGTAGGTTCATTAACTAGCTGCTCGAGATGATTATCTGACAACAACTCAAGAATTACTTCAGAAGCTGCCTTATCCCTGCTACATGTGATGTGAACGTAATTACGCCAGTCAATATATGGCAGATTGAAGTCGCCTCCTAGAATCATAGCATGATCCATAAAACGGCTAGCTATACTATTTACATTATTTGTTAACTCCTCCACGATAGCTATGTCGGAATCGGGTGGACGGTAGAAGGCGCCTAAGATATAGTTAAGTTATTCGTCTTAAACGGATGCTCTTGTGTAAACACATTAAGATTAAAAGCAACATTATGCTACATTCTTGCATACGTGTGACTGACTGTTTTTATTCCTCATATTAATTTTCGCGAAACTTGCTTACCTACAATTTTTACATTAATTCATGTAAAAATACCCCACAGAACGAACCGCTGAAGATGCTTCAGACATGAAGTGAAACGCGTTCGGTGAAATAAACAAATATTCAATTGCATAGGCCTAATTATTCATATAAATATTATTTATCGCAATTCAGGAAATGGCCCACAACAACCAGATGTGAATGATTTATGTTCCAGAACACTTCTATCAAATACTTCCTACACATGCGTATTTTGATAATAATAATAATTCCGTGTGGTCGTAATGACCTGGTGACAGGTTTTCTATTGGCTGCGCATGTCTCCCTTGTTGTAGCCGCCTTAACCTAACCTAACCCGGTAACCCAGGGGAACTACAGTTTAACGTGAAATCCGAACCACGGAAGCATTTCAACGTATTTCACATTACACAGCAAGTTGTGCCAGAGATGAAGGCCAGAGATGAAGGCCTACGAAAATCCCAGCCGAGACAGGGATTCGAACCGGGGACCTTTCGCTCTCCTGTCAGACACTTTAACCACTTTTTTGTTAAAAAGAATGGTTTGCGGCGATTTTAGCCACAAAGTCAGCAGTAACTGTGTGTGTTTCTTTTTCCTAATGAATATATACTTATTATCGCCGTTACCATATTTCTTCTGAGGTTGGACAACGCTTAATTAACTCGAACCGATGACCCTTGGTACGTGAGGTAAGCTCACTAGCACCTTCGCTGCAAGGGCTGGCAAGCACTGAGACACCTGACCGCTACACGTATTTTGAAGGGAATGAAGAATATATAAAGTAAGTAAAATAAATTGCCATACAGCCGCCTTGTGTACTGTGTCTGCCCTCAATAGGAGATCAGCTGTTTCGAATTCCGATACTAGAAGAAATTTTCACGTGCCAGCGGGATAGGAGAGGTTTGATTCTTTTCTGTTAATTTATCTATCTGTGCATTCAGTAGTTCGTTCACTATAGTCTGTAACGAACCGTTATTTCATTATACTACAATAATGTTTTGTACTTAACAAATTTTTAAGAGATAAACACAAATCCTATATACTACGTAAATAGTACTACTAATTTACTATTGCTACTACATACGGTAAGTTACCACAACCTATATAGGGCGCTAATAACCTCGATGTTGCCGCGCCCTAAAGCCCGAAAAACAACAACAGCAACACAACCTATTACTAAAAACTATTACCCAATAATATTAAAGAATTAAACAACTTGAGTTTTCAAAAGTTAAGTTCGTTTAATGATTTCATCCGTTGAAAAATAAGCTTGGCTAAATTCCATAAACATCCGGCATCAGCGTTCCAGTTAATTTTTTATAACATTTCTTGTTCATTTTGGGTATCTTGACTCATTCCTTATATCGTTTGCTGTATCCTGATAGATTGTTGGCTGTGCTGAAGCTGATACCGCTCCCTAGCTGCATCTGACACAGCATCTGCCAGCTTGTCCAGTTCTTTCCAGAGGAGGTTGTCTTTCAGTATTTCTGAGGCAATTTTTCAGCGAGCTTCGCTATGTACTGTTTGATTCGTTCATCTACTAAAGCCCATTCAAACAGATTATGATCAGGTGTTCCTGGGGATCCGCACTCTCTGCCCTATTGATCCTGTAGAGATATGTTTCATAAGGTCCACGTATCAACCCTCTGGATGGATTGAAGTGCTTCATACGCATCCTCTCTCTGATGTTAGGAAGTATTTCAAATACTATCCTTCCTGTTTTAGAAGTGTTCCTCTGCTCTTGCTATTAATTTAAAATACATTTTTTAATGCCTAATTACTTGGAAGCCACTTGACCTATTATCTCTGTTACATTGTCATTGTTTCCTTCTCGCAGCCAGTAACATATTGCCCTCTTACTTATTTCCGGATCTTAATGACGTATACTGTGAATAACTTCTACTAAGTGTTGAAGATTCGAATGCGCAAATAAGAAGCAAGAGAATTTCTCGTTGCATTCATCTGATTAGGGATGATCGATATTAGAAAAACATCGATGTTAACATCGATTTAAAAGTATCGATGTGCGATAAACATCGATATGTCTAAAACATCGATGTTTTCGGTAGGAAGTAAAACTGTCTATTCTGTTTATTAAATGTGTTTATTATTGAAAATAAAATACAATATTTCGCCGATATCTATTAATATCGCTCATTCCTAATCCTACGTAATCCCTCCGTCACTGGCCCACCATGCAATACAAAAAGCGTTAAGCATTTAGTAATTCACTCACCTGCATGCAAAACCAACCGACACCGAAAAAAGAATCCTTAACACTCCTTCAATGCAAAACAAAAGCAACAACCACGAAATATTTAATCTCGGGCAATGTATCCACTTTTACCACAAAATAACCTAAAAAGTAGGAAATAATACAGTGAACAAACTCATGGTACCTACATTGTTGGGTTATATTACCGCAAAAGTTACTGGTCAAAGAAATAATAATACAATACAATATAAAGATTTACCATACCTGTTTTTTCATTATTTACAAATATCAATAGCAAATTAAATTCGCTTCGCTACACAAGTTCACTCACAACACACACGCACTTACAAAAATCACGCGAGCGTTGAAGTTGACAGTATTTTTTTTAATCCCTTAGAAAATGCAAAGATGTAACTATTCGTTCGGCCTACTCCGGTTACGTTAATCAGTGTCATCTAGTGTAAAATAGTTGAACATGATAGTCATGTAGCTAGTACATCCAATGCACGATAGATTGCCCTTAAGAATATATTGATGTTTCGATATTTTATTCTCATAAAATCGATGTGTCGATGTTATCGAAGTCAAAACATCGATGCTAAAACATCGATGTTTTCGAGCTAAACATCGATGTTTATTCACCATCGATGAATATCGATCATCCCTACATCTGATATCCCTCCCAAGTTTAACCATTATTAATATATGAGTCTATGTGATAGCTCCATAACTTGCAAAAGCTGTGTAAATTGTGTCATGATATAATCTAATAGTCAGCAGAGGGATTAGAAATCTCCTTTCGCGATTCATTGTAATTATTCTTTGGCACGTATAATCAACGTGATCATTTAAATTCCAGAATAACCCCTAAGTATGTAAATGTTTTGCATCTTTTAATATCATTTTCTCTAAGATACACAGTAGAGATGCGTTTCAGTGTTCCTTTCATCAATATGTATTTGATTTTTGTTGGTGCTAGCTGGAGATTAACTTGTTTACACGAGCATTCCATTACTTTAATTATTTCTATGGTGTTACTCGATCTTTCTTCGATTATTTCCTCCCACTAGTAGGCAAATACCATTTGAGAACGCTACGATTCCTTCAAGCTCTGTCAGACTTATGAGTCTGTTAAGAACAGGTTCCAGAGCAGTATCCCAGAATCCTGGCTGATATAATGATCCTTGAGGACATCCTTTTGTAAGATGTTTTGTCAGTTGGTGACCAGTTGCCTGTGAAGTGTTGCAGTTGTCTTTCAAGATCTCTTATAACACTCGTGGGGATCCTAACCCTCTTAATCGGGCGAACATGCTCTGCCATCATAAATTATCAAAGACACCGGAAAAGTCGATACATGGGCCAATTACATATTTTTTGTTTGTTGAGTTGAGTACGCATTAAACTTCATAAATAGCATCCTCTGTTGCCCTTACTTTCCAGAAGCCGAACTGCTGCTGATTCATACCTTTCAGTAATCTGAATTCTTTTACATAACATATTTTATTGAATTTTTCCAAGTGAGTTGAGAAGGAAAATTAGTGTGTAAGAATTTGGTAGTTTAGGGTCCTTAACATCTCCTTTCCTTATAATTTTATGCTCGATGTTTTCCAACAATGAGGTATCCTTCCATGCAGTAGGCATGCTTTCAGAAATTCGGAAAGGTAAGGAACAATTTGCTGACTTAGGGCTTGCACCACGTCTGTTGTTATCCCACCAGGACTTGGTGCTTCATTCCTCTTCAGCGCGCTTATTGCGATACTTTATCGAATAGTAGAGCCACCATGTTACTATCATATTCGTTGTTCATTAGTTGCCTTTTAACTTTGTGCTCCTTGTTTATGCAAGAGCGTGGCCAAGGTTTCGCAGCCAAATTCCGCTACATCACATTACCCTTTTCAGTAGTTGTAGAGGTTGGAATGTTTTCCATATTGTCTCTTCAGTCTGTCATGCCGAAATTAGCTTATTAACAAATGAAATGCCAAAATGGTAAATAAATATTTGTTTGACGTTGAAAAATTTTCGAACTTGGTATACGACTAAAATAAACAATAAAATCCATAGTTAATTTTTAAACTAGGCATGTTTGGAAGCTTGGTAAATATGATACCACGACGGACTTGTTTTCATTAATTTTACCAGTCACATAATACAGTGTTAAGTCGCGTTCCGACGACGTCTTGCAACGAAGGCGGGACGGGACGGGACGAATACTCAACAACACGCCATGGGAACAGGGCCGCCTCTGCTAGCGGTAACGAGACGCAGCTACCCACTCTGTGTCGGTAAACATCACAGGCGTGCGTAGTGGAGCGCTGTTGCCATCGGTTTGCAGCAGCGGTGCGCACCCCTTCTGTTGCTGTAAAGTGCTCTGTGCCAAACGACACTAGGCAACGTGGTGGGGAGGTGGCGGCGAGGTAAGCTAGGACTAACCTGCGGCGCGCGCTAATGAGGTCCCGTCCCGTCCCGCCTTCGTTTCAATAGGTTGTGGGAACGCGGCTTTTCTGAGGAGATCAGAAGGTACGAGAGATAGCGAAGATTGCGTGGCGTCTGGTGTGTGCAGGCCGGCCAGGCTACTGAATGTCCTCCCAGTCGGACAGTAGTTTTCCGGCTGGCATGTCGTCCCTCTTCAGGGACGGGCACCACGCCCACCTTTTAAGTCTGCCGCCTCCGCCTCCACTCCCCAGTTTTCAGTGCCCGCCGCGGGGGCGGACATATCGCGTGTAATCTGCCCCGAAATGATTCCGGGCTGGGGCGCCCGCCACTTTACATTCCCCACCACTCTTTTCCCCAGGGGGTGAGAGCAATGGACAAGGGGACGGGAGAGATGCGTGGGCAGGTTTTAGTCAAGAAACCACAAGGCTCAAAGTGAGAAGAATCTAACAGCTGAGTAAAAACAAATCATCTACACACACGGATAGCCCTCAATTTTTTGTTGTAAAGTGTAGAACCATGTCAAAGATTACCGCAGTATTCATGATTAACATTAGCTTAAAAAATAGATGAAGAACAATAAAACATTTTTCTGTTGAATTGTGTTAGTCTCAATTCTCGAAAACAGTAATCCTCTCAAATCTCGAAATTTTGGATAAAATATTCGGAAGAAAAATCATAGCCCAAATATAACTATGCGCGGCATTGCACGGGAAGAAGCCTTAGAAATAATAGAAACATTCTAAATGTTGTAGCACTGAATGTTAAAAGTCTGATTATGGCAGGTATATTAGAGAACATACGAAGGGCGACCATGACTACCGTAGATGTTGGGTTGAATGGAAAAATACAAGGCATTTCTGGACTGGAGACTATACAATAATTAGCAAAAAAGCTGTTATAGATTTTCTGTGTTGTGGCACTTGTAATTAACAAGGAGCGGGTTGTTGTGAACTTGTGAGAATCGGGATTATTTTTATGAAGATAGAAACAAGCCTGTGACAGTCATGTCAGTACAAATGTATAAGCAAAACAATACACCAGAATGACCATGAAATTGAAGAATTCATCCACTATTTCAAGAGGGAAAATTGTGGGGAATTTCAGTCTACGAGACACAAATAAAACAAGTAGGCTGTTAGACTTTTACGATAGTATAAATCCACCGAAGCAAGCATGCTACCTAAGAAAGGAAATACGTCTGAAAATCTCCATACAGTTCAGATACATTATATCATGGCTAAACAGAGATTCTGAAACTAATTTCTAAAACATAAGGCTTACTATCATCTGATATAAACTTTTATCATAATCTGATGAACTGCAAACTGAAATCAACGACAACAACGAAACAACATAAGAAAATCGGACTTCAAGTGGAATAAACTGAGTGTATCTCAATTGAGATAAAAATTTTCGGAGATAGTGGACATTCAAATAAGTAATAACTCTAAAAGAAATTATACAGAAGAATGGAATGCTCCGAAGAGAGAAATAGTCGAAGCTGGTCGTCAGGAAAGAAATCCCCCGAAAACCCTAGGCCAAAGATGATCCGAGCCAGTGGAACAGAGGAGAAGTTACAGATACGCTCATGATGAAGAAGGAAGAGTACAAATATTTTAGAAAAAAAGCTGTAAAAAAATTGAGACTAAAAGAAAATTGTATAGAAGTAGACAAGAAAATGGTCGCAGGTATTAGAGATACAGCCTATTGGACAAATGAAGGAACTATGTACAAATATTAAATGTGCTGATGTGAAATCTCTCGTTTATAAACAGGATTTTACAAAACTTTAGAAGATTTGAACTGAAATGAGCAATGCACGAATAACTGACGAGATTCTCGCAGAATTTGCTAAAATCTCTAGGAGACTAAGGGATTCAGAGATCATTCAAACTGACATAAACAGAACTAAAGAAATCTCTGAAAAATACAAATTTCACTCTCACAGAACAACATAAACAACACATCACACAGACAAACCCTTCTGCTCCAACACTGAGAAGTCAACCAAAGTTACACAAGCCACAAATTCCAGTAAGACCCATAATTAATTTTAGAAAAGCCCCAACATATCTCTTAGCCAAACACACAAACACACTTCTTAACCAATACTACACATTACAGGAAAACAGAAGTATAAAGAACACAACAGAACTCATCCAGAACATAAAAGACACACACATCCCACACACAGCTACATTAGTATCATTTGATATTGAAAGCATGTATAGTAATATCCCAATAAAAGAAACAATTGAATTAATTCAGTCAAATCTTAAAAAATACAAAGCATTACCCAACAGCCACATAGATGAAATCAAAAGCATACTTCAGTTACTAACTTCTCAAAATTATTTCACTTTCAACAACAAATACTACCTTCAACATGAAGGTCTTCCTATGGGATCACCAATTTCAGGAACTTTGGCCAACATCTTCATAGACCATATAGAAAATGAGATATGGAAAAACCTGTTACCACAGAAAGGATACAATATTATCTATTGGTGGAGATTTGTTGATGATGTAATATGCCTCATCAATGAAACAGAAGACCGCATAACTGAACTGCACCAAGATATAAACAATATACACAAAAACATCACCTTCACAATAGAAAAGGAAAACCAAGAAAAACTGAATTTCTTAGATCTCACCATAACAAAAGATGCAAACACACACTCATTTCAGATATACAGGAAACCTACAGCAACAGATCAAATAATACACTCCACATCAAACCACCCACAAAACCACAAACAAGCTGCAATACAGTTCATGCTAAACAGATTAAACAGAACACCACTAACAAAGAAAAACTACCAAACAGAACTAAACACAATAAAGGAAATAGCAACAAAAAATGGATATAAATCACAGACAGTAGACACAATAAACAGAAAAATCACAAACAAAATGGGGAAAGAACAGAAAATAACTAACACAACCAAACTTCAGCCACCCAGTACCCAACAGACAAGGACACCCACAACACAGACAATGCAAAACAAATCACAAACCACAATAAACACTGAAAATAAAAGTAAATGGTATTCAATGACATATTCAAACAAATACACCCACAGAATCACAAACATTTTTAAAAAACCATGCATAAACATTGCTCTACGAACAGACAACTCGATTCAAAAACAGTTAAATACCCACTTAGACACAGACAACTATCAAAACTCAGGCATATACCAACTGACATGTCACAATTGTGATGCAATATACATAGGACAGACAAGAAGACAGTTTAAAACCAGATACAAAGAACACATGAGGGCACTAAAATACAGCAACCACTCCACATTCGCCGAACATCTAATAGAAAACGATCACTTACCAACAGACATTAACAAAGACATGCAAATACTCACAATAAACAATTACAGACACAATACTCTCACTCTACAAGAAAACTACCACATACAAAAGGCAATAAAAAATGACAAACAGGTACTGAATGACCACATAAACTTAACAAACCAAACACTGTTCAAACTGGTAAACATACAATAAACCTAACAAATACATACAATCACACACATAAAATTAGATATAAAATTCCCAAGCAATTTCAAATCTGGCGCCGTCAGCGCATCACCGCCTTTGACAGTAAGAAAATAAGATGGCCACCAAAAACAAGCGAATTGTAGAAGCGCAATGTTTATATCGTGTACAGAACAGCAAAGACAAATGGCTGTCACAGAAACATGCTTTGGAGAGAAAGCAAAGATGGGTGGTTACTATCCTGAAATCCACTAATGTAAATAGTAAGTGTAAATAATAAGAAAATATATCAATTTAGCGTTATGTCAAATAAGTTTGTAAATAAAATGTAAATGTTAAAATAGATTCGTCGCTGATGATGCCTCGAGGAGAGGCGAAACGCGTACGGCAATAAACCTACATTATACAGTTGTATTGGCGTTATTTTATGAATTAATTTACTCAGCAACTGCGGAAAAATGGCCTTCAACAACATTGCATTGACATAAAAGAGCTTCGAACCAGGAAAAATCGCAACTAATTTAAATGAAAATATCATCTCAAAATTCAGAAGAAATAAAAAGCTACCAGACGTTAAAATTATAGAACTATTAGTCTATTCTAAGTTACCAGCCATAAAACATACAGAAGAACGTATATTAACTGTTCTGCGTGCCTGTATGCGCATGGAATTAGAATTTAATGTAAAAAAAAAGGCACCGATTCTGGACAATATGATGGAGTAGAAATCACCATACCATTCAACTTATCTCATAAAAAAAATGAACTTACAACACGTTCACAAATAGCAACATCTCAGGGGATGAGGTGTTAACTGTAGGACACCTCCCACCACAATTCCTTCGGCACAAACAGACTGCGAGAAAAACAAAGCCTGAGATAGTGATATAACATTACAGACACTCACACACGCTATCCATCTGTCTGTCCCAGCTAGTTTAGTTTCCAAAATTTTGTGAAAAAATACTTTATTTATACCAAAAAACGTATTTAAAGTCCTTTCTGACGATACACGGTATTTCGTTGTAAAATTTCCCCAATATCAGTTCAGTCGTGAAAACATAACAGACAGAGTTATTTTCCCATTTATATTATTAGTGTAGATGAAGAATCATGTAACTGTAAACACTTGTTTGTTTACGCTATTTGTCCAGCCATGCATCTAATGTCTCTGTTGTTCTTCTAGGTCGCGTCCAGTTCATGCTGTGTCACTGTGGGCGCAGGTATATTCCGGGGGAGCCTTCTACTCCTTTTATGACTGCTGCAAGCGGTCGGCACAGAACACAGGGTGCGGCTGGCAATTTGCTCCCACCTACCTGTCGTAAACGGACTGTGATGAGGACAACATAGGCACCTGCCCTCTAGGGAGGTCTCCCAACGGTTCAGATGGTTTAGACGCCATCTTGGATTGCTATCTGGCCTAGCTCCAGCTGCAAATTTCTCTAAACAGTCAAAATTTAGCCAGCAAGAAGGCGTGGTGGGAATGATTGTTTAATCGCCTGAGCAGTTGAAAGTTTTTCACCCCTCTAGAAGACATAACGCATCAATTTAATATCTGCTGGATATGGCCTCTGTAGCTGTAAAAGTTAGGTTCTTATGCTGGTCGATTCTTTATGTAATTATATGCCACGAAAGCAGATATGAGTACATGTAAATAAACACTGACATTATCATTCAGTGTTCGACGTGATTTCTTAGAGTTTCGTCGATTCAGCCTGGCAGTTTTTTTCTTCATCTCTATGGATCATTTTTTCTCCTTACAATATGATTGCCCCACAGGTATTTCGAGTGACGAAGTTCTCCAAATGTATTTAACGTTGGTAGCTGGCCTATTGCCCTCTTCTTCGTCTTCTAGCGGATCCAAACACAACTGTTTGACTATTTTAAGATTCTCTCCTGCAAATGCATATACTCAACTTCCGGTTGCGCTCTAGCACTGTGTTTATATGCACTATCGTCGCTACGAGGCTTATTAAAAACGGAATTACGCCGGTTAATCGTTGCATATACGGATATTTGGCGATTTCGGTGAAAAATAACAATCTCAGTTATAATGTTTTTTCCGAGGATAAAGACCGGCGAAAGTGGTAGGTTATACAACTGCCGCATCGAAGTTGACCGGAGTGTGTAGTTGTCATTTTGCTAAATCGGATTTTAATTCATTGCTTGACAGCTGTGGTACGTGGTTACTTGATTTTCACGCTTTGATTGTATAATAACCCTCGTATACGTCTTTGATGGACATCAGTTATTTATGTTGCAGTTGTGATTAGATTACGGCAACATATCCTTGATTAGCTGTGGATTGTTTACCTTTTTCTGCTGCATTCCATGAGAAAATTAACTTTAAAAATATTTTAGATCGACTGAAAATCTATTGAACTGGCAAAAAAAGTATTAAATAGTTTGGTGAAGGTAATCGTTTTCACGGGACTTTTTTAAAATATGTAGATGACAAAAATATGTTGCAGTTAAGATTTTTGTCGGAAGTTTAACAATCCATAATGTGAACAGCATTTTACAGAAGGGTAAAAAAGCAATGCGTTAAAACCACAAGGGGTCTAAATTTGCCGTCAATCGACGCACATTTTGCGGACGACCAGCAACATGGACCGATCTTTTAAACTCAACAAAAGGAATAATATAAACTAATGGCTAATATTAAGTATCTTCGTGAAAGATCAAAAATTTATTTTTAGGGTCGGCATGAGATTCATTTAACCAATCTTTGGGATATTAGCATACAGAATAACTAGATCAACTTCAAACAATGTTTGACTGATGTTCAGGAGTTCTTCTCTCCTATGTTACCCGTAAATATTACGCAAAAACTATTCTAAAAACAGTGATTAAAAACTGAGACCAAAATTCAGACATTTATAATTTAAAAATGATTTCAAGCAATTCAAAACGAGGAGGGAAACGCCGGCAAGATGCCTAATTAAACGGTAGATTCAAGGTTGAATTGGCTTTGATGGTTTGAATTCATACCTGCTAATCAATTCTTGCTTAGTATATTTCTTCAGATTACGTGATCCGCCTTTAAAAAGTTCTTACTTCAGCCTTTTAACTGATAAAGTCTTGTACTGCATCGCAAACTAAAACAAACGCACAGTGGTCAACAATACCACACTATGCATGGTGGCGCTGCAGGTGACGAAAAAATACACTAATAAATTACAGAACTCTATTCGGAGTCTCTGCGCCTGTTGCGGCAGGAACGCAAAACGCATCACTGCCTGACATACGCGATGGTTTGGTTTGGTGTGTTGCAGTCGCTTTCTGGGGAAAGTTTAACTCACAACTGGGTAATAAATTTTCCCTTTTTTGATGTTCGGTGCGAATCCTGTTCGACTTCGCCCCCAATTCTCTTTAGAACTTTGTGCCAGGGTATCACAGATCTCATTCTTAAACCATTCATGTTGGTTAGGTACTCAGCATTGAGTACCTTACACTACTTCTTTTTAACTTTTTTATTGCTTGGAACCTCAGACTTGTCAATGTTAATGACGTTGGAGCTTAGAGAAGACTGAGGTCATGAAATGAGAAGGAATTATGCGTAGCCTTTTGAAGGAACCTCTTCGGAATTCACATAGAATGGTTTTGGGAAACCATGGAAAGCCAAAATCTGGATAACGGGATGTGGATTTGAGCTCGCTGCCTCCAGAATTAAAGGCTTGAGCCTTACAACTTTCCCACCAGCGCCGAAAGTTGATTCCAGATTCTTGAATTTAGAGCATCTGTTTCTCTCAATGTTTTGTCCAATAACTCAGCAGTTGAGCGTCTTTTTTTTTATAAATGCAAGTAACTGACAGTCCCGAAGTTTTCCGGTTCTCTGCCCTGACTTATACCACATATTGCCCTGCATATGTGAAGTACACTAGGACCGTTCCGCTGATTCGATTTCACTTCAGATTGAAAGGTCTGGAGGAAAGGAAATTGCCATCCTGCCTCTGATGCATTGGTTTAGTATGCCTCCTTCTGATCTGGAGGACCATCAAAAATCTTGGGTTGTGGACTTCGTTAAGTTTATTCTATTGACACGTAATTAGGACACGGTGGAAACTCCTTGTTTTACTCACAAACTATTGTTTCCTTTAGGCACGACTTTGACACAGTTCCCGATTCTGAAAGCTGTGCTAAAGATCCCAATAAACCCCTAAATATTATTTGGCTATTCTGGTCGTGCTTTTAAATATTCTTTCGCTATTCTGGTTGTGCTTTAAATTTTGTACATTAATGTTATTGCACCAGTTGATCTTTCTGTTTTCTTTATTTATATATATATTTTTTAGGTCATGTTGTAATAGTAACGTCACAGAAGCCGAACAAATTTTCATCTTTTTGTGTTTGTTCAAGTGCCTCTCAGAACACAGTTCCCATTTTACTAGGGGCAATGCTTTGTCTTGTTTGGCTGGAAATAAAATTTTTGGTTTTACATCATTTTTCGTAACCATCCTAGGTGAATGGAAGGATGGTAACTTACATAGCATAATGGCCGCTTTCCTCAGAGTTCCTTCCTTGTAAGCTTTTCCAATCGAGATCTAATAAATCCGATGTCACTCATCCCTAACTAGAAAAATAAAAAAGAGGTCATGTCAAAAATTAAATAACCTTTAAAAGTTTCATGGGTGTGGGCAAAGTTACCCCCCGCACATTACTGTATTTCGTTAAATCAAATTGTAGATATATATTTTTCCAATACTTAAAAGTTTCTAGCAACACTTTATAAATACACACTAAAGATAAGTTTTATTTTCCATGGAGTAGATGTTCTCCAATCAAATTTTTCTTCCGTTTACAATGATTAACAGAGGCACAGCATGTAGTTGCTGTCATCCTCATAACTTTGTATAAGCAAAACAAACGGCAGAGTCGCTTTGTAATGTAGTAATAAACTTGATTTATCCACATCTGGAGTTACTTATGGACAGTTAAACCTGTGCTATGATTAAAATACCAATTTTATTTGGTCCTTCCAGACAAAGACAAACTTTCGTAACCCGTTTATCCTTTTCTTCTTGTGGATGTGATAGTGTTTGAGTTAAATCGAAAGCTTTAACGGTGTTGGATACATATAAAACATTCTCTTGCTTTCGGATTTCCATTGTTTCCCGAAATCACTTGAGGAGAATTCCGAAATGGTTTCTTTAAAAGACCAACGCTGAATTCCTTCCCGTTCCTTTCCCTCAACCTTTAATGACCTGGACATCGATGAAGCGAAAAGCTATAAAAAAAATTGTCCTTCTTGCAGCCTTCCCAAAAAAGAACATGGGCGTCTTAGATCAGTTCCGTTCGTCTCTTACTTAGCTGCGTCGAACCTGATTACCTCGACGTCAAGAAGCCCTAAAGATTTAATAAAACAAAAAAGCGTAGAGTAAACATAAAATATAACAAAATGGTCTTTCAGCATTAATGAGTTTGTAGTCAACGAGGTGTAAATCCCAAATGGTGAACGAGATATCAGCTATTTGGGCGTTTAACACCTCTTAGTAACATAAGAATAATACCTTCGGATATTTTTTTAAATCAATACATAGAGTCAATTGTTGTCTTGACGGTGTGCGGCTGAATTTAGATTTGTCTGGTTGCGAGTCCTACCAGTACCGATAAAATTAATCATTTCGTGTCATACAAATACCACACCTAGCATATTCTCTCTAACCAGAACTAATAAACACCAAAAACTGAGCAGAGAGCCTAGCCTATTTCGGATTGTTATCAGTGAGAAGGCCCCGTGGGAATCTCAACCTGCTGTTTCTATAGTAACAATAGCAGCTGCCTTCTCGAGTTGCCCCCAGCTAGACTGCTGACAGATATTGAGCCCGATCCCACCCCCTCCGATCAACCCGTCCACTCTTAATTCCGAGGGCCTTCCCGGTATCCCGTATCGCTCGAGGGGGAGCCACACTTCCAATTATCGCCACTGGTGGTGGACTAAGGAACTGGACGCCCGAGGAGCTGTTATCAAACTGTCTTCAGCAGCAGTTCCCCCCTCGCAACAGCTATAAATCATCCACTACCTCTGTCTCGCAGTGACTCGCATGTCAGAACAAAGCCAGCGGCTCGTCTCTAAATACACCATAAACAGAACTAAGTATCAAACGAAACTGCAACTTAACCAAAAACTATCGACAAAACAGTTTAGATAATCAATTAACTATCTCAAAATAGTGATCAGGAAAGATGAAAAATTTAAATTCGAATTATTTTATCTGTCGCGTATATTCAGGTTGGCGTTTATATAGTTTTTAAGCAAGAAATTTATTTTACTGAGCAATGAACACAGGAAAGGGAAACGTGCTGCGTTAGGAATTGTTATGCTATATCGCAGTGTAGCCGTTCACAAATATCAACAAACAGAAATGAATCAGAAGGTAACTCCTACCAATGTAATGATATCAGATTCCTCCGTATTTGTTAGAAATTCACATTCTTAGGCAAGACTTCTTTTTGAAATTTTTCGTATATTTTAAAACTATTTCTGTGACTTGTTGCTGAACATTATGTTATTTCAGTAGTATTCGAGATGTTGTTATTGTGTCTTTGGTTTTTCAGTGTTGTTAGGGAGGAGAATTTGTTGTTTAATAGTGTTAAAAATTCCAGTTCCGTTATTCCCTGTCAAAAATTTACAGTCTGAAAAACCACATTTAGTCAAAGTATGAGTACATACCATCCACTCTAATCAGTTGGTTCCTTATTGCACCATTTTCTCGTGATGTATACCAGTTATCATTAATCATAAGTCTATATTTAACACCACATTTTATTATTTGGCCAGTTATTGAATTATTGAATGAAGTCTGCTCCGAAGCTTTCCAATGCCGCACGCGCTGTTAACGTAATCATCCTTATATGTTCGAATTTATTACAAATACCTTTAGAATGTAATGCTCTTCAAATTTAGAGCAATTTAAATAATGTTAGCATAGCGCAAAGTAACCTCGAAAGAAAAAATTGGGCTCATGCTAAATATATTTTCTAAATGTATTGCTAAATGTATGTGCTAAATATATTGCAATATATTTTCATAGGCCAGTAACCCGAAATTCAAATCCATTACAGCTTGTTGTGTAATGTGAAATACGCCAGAACGCTTACGTGGTTCGGATTCCACGTTAAACTGCAGGTCCCTTATACTCAGTAGAACTACGAGATTAGGTTAGGTGGCTACGGTTGGGGCGGATTGTGCAGCCGATAAGAAACCCTGTTCTCAAGTCATTACGGCCAACGATGTTACTTATTTATTAATTTTTTTGTCATCCAAATAAAGATTATAGTCAATACTGGCGATAAATTTCATTTTCATAGATAGACTACCTACCAAAAAGTAAATGGACACCTGTGAAGATAGGTAACTCAGTACGTCAGTTAACTACTGTGGCCGCCATATGCTGCAGGCTGGTTTAAAACCATTTGGCAAGGAGATGGCACGATGTACAGAGATATCTGATTTAGATAAGTTCGTTTTTGTGGGTTGCAATTTCAGTGGGCTCTCTAGTCAGGCTACTGCAAATAAACTTAACAGGCCAACATCAACGGTTGCATTCGCCCTGCGTAAATGGAAGATTGATGTGGGTTGTGTTAATGCTGTACGTTCTGGGCGACCTCTAATTTTGATCGACAGAGATCGCGAAAGCCTAAAACGTAAACTGTAAAAAAAAAAAAAAAAAAAAAAAAAACAGGGTACAACCCATGGCTACCATCCAACAGGAGTTCAAGCAGCAAAGGTTTCCACTGGAACATTGAGTACAGAGGCCCACCGACATGGATATTTCGGAAGAGCAACTGCACATAAGAGCTAAATCACGACAAGCAATAAAGCTCGGCGACTTGGGTGGTGTTTGAACCGTCGTAACTGGAAAAAGGAGCGAGCACTAAAAATCGGTTCTGTGTAGTGATGAGTCGAGGCTTACATCATTCCGTCCGATGGATGTGTATAGTTGTGGCATATAATCGGCGAACGGTTTATGTCGGAATTTATAGTGGCAACTAAGGAATTCGCTGGTATTAGAGTGAAGTGTGACGCTATATCGTGACCTTCAACATAGGACCACTGAAGTTTGTCCATACTGGTACGAACACAGAGGCCTACTGTAACATGCTCCCACCACTGTGGCATTTTTATGGAATGGACCAGTGTTGCTTCCAGGATGACAATGACAGGTGTCGAGTTCCAAGGGCTACCATGCACTGGTACGCCGACATTAATGATTACCGTATGGACTAGCCCTCCCAGAGCCCTGACCTCAAGATTATAGAAAAACTGTGGTACGAATTATATCTTTCATCAGGAGCGGTTGAAATTAATTGCTCAACTCGTGGAATGGTTGCAAGAGGATAAATCTTGCAAACATTTCCAGAGAACATGCCAGACGAGGTTGAGTGCTTTTGTAGCTGCAAAAGTTGACCCTACGAGATACTAACGCGGTGACAACCGCCCAGCAAACACTGTGGACAGGTGGCCAGTTATTTTTTGGTAGGTAGTGTAATACAGTTTTTGAAATAGCCCCCGTAGGAATGGAACAAAATCGACAACCCTCTACTTGACTACAAACTGGGGTAGAATTAATTTTTCCTCCTCTCTTGATTAATAAAATGCGTTAAGCGTATATTATAAAATAATTTTAGAAAATTTAAAATATGATACTCGTTTTTTTGTCAACGAAACATATATCGTGAGGAAATTTGAAGTCTGAAATCTTTTGTTTTACGAGCTATAAGCCTTTGAATGAGCTATTATTTAAAGCCACTAGAAACGTTATGTTCCCAAGCTACAAGTATGGGGTGGAAGGACAAATTAAATAACAAACAGGGACTTCGACCTATATTTTACAACTAACTTCACAATAGAATTAAATCAAATTATAAGATTAGGAATAAAATATATTTGAAATATTTACCTTACATATAGTTTTCCCTTAAACCTAAAAATATCATCATTGTACTCATAGCTGTTATTAGACCAACACTTTCATTTTATATTCTGCTTCAGACAACCAGAAATAAAATTTATTCTTTTACGGCTTCATATCTTGCCTCCTTCTCTCAGTATTAACTGAGTCTGCATTTAATAGTAATCAGTGTATTTATTACTCACAACTTATTGTAACAGTTTGGGGTGGTTCAAAAGGGGGGGGGTTATTAATTTTATTAAAAATTTATTATCAAAATTAAAAATCTTTGATTGGCAAGAATCTTCCAACATTGGTCAGGTCTTAAAGGAACTGACATTGATTTTTTTATTTAATTGCTATGGCTTCTACATCGCTAGGCCACTTTACATTTACCGTTAACATCACTCAAACTAGCAAACAACAAGCCTACACGAAAAAATACGCCGTTATTTCAAGCAAACAATATTTGAATTTATTTTTAGTGTAAGTCATTATTCACCTACTGCAAATTTAAATATCAAAATTAACAAATGATATTGTAAATTAACAACGTTAACAATTGTAATTTACAACATTGAATCTCGGGCGCCTTTAATAGTTTAACAGTCACAGTAAAATTCGTGCTATCACGTTTCACAAATCTTTGCCAGCTAACTCAGGGTTTTGTAAAAGAGCAAGTCTCGTAATCTCAGGACGCTTACGGAATTCAAGTCTCGTGAACTCGTCATGCCTGGCGGAGTACTTTACCAATTTGCTGACAGCGACTCTGCAAGTTGTGTCACAGCCTATCTGCGTGACATGGCGGTCTACCAACACTCCAGGATCGCCAGTCTGCGATCTTATAAGACGACTACCAGTACGACATCAGCTCTGTCGAACCGTCCTCGTCCTCTCCAAAAACATAACCGTCACTCTCCACTGCCGTAGAATGAGTCGACAGTTCCTCTCCACTGTCGGAGAAAGAGTTCACCGTTCCTCTCCACTGTCGGAGAAAGAGTCCCTTCTTCCTCTCCGTCGTCACATGTGAACAGAACGAAACATATCAAAAAACCCGAATACCACTTCTCATTGGAGGAAATGGGCTTCTTGAAATCACGTGTTCCACCTCGCGCATTCAGATACGTGGATTCGCGCTCACGCGTCTCATGGCTTGGCGGGAGAAAACTCCCCGACCTTCTCCATTGCCACCCCCAGCGTCAGGGACAACGTCCGCTGGCCTGTAGGCGACACCGTGGCGGGCTGGGTAACGGTACTGTTTCCGCCCCAGGATACGGAGTCTCAGCTGTCCGCTCCTTGCCAGAAATCAACCCTCGCTTATTTTCCGTACACTCCCTGAATAACTAGGCATTCATTACACCACATATAGTCTTTGACTGGCCCCGAGATTAAAGAATTAAATCCATTTACAGATCTGATTATATATATAAAAAAAATTAAATAAGAAAAATGTAAAATATAAAATATTAACTATTAAAATTGTAGTAGACGTAATAACGTCTTGCTACACTTATGAACTTCCATATAACATACTTACAATGTATACCGACATCATTTGATTTTACACAACATTATACACCCTTTTACAATAGGTCATCGCCTATTCATTCTTATAAAGTCTTTCATACATATACCAATCTCTCAAAACATGAAAGTGTTTCTATCCTTCCTCTTGTCTCCCCTTATTCATACTTATTTGTTTACACCATGGTGTCGGTCGATCTATAGTGCTCTCGATATTTCAGAAAGTACCTAGGCTCAGATGTATACTTATATTAATAATCATTATAATTCGCATTAATATATTACCAACATTGGCTAATTCTGTCCGTTAAGAAAAACGGGAATTTTACAAAATGAATAAAAACGAAATACAGAAATACAAGATAAACAAAGCGTCGACGATAGTAAACGGGAGAGGGGGGGAGGAGGGGTAGGTTGGATCAATATATGGAGGATGGTTGGAAACTTGGCACTTCTTAAAATCATAGACGAATCGATAAAAACTGTGCCATCGTTTCCATCACTTTTGCCGCTTAGTACAACTCACTGTCTATAGTATTATAGCCATGGCCCCATTAGCTCTCCCACTTAGCACAGAAGCTGATGCTTTTGGCTAATCTTACCACTCAGTAATACATCTACAGCTAATTCGGGTATATGAACGCTGTGGAGACGTAATGCGCTACATTTAACGTGAATGGTGCTCATCTTCAACACTGAAAAATGGGTTTGTGACGAATGTGTAAAGTACGTTATAGATAATCAGTCAACGGAATACGAAAAATCTAAACGCTAGTAACTAAAAACGCTATATTCAATTTCATTTTGTTTCTTACAATCAATAATGTATTAATAAAGGAGCAATGTACTATAAATTGCAGAGCATTTGGATATCAACAGGTGGTTACAACGTATAAAAGCGTAACTTTTTGGTAAGATTGTTTAACAGTATTAAATTTTCAGCCAGACTGGAATGAACAGATCCGTAAGACTGCACTCGCTTTGACAGATTTAATAAACCAGGAAGAAAATATCGGCTTGTAGGAGAAGAAAGTTTTTTCTCTTGGTTATAATGACCGAGAATCTCCGAAGAAAAAGAGGATATCCTTTTGAAAATTAACGTTTGGAACGGTTCCCCAGGATGTACCTGACAAGTTAGTGCTAGAAATACAGACCTCTTTGTCCGTGAACCTTCCCCAATCAGTCATAGACACGGTGACCCGGTGAAGGCAAATAGTCATAACTTGTTTAAAGGTCAGTCATGATGACGTATTGAAATAACACTTAGTGTGATATTAAAACGTCGCACTTGGTGTTGCAGATTCAACAGTTTCCTCGAAACGCGTCCACAGTATGATATAAGGCAAGGCTAGACCACGTGGCTACTGTAGACTTATGTGGTGGACTGTGCCAAATGCCAAAAGCAGCTCCACTTGGTTTTCCACTACAAAATCGACGTGTCGGTTCACTTCAAAGGAAGCCATGTCATTCCTGAAGAGAGTTGGTAGAGGGGACTTGTCGCTTGGCCATTGGTAGCTTCAGTTGACGTTCCACAATTTAAAGTGAATTAAAAGTATTACTATGCACTAACAGAGCATTACCGCACTCGATGTGTTTTGTGGGATTGTAGATTAAAAGAATACAAAGATCGTAATAATATGCATGATGGGCTAACGGAAATACAAATTAGTTTTCGTGTCGATAAGGAAGAAAGTAACAGAAAAATAAGGAATCTATTGGAAATTTTTCACAACAGACTAAAAACTAAAGGGTGCCAAATCTGTTTCAGTAAGTGATTCAGTTTATAAGAATCGGCGGTTCTGCTTCGTTCTTTTATATTTCTACAATTTTCGTATATTTTAAAATATTACTTATGGCAAACTTATTGTTCAAACATATGTAATTCACTTAAAGAAAAACCATTTAACAATTACGTTCAGTTTTTAAAACTGGTTTTATTGAAAATGTCCTCTTAGGGAACTAGGAAAATTCAACAAATTTACTCTACTTGTTGGCATCCTCAGAAACTTCATAAAGCTGTGTGTTGTAGCTTCTTGTCTCCATACTCCTGGGTGAGTTTCTCCTGTGATGAATCATTCAAAATAAAATGATGCATTGGGATTCTACGTTGCTGTATCTCTGGTCTTTCTCAGAAAATTTGGCACCTAAAAAATATTTAAAGTTACGTTTTTATCCGTGTTTGGGTTTAATTGCATCGGCTTTCTGGGTACGCAAAAGACTAAAGATATTATCGCAAATGTATTTTTCAACACACTACGTGGGACTGAAGCCTTTTCTTGTACTCCTGCATACGATTTAATAACATTTTTGGAAAAATGAAAGGCATCATTAGCAACAAAAACAAACGGTGTGCTAATACTTCTTCCAGGACTGGGAAGACTCATAGAGTCACACATTTCTTTTATTTTGTTTCGCTAAATTCTCTACCAACAGTTATTCTGTTTTGGCGACCCACATTTGCGTATAAGAAATTGTAATTTGTTTCAATAACTTCAAATAAGGCATCTACTTCGGTGTTCGAGATATAACTCATCTGCATCGTATTTTAAAAAATCTTTAAAAATCCAGCGCTATTTCGGATAGTGGGACGTATCCAAACCTGTCATTTGCGCGAATCACTTTAAACTATTAGTGATGCAGCGGCTGAAAGAGCAGATCCTCGTTGAAAACATTTCGTATGTAGACGCAGTGAATTTCCATTGAAGCAATATGGCTTTACCAGCTGACTTTACCATCCAGTCTTGCCTTGCCTTGCCATAGCATAAGGCATAAAGTGACGCGCCTCAAGGACAAAAAACTTTTAGGGTCAATGCGCCCCGTGGAAAGTCGGGACTACCTTCCTATACCTGGATTTCTTTTGTGCAGGTGCTCCGGAATGTCATCCATTTGCAGACAAGGCGTGACAGCCACAAAAACACGGCCCGACTTTCGGAACTTTATGACACGGCTGTAGGAAAGTCACCGGCGCGTCCCGAACCCCAAGCGCACATCCGACACACAGTCATTAGCGAGATTTCTCTGGTGTCCACAATTTCGCACACAGCAGAGATAGGCCTGCTTACAAAATATCTTGGGCAGAAAAATGATTAACGGGGCATTACTCAAAGAGTGACCATAGGTTAGGGCTGTTGATAATATATCGAAATATCGATATTATTTTTGGAAAATATCGATATTTATGAATGATAGTTTTTAGGACGATATATCGATATTTCGATACTGAAAACTGGATTTCGGTGTCGATATTTTTAAAAATAATTTAACATTTTTAGCATGCTCTAGATGAAACTATGTCCTTCAAATTTCTGTTACGCATAGAGATCAGCAAGCTTAAGTAAATCTTACTGCGTTTCTATAATTAATATGGAAGTTGTAGGTACCAAGTCTACTCAGATGATGACAGCAATGCAGGCACGACATCGCTCTCCCAGAACGAATAAGATGCGAGCACATTGTTTGAAATGAACGTGCCTGGGAAGACCAACTTGAAATTAGGGAGTGTTATCAGGAATAGTGGGAAGTGTAAATAACAAATAGCTGCTAAATAGAGAACAAGAATAGTAAGACAACTCAGAATAAGCTATCAATATACAAAACTAAATGAAATACCACAAAAAATCTTATGAAAACAAGTTATGTAGCTTGGCCACAACGCATGCTATGATAGCTAAACTTCCATCTAAATGAATGCCTCAACTGTATAGCTCATCAATCTTAAACATGCACGAAAGAAGATTTGACTGGAACCTCTTTCGAGTTTTATAAATTTTATTAATTTTTATGAAAATTATGACACACTAATGGTCAAATTTTTTTAAAATCAACAATAATCATCACCAACATTCGAAAGTGAAAACTAGGTTAAGAACAATATCACACATCTATTTATCAGTGGACAGGCTTATTTTTAAAAGATTTGTTTTTATGAGATTCATTTATGAAAGTGAGGATATATCGATACTTTTTTTCCAATATATTGACAGTCGATATTGATAGCTTTTAAAATATCGATTATCGAAAATCCGATATTTTAAAAATATCAACAGCCCTACACTAGGTTCAATACTTGAACCACTATTATTATAGTAGAGGACTATGTCTCAAACGCTGATTCGTGTGAATAGTGTTTTTGTGATCTGTAGCAACAGTTTAATACATACGTCTTTGCAGCAAAACACTTTCTCCATTCTGCACTTAGGTTTTAATACAACCTTTGTGTAGAGTTTTTGAAGTAAGCCAGGGACACTTAAGTCCTTTTCAATTTTGCATCATTCTATAGCTAGTATGAGAGGTAAATCCTAGCGTTAGTTTCAACAGTCGTTTTTTTTTATTATATTATTATTATGATAAAGGACAGTGATAGAGTTTTAATTTTCGGCGCAATTCACCTCACATGGCTGTTATAACCAAACGTGATTTAGAGTTGTAGATGGAGCGTCCTTCCATACTTCGCATGAACAAATGGGTGGTTCAGTTCAATGGCTCGCGAGGCTTTAAACAAATTCAGACCAATGAACTCCTATACACTTTAACCACTAATGAGGCACCAAACGAATGATTATCATGATACGTGAACGAGAGCTTCAGGGTCCCATTGTTCAATACGTAGAATGTATTAAGTTACACGCAGGTTTTAAACAGCGAAAAATTTATGCAAATTTCTTACACAATTTGGCAGCGGAACGTGGCCTGCGTTTGACTGTTCCCCAAGCAGCAGAATGCCGCAGTTAACTTCACAAATTCAGAATCTAAGGCACGAATAACTGTTGGTCAGGGTAGGTTCAAAGAATTTTGAACACACATCGAAAGTCTGAAATTTCTCAGATGATGTTATAATTAGTTTGAATAGATTTTGATAATCTCCCAATGAATTTTATATTTTTTTATCATATGAGTTCCAGTTATTGAGATCCTGCACAAATACGAAGAGTTACAAATCTTACTGGTTAAAAACATGTCCATTATACTTTTAGGAGGAAGAGGTTATAAAACTGCCACTTTAAAAGAAAAATGTCGAAAATAAAAGAATCTGTATTAAAATATAAAACCATAGAAGGAATCGGGAAAAATAGATTTGTGTGCGGTAGATTAATTGGTTTTATTCTCTGTTAAAACTGCTGTTTTGCGTTCCAGGTGAACTGAGAGCATTTGTTATATAGCGCTGACTTTACAAGTGAAAGTTGGTTGGATCCTCTCGAAGAAGCATACGAATCCCATCTCAAGAAACTATAAACATCAAAGAAATAGCTGAATCTGGTGAAAAAAATTAAATGAGAGTCGCGAAACTAAAGGTGAAGAGCAGTGACGAAAAGATGCCAAATCCATTGATAGGATTGTTCTTTTGAATTTCAGGAATTTAATGAACAAAGTAATAGAGATCGGTAAATTTACGGGGATGCACATTCACAAATAGTTATAATGGAACAGTCTCGTTTGAAGGTAGTTGTGCTAACAATAAGGTTTTTCGTAGGGGTTATAGAGTATACCGAAGAGACAGAGGCGCAACTGGTGAATCAATATTCCAAATGTTTAACAAAGACTACTGCAGTTCGATGGTATTCATAGATTATAGCCATGAGTGGCCTTGATTAAATTTCTAGGCAGACGTGAAAGAAATAAGGTTTTTAGCTGCTTTTTGTACTAAGATAAAGTCCTAGTTGAGAAGTTAGACTCATATTCGGACTTATGAGGTCGACATATGAGGGTCATTTTTAATAGGGACTTTGATACACCCGGTGTGGACTACGAACAAACTATAGATTTAGAAATTCCTATAAGACGGAAGAAAACTTTACACAAGTGTAAACCAGAGCACGTAGAATCAGAAAGTGTTGGATATTTTCCAAATAAAAACGTATAACAACTTTGAATGTCCACAGTCACAGAATGAATAAGTGATCATGAATTAGTTCTGATGGATACAACCCAATCATGTAAACCAAGCCAATAATAGAAAGAAGTTTCAGGAACAATTACAAAAAAGTCGCATATTTCTGAAGTGGGTAAATATTTCAGGGAAAGGTTCAGAATGGGGAATGAGAGCACCAGTAAAGTGGAGAGAAAATGGGAATATTTCAAGAAGATAATTTGAATGGAGGAAGAAATTATTTATTCCAAAACAAAGAAAACTGTGGTGGGATAGCATTTGTTGTTGAACAACTTAAATGTGTTTATCCTGACATGACATCTGATAGGAAACTCACTGAGCAGGTAGTAGAGAGAGATTTCAAAATGTTTCATTCATTGGGGTTGGTAATGATGGGATGTACAAGAGAAAATCCTGGTACGGCAATTGCTTGAATATGGTGGTGTATAATAGTATCACGTTTTTTGTACCACATACAGGAGTTGGAGTTTGTGATAAAGGATCAGCTGGATTTGTTTGTGAAAATTACTACAGTCCACAATCTGCAACTTATACGATACAGGATCTGTGTCGGGAGACACTGAAGAATAGTAGACGGAAAAAAGGGTGAAGGAAGTGGGTGAATTGGATAAGACACTTGTAGAATTTTAAATTCACAAAGGGCATAAGGGGGTAGTTGGTGATATTTAATTCAAAGAACTTTAAGATCATGAATGAAATCATGAAATTGGAAATCAAATGTTTTTTGAAATTTCCACCGGAGCTTTTGCTCCATCACAGTATTTTTTTTTTTTTGACGTTCTGGTATAAAAAATTTCTAATTAGGTATCTATTACTATAGCAGAGTTTTGGAAGAGAGTTTAAGGAAATTATTATTTTTTATTCATTTTTCTTAAAAAAAATATCTTTCCTAAGCAGAACGTTTTGGTGTAAAATATTCACGTTAAGAATCGGAGAGAAATTTCTAGATTATGCTTACCAAAATTGCGATTCAAGAATATTAGACTTGAACTATTAAACATCCACAAAAGAATAAAATAAAAACATTTGAAATTGGTTATAAAATGATGTAGTAAATTTAAAAACAATACACAAAACGCGAAATACACACATTATAATCATGATACTTTAGGAATGGGGGTAGGCAAATGTTAAAAAATGTAAATGTTAAAGTGGAAGTGCGAAAGGAAAAAAATAAATAGATTCACAAAAATTAAATAATTTACAGCCTATATAATTTGGGTTGTATGAAGGTGAAAATTAGCACAGGTGAAGGAACGTTTACGAATTTTGTCGAATTACTACAGTGGCGACATCAACAGACATTGAAAAGCTGAAAAGATCTTCCCATGAGGTCCAAAAGGCGCAGCAAATGCACACTGCTGCATACACTTTAAGCAGACTTTCAGTTCAACTTTTAACTTAACAGCTCGAGTGAAGTTAATCAGATGTTCGCCTTTTCATTAAATGCGTCTGTTTGGCCCTCAACACTACAGATTTGAAAACCTCGGTCACAGTCTACGGAAGAATGCCGCATAGCAGACAAGAGGGCTCCGTTATAAAACCAACGCCGAAACGGAACCAGCCAGCCACAAAGTCTCATAAAGTCTTTCTGGGAGCTTCGCGTTTCCATTGCAATCTTCACAGTAATCTCGAAAGATTAATTCCTGAAATATAGAATCAATGGTTATCCAGTGGAACTTCGAAATCGACACAATATTATCATTAAAAAGTTTTAACACATACTAAATCAATCGTATTTGCTTTGAATTTTTTTTCATCTATGGCCTTTTGGAGGAAGCATCCCGGCATTCGCCTGGAGTGATCTGGGCAGTAATCGCTGAAACACATACACTCCGCTTGACTGGGTTTAACTGGTTCTAGCGCTGATTAAGACTCAACTCTGCGTTAAGGTAATTAGGCATCCTACTTCTGCCTTTGTGCGACTCGTAGGGCATAAAAAAGTGTATGCTTAAAGTAAAGCAGAATACTTATACGTGAATAAAAATCTGCATGCATAAGAGATAGTTATAATCTATCAGAAATCGAACGCAAGCTGAACCAGCTCCGTAGTCACATATTACAGAGAGAAAACTTTAAATGGTGATAGTCAGAACGTACAAAAACCACCACAGCAACTTAGACGAATATTCTGGCTGTAATAACAAATACAAGTTTCCGTACAGAAAAAAGTCTATACGCAGCCTGCAAATTGCGTATGAAGACATGGTTATTTTTAATTGGGCCAGGTGTAGCCTGTAATCAAAGATTAAATGGAAGAAAGCATATCAGACTGTGGCACAGATACAAAATATGGGTAAAAACCTGACCAGGAGCTCCCCTCCAACGACTCACGCTCACGCTGTTAGTGCCATCCTTCAATTTTTTATCAAATTTATTATTTTATTAGCTGTGGAAGCGATTGTGTCACGTCGGATTTGAGATTTGTGATTTTTTTTTTTTTTTTTTTTAATGGCATTCGGCAACGGAGGCCATACAGCCAGATCAATGTGTATTTTTTCCAATGTATGGACGCCACAGGACGGACAAGACATTCACGCAGACACACAACACTTAACATCCATGCCCGCGGCCGGATTCGAACCGGCGACCTTCGGCACGTGGAGCTAGCACTCTAGCCCCTACGCTACCGAGGCCGGCCAGATTTGTGATATTAATTCACAGAGAAACTGTCAAAGAAATATTGGATGAGCAGGTAAAAGCAGAAAGATGGTACTGTTTGTTCAGTTTTCTTGGATTTCCTCGTTCTGAATTTATGTTGTGTGCAATGCTTTAATCACGTTTCCGCGTTGCATTTGTTTTCACGTCTCCTTAAAATTACTACTAATCTGGGAAGTTTATGTTTGTTGATGAGCCATTGGCACTCACGTGGCTTCACTGGAAACATTATTTTAAATGGTGGTATTTGGCGCGTGTAAGAACGGACTGCTTTATTTAAATGTCCATATACTATGATATAAACCACCTGACAGAATTGGTAAGTGAAGTGCAACATAACTTCGCTGAATACAAGCAATACGACACTTACCGTGATAGGCGTTTCGACTACGATAAATCTCTTGCAGGTAATATTAAATGGATATACAAAAATTTCGGGTGGTCTCAAAGACCTCTTTTTTTCCCTTCTCGCTTTATGTGCCAAAGTCGAAAGAGAAGGAATTCTGTCAGAGGCTTATGTTGGAACAATTCGCCTGAAATGGTTTAAGGAAACCATGAAAAACCCACATCTAGATGCCGGACTAGGAATCAAACCCACGTCCCTCCCGAATGCGAAGAGCTTTGTCGCTTACCCATCGCTTTCGGTACCGACCACAGGATTAAGTAATTCCCGTTATATTACTGCGCAGTAATGTCACAATTTCGCTATTCGAGACAGAGAATATAATGTACATAATAATGTTTCTTTTAAGTTTTATCCCTTGTTGTGCGCAGTTAATGGTTATTCTCTTTTCCTTTTGTTTTAATTTGTAATTGTTCACCCAAGTATTTTCCATAATAATTCCTGTATTTCTTGGTTGTTTTTCCGATACTTCAAACTTCGTATTGCATATATTTAATTCATTCTTTTTCGCTGTTTCCTTAAGCATGTTCACTTAAGCTGTGGTTGGTTCTATTATTTTAGCTGAAATTGCCTGCGTGTTGAATTTTTTGTATTTTACAAATGAAGTTCAGACGCGATGTATCAATTCGCCACGCAAAGCGTCAAATTTCGTGGCTAACTAACCTAACCCCGTAATTGTAGGGGGTATATGGGACCTACCACTTAACGTAGATTCCTAACCACGGAAGCTTATTCTCTGAGCCAAGAGAGAGTTTGCGGAACCTAATCTTTAACATGGAATCAGAAACTTTGAGATCTGACAGCGAACTTCACAAGCCTAAAGAAAACTTTACCAGATATATCTTCGGCTCCTACACATTTTATTTAAATTAAAAACATAACAATTTTAACATGAAGTAGCCAAAGGGGTCCACAGTGTTTATGATTCATAAAATATTCAGTTGTGTGATACCCGAAAGTAGTTCTATTGGTCACTGGCTCGATAAAACTTTCTGCTGGGATATCCAAGAGCCATTTTCGTTTCCTACGCCTATACCAAAGCTCATTCCGTTTGATATGTTACGTGGTTATTATTAGTTTTTTTTGGTTTTTTTTTTTTTTACTTACTTATGACTATATGCCTCGTCGACTGGGGACAAGGAACGAGAAGTAATTCAGGCATGGCCTTTTTGAAGGAAGCATCCCGGCATTTGCCTGCAGTGATTTGGGTAGACCATGGAAAACCCCAATCTGGATGCCCGGACGGGGATTCGAATCGCCTTCCTCCCGAATGCGAGGCCAGAGCGTTAACCACTCACCGACCACTCTCGGTCACTTAATGTTACAAGTCCTTGTAACATTATCATTAAGCCCGCTTCAGGAGAGCTCACATTTGACGAACTTGAAGCAATCACATCCCCCTTACCGCTGGACTTACCATGTTATGTGGTAAGATCAGAACAGGGGATTAATGTGCTATCGACTGAAACTTTCACCTTGGCAGCTGTATCTTGGAGATACCTCAAGCAACGACCCAGAACATCGTAATCCGACAATGTGTTGGGAAAGGGACTGCTATTGTCCATAGATGTCTATGAATTGCATCCTGATGCTGTTTACACCGGCTGAAGTCCAACGACTATCTATTCAGTGCTAGGATTCCAGGCACTGTCGTAAAGGCCAGTCCGTCTTATTGCCCACTCGTTAATAGCGGCAAAGTGCGCCCAGATGGCGAGGACACACGCCGGGCCCAATTACCGCACGCCATTCAATTAGCCGCTAATAACGAGACTTGCAGTCCACAGGCCGGCTCATTAATTAGAGGCCTCGGCGCGTCAGCTGGACACGCCGTCTGCACGGACCGACCACTCACGTGGGTCAACACGAGAGACTCGTGAAGATCCCAGGACGTACAGACATACATGGTAAATGCCAGCTACGTGAAATATACTTAGCATCTCGCCTCCGGCAACCGAATAGTCTTAGCGGTAATGTTCTGGATTCGCATTCAGCGGGACGCGGGTTCGAATTCTCTCCCGGCCCTCAGGTCACTTTTGGTGAATGCCGGGATGATTCCTTCAAAAGGCTATGACCAAATTCCTTGACCACAGCCCTTTCTCGTCCCTAATGACGTCTCTGTACTTTCTAATAACCAACTATTCAGATAATTTAATATTTTATTTTTATATCAAAACTTCATGCACTGATATCATATGAGCATCTTAATCTTTGCAGGAATTGGATCAGATTCGCTCTGAACAAAGAATTAGTTACATAATTAAACATTTATTTACATACATTTACAAAATTTTATGTCTTTAATCATAGCAAGAAATTTTAATCACAGTAATTACAACCATCAAATTTAACAAACATTATATACTGTGGGCGCCACCAAGCATTGTCCGACTAGCCCAAGTTAAAGCAGGCATGAGAAGTTCCTATCTGACGAATTGCTTCACCCAGGAGCGTGTACTTGTCTACTGATCCACAAACATTTTCAGTGATCCGAAGTAGTCTGCTTACCATTTTGCTGCTGCGTGCTGTATAAAATTATGCATGGCTACTCCAAGCAATCATAGCATTTATGTAGTTTCACCCACTTCACTAATAAGGCAAGACAGATCCCCGCAGATACAACACTTCTATTGATCACTTTATAACAAACTTACTATCGGGAACCACTAAGGCGTGACATAGAGGTCTCGCTTCTTCAACCACCTACCGGCCAGTGTCCCTCTTCTCCGGCCACCAGCGCACCCTTTGTCCATTTTGCGCGCGACATTCCAACGGCCAATCGGGTGTCTTTAGCCACTTGTCAACCCCCGCCGTTGAGCAGCGCATCCCAAGAGAACACATCTTAACACTCTGTCAATAGGTCGGCATGACCTGTCTCTCCAGCCAACCTTGCCATTCACACTTTGGCCCTATTAATATAATAAAATGTAGAGTGACACTGTTCACTACAATGTGGACGAAGCGTAAAGCCATAAGTCACAAAAAAAAAGCTAAATGCGTTGTAATCGTCACCAGTTTGATTCAGGAAATCGCGTGATTGTTTGTTCTTTTAATTCAACAGCATGAATATAATGGATATAAATACAAACATTAGAACAGTATTGCTGAAAAAAGCACAATGACAATTTTTTAAAAAATTAAAAAGTCAGTTACATCATACAAAGGCTATTCGTGTATATTCAGATGACACACGAAACTCTTTACGGCATTACGAATAATATAACGCAAGATATCATAATTATTTTAATCGAATAGTGAGATGGACTACCTCTTGTTAAGAATTAAATTACATTTTATTTGAATAGACTATCAGTAAAACTCTTATCAATGATTCAAATTACTGACATGAGGAATCGGGATGTTGTTTTGCATTTTAACGACACCTTCGTACTTACGTTTGATATTAATGTACGTTTATTGCAAAATTGTTCTTCGTCAAATGTTATAAAAATAGTATCACACAATTAAACAAATATTTTTAAATCCAGTTCGTTTCACAGCAGTTCTAAGGGTCCATTCATTAAGAACAGCAATAAGATTTTCTATAGGGCAACACTGGGTTGATTAATTCAATAATAATTTGCAATGATCATCATATCGGCGGGGTTACCATTTAGCAGAAGGCGCCGAGTCTGCTGCCCGCAGTCATCGGACGCGATGATTCCATTTTCTGCTTGCCGTCGGAGACACACGTCCACTCGGATAACGACATGGAACACAAGAGCGACCACACACAGCACCGGCGTTAGTCGCCGCAACATCTCTTTCTGCAGGCTGGCCACGCACCCACCACACAGCTTGCCATCAACTTAACCATCCCCAACTCATCATCCTAGCGGCACGCTGCTCCTTCACAGAGGGCTACTCGGCCCAAGATCACATCCCGGAACGCAGCCGGGCTGTTACCGTTACCTTCGTTGCTTGCACCACCCATCTGTGTGAGCTACGGGTCTGGTTTCTCGCAAATATATTTCATTGTAGTGTGGCAATACACTAGAAGAGTAACAATTTTATAAATAACAATGTAATAATAATGATAATTACATAATAAAGGCATTGGATCGTCATCCAAATGTAATAACAATAATTACATTTCGATGACGGCCCAATGCCTTTATTATTTTTCCTCTGTATGATTATTACCTAAGCGGCCAGGTGGCTCAGTGCTTAAGGCTTCTGTTTGGTAGTCGAAAGATCCCTGGCTTGAATCTCTATCTAGGTGGTGATTTCTACTGGTCCCTAACCCGACCTTCCACTATTTCACAGCTTGCTGTGTAATGTGAAGTTCTATAATGCTTCTGTGATTCGGATTCCACGTTAAACTGTAAGTCTGATTAGGCTTGATGAGAAGGAAAGAACTGGTCCACCAATCTCCGATTCCAGGCAACCCCCAACCATAAGGTATCTTGTATTCTCCCTTCAGGAGTGTACAACCAACCTTATCGTTGAATGACTGGCTTACGTTTGTCCATTCACCATGAATCCACACTTCGAAAAGTCTAATATGTATTATATCCAATGATAACTCGAATAAAATTACATTTTTTATCATAAATAAAAAAATTCAAAACATTAGTTTTTGGTGTTCAAAATGAATTTTTTGATGTTACATGCAAATAAAACGTGTTCTGACCTCGTATAATTACAAACTTGATCTGTTTCTAACCTAAGAATTCTTTCGGTAAAACTGAAAAAAAAAATCTTTTGAGTTTTAAGCAATTTACAATTATTGAAGAGGGGTAGAGCTCGATAATCGCTATATAACAGATGTTTGAGTCTCCTTCATAACGAAGTCAGAAAATTGTAACAGTTACCTACAGAAACGAAAGACCGTATTGTAAAGCGACGTACAAGACCAGTTGCTAAAAGGTAACATATCACTGGACCTATAATAATCAACTAAAAATTGTATTATCTCCTTACCTGTTCCATGTACAACTCCTATCTCATCAGAATAAACGAGGTTTCATGTTTCAGTATTTTTAGAGCTTAGCTTCTGGATACTTCAACAGTCTACCCTCAAGAAATATTTCTTTTACGTCATCTTTACCAGATGACGCATATCTCTGTCAAAACGATAGCAACACTAAAACCATATATTCAGGTTGCATACAGTTTGTTCAATTTACAATTTTCGGTCAGGATTTAGTGTATATTTTAATACACTAGATAAGTTAGGTATTATACTAAATTAAGTCCACTAATACTATAGTTCTAGTAGCTTTCTATGTATACACTGGTTAAACTTTTAGAGATTTATGTATGCCAATTTAGATAACCACAGCGAAGTATAAAAATATTAACACCACAGCGTTTGTTTAACTTAAAAAAATTTTCAGAAATGCGTTTGAAGTTTGTAATTCATGAATGACTGATACAATTTGCACGCAATATTAAAAATAAAACCAATTAAGCTTTTATTGAGTCAGGTTTAAGTCTAAACGAATACAGAATATTATACTCGAGTTGATTAACGTTTGAAGATGGTGATATCTGTTGTATCATACTGAACAACATTTTTTTATAAGAAACATGATGAGAAATAATACAAAACATAAGTAACTGTATACGTATTAGCAGTTAAGTCTTGCACCAAAAAAGACTGACGAACAATTTATATTGAGGACAAAATGTTTTTTGATCTCATTAGTAGCCTATCTATTCATATTTTCATCAGATACTTTTCTTATACTTATATAATTGTACTGTAATCTTCGCAGCATAAATTTCCAAATATATTACATATTAGTTTGTTCCTACCGAAATTAAATTGAATCGTTGAAGCAAAGATTTTTAGTAGCAATCGCTGTGAAATTACTTACCAATATAGGCCTACTCTCCTATCGTTAAAATCTGGGAATACGGGTACAATTATCAAATTCGTGAAGAGCAAATTGACGAAAAATAAGTGACGTTCACCCATTTGAGAGGGTTTAATGTCTTGCGAACTGATCAAATGTGAGGGAGAGTTGTAATTATACATAAAAAAATAGCAGAGATCCTGTTGAATTCATGCAACAGATGAACTGACTACAAAATCTGTTGCAACAGCAACAGTAGATCCGGAAATCGAGTGTTTCCGTCGGGCACACATAGCTGCAGCATTGAGAGAAGTGGAAAACGTTCCTTAGAGAAAAATGGTGACTCATACCAGGCGATTGGTACTGCAAGGAATGCTCCAGCATCAACAAGAACTATTGGTGCCTCGAGACTCGGATCAAAAGAACAAGAAACACAGAATCACGAACGCGCATCGCAGAAGTTGCTCCTAGGTGCAAGAGCATGAATCTTTGCTCCTGTCACTAGCCAGTGGAAAGTATTGCTGAAACAAATTTTGCTGATCTCTTCCAAGACACTATTCATTCAATTCAGTTTTAGTGTTACTGCAAGGAGAATAATGAACATGTGTCTCGCTTTCTCCGTATAACAGGATATTCCGCATTGTAGAATATCTTTTGTTGCAGCCCATGATTTGTTCCTGTGCTTAATTAATCTCTTACTTCAACATTTACGATACAATCTACGTCATTAACTATGTGCATAATATATTACAACACTTATCTTCCACTACAGTTTTTCGATCAACTGTTACCTCTACTAACTCACTAATGATTCTCCATTCCAAACATCTTAAAACGTGACACACAACACTAGGATTCCGTTTAACAAATTTCATAAGTTTCATCAGCTGTTATATTGGTAACTTCCTCTTTTCGTTCTTTATTAACTTATTTAATTTTCAACAGTCGTTTACATACTCACATGTGAAATGCTTAAGTTTTTCTTCTGTGTGATATTTTTTAATCAAAACATCATTTCCAAAAAATGATCCATAAATCATGTGTTCCAATTTTCTTTCTGAATTAATTGTCACTGTTTGATAACAAGGATTTTTGTTTGTTTGTTTAAAGAATGTTATTTTACAAGTGCTAACGTCCCTTTGTCTATTATTCTTGTTTAGGCCATCAGTTGTTTCTTTACTTCCTATAGAATAGAATTCTCTTACTTCTGGTATGATATCTTTTCCAATTGCTTACGTTTGGCTCAGCATTTTGTTTAGATCGTACAGTAGCTTTATCGGTACTCTCTTTACTATACGAGATGGGGCAATGTAGCTAGCACATTTCAGCATGCACTTTCTCCGTGACCGTTTGTTCCAGATTGACAATTTACTTTCGCATCTCTTCATGCTTATTGACAGACAACAAAATTAATCACATTGTTTTGTGATAACGATACGAATGTGAATAATTAAGCGAAGCACCATCACTTCACATTCGAATTTTCCTCACTCTTAGGTTCCTCTGCAACTTCTACGTAAGAATTTTTATTATTATTATTTTAATTTTCAAGTTGTGACTGTTAGACAGATGACTGGGGATAAGGAACGGGAAGGATACCGACCATTGCCAAATTCTGAATTACCAAACTGGTAATCGAACACGAGTCCCAAATCCCAGGTCTGATCGTTTCTTCTCACTCATGAAACTCGAAATGAAAAGATTATTCTTTACACTTGTGTTCAGAGTCATTAACATTTTAAATTATATAGAGTGGAAGCGCTTGTATTCGTAAATACATTGGCCAATTTCAACATTATAATTTTATAATGTTATTCATTCTTTACTTATAGTGGAAGCGCCGGCACTCGTAAAAGCATTGGAAAATTTCTTCTTTATAATTTTCATATGCCAAATGGCGACCTGGTCTCCCGAATTGGAGGTAAGAAGTACCCTCGCTCCCATCTGCGTCTTTAAAGATCTTGATTGATCGCACATGTGTAAACGCTGACAGATGCCGGCAGATAGAGATTGACCTTTACCGACAGACTGCGCTTGGTGATTAATGAGTCTAAAACGTCTTTAATGGTTTACAGTGCAGACGTGTTCTTCTTTCGAGCAGTCGATACACCACTGATGAACCTGAAGGCCTGCTTATTCATGTCGTCACAGTAGCAAGTACGTCCACTGGTGTAAAATATCAAATCGCTACTAATTCGACGAGTGGCGGTCATTGATTAAACCTAAGACTGATATTCATATTCGCTTGGCATTGGAGGTGCTGTGGTCAGTTCCTTTTTTTAACAACTTAACTTCTCTTAACAGCGAAGTTTTTAGAGACGGGAAAGGATGGGGGGGGGGGAGGGGGCATGGAATGGGAAGGAATTCGGCCATGGCCTTTTTAAGGAAGTATCCCGGCATTCACCTGTAGTGATTGGAGGATACTATGGAAAACCCAAATCTGGATGCCTGACGGGGATTCGAACCGCTGTCCGCCCATGGTCAGTTCCTACCCTCCTTACATAACCTCACCTGGCAATCCTATAGACAGAAAGCGCTCAGCCCTTTTCTGAAAATTCTTTTTGTTCTATCGTTTCTGTTACGAATACCACTCACTGGTACTATACAATCTGTTCTACCTGACCAGCGTTTCAATATTGATTTCCCGTCATTTCTGCCCCACAGTAGCTCAGTACTTACGCTGGCAATAATACTTAAGTTAATGGCGTCTTTCCATTATTAGACTTCCCTATAAACTGTTTTGGTATATCAACTCCACACAAATTTTATGCTGAGTGGCTAACACATAATATTTAACTGCATTTACTGCTTGATACAGGTGATTGGGATTTTATTTGTTGAACATATTCATTTCAGTGCAAATTTTGTAATCCAGTTTCTCAATAATTAAAAAAAAGTGTCAAAATATCGTGTAATTACCTGGTATACTTCAAACTATTTCAATTCCCTATAGACCGTGACCTCACCAAAGACTCATGCAATAGTTGAGATAGTCATGTGAGTATGATAATGTAACATTCAGACTGCGGAAGCGTCTTCTGTCCACTGTTAGATTTGTTGAAACATGTTTAAGAAGTCAAGACCTGCCATACAAGCGAGCATATTTCAGTTTTAATTTTAATTATAGCTTTACATTTCATCGGAATTAATATCATTATAGCCGGGATAAAATCGTAATAGAATCGGAATTGAAGGCAGTTGATAATGGCGCTTTACGAAGTCATCATCCAGGTATTTGCCTGTATAATTCGAGTAAACGACGGAATACAGAAATCTGGAGTGATCGGACATCAAAATTTGCTTCTACAGAAAACTAAGAAAGAATAAAACCATCCAGGATTGGTCGAACATCTCTTACATGGCGGCAGTCCTATTCTTTGTAGTTTTTCTTCTGGGAAACGTATTGTATCTTTAAGTGTTACAAATAAGGAAACAATATTATAAAGTATGAGGTCACAACGTCATGGTTTTAGTGTTGTGCTACGGTTGTGGGAGAAACTTGACAGGCGTCAGTTCCAGATGCCAATTCACTTTATTCCCACCGAGAGTGGTGGTGTAACGGTTGGCGTTCTTGCCTCGCATTCGGGAGGACGGCGGTTCGAATCCCCGTCCGGGCATCCAGATTTGGATTTTCCATGGTTTCCCAAATCACTCCAGGCAAATGCCGGGATGCTTCCTTCAAAAGGTCATGGCCGAATTCCTTCCCATTCCTTGCCCCCCATCCTCCCCGTATCTAAAGACCTCGCTGTTAAGAGACGTTAAGAAGTTTTTTTTTAAAAAAAACTTTCTTCCCCTTCGACCCGCCTATAAGGATGTGATATACTCTAATCATATTCTCTCTAGCAACTTAAAATGTTGAAGGGTGGCAGGAAATTAAATCTATAATTTGACAATATCGATCCTTTTCTGACTGGTGAGGTGACAGCAGCGTCGCGGCATTTGACCGCTGGCCACCGCGTGTCGCCGTAACCCTTTTGACTGCGCAGCCTTGTCCACGCAGCCACAGGTGACAGGTCGGGCCGAGCCGTGCTTGTCGCTGGTTCGCTGTCACTGGGCCCGGCAGTGGTGGGGGGGACCCGTCCCGGGAAGGGAGGGGAGCCCAGGCGACGGGGGGGACATGTCGCACAGTGGGAGCGCGGGATCCGTCTCGTCAGCATCGTGCGTTCCTACCTGCCTCAGCAGCCCTCTCGTCTGACTCTGGTACGAGCTGACCGCGCGCAGCCCTGACCACGCGACCTCGGCGCGGAACGACTATGCGGATCGCCTCCTGACGCTGCTCACTGGATATCTGGCGTGCGACATGGGTACAGGTGGGTGTCTAGTGGAGCTGTCAACTCGGCGCGGTGTTGACTGCGGTGAATCGCTGCCCCGCGACAATGATCAGTCGTGACTATGATCAGCATTCCAGATAACAGTATGCGTGTTTCAAAATATGTTTCTAATCAGTTTTCTTTACGGAAGGGAGCGGAAACAATCGGATAGTGCGCTTAGTTGCCAGACAACTATTTTTCGCATTGAGTTTTACTGGGTTTAAACAGTCCTTATTTACTCTTGTGCAAGTTACGGCTGCTGATGTTTGTTTCTGTGTATTCAAGAGCCATTGTTTGAGGTAATAGTAGATATAACAAGGGTGTGATTAACTCTGATTCAAACAGTAGTCTCACACGAAGTATCAAGGTTTCCGCGTGCTGACTAATAAATTATCTCAGAGCTGTGACGCACATACGATTTCTCACAGATGAATGTTTGTTATAGCACGCAAATTTCCTGATTCCCCTCAACTCTCCCGCCGCCTATCAATGTAAGCCTTATGACCACCACGTGAGCCTGGCGCTGATCTGACCGCTGTGTCGTCACTCAAGCCTTTTTTTTTTTTTTTTTTTTTGATCACGCGGAAAGGAAAATGCTGGAATTCCAGCTTATATGTATAATAATGTCGGCGGATTTCTTTAAAACTATGGAAAGAATGTAATGAATTACTACGTGTATATATGGGGTATTCATTTCTAAATGCGTGTTAGTGTCGATAATTGACCTACCGCAACAACGTTATGAAAAATTGAGTTTTCTCTGTTTGGATTATTGCTTTATAATGTTTTGTTTACCGTAAGATAGTTCCGTGGAGGAGGAAGGAAAAATATTGTCGGTCCAATATTCGAGTGGAATATGCACTAACGCTTTTTGTTATATTGTAAGTGGACACCAGTTTTGAGTGAACTGATTTCTGTCGGCAAATCTTGGAATCCAATGACGCATTCCACCACACAATTTTTGGAAACACATTTGTGAAAAGTAGAAACCTAATTTCAAGAATTTCTCAGTCACATGTTTCCAGATTTGGGTTTTCCATGGTTTCCCAAATCACTCCAGGCAAATGCCGGGATGCTTCCTTCAAAAGGCCATGGCCGAATTCCTTCCCATTCCTTGCCCCCCATCCTTCCCCGTCTCTAAAGACCTCGCTGTTAAGAGACGTTAAGCAGTTTAAAAAAAATCACATGTTGTTTGAGGCCTACCTTTAAAAAATGAATTGGAGAAAAAGAACTTTCGCCAGTTTTAGCGAAAATCTCTACACCCACAGTTTTTTTTTTTACTTTTTTTCTGAATTCCTAAATTTTAGATCTACAATAATTGAATTTCAACACTTCTGAAAAGTGTTGTTGCTTTTCTAAAGTTCCTATATTAATTTTTTAAGGTTGTTGGAAAAATAGCATTGTAATGCAAGTTTATTTGAATATTCTAGCATTTTATCAATTCATTTACATTTTTATAATGTTAACGAATAACTAGAGCTTATTTACAATTGTGCATTTATAACTATTTTAAGTAAAAGGTTAGGTATTAAATTTGTCGATATGTTTTAGATTTTTACCTAGTAAAATATCTGAACATCATACTTTAAAAATCTTAGAAAAAGCTTGTTTTTTAATTGGATACTGAATTGTCTGAAATTAGGAGGTACACATGCTTTCTGTCAATACTCATATTATTTTCCGCCATTCACAATAGATGTAGATCAATCATTCAGATTCTTATAAGGCACTTACTAAAAACTGTGATATATTCGCCAAGTTGTATCAATGGAATAATTAATCTCAAATATTAACTCTTGAGCCGAATTTGAAATTTTTCGCTTTCCCTCGCTCTCTATTCAAAATTGACATCTTTATGATTGTTTACTCTTGGTCGCTGAAAGTTCTTTGTACTTGTAGCCACGTCAGAAAGAATAAAAAATTTTGCCCTAGAGGACGATTGGCATTATTACGTCACTTCAAGCCTTCGATTCCTCCCCACATGACGTTCACATTTAATCATGCTTGTTGTTGGGATTACTTCCGGCAATCATTCATCTTTTGTGAAAGTTGTTTTTGTGGTACACGCTTCATTCGGACTTATCTAGCATTGTTTGGTTGCAACGAACACGCGCCAGACATTGTAAGCCATCTAGCGGCGCGCAACCGAAGCTCAGTGCCACAACCGTCAAATTTTTCTATGCACCCCGGTTCTATCTTGCAGCAAGTATCTTCTTTTTATGTTTTGAGAAGGATTTATGGTATAACATTTCGAAATAATTCTTGATTACTGTTTGCTGAATGTTTAAAACCGCAGCTCTACCTAATGTGTCAAATAAAGAGAGCCTTACATTCGTAACTGTACTCAGTTTTAAACGCTGTTGAAAAGGACGGAATTTCTCAAGTTTTGATGAATTACGCAATAGGATACATTATGGCATTATTTAAATTTAGAGCAGA
>JARYHS010012519.1:43652211-43686212 GCA_031002005.1 Vandiemenella viatica
CTACCCTGCCGTTAAGTCTTGATGATGAAAATTTCTTCCACCACCAAGGCTCCAACAAAATAAACAGGTGTCATGCTGGAACAAGTGGGCGGCACACTCGCGTTTGAAAATACATTTGCCTCTCAACACACTGGCCCACGAAAGACTTACACCTATATAGTGAGCTAATAAAACGGTATGTAAGTTCTTGTGATGAGGCCTGGATGGATACCGGACAAAACAGTAAGAGTACTGTGTCGAAGGGAAGAGGGAATCAGTTCCTTTAGTTAGCACTTGATTTTATGCATAATGCAGTGGAAAATTTTTTTAGGTTCGTAAGGGACTAAAGGTATGGAAGTTAATTTCGAGTTACTTAACATTTTACATCGAAGAATGGAAAACTTTGAATTAATTTATTAATTTATTACTTTAAGAGAGAAGAACACCTTGTACGTAAACTGAAAAATTTAAAGTCTTTTAGCTTGAATAAAATTCTTTACTGTCTGAAATAAAATTAAATTTAAAGAAAAAAATCTATAAATTTCTGTGACTATCCTTCCTTACAGAAGCCTACTGCTTCTTCGAGAATTAATAAAGAAAATTGATCTCCCGATTAAACCATTATGATTAATCTTAGATGGAGTTATTCTATACTCAAATATAGAATTAGGATAACTAGTTTTTCAATCCACGTAAAATATTTCCTGAATGTGTTTACATGATCATGATAACTGTTGTGAAGGATAATGTGGGATTTGTGCTGTGTATGTAAAAATGAAAGAAGGTGTAAAGTATTATTATTATTTGCTTATTGCTTTACGCCTCGTCCACATCGAGGTCATTATATGTGGAAAAGGACTGGGGATAAGGAACGGGAAGGAATTCAGCAATTGCCTTTTGAAGGAAGCATTCCGGCCTTCGCTTGGAGTGGTTTCGGGAAACCATGGAAAACCCAAATCTGTAATGCTCGGACGGTGATATGAGGCCGTGTCCTCCCGAATGCGATGCCAGAACATTAACCGTTCGCCAACCATGCTCTGTGGTGTAAACCCGGTGCTGACCAGTTCAGAAATATTTTTGCCCCAAAAAGATTTATGAAACCTCTATGTAAACGTCTCTATCCTGCTGATCGAATCAAGACCAACTCATTTGTGAGGGGTATGGCTTATGACCCAGGCGTTGATACACAGTGTGATGATTGTAAACTGCGAACCATCACATTTCCAATTATAGAGTAATGAGACTTTATTGGGCTACTGGGACTTGAACCAGCTCACCTAGAGACGAGTGCCAGTCACTGTCAGAGTGTCTTTGTGAACTCGGCCACGAAGTAAGCTCTTCCAGATATTACAAGATAAAAATAGAGCTGCTGGACTAGGGTCAGAGAGCGTGTGTGTTTATCGGCAAAGTGTTTGGCTGGGCGGCAGTTTACAGTGGCCCAAAACAAAGGACGTGCGCCAGAAAAATGGACGGGCAATTACGGTGCACTCCTGGACGGAACGATAAACATCGTAGGTCTTTGTGAGACAGAGTGCTGGGCGCACAAGAAATAGCCTACCTGACGCTCGCAGTAATGTATTACCTCGAGGTGTGAGATATACAGGCTCATTCACAAACACCTGGACACAAATAACGTAGGTTTTTTCTGCGTCGGGAATGTACGAAATAGTCTCGAAATTACAGCCGGCTAAGCGTTGCTTAATGTCACATATTTGTGATCTAAAACTCTGACCGCCCGTTTAGTTTACGAGAAGATTTTAATATTGTCAAAGAGAGCTCTTCAATGCTTCAAACAATACTTAGAACTACTTTATGGCATCAGTATTGAACCAAAAGAAGTGGGATACGTACTACAATTGTAAGATTTTCAAATAAGAAACTAGGCTAGAAACTTCCTGAAATACCTCACTTGTAATGCTGCAATAATTTTAAAATGACTATCTCAAATGATTGATTAATTACTTCCAGAAGAGGCTGAGAGAAGCCTTCATTTATACGGTTGAATACTGCATCTCCTCGGAATTTTAGAAACTTAATACATCGACTGTTCTGATTTAGTCAGGAAAAAATACGAAATTATTTCCCCCGCATCTAGAATACTCGTACAACCATTGAAACTCTTCCCGAAACATAATTCAAACTTAAAAGAATTTACTTCCAACTTCAGATATGGAGGTTCCTTCGATTGTCTAAACTTAACTACCGTTGGTTTATAAACAGAACGTCTACAAGTGAAATTATCTAAAATTATGAGAGTGGAGGGTCTAAATTTTAAATAGAAGCATTAAGAATTTGACCCAAAAAGTTAAAGCTATAAAAAATTAGTATATTTAGACATACATTAAAACAGAATTAGATACCACGTCGAAAGCAGTGTGTTTTCTGTCTCTTGCTGTAAATTACAGATGAAGTAGAATTATTGCTGCTACCGTAGATTTCAAGAATTAATAGAGCTACAGACGGAAAAAGTATGATTGATATAGATGTCATTTTAAGAACGTAAAACTAGTAACAACGTGACATTAGTGTAACAGAAAACCTTTCCAAGTATAAATTGATCACCACTATCATCCATTAATGTATTAGACCTGTGTCCACTTATGTTTTTCAGCAATATTTTGCACGACTATCTCAAAGATTCTCTTTATATAGGCTGGTAATTTTCTTTGGTAGTCATTGGGTGAATCATTTAATGTGCCTTTGCATCTATTTGTGATTCTCTTACCTGTCCCCTTAACGTAAATCCAGCTGTTCTCTTAGATTAACCTATTTTTTTAGCCAATGTCCTTTTCTCATCTGGTTTCCCGTGTTCAAATTGCCGTCTGGCCATCCAAATTTGGATTTTCCATGGTTGCACAAAATCACACCAGACGAATGCCTCCCATTCCTGGCCCCCATTCCTTTCCCACCCATAAATTACGTGAGGTATTTTTCCGGAATTCTGGAACCGCCCTCCCTCTGGTGAGTTTGGTGAGATCTGGTTTGACCCTCCCCCCCATAAGATGACGTGAGATTTTGACGGCACCCTCCCTCCTGCTAATCTACCTCGTAGTTTTTTGAGACATTTTTTTAGCTCTAAGGGGGCATCCATAAATTACGTGAGGTGTTTTTCCAGATTTCCAGACCCCCTCCTCCCCTCTGGTGAGATTTCGTGAGATTTCGCCAGACCCCCACCCCCTCTGGTAAGATTTGGTCCGTGAGAACCCCTCCCCCCCTAGATATAGCCCTTGAAAACATTTTGAGACCTTTTTTTTAAGTCTCACCCTTCAAATTCGTTTTGTTCAACGAAATTTCTCCGTAAAATCGCTTTTCGCGCAATTTTTAGACTTTTTTTTTAGCTCTACTATCCGAAACTTTTTTTAAAAATCTTACGTGAGATTTCTGTAAACCCCCCCCCCCCTGGGGTGAGATTTTGCCGGATCCCGCCCCTCCCCCATTTGACCTCACGTAATTTATGGATGGCCCCCTAATCCTCCCGAGGTTGGTTTCTACGTCGTTTCTGGACCCTATACCCCCTAAAGTTGACATCTGCGTCTTTTGTGAACCTTTTTTCGCTCTGTCCTTCAAGAATTTCAAAATTTCACATAAGAATTCCTTCGACCTCCCCTCTCTCCCACCCCCCTTGGTGAGATTTCACCCGATCCCCCTCCTCCTTCTATTTCACCTCACGTAATTAATGGACACTCCCTAATTACCTCGACACCGACGAGACGTAAAGGCAAAATAATAATAATAGTAATAAAAATAATAATCACATTATCTCTCTAGCCATGTTTCTTTTGCGCTTGTAAGCATCTTTTCTTTCCAATATAACTAAATTCTAAGTGATGTGTATACGGTGGGTGTGACTGACAAATTTCACGAAATTTGGAAATGGCAAGACGTAGTACATTGAGTAACTAATCAAAACAAAGGGAGCAAACGTAACATGGCATTGGAAGGAAAACGGAAAACAGAAAGGAATCGTTGAAAAGCCATTATCGAGTAAAATCATATTAGGCTAAAATGTTTAAATTATTTCTAGCTATCCTGAGAATATTTACCTAAAACTTTGAAAGAATTTAAAGATAATATTTGTAGAGGGAAAATGTAGGTGGGTGCAGGATAGGGGGAAGATGTGTGTGTAGGGAAATTGATGGGTGTGTAGGGAAATTGCCACCGGAGTTTGTGCTCCATTGCAATTAAATTAAATTGAATTAAATTAAATAAGGGGAAAGATGGTATAAAATAATATAGAGCATTTATTTATCTTATGACCGCAGCATATAATCAATAATATAGTTATATACAATTGTTTCACAGTAATAAAAATGTAACATTAAATTATAATTGAAATTCAAAGTCGGCATAGTGCAGCCAATGTAGAGCTTCATTTGAAATTCGGTAGGACGCGGGTTGGAATCACCGTCCGGGCATCCAGATTTGTGTTTTCCATGGTTTTCCCAAATCACTCCTTGTCCCCAGTCCCATCCCGCCTCTAATGACCATAGCCTTCGACGAGGCGTAAAGCCGTAAAATAATAATAATAATAATAAAATCGAAATATCTATATATCTATAAATTATATTGGTAATCCCCTGAAGGCTCGAAGTGAGCAATCAAAAGTCATGTGACTGATGGTTTGTTTTACCTCACCACAGTCGTAGTTTGGTGAATCTCTCATTCCCCATGTGTACAGAGCTGAAGCAGATCTGCGATGGCCAGACCTAACTCTGTTGAGAGCTGCCCAGGAAGGTCGAGTCCCTTCAGTGTCTATTGATTATCGAACAGGAAGTGCCATTCTGATGAGGCTGAGGCTATCAACTCCAATTTCCATACTTCTCTCCAGTTGAAATTAGTAGATATAATCTGTTTTACAGTTTTTATGCTTTGACTTCTTGATTGAAGTCTCTGAAATTGGGTTACCATGTCTTTGTGGATGGGCAGATCCAGGTTATGACAGAACTTATTATACTGAGCAATTAGGCGAATGCGTCGTCTTATCGTAGGCGGTTCGATGTTACACAAAACAGGTAGCCAGTACAGTGGAGTGCTGTTGATACATCAACTAACTATCCGCATTGTCTGGTTCAAAACTATGTCGATCTTTTTGACGTTGGTGCTATTCATCCAGACAGATGAGCAGTACTCAGCTGCAGAATACACAAGGCTCAGTGCTGATGTGCGAATGGTGGAGGCGGATGCTCTCCAGGAGGTGTCAGTCAACTTCTGCACGGCTAAATAGTCTACACAGTCGGCCAGCCATACAATCCTGTAGGATCTCCTGGCAACCAGAGCACAGTAACCCTCATGTAGAACATTACGTTAATTTAACAACCTGCAAATGTGGCTTAGTGCGCTGAGGCGGCGCACACAGAATCGGGGAGGTATAAAGAAATCGGGCACGAGACCACGTGCAAGCATACTAGCCGTCCTGACTGCTGGTTTCAGCAGCTTCAAGGCCAATGGTGGGACGGTCCCCCAGTCTCGGCCTCAAAACCAAACGTTTCACGAAGAAAAAAATACATTTAGAACACACAGAAGATCTTACACGTTTCTGAGACAGATGACAACAGTCCCCCCACTAGTGCGTAGCGTCAGCAAGGGCATGCTGCCGAAAAATTAAATGCTTCTAATTTGATAATGCTAACGATGCGTAAAACTCATGAAAGGCAGCCGACCACAGAATGTTGGTAAAGGTGGTGATGAAGAAGAGAAGTAAGAGAGGAAGAGCAAGAAAATAAGAAGATTACTTTTATGTAACAGTAATAGAACCATATTAAATATGGGCGCAGCTTTAAGGGAGCGTCCATAAACCACGTAGCTCCATTCAGGGCCGGCGCTAGGAATGGCCAGGCGACAATGGGCGTAATCTTGGCTACATGGCCTGAGGGCCCCTATAGTCGGTGATCGGGCCCCCATCAGCCTGCGGGGCCCAGGTACTTTTGACCCGCTTCCCCCCCCCCCTAACGCCGGCCCTGGCTCCATTTAGGCTTCATTTCTATCCCCTTCCCCCTACGTCTTTACCCCCACCCCCACCCACCCCCTTGTGGCAAGTAGCATTATTCCCTATTGATTCCAGAAGACATTTTGTACTGTGTTTTCTTGTCAGACTATCGTAAATTACATACGGAAGATAATTAAATATTCACATGCTGTTATGTGTTATGTAGGCCTACCTTATTTTAAATATAACAAGTGACAATTAATATGATTGAAAAGCTAGATGGCTTAGCTCGGAAACCCCCCCCCCCCTCCTTTTTTACTCATAGTCCAGCATAGAATTCCTCCCAACACCTCCCCCCTCCCCAGACCAATTTACGTAGTTCATGGACGCTCCAAAAACGAACAACATTTATATTAAAATGCTGACAGAGGAGTAATTTGGTAGACTATTCTTCATCTTAAATATGAAATATCACTGCGTTTTATTACAAGTTAATAGCGGAAAAGGGAAAGACCAGAGAGACTCTACGCGAAATTGAACTTTTGTAAACACCTCAGTATCGTAGGACGAAACAAAACTATTTTAAGGCCTCTGATACGCGACGATTTTGTAAGTAGTGGTCTTCGTGGTCGTAGTAAACTTTATTAACTCCTGAAAATTGCAATGACGAGTGTAACGATAGTGAAGGTTCTACTTGCGAACGACGACAGCTGCCTTGTCTATTCCTAGGTCGTTTATTGAGGCGACCAGGCGCCTCAGCTGGAGTAGAGTTATTCTGGTCTGGCAGCAGGCTGTCAGGAACCACGCAACACCCACCAGACCAATAAGACTTGAACTTGACTTCGACTGAGGAGGAATCTCGCTGATTCAGCCACTCGTAATGCAGCTACCACTTTCTGTGTTATGGCATTTTCTTTCTACACAGAAATCAGGACTTATATAAAGAAGTCATTTGATTAATCTACAACAGAAAACATGATGATGGTCCTTCTTTTTCAAATGTCTATCGACTGGTCTCAATACTTTATAACCTAGTTCTTTGCTCATTATGGTGTAACATGGCATTTCTGAGATCAGATTAGATCATTAATACATCTGCCATCTTAAGTACCATTTCTAAAAACTGGATAAAACACCATTTACATATATAATTCAGTTTTTTTTTTTCGCTTTATTGCACCATTTGCCATACCCAATATTCGGGACACCATTTACTGTCAACTGTCTCGAGTCAATATTTTCTTGTAGTCTTTTTTTTTTTTTAATGGCTTTCGGCATCTTAACCATTCAGCCAGCTCGATGTGTTTATGATATGTTATCCAGTGATATAGTTTCTCCAGTATGTTATGATTACTAAGTATAGACACCACAGGACGAACAGGAAATTCACACAGGCACACAACATCCATGCCCGCGGCCGGATTCGAACCGGCGACCTTCGGCACGCGGAGCTAGTGCTCCAGCCCCTACGATACCGAGGCCGGCCTTTGTAGTCTTACTCCCATGTTCCTCTAGCTCTGCTCCTTCTTGTTCCAGGAGGTTCCCAAATCCCAATTCCATATTATTATTGGCCACCTGCTTTAATCGAGGCCTCATATCCAGACAATGCCTTCCTTTTCTGTAATACTTTGCCAATGGTATGTTATTTGATCTGTTAAGATTTTGTGTTGTTGACACAGCACAACTTCTAATTATATAAGACTAACTGTTACCCGCGACTTCGTACGCGTGGATTCAGAATTTGATTGCTAGAATTGGATACACAAAGCTGAAAGTTACCTAAGATATGTCGGCATAATATGACGGGAACGCTATTGATATACCATTCTACCGTCGAACCTGTCTCATGACTAAAGCTGTTATTCATATCGGAAAAGAAGTATCCTATTTCGTTCCTAATGTATACCCTGAATAAAATAAACACTTAGGGCGCTATTCTGTCGCCAAAGATTTGCCAGAACATGGTATCCTTACTACAAAATCCTAGGCTTGGCTCAAACCATGAAAAACAATTAATAACATTTTTTGCTCGCAGTGGGGTTTGAACCCGAAGCCACACGGGAGTTTTCTAAATAAGCAAGCACGTTCCCACTGCGTAACGCTGCCATTGCTCTCTAACGTCAGGCATTACAAAAACATATAGATATTATGCTTTTGTCTTTCACAGTTCTGATAGTTTTCATAATTTAATGACAATATGTCTTTATATATACAGAATATGGTATCCCATGTCCAACCTAAACGTCAAATAGCATCTCCTTGTCAAATTTCATCATGACTGGAGTAGCCGTTTAGCCCAAGAAACTTAACAAACAGACAGACAGACAGAGTTACTTTCGTATTTATAATATTAGTATAGAATTTTAATCCTTGCAGTTTTGTTTTCTGTATGTTTTGCACATTATAAAAATCATAAACACAACGAACACACCAAACATAAATGATTCCAGAATGGTGGGAGCATAATAAAAGGCAAGTATATACGTGATACCTTTTATCAGAATAAAATGAGGGAAGTATTGCTTATCTACTCATGTATCGTATAATGCGTGTAATATTCTCATTGATACTTGTGTTCTAAACTAGAAACTGTCTTCTAGACCAACAAGCCGCGTACTTATGGAGGTCTGCCTAAGAACAATCATCAAATTGTCCGACACCACAGTGCAATCATATCAATCCACGCTCCTTTCAAAGATCACTCTGACGACGGCTTCAGTCATTAAGACTTGCCACACTGCTTCAACGTTCGTGCAAGGCATTCTGTTGGATCTTTCCTCTATCTACGGTTTTGCCCCTTTTATTATTCTGGAATGTTTAAAAAACATACACCATTCTTCTCGCAATGCTCATTTAAACTAAAATATCTGCGTCATAGATCAACATTAAAGTTTTAAAAGAATTGTAATAATAATGAACACTCACGGAAACACGAATAAGTGTTTGGATCTTTGATTTTTTTTAAAAAAATTACTGTATAATAAAATCTATGCGTATTTTTCTTATTTATCTGACTAGATTCGGGATTTGAAGAGGGTTTAATATTACAGTTGGGATTGATCCCATTACCCGCTTTAACACTAGAACCGCCGAGTGGTCAGCTTGACCACTTTTTATGTTTTAACATATTATTATTCAGTCAGTTTCTAATCAATGCTGTTATGAATTAATGACTTTTCCTAAATGTTTATGTAGATCATATAAATAGTCCAATATTTGTTTTATCTTCATTAGTTTTCTTTGAATGACCACTTATACTTAGAACCGCCGAGTGGTCACTTTGACCACATTACGTGAAATCTGAAAACAGATTATTTAAAGATTGTTGTGCGTCACTCCCCGAATTTACTCTTAGCACTCGTCAACAATATACTAAATATCTGGGTTTCTGGAGTTTACTCGCATTGTTTGAAGCTCAACAATGCAATATGTCATTCATTGTTTGCTATTGGGTTTCGCATAAACGAGGCAGATTATTTGAGTACTGGTCTCAGAGCAGTAGACACGGCTCAGATGTCACAGCGATACAAACCACGGCCACGGCCACTTTCAGATGAAGAAATTGTCGCACTTCTGTATGAATCGGATGTTGAAAATGATCCTGAAGTTGAGGACCTTGTGGAAGACTCTACAGATGAAGATTACCAACCTGTCGCTAATGTGGAGAGTGACAGCTCCGAGACTGAAGATGAAGGTAATTTACATTCACTTATATTATTATTATTATTGTTACTATATGAATAATGATCACTATTATAAGAGTGCTGACACTTCTACTGCTACTTCTGTTACTGCTATTTTATTGTGTGGTATGGTTTCTTTATAATGAGTTGTAGCTTTCTAATTGTCTCTTTCCTCATGCAGTTGCTGAACCAGGACGAAGCAGTAATATAAACAATGCTAGAGAAGGACCTACCCTCGGTAAAAGAAGAACTGCACCTCCTGTAAGTGGACCAATACAGAATCGACGTAGAAGAGGAGAACAAAGTGAGGGTTCACTTCCAGAAACTGGCTCAAAACTCCTGGGGAAGGACGGGATCACGGAGTGGACTGTAGCAGACTTCGGGGTTACTAAACCAGGTAGGATAGGTCAACAGAATATATTGAAAGAAACATGGGGACCTACTCCACACGCAAAGCGGCACGTCTCAAATGATAATGTTTCGAGTGTCTGGCGCCTTTTAGTTGATCAATCAATGTTGAAACACATAAAGAAATGCACAGAAGCAGAGGCACAACGGCTTCTTGGAAATGATTCGTGGAGTTTGCCTTTAGAAGAATTAGATGCATTTGTTGCTTTATTATATGTTCGTGGTGCACTAGGTGCCAGATGTACTGAAGTAGATGAGTTGTGGTCGAAAACGTGGGGAGCCCCATTTTTCACTGACACAATGAGCAGAAACAGGTTTCGAGAAATTTTGAAATATCTGCGTTTTGATGAAAAAAATACACGGTCGGAACGGTTGAAAAGTGACAAATTTGCACTTATATCAACTACTTGGAATCATTTCATAGAAAACTGTCAGTTGAATTACATACCTGGATCAAATGTCACTGTGGACGAACAACTTTTCCCCAGCAGAACCAGGTGTCCGTATTTGCAATATATGCCGAATAAGACTGATAAATTCGGAATCAAATTCTGGCTTCTAGCGGCTGTAGAAACAAAATATCTTTGTAATGGGTTCCCTTATGTGGGACAGAACGAACAGAGGGCACCTAATGAGATACTTCCAGAACAAGTAGTAATGAAGTTGGTAGCTCCATATCGCAATAAGTGTCGAAATGTGACTACTGATAATTTTTTCACTACGGTCACACTTGGGGAGAGACTGGAAAAAGAGAAAACTAGTCTTGTCGGCACTATCAACCGTGCAAGAAAAGAAATTCCAAACACTGTAAAAAAAAATGAAAACACCTCTTTATACGTCTGTTCTCTTGAAAAGGGAAGGTGGCACTCTGACTGTTTACCAAGGGAAAAATAACAAAAATGTTCTTCTGTATAGTACCATGCATACAGATGTTGAAATACAAAATAATTCTAAACACCTTCCCGAAACAGTGAGCTTCTACAATAGCACAAAATTTGCTGTAGATGTCTTGGACCAGATGACGAGGAAGTATTCTGTCCGCTCTGGTACTCGTCGATGGCCTGTCCACGTATTTCACAATATCCTTGATTTAGCAGCCATCAACGCATGGATCATTTTCAAGCTAGTGACAGGGATCAAGATAAGTAGGAGGAATTTCATCCTAAATCTTGCAGAAAAATTACGTAGAGACTATATGGAAACCAGAAATCAGGAAAGGATGACAAGGGAAGGAAAGGAAAAGGAAGAAAAGGAAGATGGTGATGAAGAAAGAGAAGAAGCGTAAATTTCTACGAAAGTTAGAAAACTATGCCAAACGAGGAAATGCAGATACAAGACAACTGAAGTGTGCAGTAAATGCAAGAGATATGTTTGTGGGCCTTGTACATATAAAATAATAAAGACAGTAGTTTGTAATGCTTGTAAGTAGGATTAGGTACTATACATAGTCATATCTTATGATTGTTCTTTCTCTTAACATATTCATGGATACTTAGTTTCTCCAGTATGATTAATTTCTATTAATTTTAAAACTACTGCAATACAATTAGTATGGTTGCAGATAAATATTGTGAACTATGCTCTTTAATTTTAGTAATCTTATGTTCCCATTGTTGTTGTAAAATACAGTGATACTGTTAATAAATGTAATTAAAGTGATACAATGTTATCAAGATCATTAATATTTACATTAATCAGAACAGCATGCAATTACAAAGAAAGTGGTCACTTTGACCACATCGGCGGTTCTAAGTATAGTACTAGTTCCGGCGGTTCTAGTGTTAAATAAATTGATTTGGAATATCTTTCTGATGCTAATTGCAAGAAACTTGGAAATGATAGTACTAACTACGCGAGATTAAGTGCGAAAATTGTTTTAAAAAATCGTTCAATATGTACTTCGATTGTTGGTACTTAATTCCTATAGCACCCGTGACACAAAACTTGTAAAACTGCAAGATTTTGGTACTGAATTAGGTTGTTACCCATCCAAGCTTTCCATCACGTTGTATCCTCCCTTTCCATTTCACTTACCACTACCTCCCCATATCCGTTATGGTCCTCCATTTGATCAATATCCCTGGCCATAAACTTTGTGTTGTAAGTATGGTTTTTTATTTCTTCTCAACACGATCAAAACAACGTATTCCGTTTCTCTTGGTCTATTCTCTTCAAGTTCCTTCCTTATCTCCACATCTTTTGATACGTCTCTACAAGTTCAGCACATTATACTACTCGGGAGTCTCATATCTCCTGCCTGCAATCTGTTCCAGCCTTTCTTTCTCATGGTGCAGTCCTCTGTGATCTAGTAGCATCTATACACTACAGTTTTACATACTTCAACACCAGACATTTCATATCTTCATTCAATTTTTGTAATAATAATGACATGACAATATTTTTATACTTTATTTTTTATAGTGTATGCTTAAGTTATCGATTATACCGAGCGTGGTAGGTGAGCGGTTAGGTTCTGGGCTCGCATTTGGGAGGACGTAGGTTCGATTCCCCATCCGGGTATCCAGATTTGGGTTTTCCAGGGTTTCCCTAAATCACTCCAGGCAACTGCAGGGAAGCTTCCATCAAAATGCTATGGCCGATTTCATTCCCATTCCATGCCCCCAAAAAGATCAGGTGATTTTAACAGCTTTTATGGACTAGTAACAAGCTATTATTACTTTTTGAACACAGAAAATGTATTGTGGTAGACATCTGCAACGGTTTCTGGACAATGGAAGTCAACGTAGAAGTAAATAGCATAGCATTAACACACAGACATAATTGCTTCATATATGAAATGGAAAATTATATCAGTTACTAAAGTCAGTAATATGGTGACAACACTTAAATTTCTTCCTTGTACGAACACTTAAACTTACATATTAATTAAACTATTCATCAAATTGAAAGTGACAGTGATGTTTAAAACACAAGTTTCGTGTCGTTTTAATAAAGCGTGTCCTCGGATTACCGCCGTATCCCGACGATAAGGCTCAATCTCGCGCGTGGGCCCCTGCTTGACAGGTCGTCACGCGTGCCTTACGCGTCAGCGGGCAGGTTGTCAGAGCGAGATAGGCGCGGCGGAGCAATCTAGATAGGCGCGTTATGAAGTTGTCACACTGTTTGATGAACCTGCCGCCGTCACAGCACCACAGCTCTTAATTGCCGTTATTCAATATCTGCTCGCCTCTCCAAAAACCGTGGGGACGCCTGCGTCAGCGTTTAATATGCGCCGTCCAATTTGTCAACTGGGACAGGATGAGAGATCTACGGTAATGAGTTTGCTTAAATACTGGACCCTGTTTGTGACAAAAGGGAAGGTGCTTTCGGAAAGTACATCGTAATAAACTTCCGTGACATTTTTTTAAAAACTATTTATCTTATTTTTTAATTTATTTTTTAACTGCTTTACGTCTCTCAACAGCGAGGTCTTTAGACTTTAGAGACGGGAAAGGATGGGGGGAAAGGATGGGGGCAAGGAATGGGAAGGAATTCAGCCATGGCCTTTTGAAGGAAGCATCCCGGCATTTGCCTGGAGTGATTTGGGAAACCATGGAAAACCCACATCTGGATGCCCGGACGGGGATTCGAACCGCCGTCCTCCCGAATGCGAGGCGAGAACGCTAACCGTTACACCGCCACGCTCGGTAACTATTTATCTGATTTCCCAAATAGTTTCATCTACTGAACAGATCAGCAAGTGGGACCCTCTACCAAATTTTATCCTTACTCCCACATGTTTTGTCATCTCTGTTCAACGTTTTTTTTTTACCAATGCAATTGGCCTTCATATGTAGGTATACATGTCTTGACGCAGATCTAATATTTTTTTACTTTTCAACATTCATTCCTTCAATTCGTTATAATCAAATAAGTCTTCCCTCGGTTTAATTATTCCTGCAGTAGGTCACATGTGGCCATTTCCCCTCGCTATCTCCATGTAACAAAGCACATTGCAAAATTCATCTTAGGTGTCTGTATCTCTATCATCAAATGTTTCTCCCACGTTGTCCAATGTCTCACAACCATTCAATCTCTGATTTCTGTGACATTTGCCCTTAAGACCAAAAATATATTGTTTTCCTCTTTTTTTGGGGGGGGGGGGGGTGAATCAAACGTTTGATCTGACGCAAGGTAGATTTCTTTCAATTCTATGAGAGAAATTTTAAACAGGTTATGTGGTGAGTAAAGCATAAAGATACTTTTAGAAAAAGGAAATCTTTATCGGAACTTATGAATATCGATGCTAGGTGTATCAGGAACAGATATTGTGATAAATAAGAGTTTCTAGTGGGTAGTGAAAAGGGGAACCGTTACGACATGGCAAAAAAAAATCACAGTAGCAATGATAGAACGCTTCTCTGTCATCAAGCGGCGTCAAATTCGCATTGTGTGGCGACGTTTTGGAAGCTAGCACTGCTTCGATTGGCAAGCCAGAATAGTTTTATTCAAATTTTGCCGCCGCGAAAGCGTACATAGCTATGTAAAGTTGAAATGGTTTGGACGCACAGAAAGGGTGGATACCAAGCAAGATAGATGTAAGACATCGACTTTAATGAGAACCAGAGTAAGAGGAGAAATAAATGCTGGAATAAGTTAAGTTATCAAGGAAAAGAGAGTGAACTGAATTATATTAGAAGAAGAGTGTTGATGGAATGGGAGACATATTTGAACTGGTTTATGTTATAGGTTATGCGTGGAAAACGCCAAATACGAAGAGATGAGTTGATATTGTTGTATATACCGCAGAATTCACTGTCGATCTATTCCTTCACCTGACGAAAGAATCAAAGAAGCTGTTGAAATGAGGCGTATGGCAGAAAGTAACTGGCTGACATCCGTCAGAACTATGAAATATAATGATGAAATGGCGATGCACGAGGAGAATAGTGCGGAAACATTCTATAAACTGCCGAATAACTGCAATCTGACACACGGTAGACGTTTAGAGATCAGACTTGTTTTGTTTATCATCGGCAGAGTTTGCTGATACATTCCGCGTGTTTTGTCTGGTCAGTGTTTCTTCAAGGCGAAGTCTGCGTGATTCACAGTGGAATCAGGGGCCAGTAAGCAGTGGTTCTAAAGGTAAATATGCAGCGTTTTATAACATCGCTCCTGCCGCTTATAAACTGCATCAGAGATAGTTTGCCTGAGGAGCCCGTTAGATGAGTGGGCTGCGGAGCGCCTATTGCCTATTGCCTACTTGCCGGCAAGCTATTATTGGCGGAGGAAGCGGCCACAATCTCAACTCTCTTGAGCTGGACCTGTTCCAGAAGCACCCGCGGCAAACTGCGAGTCGCCGGTTGTGAAATGTCTCTGGCTGGACAGGGATCTCTGTCGGAGACCCACAGCCTGCTAGACCAAGGTATCTTGAAAAGATAAGAAATTAAAAAATCCTTACCCTACTATGAAATTCCAGTTGACTAACTATGGTGGCTGATGAGAGCAACGACATATACAATTATTGTAGTCAACTGCCGCGTTAAAGTTTGCTTCTCTAATTGGTATTATGTTAAGATAATACGAATAAGACTCGGGAGGACGGCGGTTCGAATCCCTGTCCGGACATCCAGATTTGGATTTTCCATGGTTTTCCCAAATCACTCAAAGCGAATGCCGGGATGCTTCCTTCAAAATGCCATGCCCGAATTCCTTTCTGTTCCTTACCCTCAGTCCTTTCCAGCTTCTAATGACCTTGACTTCAACGAGGCGTAAAGCCAAAAAAGAACGAATAAGACTTAAAACTAAGGAATTGTTATTTACCGAGCGTGGTGTGTGAGTGGCTAACGCTCTGGCCTCGCATTCGGTAAGACGGCGGTTCCAATCCCAGTCCGGGCATCCAGATTTGGGTTTTCCATGGTTTTCCCAAATCGCTCCACGCGAATGCAGGGATGCTTTCTTCAAAAAGCCCATGGCCGAATTCCTATCCATACCTTGTGCCCAATCTCATCCCGCCTCTAATGACCTCGACGTCGACGAGGCGTAAAGCCACAAAAAATTGCTATTTATGTCTTTATTGTTGTTGTTTAACTACAATTTACAATTTAACTATCACTATTACCAAAATCATCGCAATTAAAAGAATACAGTAACTAGTATAATAAACATCGAGCTAATGTTTTTTCCTTTAGTTGTATTTTCATCGCGGTGGAGATAATTAAAGAAGATCTATCTTGAGAGAAGATAATGAGGTTTCCCGTCTGTATCTTCCAATAAAAACGTGTTTTCGTGTTATTGAAGTGAAATTACTTTTACATGGTTAAACTCAAATGCTGAGATATAACACCGTTGCGTTTCATTGACATATGACTTTATCTCAACATCATCAATCAGTTCTTGTCTATAATTATAGGGTAATCTATATTCTAAACTGATAGATTGAATTAGAACGGCAACTTGAGATCCATCAATCAGTTGTTTTTTTTTTTTCACCACTCGTTGACGGCTGAGGTCATTAGAGGCGAGATGGAACTGGGGACAAAGAACGGGAAAGCATCCCGGCATTCGCCTGGAATGATTTGGGGAAACCTTGGAAAACTGAAATCTGAATGCCCGGACGGTGATTCGAACCCGCATCCTCCCGAATGCAAGACCAGAACGTTAACCGTTCACCCACCACGCTCGGTCCATCAATCAGATTAAACAAAAACACATAATTACATTACGTGATTAGAAATAATTGCAATCAAGTGAGGATAAAATTGAGTTTGAATTAAGTAACATGACACAGTAAACCTTAAAGCCAATATAGTGGACGGAAAAGTGTATTATATTTTCTCATGAATACAGTTAAACAGATATCATCATACAATTTGGCCTCAGACGTATGTTTGCTCTTCTTGTAGGTAGAAAAGAACAATGGTAGCCATTTCAGTAGTTGTTTAAATGGCTGCAAGAAACCTTGGTTACCCTGGTGACAAACCCATCAGAGTACACCACCTCCGTATTGGTCTCATTCTATGTTAACAGCCAACCATCGTGGTTGTAGTGACATTGTATGTTAAGATCTTTCCTTGTTAATGATGTCTTTTAAACAAACGTAACTCAGAAGTTATAGTCCCAAAAATTTAACGAAATAACTAAGTAAAGAAATAAAATTAAAGTTTCTAAGTAATTATTTACAAAACAATTGGTTAGATATCTCGTAATTTGTTAAGATTTTCAACAGCATGTTTACCAGTTCTGCATTGCAATTCCAGTGACATTAAAATGCATGTCTAGAAACTGATTAAGTGAAAAGACACAGCATGTGCGGCTGCACCCATCACAGTAAAATTTGACCGAGAAGTACAAAGGACATTGTTTGAAGTCACGATCCAGGTATGAAGGAGGTTTCCCATTATCCCAATGGCGGATGTTGGGGAGGTTCCCAGTAAGTTGTGGCTTTCACGTGCTTCGAACCACACAACGTTTCGGTACACATTTGTCTTCGATTGTTTTTCTGCTTTGGTCATAAACAGAGAAATTAGGCACGCACTATAGGACCTAGAATTAAAAAAAAAAAAAAAAAAAAAATCATGACTACACAAACATAAATTTCTGGAAACATTTTTTAAATCTGTTTGTCATTACGGCTTAGAACACTTGGCAGCAGCATTATCACCTAGCAATGCAGTAAAAAAGATCGTGCGGAAGTAATTATCCCAAGAAATTTCCCACCTCAATTATCGTGGCGTGAAATAGCTTCGCGTTAGGTTTCTCATCTCCTTGGCGTAGCTTTAGTCGTCCTACCATTGCACTCTTGTATTGATAGTTGGCTGATTCGTATCGGCAAAGACGACTAAACACTAGTTTTGCGGAGCGATGTGCAGCATTGTAGAACTTTTCGGTCAGTAGCTTTCGTTGATCCTCGTCGTTACCATGCATCATGGACTACATAATTGGGAAAGCTAATGGACATGTGTAGATTATGCTTCAGTCCTCTGGCCTGTATCACTTGCAACCTTTTCAGGTGATAACAATCACACTGTACTACAAAATACACTCCTGGAAATTGAAATAAGAACACCGTGAATTCATTGTCCCAGGAATGGGAAACTTTATATACACATTCCTGGGGTCAGATACAACACATGATCACACAGACAGAACCATAGGCACATAGACACAGGCAACAGAGCATGCACAATGTCGGCACTAGTACCGTGTATATCCTCCTTTCGCAGCAATACAGGCTGCAATTCTCCCATGGAGATGATCGTAGAGGTGCTGGATGTAGTCCTGTGGAACGGCATGCCAAACCATTTCCACCTGGCGCCTCAGCTGGACCAGCGTTCGTGCTGGACGTGCAGACCGTGTGAGACGACGTTTCATCCAGTCCCAAACATGCTCAATGGGGGAAAGATCCGGAAATCTCGCTGGCCAGGGTAGTTGACTTACACCTTCTAGAGCACGATTGGTGGCACGGGATACATGTGGACGTGCATTGTCCTGTTGGAACAGAATGTTCCCTTGCCGGTCTAGGAATGGTAGAACGATGGGTTCGATGACGGTTTGAATGTACCGTGCACTGTTCAGTGTCCCCTCGACGATCACCAGAGGTGTACGGCCAGTGTAGGAGATCGCTCCCCACACCATGATGCCGGGTGTTGGCCCTGTGTGCCTCGGTCGTATGCAGTCCTGATTGTGGCGCTCACCTGCACGGCGCCAAACACGCATACGACCATCATTGGCACCAAGGCAGAAGCGACTCTCATCACCGAAGACGACACGTCTCCATTCGTCCCTCCATACACGCCTGTCGCGACACCAATGGAGGCGGGCTGCACGATGTTGGGGCGTGAGCGGAAGACGACCTAACGGTGCGCGGGACCGTAGCCCAGCTTCATGGAGACGGTTGCGAATGGTCCTCTCTGATACCCCAGGAGCAACAGTGTCCCTAATTTGCCGGGAAGTGGCGGTGCGGTCCCCTACGGCACTGCGTAGGATGCGACGGTCTTGGCGTGCGTCCGTGCGTCGCTGCTGTCCGGACCCAGGTCGACGGGCACGTGCACCTTCCGCCGACCACTGGCGACAACATCGATGTACTGTGGAGACCTCGCGCGCCACATGTTGAGCAATTCGGCGGTACGTCCACCCGGCCTCCCGCATGCCCACTATACGCCCTCGCTCAAAGTCCGTCAACTGCACATACGGTTCACGTACACGCTGTCGCGGCATGCTACCAGTGTTAAAGACTGAGATGGAGCTCCGTATGCCACGGCAAACTGGCTGACACTGACTGCGGCGGTGCCCAACCGCTGCGCAGCTAGCGCCCTTCGACGGCCAACACTGCTGTTCCTGGTGTGTCCGCTGTGCCGTGCGTTTGATCATTGCTTGTACAGCCCTCTCGTAGTGTCCGGAGCAAGTATGGTGGGTCTTACACACCGGCGTCAATGTGTTCTTATTTCAATTTCCAGGAGTGTATTTATAGAGCAGTAGATGGTAAGTCCTAGCTCTGGCGCTAGTGAACTCTTCAAGTTGATCACCGGGTAAAATGCTTGTAATCGTACACAGACTTGGTTTTTTTTTTTTTTTTTATCGTCGGTCTGCGCTCGCCGAGAGTAAAATCGAGATAATTAGCCATAGAACAGATGACATCCTCAGCTATGCTTGAAAGCAGAATAATTTCCAGACGGGATAGAACTGAACACAACTATTATACACTTTATTGTTTGTTTTTAAATGTGTCTTCAGTTTTCAATAAATTAGCAGTGAAGGTACAAACTTTTTAAATTTGTAGTTGTTTACTTTCTAAAGAAATATTCCATATGATTACTGACATATTTGCATTAACATTTATCACTATTAATGAAAGGTAAAAAAGTCACTTTTAATAATATTCCATGTTGATCTAATATTAATACTACTAGCATTTACATAGATTAGAATTAAATAAAATCTATTTTCACTAGCCATTTGAAAATTGGTTATCAAAGTACACATTAACATACAACTAATAAAGTAAATTAGTTCGAAACTTCATCGTAAATTACCTGCCGGAATATTGTTAACTTTCTTTCTCATATGTCGATATGCCGAACATTAGCAAGTTTCGCAGACGGAAAAGAAATAAAAATTTAAGTTAATAAATTATTTTTAGTGACGGACATCATTTGACTCTGCAGATAAACTGTATATAATTGTGTAACAAACTAACAAATTGTATCGTTTTTTAGTATTTTTGTAATTTTTTTCTAATACCCTCTTGATCTATTGTTTTTATCATCTCTCATAAATTCTTTTGTAATCTCTCTCTTTGCTCTAAGTAAAAAACTAAAAATAAAGCAAGAACTTTACAGACTTACAGCATACCGATGTTATTAGAGCAAAAAAAAAAAAAAGATTTTATTTGCTAGGAATGTTAGTGTTTAATGTATTAAAGGCGTTACGATTTAGTTCATTATCTGATATGCTACACGGCTCTACCTAATCGCGCCCTGAGCTAGTGTAAAACAATATCTCTTACTGGTTTTGTTTATTTTGTGTTTCTGATTTTCAAATAAAATTGCCGTTTATTAATTTGAAGGTTGTGATTTCTAGTGGTGCGAATAAATTTCTCCTCAATGAAAAACAGCATCAATAATGAATCCTTCTTTTTTAAAAGTTTTCGTTACAGTTATCCACTTGCGAAGTTCTTAAAGGTATTACTCTCCTCCCAAAGTAAATTCAGGTAGTCTAGTACTGCCTAGGAAATAGATTTAAAACAGACGGTTGGCTTGTAATCAAGTATAGTGACCATAAACCCTTGTAATTCTACGCTTACTCTCCAAACTATTCAAAATAACAGTTCAAGGCATTAATCCTTATTTCTTCTCTCATCCGAGCATAACTTCAATACAACACTTTTAAAAAAATATTCTTCTATTTTTAACCGTAATTATTATTAATAGCTATTGTAAGAATTTTTAGTATATAAAAAGACAAAGTAATTAAGTTAGCAATATCAAGGTTAGTTCTATCTATTACAACAAGACTGAAATCTTCAATTGCAGTAATGTATACTACCACTTAAATTAATTTTTATGAGCATAATCACAAAATATATAGTGTCTACAATCATTTGTTATAGCTACTTTCCCACAAATGCCTTATCTAACCAATGGATAAATCCGATTGGTATATTTTCTGCTAACATTCCAATTAGCTAAATAATTACGGAATAACACCTTTAACATGAATGCTCGCACTAGGATAAGATTAATAAAATAATTAATACCAAACAGATCCGTGGATGCTTTGAATAAACTAGTTGACTTCACCTGGACGATAGTGAAGTTGATGCAATCACCAAGAAGCTGATACGGACCCAAAAACCGGAGGACGTCATGTGCCATAACTTGAATGCCCACTTCTCTCCTCGCCCCTGGCATCACATTAAGCAGGGACACAGAGGTTGCTTTGATAATGTCCTCCACAGTGGCAGTTCTTCGGGAGTCACCACACGCGTAGCGGGGATCGTCTGCGAGCCTGATCCTACTGGCGTTACGATTAGAGTGGAGTTGTGGCCACCGCAATTGGAGGACTGGACATGCGATAGAACCACTGGACGTGATGAGGTCCTGCGCATGGAGCATAGACGTGTTCTCGACGGCAGGCTGTAGTTTGTACTGGAAGGACAGACAGTGTTGACACGGGGGCTACTCAGCCGCGGAGAATAGGCAGTCACCACGTGGAAGGTACGGCCATAAATCTGGAACTGATCTGTGAGCAGTCGGTCCAGGATTCTCAGATCACTGGTGACAACGCACATGATGTCGGTTTTGCGTTGGTCGGTGCGAGAGATCACCCGATGGGAATGCCCAATACGGATCAGTCACAGGCAGATGACGGAAGGTTGGTTGTCGAAGTCGACGGCACGAATTATGACAGGTCTGAAACATTGATCCAAGTTCCAGTGTCGATACTGAGACGACGCTGCACAATGTTTTCCAGGTTGGAACTCGGACCCTACGATGTTGCCTCTGCGATAGACGAACATGTCGGTTACGCGAGAATCCAAACACTGCTTCGCAGTGGAGTACAGCATCTTCTGAGTTAAGATGATAGGAAGCTCATTTACGAAAACGTTATTGCTTGCCGGTTTCACTTGGTGTGATGTGGTCGAGGATGTGTCTGAAGTGTTGGAGGAGAATCTTTCCGCAACAGCAGTACAGGACACTGTGTTTAGACTGTGAGCCACTTCAACACTGCCTACTGAATCTTTCCGGTCGAGAGAACTACTCTGCATCAGGCTTTCATGATTATATTATTTTTCGTTCTTATGTATGTTTATCACTCTTTGCATTACCCAGTTTGTCTGGTGCCCAAAATTTCGTTTCTTCCCTGCTGGTTTCAGGTTACTAAGGACGTCCAACAAGTAGATTTTAACATTTGGCTTCCGTACTCTTCTACGTTTCTGGTGACAGACACCACCATTTCTAACAAAACACGTTCACTCAACGAATTTTCCCTCTTGACGGCATTGATGTCACCGCAGAGGTTTTGATGGACAGCAGAAGGACCCTCACTGCAGGATGAAAGCTTCAGGCAGTTCGTCAACACTGTGGCTCTGTGACTGATCGACAAATGCGATTGACTAAATGTTCGACATCGTTCATGAAACCTTACGAGGCACAACTCCTCCTGTTCGATATCCGTGTCAACGTTGCTACCGTCATGGTCGCTGATTGCAGAAGCACCTTTGTCTCTTCGCCCACTTTCCGCCATCTGCGTTAACAGACTAGACAGTATCCAACGCCGACACTCAACTGGTGGCAACTCTTGGATCTCGCGTCGTTTCGCTGTTCCCCCTCCCTAACGCTCTACTATTCTCAATTCCTCTCGTCTTATCTTTTCAGAAGCGCTGAGTTATTTTTACCAGGTGGACGTACAGTACCATCGATAGAGACCATCTTGATGACATAATTGTCCACGGAAGAGTCGGAACTCTCTTCAATTCCAGCTACGCACCCAGGTCCCGAATTACTGCGGCAGTAACCTAGCATAGTCCGAAGAAACCAATTAACTTTTCAATTACTCTGTAGGAGTGGGCAAACGATATTTTGTTTTGAATTAACTACACAGTTAGTTTTCCGATTACATAATATACTTCATTGCCTCAAATCATATTCATTGTTTCCAAACATAAAATCCACACTGTGACTAATATTATTTTTACTTACACTTACTTAAGATTCTTCTTAATTTTTGAATTTTTTTTGTTCAGAACACTTGAGTACAAAGACAGATGTATCAGCTGCGTATAAAGGTATATGCTGCAGTTAATGCCATTATTTTTATTTCTCATTAATTATTATGTGATTTCTTCTAATCCAAAATATGTTTCAAGGATATTCAGACAGCATGAATCATTGGTTATGATACAAGCTTCCAGAATGAAACCATGCTACCCGTCTGGCTATCCAGATTTGGGTTTTGCAGGGTTTCTCCACATCTTTCTAGCCGAATGAAGGTATGGTTCCTTCTAATGGCCATGACCGCATTCCTTTCCTTTCCTTTCCTTTACCTCACACCTATCTCTGATGATCTTGACGTCAAAAAGGCGTAACCAAACAAAACAAAAAAATGTGAAAATGTCGGTGCAGCATTGTTAAAATCGTTGTTTTTCCATTATTTATCAAATACAGCGTTTAAATCTTCGCTAGTTAGACATTCTAGAAAAGAATATTGAAATTTAATTTTGAATTACTTGCATAAACTAGTTGCAAGCTCTAATTTTCAGTTAATTAATAGTGTGAGGTGTACATGCATCCTTTATTCATCCTACGATCCAGGTGAGTGAGAAGTGATGTTCCGGAATATCACAGTTAAATTCCCAGTTCTGTCAAACAGATTTACGCATGTTACGATTTTCTGAAGTCACTCCATTCGAATGACGGGATGATTCATTGACAAATGCTACGAAACATTTTCTTTCCTTTTTGTCTATTAACTCTCTCATTCTTATCGAGCTGTAAACGTTTTTTGTGCTCAACGGCTTGTCGACGTTGAGATCATTACAGCTTGCAAAAGAATACGGGACAAGGAACGTTAAGGAATTCGGCCACGTCCATTTCAACTATAACGGTATTTGTCTGGAGTAACTTCGAAAATCTGTGGAGAACCGAAATTAGGATCGCCTGACAGGAATTAGAACCCACGTCCTGCAGAATGCGTTACCATATGATCCGCAAAACTAACAAAAGTAAAAATCTCTGTGTGTTCTTCGTTATTATGCTATTGTTGATACTAGTTTGCTGTTAAAAGACAAGTCGCTAAAAAAAAATCACTACGTCTGTCATCTTTCTATCTGTGAACAGAGATGGATACAATCTACCACCATGTAAGGCGTTAAAGAGGAGAAAGGCGCCTGGTAGTGTGAAAGCGCAGATAACATCTCCTCCCAACACGCTCGCCTTTCAGCAAGTGTTGCAGGGCAGATCCTCCGTTGCCGTGAAAGCTATTCATATACTTCCACAAAACTCTCGTAATGGCCGAGTAGTGTTCCCTAGGCACGTATCTGGCAACTGGCCAGCTGAGAGGATTAGTAGCTGCGAACAGAAACGCAAACCACTTCTCCAGAGAGAGTTTGTAACTACAGCGGGGAAAACAACACGAGTAATAGCCTCTGTATGAACAGTTTTTAACTGTGGTCCATCAAACAGTAAATCTGTAAAATGATCTGTCCAAATTCGTACACACCGAGCATGGTGGGTGAGTGGTTAACGTTCTGGCCTCGCATTTGGGGGTTGCCGGTTCGAATATCCGTCCGGGTATACAGATTATGGTTTCCCAAAATCACTCCAGGCACATGCCGGGATGCTTCCTTCAAAATTCCATGGCCAAATTCCTTCCCATTCCTTGTCCCCAGTCTCATCCCGACTCTAATGATCTCGACGTCAATTAGGCGTAAAAGCGTACGTAAAAAAAAAAAAAAAAAAAAAAAAAAATCGCACTGAAATTCCAAACATCATTTTTAATATGATTCATCCTTCTTGAAACTTCGTAACTTGAAAGAGGTGTGTCAATTATCATTTAACCATAATTATATACTTATTTACACATAATTGTAAACAACGCACGCATAAATGGGTTTTGATAAACCTTTTACGCTCACCGTTACATATAATTTTTATATATATTATTTTTACCATTTTAAAGCTCTGTTAGTTCTTAATTAGTTATGTTAACATTCATATTATTGTGTTGAAAACTATGAACTTCAATAATATACATAGTTAACTCGTACTTGAAGAGCTGAGTGAGGAAAAAAGTATATGAAAAAAGGGAAAATTCCGGCCCAGTACCACAAGAGGCTTGAGAAATTGTGTTTTCGGCTTTCTTTCTTTTTTCTTTTCGATCAGGAGCTTGACTGGGTAATACTTATATTGTATACTTAGTTCCTTCATGTAAAAACATTAAATGTTCTACCAGAAACTAATATTCTATAGTAAAGAAGACGCCGAGATAAAGACATAAGTATTGTGTATAAATCAGTAATTTAAATATGATGTTGCATTTAGATAAAAGTAATAGGTCTGTGCAGGAACGAACCATTCATGAAAGCCTGCTGCAAAGATGGTAGCTGCTTATTTAGAAGGCTATCGTTGGTGTCGTAAAGTATAGCCGTTGATGAAAAGCAGCAAAATTGTACCCGCAGAAAAGTAATTGAATGTATGTATGAATCCACTACACGTAAGGGCATCTCTATGATGAATCTCAGAATGTCAATTCGACGAAATTTACGTGGCGCGAAAGGAGTGAATATTACATGGAGTGAAAATTACATGAAGTGAAGATCACCTGAAGTGAATTCAGGCAATAATTACAAACATCACTGTTAGTATCCAATATATTGAAGTGTCACGCTGATTGCGGCACCAGGAATTTTATTTATTGGAATTTTATTGTTTAATATTTAATGAGAAGATGGGAATTAATCAAGGCATCAATTTAAATTAATATTTATTGGATCACGTACATGGATTGATTAATTAATTAAACGTGATTCAGAGATGTGATTTCTTATTATAAACTGTCCGGCATATATTGTTGTTCATCAGGGTCGTTACTGGGCTAGTGGACGCGGTAGGTGGACGTACGCAATACACACAATACCGTATGGTTTCTCCTGCGACGGCAGCTGCAGGCTTCTTGTGATGACAGCTGCGGTCAGGTCTGTGGTGGCGCTTCTTTTTGGGCGCACGGTCGACGCTGCACAGACGTAAAGTGGCCCCTCAAGCAGCTAGGACGCAGTCTGGCGTCGAACCTGCTCCCTGGAGATACGGACTGGAAGGCTCTTCCAGCAGAAGCGCGCACTCACACTTTCACTCGCGTCTTATATTCCAACGTCCGGCCGCGTACCGCCACGAGGTACACACCTGTGTGTCCTCCAAGCGAGTGTCCCCCACCCCATCCGCTTAGCGGTCCAGCGGATTCGGGGAAATACGAGGGGTTGCCACATTCCTGTGGGCGACAGCTACCTGCCTGCATCCAGCTGCAGCCTCACAAATCCGTTGGCAAACATAGGTTGCTACAACTTCACACGTATGTACTGTGTCAGTACAATATAAAAAAGTCAAACTTTAAATCTCTAACATCCATTATGCTGGCTGTTGTCAGAACCATAAGGTATAGAAAAATATTTCGGTGTAGGTGATCACATAATAATATCTTCACGGCGACCACCTCACAGATAAAAGGTCTACATAACTTCGAAACTACTTGTGTCGGTATCTCAACATCTTTTTTACATTAGAATATTAATTACTAGAAGAAGATAATTAAATGTGTTTGCATGAAGGAATTAAATATATAAGTACGTATCAGTTTCCATGCGAATGGGAAAAAAATGATTACAAGTAGGAGTCTCACCATAGACAAACTGGCATAAAGGCCATTAGACAGGATTCCAATTAAGACCATCAAAGAAGATCATGGGCTGGCTACCCGGCTTAGTAATAACAAAATTGCAATTATGACAACTATGGCTATTACACACACCACACAAACTGGTCTGAAAGCGAGTTTACAACCATTAGAAGAACTTCAAATAAAGGCAGCGAAAGTAATTTACGTTAAAGAGGTGATGAAGTGGAGAAATAGCAACTTTTATGGCATTTTCTGCTGCTATATGACAAGTACTGGCCGCGGTAGAAGTTGTAATAATACCGCTGGTTACTATATCTCAATTACGAATAATGAGACAACTTTACAGTCGCAAAACTATAAAGTATTACTAACTACAGATCATTTAAGGTTAAATGGAGAAATAAAGTCTTCTTTCAACTAAAAATTACATACATACCAACCAAGATTCAATAATCGGAGATTTACCAAAAAACAGCTACAAAACTTTTACCTTAACCCGCATACCGTTAACACTTTACTAAATGACTTGCACATTTGACAAATAATACAAAGTGTTACTGAACCGAGGGTACGACTGTTACATATTTAAAACGAGGCGACGAACTAAGTTCACCTCCAAAGGTAAAAGAAAAGCCGTTTGCCATCGAATGTTTTGGAATCATAATGGATAATTCATTCATTTGCGATATTGTCTTGTATAGAAACATCAAGAACGTTGACAATTACTGAGAAACAAACTTAACTATTCCACGTCTTCAAATAGATTTACAACCATGAAGAAACTACAAATGTAAATTAATATTAAGCTTAATCTTTCTAAAACAGTGAAACAAAGTCTTTTATTGCAACACGATTCCAATAAACTATCCACAAAACTGAAAAGTACGCTGAAATACACATGGTTGCTATGGAGACCATATCATTAGTAAATAAATGATTTAAAATACAATTAATAACAGGTGAAAAGTTACCATCACAATGTGTCAATATGGGTACAAAAACAATGGTCTGAAATAACCGGTAACAAACATTTATTCAAAAGGGACTGAGGAAAACTGGTAATCTATCAACACAAGCTTTTAACCAATAAAGTAAAAGAAAACAATCAGCATGTTCCGATTTAATGGTGGTACTGTGCTGTTAGCTGGGATATCTTCTTTTTCTGGTCCCTACCCGTTCCGAATGTTGGCAACCATATTGGCTATATTGGCTGCTAGTTGACGCTCGGATTAGCTCCGTAGTTGTCTGGGAGGTCCAGGTTTAACCGGGAAGTTCTTCTACTACCAGCACTTATCTTTCCTGGAATTTTCCCCTGGAGTTCGTAACGACTATTGCCCTCATGATGTGGCCAAGGTACTGCAGCTTCCGTGTTTTTATCGTGGTCAATATTTCCTAGAGCCGTAAAAGTAACGATGTATTCGTTACTGAGTAACGGGTTCGTCGCCTGACTCGAAGTACCGAATCGTTACTCACACATTCATTTCATTACTCGCATATGTCGTATAGATACGAACACGTTCCAGCATCCGCAGGTAACTAATTATTGACAACGTGAAGACTAATTTTATAGTTTTTATTTTGTTTAACATTAAAATTTACAGTGAATAATTTGTAAATAGAAAATTTGTATGCATAATTTGATATAGTTACTGTTTTTTCATTGATCGTTCATTACTGAGGTTTATTGATTTCAAACCTTTATAAAATTTATTTATTTAAGATTTTATACCTTCTATTTTATTTTATAGTGTAATTTGCAATATAAAAGAGCTGTATAATAGTTTTTGATATATATCTCTGCACTTGTTTTGTTCTAATAATATTTAATTAAATTGCATTGGAGCTCACGCTCCGGTGGCAATTTCTCTACACACTCATCTGCCTCTCTTTCCTGCATCCACCTACATTTGCCCTCTGCAAATTTTAACTTTAAATGCTTTCAACGTTTTTGGTAAATGATTAATGATTTCTCGTGGTAACTTATTCCAATCCCTGACACCCTTACCTAAAAAAGAAAATCTTCCTACACCCTTGTGACTGAAATCGAGTGCCAGCTTGTGGTCATGGTCATCTTTTCCCTTCCAGGCCTTACTTTTAATTCTTACACCAATATCTTTCCATGCCTCATCATCAATACACGCCTTGTACACTCCCATGACTCTCTTCGCCCTCCTCCTGTCTTCCAATTAATCCAATTCCAGCTCTTTTATCATAACTGTTATTGATTGCGTTCTGCGATAATTTCCAGAAACATATCTAGTTCTAGTAGTCCTTTTTTGCAGTTCCAAAATTCCATAAAGAAACAACAAGGTACAATGACTTTATTCTTTTTGCCTGGTGTTAGTTATTGTATTATTATCGCAGGTTGCATGTGAGCACTGCGGTACTGGCTTTGATGTTGAATTTTTGTTGTAACCGCGACGCAACAACAATTGCAAATCTAATCGCATGTTATTGATTTAAATGTTTTGAATATTGATATTTTTCAAGATGAAACAATTAAAGCGGGAGTCAGTAGAATTCTGCTTGCAGGTCTAACTTGATGGTACGTCAACATTTATTTTAATAAATCTATCACAAAAAGACGAAGAATGTACAAAAATAAATGAAAACAGTAAAGGAAGACAGTGTTGAAACCTCCTCTTTAAAAGGGAAATACTTTGATGAAATTATAATATTTGTTAAATACATGTCCCATTATCGTTTCATGCTTGTATGCAGGGTTTTGAGTAGGCTACTTTAAAAAATAACCGCCATTAGTTATTTTCACTAGGTATGCCAGTCAGGTGAAAGGTCACGTCTTTTTTGTGTGTGCAAAAATGTGTTTGTTTTGAAATTAGATTATTTTTTCGAATATAAAATTTATTACAGCAAATCAAGTGTACATTTAGAGGTTTTCCGTAAGATCCATGTGCTAATTACTTTACTTTAAGTTTTATGCAAACAAACAACATACCTAAACTTATTTTACTAAATAAACAATTTACTGAAACTTTCCCAAGTACGAACGAAGTCGTCCCGTATGCCATGCGATGCTTCATGCTAGTGTTCGATTGTACCGAAAGTAACAAGTAACGATTCGAAAGTAACGGGTATTGATTGGTTTAGTAACAAATACATACGGGTACAGAATACCTCGTTACTTTTACAGCTATTCTTTTTCCTTTTATGGAGCACTTCAGCATATTTGATGTGGTCCGTCCATGGTATTCTCAACATTCTTCGATACAGCCACATTTCAATAGCTCCTAACTTTTTACTGACTGTTTTCGTTAATTTCCACGTTTCAACGCCATAAAGGAGGAAAGATAGCAGCGCAGGCGTTTCGTCTTCGCGGTAATTGATAAATTATGACTTTTAAAAAGATTGTTCATTTTACTAAAAGTAGCCCTGGCTTTACCAATACATGACTTTTACTTGATCAGATGGATCCCACTGGCTATTTACTGTAGTGCCAAGAAAATGCTAAATAACAAGAACTGAATATTGGGATAAGAGTTTGGAATAGATATAAACCGAAGAAATTGTGCAGAAACACTGAGAGTAATAGTAGATTAAACGTTTAAATAAGTTGAGATAGAAGTAACTCTAATATTTATGAAGTAAAATTGCGCCTTGAGAGTTGAAGCAAGCATCAGCAGAGCAGCATGTAGTGAAAAGAAACTTTTGTAAAAAAAAAAAAAATAAATAAAAAAAATAGCAAACATCTTATATCAGTTGTTTGTACTTCTAACATGCAGAACACATTACCTAAAACTACATTGTTTGTGACAGTTCCTTATGGGTTTAAAGCTTTTACTTTCGATATACCAGAACTAAAGAAGATTGAAACATTAAAAATGTGGAGCTGATGAGTAAATGGGGAAACAAATATGAAAAGTGCAGACACTGGAAGTAATGGTTGGGAAATGGATTTTTTGAAGTATCCCACAGACTAAAATGGAATGGTGGGTAACATTTTTGGACATGATTGATTGGTTAATTTATTAGTGGAGAACACATCAGAACTCAAGAACTGTAGAGGAAGTATATGATGCAATTAATTAAAGACATTTGCATGTATAGTTAAAGAAATCAGTTGGGGATATTAAGAGATATAGGATTGCATTAAACCAGTAAGGAAAAATGAAAAAAGAAAGGGCGTTACATCCGGGAGCGATACACTTCCTAATGACAAGTTTCAAGGGTGTGATAAAAAGTTTGCTCGCAAAGTGTTATTGCGTGAGAAGCTACAGGCTCGCAGACACGACACAACAGAAACAGCAGTCACCCGTAAACTTTACGAGCCCTACGTGTTCTGCTGGAGTAAAAATTGCGAGTTATTATTATCGACTCTACGGTCGATTTGCTTCTGCCTCGCTTCTCTAATAAGCATGTATGACTGGCCTCTCAGATACTATTGTTTGTGACGTTTTGTATGGAAGGGTATGTTTTATTGACTTATCTCGCCATTCATGGGCGATTTGTGTACTATACACATGGCTCATACTCTTATACTCTTTCGTAGTTAAAAGAGTTACATAACAACGCACAACTATCTCCGAACTCTGCAACAACGATAAACGTTGAACATTTTGTCTAGTTCATTATACCCCAACACGCAACTGAAGACTTAATCGAAGCAAAAAAGTAGTGTTAGAGAATAAAATGCTTAAAAGCTGAGCGGCATAGACAAGATTGAAGATTTGACTGCAAGAATAAATGATTGTTTTAATAATTATTTTTTCCCATGAATAGTCGACTTAATAAGATCATTAGAAATAACAACAGAATAATGAATAAATGAACATATTAATAACTTTCAACCTCAGAATCAGATGCGAGTTCTTTCAAAAGGAAAATATTTTACTGGTTAGGCAACTAAATCGGAAATAATCAAGTCACTAATCCGGGAATCCAGAAGAAAACTCATTACCAGATCTTACAACCAAGTACCGCAGATCTAAAATTCCTTAATATTGGAAACAGGGTTTGAACTAATTAAGAACTAAAGATGATGCTGTCTGGTAGTACTTATCGAAGAAGAGATTTTATTTAATAACTTTGCAAAATTTTGTTCTATATATTTTTAAGACGATTCAAAACTTTCTTTGCAAAGGTCAAAATAAATGGAAATATTTGCCATTTGCTACGTGTCGTAGGAGATATGTAGTTATACTCAAATAGAAGGATGAAAGAAACTTTTACAATAATTGGTGCCACTAATTAAACGAGGTATTGTTTTAATGTCAATAATACTCTCATGAAATATATCTGATGCAGAAATGTTGCTGGTCGCCAGATATGATTTCCATCTGTTAATACCAGTAGTAGAGCTGAAGGCGACCGAAAACACTTTGTTTTCTTTCTGAAGGAGCCACGCCATACCATGATCAATGACCGCTTTGTCGTCAAATAAATATTAGGAAACACTATACCCACCCCCATTACTTACGGTCTTTTAAAAAGGTCTTCTGTTCTGGCGAGCTTAGTTCGGCTTGTGAAGTGTTTTCGTAGTCATAGAAGATAAATGGCCGGACACAAAACGTCTCTTTTCGATCTTTAATCTAAAATGGAATCTGAATCAATACTTTTTGATCTTCACAGTCTTAAGTTAAACAAGTCATCCTTTGTCTCCCATACGTATTGTAAGGCATATTCGAGATGAACGTCTGATTGTGAATAGTTTTAGAAGTTCTTAGGGAGCACTAAAAACATACTCATTGGTATACCGATATAGAAATAGCTGTACACAAGTTCATGCTCTGCCCATCCTGTTTTGTGCAGCACAGCATGTGGTTGCGAGTAATTCAAAATTTCTGACTTCATTGCGCTTTTGACAGCAACTTTTCTAGTTTTATCTATTTTCACTTCATTAAGTTCACACCGAATTTCTTCAAACAAACACGCAAATGCAATCGCTGTAAGATTTGAATTTCTGATTGGTTATGTATGTGTATGGAAATTTTATCGTTGTTATTGCAAGTTGTTGCTGAATAGTGTTAATGCGTAAAATGCTGTTAGCGTGTTACAGTCTCACGGAATTCAACACTAATAGACAAATCAAGTAGGGCCTCTATTTAGGACAGTATATCCCAATGATAGAAGGGGAATTTGATAACTGGAATCATCTTGAATATAATTACGTGGACATTTAAATTCAGTCACCCATTTCTTCACTCTTGAAAATGAAATACCTGACTTAACACAATCTTTTACTGATTGTTAATCTAGTCCCCATATCAATGAACTATTAAAAACAAAGAATTATATGATGGAATTATATTCCAGTTCATTAATTTCAAGAGACGCAGTACGTCTACTTTAAGAGGTCATATATATACAGGGTGTTACAAAAAGGTACGGCCAAACTTTCAGGAAACATTCCTCACACACAAAGAAAATATGTTATGTGGACATGTGTCCGGAAACGCTTACTTTCCATGTTAGAGCTCATATTGTGGGCGGCTGTGATACAATACGCCATTCTCCAGGGCTGCATCAGCGCATCAGGGATTTCATGCGACGGAGGGTGGATGCATGTATCCTCGCTAACGGAGGACATTTTGAACATTTCCTGTAACAAAGTGTTTGAAGTCACGCTGGTACGTTCTGTTGCTGTGTGTTTCCATTCCATGTTTAATGTGATTTGAAGAGAAGTAATAAAATGAGCTCTAACATGGAAAGTAAGCGTTTCCGGACACATGTCCACATAACATATTTTGTTTGTGTGTGAGGAATGTTTCCTGAAAGATTGGGGGTACCTTTTTGTAACACCCTGTATATATGAAACTTCATGGATGAAGTCCAAACATGTCATTCGTTATTGCAACACGTTGAATAAAATTGCAAATAAAATGTATTGAAAGCAATGTGGTGGTGTGTGTTCTGCAAATCTGAAGTAAGTCTTCTTGTTTCTATATCGTTATGTTTACGTAGAGGATGTTCAGCTTACTATGTTCTTTTCAACATCGAATTGAATGGTTTCTATTTCTGTTGAGTTGATGTCAAGATGTAACTGTTATATTCCATAAAAAGATAACGCCACTACATCGATTTCATTGCACTCAGTGGATGACTTACGATTTTCATGACTGTAGCGAGTTGTAAATAAAAATTAATATTAGTAATATATGCTGCAATTAGATATGGCGGTTATTTAACTAGGCACTATACACAACTTATTCTTTCAAAAT
>JARYHS010012519.1:43687212-43875791 GCA_031002005.1 Vandiemenella viatica
AAACAAGTATCCTATTTGGTTCCTAATGATACAAAGTACTTCGGTGTATCGGTATACACATATAGTCGTCAAAACGTAAAAAAAAAGGGTGACTGACTATAAGCGCTCAGGTGACATAAGCGCTCTGGGTTCCCCTTCCTGGAAGGACGGTCTATAATCCCCTACCTTCCTGGAAAGACGGTGTGGCCAGAAAAAACGCATAGTGAAGCCCTGATGGCCTCTAAGGCTACGTGAGCACTTGGGATTTATTAGCGGGTGATTAAAGACCAATTTTTCAAGCAACACAAATATCGAAAAGTGATTTGAGAGATTGAAATGTAAATATGGAATAAATTGTATTTCTTTACTATTTTTAGTTCCGAGTATTCAAAAATATCGACCCATCACCGTTTAGCAGTTAACATTCGAAATGGAACATACTAATGTGTAGTTAAATAGCTAACAGCTAATCAGTAGCTGATAATATTTATTTATTAATGGTTATATGTACTGTCCCACTTTCCCGAAACTCTTTTCACTTGCAAAATAAATAATCTATGTTCTATTTTAATTTTTATATTGAACAACATTATACATTTATAACAAAACAATTTGCTAAAATAAATGGAAATTATCTTATCTGGAACATCTTGAAATTTTCGTTTAAGTAACTTTTGACCAGTTTAAGTATATTTTTTGAACCTAACTACACAGAGACGATTCATATCTCGACAATGCAATCTGACATCATTTGTTGCGACTAATTAGTCGCAAGTGTGCGCACTAATATTTTTTGCGACCTATTTTTCTATCGCAGCTACACAAAATCGCTAGAATGCGTCTGGACTAAAGAGTTCATGAAGTCATTCTGGAACTATATGTAAAATATGGCGAAATAAACGAATATACGTTGCTTTCTTTTTGTTTGGCAACAGTGCAAACGCTACTGGAAACACATTAGTTTCTTCCTTGGAGCTTCCGTAATCAGCGTGGATACTATAAATTTGAGCAAATTGTTTACTACAACTTTTAAATGTACCATCCATGAAGAAATCTTGCTGTCTCTTCAGACATTCTCTTCCCTTCTGTCCACAAAGAATTATCATTCGCTCTCCTGAGCTGTCATCTGTCAAAAGGAAACTTGAACCATCTTTCATCTGAAGCATATCATTATGTAAGATTACTTCGTCTCGGCTCTTCGGTTCCTTTCCGTTCCCACGAGCTTTGCTTCTCTGTCGAGAGAAGGTTCTCTTGACAGTCACTTGGTGGGGCAATGTGGCTACATATTCGTAGCCTTTACTGTGTAAGTCTCCCAGTTCTTCTGTGTAAATTTTAGAAACGGGGGTGTCTTCTTCGCGGGCCCTCTTCTTCGCATGATTCATTCTTTTAGCAACTTCCAAGCGAACTGTGTCCGCTGCTTCACATGAATGTTCAGTTGCACATAAAACTTCCCAATTTTTCGTTTTGAGCATTCCACGACAACTTTTCGTCCTTTCCTTCTGACACCGCCATACTGTTAGCCCATCTTCTTTACTTTTGTATTTCCGATACGAATAACCTTCATAATGCACGGCAGGTTTACCCTTATTAGTTGTTAGCACTTCCATGACGACAAACTAGAAATACTTTCACAGTTGAACTGTATAGCACAAGTGGCACTGATGCCAATAAACTTCACTGTATGAATGACACGAAAGTAATAAGAGCCCAAACAGATCAGCTGTGCTCGATATTCAGGGAAGAATTTTTCTTGGAATTCTCTACTGCAGGTAGGCGAGGGTGGGTGGTTATACCTGCCCTCGCCTACCTGCGGCAGAGCGCTTTTGCCACTGAGCGCTTTTGCCATATAACCAAAAAAAAGACGGAGACTTACTTTCGCATGTATAATATTATCAGTTTAGATAACACAAAACCTGCCTATGGAACCAGTATACCCTGAATAAAGTAAACGCTTAGGGCACTATTCCATCGCCAAAGATTTGCCAGAACATGGTATCCTTACTACAAAATCCTAGGCTTGGCTCAAACTATTAAAAACAATTCATAGAAATTTTTTGCTCTCAGTGGGGTTTGAACCCGAAGCCACACGGGAATTTTCTAAATAAGCAAGCACGTTACCACTGCGCTACGCTGCCTTTGCTCTCTAACGTCACGCATTACAAAGACATATAGATATTATGCGTTTCTCTTTCATAGTTCCTATAGTTTTCATGATTTAATGACAATATGTTCTTATCTATACAGAATATGGTATCCCATGTCCAACCTAATGTCAAATAGCATCTCCTTGTCAAATTTCATCAGGATTGGAGTAGCCGTTTACCCCAAGAAACGTAACAAACAGACAGACAGACAGAATTACTTTCGTATTTATAATATTACTATAGAATTTTAATCCTTGCAGTTTTATTTTCCGTATGTTTTGCACATTATAAAAATCATAAACACAACGAACACACCAAACATAAATGATTCCAGAATGGGGAGAGCATAATAAAAGGCAAGTATATACGTGATACCTTTTATCAGAATAAAATGAAGGAAGTATTGCTTATCTACTCATGTATCGTATAATGCGTGTAATGATCTTATATAGCAATATTCTCATTGATACTTGTGTTCTAAACTATAAACTGTCTTCTAGACAAACAAGCCGCGTACTTATTGAGGTCTGCCTAAGAGCAATCATCAAATTGTCCGACACCACGGTGCAATCATATCAGTCCACGCTCCTTTCAAAGATCACTCTGACGACGGCTTGACTTGCCACGCTGCTTCAACGTTCGTGCAAGGCATTCTGTTGGATCTTTCCTCTATCTACGGTTTTGCCCCTTTTATTATTCTGGAATGTTTAAAAAACATACACCATTCTTCTTGCAATACTCATTTAAATTATAATAACTGCGTCAAAGATCATCATTAAAGTCCAGAAGAATTGTAGTTATAATGAAAATTTATGGATACACGAATAAGTGTTTGGAAATTTCAAACCGATTTTTTCTCCCCCATTACTATACACCAAGTAAAATCTACACATATTTTTCTTATTTATCTGATTAGATTCGGGATATGAAGAGGTTTTAAATATTACAGTTGGGATTGATCCCAATACCCGCTTTAAGACATTGTTTTGTAATATCTTTCTGAAGTTAATTGCTTGAAACCTGGAAATGATAGTACTAACTACGCGAGGTTAAGTGCGAAAATTGTTTTAAAAAATCGTTTAATATGTACTTCGATTGTTGGTACTTAATTCCTATAGCACCCGTGACACAAAACTTGTAAAACTGCAAGATTTTGGTACTGAACTAGGTTGTCTGTTATCTTTTACCCATCCAAGCTTTCCATCACGTTGTATCCTCCCTTTCCATTTCACTACCTCCCCATATCCGTTATGGTCCTCCATTTGATCAATATTCCTGGCCATAAACTTTGTGTTGTAAGTATGGTTTTTTATTTCTTCTCAACACGATCAAAACAACATATTCCGTTTCTGTTGGTCTATACTCTTCAAGTTCCTTCCTTATCTCCACATCTTTTGGTACGTCTCTACAAGTTCAGCACATTATACTACTCGGGAGTCTCATATCTCCTGCCTGCAATCTGTACCGGCCTTTCTTTCTCATGGTGCAGTTCTCTGTGATCTAGTAGCACTATACACTACAGTTTTACATACTTCAACACCAGACATTTCATATCTTCGTTCAATTTTTGTAATAATAATGACATGACAATATTTTTATACTTTATTTTTTATAGTGTATGCTTAAGTTATCGATATACCGAGCGTGGTAGGTGAGCGGTTAGGTTCTGGGCTCGCATTTGGGAGGACGTAGGTTCGATTCCCCATCCGGGTATCCAGATTTGGGTTTTCCAGGGTTTCCCTAAATCACTCCAGGCAACTGCAGGGAAGCTTCCATCAAAATGCTATGGCCGATTTCATTCCCATTCCATGCCCCCAAAAAGATCAGGTGATTTTAACAGCTTTTATGGACTAGTAACAAGCTATTATTACTTTTTGAACACAGAAAATGTATTGTGGTAGACATGTGCAACGGTTTCTGGACAATGGAAGTCAACGTAGAAGTAAATAGCATAGCATTAACACACAGACATAATTGCTTCATATATGAAATGGAAAATTATATCAGTTACTAAAGTCAGTAATATGGTGACAACACTTAAATTTCTTCCTTGTACGAACACTTAAACTTACATATTAATTAAACTATTCATCAAATTGAAAGTGACAGTGATGTTTAAAACACAAGTTTCGTGTCGTTTTAATAAAGCGTGTCCTCGGATTACCGCCGTATCCCGACGATAAGGCTCAATCTCGCGCGTGGGCCCCTGCTTGACAGGTCGTCACGCGTGCCTTACGCGTCAGCGGGCAGGTTGTCAGAGCGAGATAGGCGCGGCGGAGCAATCTAGATAGGCGCGTTATGAAGTTGTCACACTGTTTGATGAACCTGCCGCCGTCACAGCACCACAGCTCTTAATTGCCGTTATTCAATATCTGCTCGCCTCTCCAAAAACCGTGGGGACGCCTGCGTCAGCGTTTAATATGCGCCGTCCAATTTGTCAACTGGGACAGGATGAGAGATCTACGGTAATGAGTTTGCTTAAATACTGGACCCTGTTTGTGACAAAAGGGAAGGTGCTTTCGGAAAGTACATCGTAATAAACTTCCGTGACATTTATTAAAAACTATTTATCTTATTTTTTTATTTTTTTTTAACTGCTTTACGTCTTTCAACAGCGAGGTCTTTAGAGACGGGAAAGGATGGGGGGCAAGGATGGGGGCAAGGAATGGGAAGGAATTCGGCCATGGCCTTTTGAAGGAAGCATCCCGGCATTTGCCTGGAGTGATTTGGGAAACCATGGAAAACCCACATCTGGATGCCCGGACGGGGATTCGAACCGCCGTCCTCCCGAATGCGAGGCGAGAACGCTAACCGTTACACCGCCACGCTCGGTAACTATTTATCTGATTTCCCAAATAGTTTCATCTACTGAACAGATCAGCAAGTGGGACCCTCTACCAAATTTTATCCTTACTCCCACATGTTTTGTCATCTCTGTTCAACGGCTTTTTTTTACCAATGCAATTGGCCGTCATATGTAGGTATACATGTCTTGACGCAGATCTAATATTTTTTTACTTTTCAACATTCATTCCTTCAATTCGTTATAATCAAATAAGTCTTCCCTCGGTTTAATTATTCCTGCAGTAGGTCACATGTGGCCATTTCCCCTCGCTATCTCCATGTAACAAAGCACATTGCAAAATTCATCTTAGGTGTCTGTATCTCTATCATCAAATGTTTCTCCCACGTTGTCCAATGTCTCACAACCATTCAATCTCTGATTTCTGTGACATTTGTCCATAAGACCAAAAATATATTGTTTTCCTCTTTTTTTTGGGGGGGGGGGGGGTGAATCAAACGTTTGATCTGACGCAAGGTTAGGAGATTTCTTTCAATTCTATGATACGAAATAGGTTCTCAGAGAAATTTTAAACAGGTTATGTGGTGAGTAAAGCATAAAGATACTTTTAGAAAAAGGAAATCTTTATCGGAACTATCGATGCTAGGTGTATCAGAAACAGATATTGTGATAAATAAGAGTTTCTAGTGGGTAGTGAAAGGGGAACCGTTACGACATGGCAAAAAAAAATCACAGTAGCAATGATAGAACGCTTCTCTGTCATCAAGCGGCGTCAAATTCGCATTGTCTGGCGACGTTTTGGAAGCTAGCACTGCTTCGATTGGCAAGCCAGAATAGTTTTATTCAAATTTTGCCGCCGCGAAAGCGTACATAGCTATGTAAAGTTGAAATGGTTTGGACGCACAGAAAGGGTGGATACCAAGCAAGATAGATGTAAGACATCGACTTTAATGAGAACCAGAGTAAGAGGAGAAATAAATGCTGGAATAAGTTAAGTTATCAAGGAAAAGAGAGTGAACTGAATTATATTAGAAGAAGAGAGTTGATGGAATGGGAGACATATTTGAACTGGTTTATGTTATAGGTTATGCGTGGAAAACGCCAAATACGAAGAGATGAGTTGATATTGTTGTATACCGCAGAATTCACTTGCGATCTATTCCTTCACCTGACGAAAGAATCAAAGGAAGCTGTTGAAATGAGGCGTATGGCAGAAAGTAACTGGCTGACATCCGTCAGAACTATGGAAACCGAATATAATGATGAAATGGCGATGCACGAGGAGAATAGTGCGGAAACATTCTATAAACTGCCGAATAACTGCAATCTGACACACGGTAGACGTTTAGAGATCAGACTTGTTTTGTTTATCATCGGCAGAGTTTGCTGATACATTCCGCGTGTTTTGTCTGGTCAGTGTTTCTTCAAGGCGAAGTCTGCGTGATTCACAGTAGAGGCAGGGGCCAGTAAGCAGTGGTTCTAAAGGTAAATACGCAGCGTTTTATAACATCGCTCCTGCCGCTTATAAACTGCATCAGAGATGGTTTGCCTGAGGAGCCCGTTAGATGAGTGGGCTGCGGAGCGCCTATTGCCTATTGCCTACTTGCCGGCAAGCTATTATTGGCGGAGGAAGCGGCCACAATCTCAACTCTCTTGAGCTGGACCTGTTCCAGAAACACCCGCGGCAAACTGCGAGTCGCCGGTTGTGAAATGTCTCTGGCTGGACAGGGATCTCTGCCGGAAACACACAGCCTGTTAGACCAAGGTATCTTGAACAGATAAGAAATTAAGAAATCCTTATGCTACTATGAAAATTCCAGTTGACTAACTATGGTGGCTGATGAGAGCAACGACATATACAATTATTGGTCAACTGCCGCGTTAATGTTTGCTTCTCTAATTGGTATTATGTTAAGATAATACGAATAAGACTCGGGAGGACGGCGGTTCGAATCCCTGTCCGGACATCCAGATTTGGATTTTCCATGGTTTTCCCAAATCACTCAAAGCGAATGCCGGGATGCTTCCTTCAAAATGCCATGCCCGAATTCCTTTCTGTTCCTTACCCTCAGTCCTTTCCCGCTTCTAATGACCTTGACTTCAACGATGCGTAATGCCAAAAAAGAACGAATAAGACTTAAAACTAAGGAATTGTTATTTACCGAGCGTGGTGTGTGAGTGGCTAACGCTCTGGCCTCGCATTCGGGAAGACGGCGGTTCCAATCCCAGTCCGGGCATCCAGATTTGGGTTTTCCATGGTTTTCCCAAATCGCTCCACGCGAATGCAGGGATGCTTTCTTCAAAAAGCCCATGGCCGAATTCCTATCCATACCTTGTGCCCAATCTCATCCCGCCTCTAATGACCTCGACGTCGACGAGGCGTAAAGCCACAAAAAATTGCTATTTATGTCTTTATTGTTGTTGTTTAACTACAATTTACAATTTAACTATCACTATTACCAAAATCATCGCAATTAAAAGAATACAGGACTCAGTTGCCAACACAACTGCAAAATCCCGACGTGATGTAGAAAAATAGTAACTAGTATAATAAACATCGAGCTAATGTTTTTTTCCTTTAGTTGTATTTTCATCGCGGTGGAGATAATTAAAGAAGATGCTAGTCTGAGAGAAGATAATGAGGTTTCCCGTCTGCATGTGTATCTTCCAAAAAACGTGTTTTCGTGTTATTGAAGTGAAATTACTTTTACATGGTTAAACTCAAATGCTGAGATATAACACCGTTGCGTTTCATTGACATATGACTTTATCTCAACATCATCAATCAGTTCTTGTCTATAATTATAGGGTAATCTATATTCTAAACTGATAGATTGAATTAGAACGGCAACTTGAGATCCATCAATCAGTTGTTTTTTTTTTTCACGACTCGTTGACGGCTGAGGTCATTAGAGGCGAGATGGAACTGGGGACAAAGAACGGGAAAGCATCCCGGCATTCGCCTGGAATGATTTGGGGAAACCTTGGAAAACTGAAATCTGAATGCCCGGACGGTGATTCGAACCCGCATCCTCCCGAATGCAAGACCAGAACGTTAACCGTTCACCCACCACGCTCGGTCCATCAATCAGATTAAACAAAAACACATAATTACATTACGTGATTAGAAATAATTGCAATCAAGTGAGGATAAAATTGAGTTTGAATTAAGTAACATGACACAGTAAACCTTAAAGCCAATATAGTGGACGGAAAAGTGTATTATATTTTCTCATGAATACAGTTAAACAGATATCATCATACAATTTGCCCTCAGACGTATGTTTGCTCTTCTTGTAGGTAGAAAAGAACAATGGTAGCCATTTCAGTAGTTGTTTAAATGGCTGCAAGAAACCTTGGTTACCCTGGTGACAAACCCATCAGAGTACACCACCTCCGTATTGGTCTCATTCTATGTTAACAGCCAACCATCGTGGTTGTAGTGACATTGTATGTTAAGATCTTTCCTTGTTAATGATGTCTTTTAAACAAACGTAACTCAGAAGTTATAGTCCCAAAAATTTAACGAAATAACTAAGTAAAGAAATAAAATTAAAGTTTCTAAGTAATTATTTACAAAACAATTGGTTAGATATCTCGTAATTTGTTAAGATTTTCAACAGCATGTTTACCAGTTCTGCATTGCAATTCCAGTGACATTAAAATGCATGTCTAGAAACTGATTAAGTGAAAAGACACAGCATGTGCGGCTGCACCCATCACAGTAAAAATATAGAACCGGTAATTTGACCGAGAAGTACAAAGGACATTGTTTGAAGTCACGATCCAGGTATGAAGGAGGTTTCCCATTATCCCAATGGCGGTGTTCGGGAGGTTCCCAGTAAGTTGTGGCTTTCACGTGCTTCGAACCACACAACGTTTCGGTACACATTTGTCTTCGATTTGTTTTCTGCTTTGGTCATAAACAGAGAAATTAGGCACGCACTATAGGACCTAGAATTTAAAAAAAAAAAAAAAAAAAAAAAAAAAACAAAAAAAAAAAAAAAAAAAAAAATCATGTCTACACAAACATAAATTTCTGGAAACATTTTTTAAATCTGTTTGTCATTACGGCTTAGAACACTTGGCAGCAGCATTATCACCTAGCAATGCAGTAAAAAAGATCGTGCGGAAGTAATTATCCCAAGAAATTTCCCACCTCAATTATCGTGGCGTGACATAGCTTCGCGTTAGGTTTCTCATCTCCTTGGCGTAGCTTTAGTCGTCCTACCATTGCACTCTTGTATTGATAGTTGGCTGATTCGTATCGGCAAAGACGACTAAACACTGGTTTTGCGGAGCGATGTGCAGCATTGTAGAACTTTTCGGCCAGTAGCTTTCGTTGATCCTCGTCTTTACCATGCATCATGGACTACATAATTGGGAAAGCTAATGGACATGTGTAGATTATGCTTCAGTCCCCTGGCCTGTATCACTTGCAACCTTTTCAGGTGATAACAATCACACTGTACTACAAAATACACTCCTGGAAATTGAAATAAGAACACCGTGAATTCATTGTCCCAGGAATGGGAAACTTTATATACACATTCCTGGGGTCAGATACAACACATGATCACACAGACAGAACCATAGGCACATAGACACAGGCAACAGAGCATGCACAATGTCGGCACTAGTACCGTGTATATCCTCCTTTCGCAGCAATACAGGCTGCAATTCTCCCATGGAGATGATCGTAGAGGTGCTGGATGTAGTCCTGTGGAACGGCATGCCAAACCATTTCCACCTGGCGCCTCAGCTGGACCAGCGTTCGTGCTGGACGTGCAGACCGTGTGAGACGACGTTTCATCCAGTCCCAAACATGCTCAATGGGGGACAGATCCGGAAATCTCGCTGGCCAGGGTAGTTGACCTTCTAGAGCACGTTGGGTGGCACGGGATACATGTGGACGTGCATTGTCCTGTTGGAATAGCATGTTCCCTTGCCGGTCTAGGAATGGTAGAACGATGGGTTCGATGACGGTTTGAATGTACCGTGCACTGTTCAGTGTCCCCTCGACGATCACCAGAGGTGTACGGCCAGTGTAGGAGATCGCTCCCCACACCATGATGCCGGGTGTTGGCCCTGTGTGCCTCGGTCGTATGCAGTCCTGATTGTGGCGCTCACCTGCACGGCGCCAAACACGCATACGACCATCATTGGCAAGAAGGCAGAAGCGACTCTCATCACTGAAGACGACACGTCTCCATTCGTCCCTCCATACACGCCTGTCGCGACACCACTGGAAGCGGGCTGCACGATGTTGGGGCGTGAGCGGAAGACGACCTAACGGTGCGCGGGACCGTAGCCCAGCTTCATGGAGACGGTTTCGAATGGTCCTCTCTGATACCCCAGGAGCAACAGTGTCCCTAATTTGCCGGGAAGTGGCGGTGCGGTCCCCTACGGCACTGCGTAGGATGCGACGGTCTTGGCGTGCGTCCGTGCGTCGCTGCTGTCCGGACCCAGGTCGACGGGCACGTGCACCTTCCGCCGACCACTGGCAACAACATCGATGTACTGTGGAGACCTCGCGCCCCACATGTTGAGCAATTCGGCGGTACGTCCACCCGGCCTCCCGCATTCCCACTATACGCCCTCGCTCAAAGTCCGTCAACTGCACATACGGTTCACGTACACGCTGTCGCGGCATGCTACCAGTGTTAAAGACTGAGATGGAGCTCCGTATGCCACGGCAAACTGGCTGACACTGACTGCGGCGGTGCCCAACCGCTGCGCAGCTAGCGCCCTTCGACGGCCAAGACTGCTGTTCCTGGTGTGTCCGCTGTGCCGTGCGTTTGATCATTGCTTGTACAGCCCTCTCGTTGTGTCCGGAGCAAGTATGGTGGGTCTTACACACCGGCGTCAATGTGTTCTTATTTCAATTTCCAGGAGTGTATTTATAGTGCAGTAGATGGTAAGTCCTAGCTCTGGCGCTAGTGAACTCTTCAAGTTGATCACCGGGTAAAATGCTTGTAATCGTACACAGACTTGTTTTTTTTTTTTTTTTTTTTTTTTATCGTCGGTCTGCGCTCGCCGAGAGTAAAATCGAGATAATTAGCCATAGAACAGATGACATCCTCAGCTATGCTTGAAACAGAATAATTTCCAGACGGGATAGAACTGAACACAACTATTATACACTTTTTAGTTTGTTTTTAAATGTGTCTTCAGTTTTCAATAAATTAGCAGTGAAGGTACAAACTTTTTAAATTTGTAGTTGTTTACTTTCTAAAGAAATATTCCATATGATTACTGACATATTTGCATTAACATTTATCACTATTAATGAAAGGTAAAAAAGTCACTTTTAATAATATTCCATGTTGATCTAATATTAATACTACTAGCATTTACATAGATTAGAATTAAATAAAATCTATTTTCACTAGCCATTTGAAAATTGGTTATCAAAGTACACATTAACATACAACTAATAAAGTAAATTAGTTCGAAACTTCATACGTAAATTACCTGCCGGAATATTGTTAACTTTCTTTCTCATATGTCGATATGCCGAACATTAGCAAGTTTCGCAGACGGAAAAGAAATAAAAATTTAAGTTAATAAATTATTTTTAGTGACGGACATCATTTGACTCTGCAGATAAACTGTATATAATTGTGTAACAAACTAACAAATTGTATCGTTTTTTTAGTATTTTTGTAATTTTTTTCTAATACCCTCTTGATCTATTGTTTTTATCATCTCTCATAAATTCTTTTGTAATCTCTCTCTTTGCTCTAAGTAAAAAACTAAAAATAAAGCAAGAACTTTACAGACTTACAGCATACCGATGTTATTAGAGCAAAAAAAAAAAAAAAAAAAGATTTTATTTGCTAGGAATGTTAGTGTTTAATGTATTAAAGGCGTTACGATTTAGTTCATTATCTGATATGCTACACGGGCTCTAGCTAATCACCCCCTGAGCTAGTGTAAAACTATATCTCTTTCTGGTTTTGTTTCTTTTGTGTTTCTGATTTGCAAATAAAATTGCCATTTATTAATTTGAAGGTTGTGATTTCTAGTAGTCCGAATAAATTTCTCATCAATGAAAAACAGCATCAAATATTAATCCCTCTTTTTTAAAAAGTTTTCGTTACAGTTATCCACTTGCGAAGTTCTTAAAGGTATTACTCTCCTCCCAAAGTAAATTCACGTACTCTAGTACTGCCTAGGAAATAGATTTAAAACAGATAGTTGGCTTGTAATCAAGTATAGTGGCCATAAAACCTTGTAATTCTACGCTTACTATCCAAACTATTCAAATCAACAGTTACTTACTTCTTCTCTCATCCGAGCATAACTTCAATACAACACGTTTAAAAGAATTTTTAGTATTCAAAAATACAAAGTAATTAAGTTAGCAATATCAAGATTAGTTCTATCCATTTCAACAAGACTGAAACCTTCATTTGCATTAATGTATACTACCACTTAAATTAATTTTCATGAGCATAATCATAGAAAATATAGTGCCTACAATCATTTGTTACAGCTACTTTCCCATAAATGCCTTATCTAACCAATGGGTAAATCTGAATGACATATTCTCTGCTAACATTCCAATTAGCTAATTAATTACGGAATAACACCTTTAACATAAATGCATGCACGAGGCTAAGATTAAAAAAAAATTAATACCAAACAGATCCGTGGATGCTTTTAATAAACTAGTTGACTTCACCTGGAACATAATGAAGTGGATGAAATCACCAAAAAGCTGATACGGACCCAAAAGCCGGAGGGCGTCATGTGCCATAACTTGAATGTCATCTTCCACACATCTTCTCACCCCCGGCGTCATATTAATCAGGGACACCGAGGTTGCTTTGATAATTTTCCACAGTAGCAGTCCTTCGGGAATCACCACACGCGTAGCCGGGATCGTCTACGAACCTGACCCTACTGGCGTTACGATTAGAATAGAGTTGTGGCCACCCAAACTGGAGGACTGAACATGCGATAGTTCCACTGGACATAATGAGGTCCTGCGCAAGGGGCACAGACATGTTCTCGACGGCAGGCTGTGGTTTGCACTGGAAGGACAGATAGTATTGACACGAGGGAGACTCAGTCGCGGAGAATAGGCAGTCATCACGCGGAAAGTACGACCATAAATCTGGAACTGATCTGTGAGCAGTCGGTCCAGGGTTCTCAGATCACTGGTGACAACGCACATCATGTCGGTTTTGCAGTGGTCGGTGCGAGAGATCACCCTATGGGAATGCCCAATACGGATCAGTCGCAGGCAGATGACGGAAGGTTGGATGTCGAAATCGACGGCACGAATTATGACAGGTCTGAAACATTGATCCAAGTTCCAGTGTGGCTACTGAGACGAAGCTGCACAATGATTTCCAGGTTGGAACTCGTGCCCTACAGAACGATGTTGCCTCTGCGATCGACGAATATGTCGGATACGTGAGAATCCAAACACTGCTTCAAAGTGGAGTACAGCATCTTCTGAGTTAAGATGAACAGAAGCTTCTTTACGAAAACGTTATTGCTTGCCAGTTTCACTTGGTGTGATGTGGTCGAGGATGTGTCTGAAGTGTTGGACGAGAATCTTTCCGCAACAGCAGTACAGGACACTGTGTTTAGTCTGTGAGCCAATTCAACACTGCCTACTGAATCTTTCCGGTCGAGACAACTACTCTGCATCAGACTTTCATGATTATATTATTTTTCGTTCTTATGTATGTTTATCACTCCTTGAATTACCTATTTTGTCTAGTGGCCAAAATTTTGTTTCTTGCCTGCTGGTTTCAGGATACTAAGGACGTCCAACAAGTAGATTTTAACATTTGGCTTCCGTACTCTTCTACGTTTCTGGTGACAGTAACCACCATTACTAACAAAATACGTTCACTCAACGAATTTTCCCTCTTGACTGCATTGCTGTCACCGCAGAGGTTTTGATGGACAGCAGGATGACCATCACTGCAATATGAAAGCTTCAGGCATTTCGTCAACACTGTGGTTCTGTGACTGATCGACAAACGCGATTGACCAAATGTTCGACATCGTCGATAAGACCTTACGAGGCACAACTCCCCCTGTTCGATTTCCGTGTCAACGTTGCTACCGTCACGGTCGCTGATTGCAGAAGCACCTTTGTCTCTTCGCCCACTTTCCGCCATCTGCGTTAACAGACTAGACAGTATCCAACGCCAACACTCACCTGGTGGCAACTCTTGGATCTCGCGTCGCTTCGCTGTTCCCCCTTCCTAACCCTCTACTATTCTCAATTCCTCTCGTCTGATCTTTTCAGAAGCGCTGAGTTATTTTTACCAGGTGGACGTACAGTACCATCGATAGAGACCATCTTGATGACATAATTGTCCACGGAAGAGTCGGAACTCTCTTCAAATCCAGCTACGCACTCAGGTCCCGAATTAGTGCGGCAGTGAACTAGCCTAGTCCGAAGAAACCAATTAACTTTTAAATTACTCTGTAGGAGTTGATAAACGATATTTTGTTTAGAATTAGCTACACACTTAGTTTTCAGATTGTATAATATACTTCATTTGCTCAAAACATATTCATTGCTTCCTAAACATAAAATCAACGCTTTGACTAATATTACAATTTTTACTTACACTTAAGAATGTTTTCTTTTTAATTTTTGAAGTATAAAGACATATGTTTTAGCTGCGCATAAAGATATATGCTGCAGTTAATGCCATTATTTTTATTTCTCATTAATTATTATGTGATTTCTTCTAATCCACGAGATGTTTCAAGGATAATCAGACAGCGTAAATCAATGGACATAATACAAGCTTCCAGGAAGAATCCATGCTATCCAGATTTGGGTTTTCCATGGTTTCTCCACATCTTTCTAGGCGAATGACGGTATGGTTCCTTCTAATGGCCATGGCCGAATTCCTTTCCTTTCCTTGCCCTCACACCTATCTCTGATCATCTTGACGTCGAAAAGGCGTAAACAAACAAAACAAAAAAATGCGAAAATGTCGGTGCAGCATTGTTAAAATCGTTGTTTTTCCATTATTTATCCAATACAGCGTTTACATCTTCGCTAGTTAGAAATTCTAGAAAAGAATATTGAAATTTACTTTTGAATTACTTGCATAAACTAGTTGCAAGCTCTAATTTTGAGTTAATTAATAGTGTGAGGTGTACATGCATCCTTTATTCATCCTACGATCCAGGTGAGTAAGAAATGATGTTCCGGAATATCATAGTTAAATTCCCAGTTATGTCAAACAGATTTACGCATGTTACGATTTTCTGAAGTCACTCCATTCGAATGACGCGATGATTCATTGATAAATGCTACGAAACATTTTCTTTCCTTTTTGTCTATTAACTCTCTCATTCTTAACGAGCTGTAAACTTCAAATAAAAATTATAAAAACGTTTTTTGTGCTCAACGGCTTGTCGACGTTGAGATCATTACAGCTTGCAAAAGAATACGGGACAAGGAACGTTAAGGAATTCGGCCACGTCCATTTCAACTATAACGGTATTTGTCTGGAGTAACTTCGAAAATCTGTGGAGAACCGAAATTAGGATCGCCTGACAGGGATTAGAACCCACGTCCTGCAGAATGCGTTACCATATGATCCGCAAAACTAACAAAAGTAAAAATCTCTGTGTGTTCTTCGTTATTATGCTATTGTTGATACTAGTTTGCTGTTAAAAGACAAGTCGCTATAAAAATAACTACGTCTGTCATCCTTCTATCTGTGAACAGAGATGGATACAATCTACCACCGTGTAAGGTGTTAAAGAGGAGAAAGGCGCCTGGCAGTGTGAAAGCGCAGATAACATCTCCTCCGAACACGCTCGCCTTTCAGCAAGTGTTGCAGGGTAGATCCTCCGTTGCTGTGAAAGCTATTCATATACTTCCACAAAACTCTCGTAACGGCCGAGTAGTGTTCCCTAGGCACGTATCTGGCAACTGGCCAGCTGAGAGGATTAGTAGCTGCGAACAGAAACGCAAACCACTTCTCCAGAGAGAGTTTGTAACTACAGCGGGGAAAACAACACGAGTAATAGCCTCTGTATGAACAGTATTTAATTGTAGCCCATCAAATAGTAAATTTGTGAAATGATCTGTCCAAATTCGTACACACCGAGCATGGTGGGTAAGCGATTAACGCTATGGCCTCGCATTCGGGGGGTCGCCAATTCGAATATCCGTTCGGACATCCAGATTTCGGTTTTCCATGGTTTCCCAAAATCATTCCAGACACATGCCGGGATGCTTCCTTCAAAAGGCCATGGCCGAATTCCTTTCCGTTCCTTGTCCCCAGTCTCATCCCGACTCTAATGATCTCGACGTCAGCTAGGCGTAAAGTCATACGTAAAAAAAAAATCGCACAAAAATTTCTAACGTCATTTTTAATATAATTCATCCTTCTTGAAACTTCGTAACTTGAAAAAGGTATGTCGATTATCATTTAACCATAATTATATACTAATGTTTATATATAATGATGAATGTATGTTTGTTTGTTTGATGGTTTGTTTGTTCTTCATACAAATTCACAGTTTTTATCCGTTCTCGATGAAACTTTGCACACTTATCCTTTGAAACAGGGAGAAAAAAACTGTCTACATTTGGTTGAAAAATTATCTGTATAAATAACACATTTGTCTCATAACTTCGAAATACGGCGGTAGACTGACACGTTGGATGTGGACGACTCCGTACCGAGTTTCCACGTAGTAGCCTGGCAGCTGAGTGGCTAACGCGCTGGCTTATGAACGTCGTGATCTCCGGTTCAGATCTCCGTCGGGGATAAGATTTTTAAAAATTGTTTTTCATCGTAAGAGTCAGGCCTGGGCCGTAGGTTATTCGGATTGAATGTTAAATCGTTGATATTAGAAACTTAGGGGTGCAATGCGAGACAAATCGTAGGTATTCTTGCAATGTTGGAGATGTATACTTTTTTACGTTATCATGATCCCTCAGGTTTTGTTCGCACTCAGTGTGTAAGTGTGAACCACAGTAATATTATTATAATTAGGGATTTAAGTCTCTGTCTTTTTGATACGTTATGACGACCAAATGGTTATATCGTTGTGATGGAATTTTATAAGGAAATCTGTATGAAGGGCACAGGATATTTCTGTTCCAGTATGATTAACAGTTGTAGTCACGAAATTTTGAGACCTTATCGAATGGTGACAGAAGTATGTTGGCAATTGATTCTCGTAACTTGGAAATACGGCGATAGACAGACACGTTGGATATGCACGTCTTCAGACCGTGTTTCCGTGTAGTGAGCTGGAAGCTCAGTGGCTAAAGAGCTTGCTTAAGAACGTCGTGGTCTCCGGTTGAAATCTCCGTCGGGGATCAGATTTTTAAAAATTGTTTTTCATCGTAAGAGTCAGGCCTGGGTCGTAGGTTATTCGGATTGAATGTTAAACTGTAGATATTAGAAAGTTAGAGGCGCAATGCGAGGCAAACCGTAGGTAGTCTTGCAATGTTGTAGGTGTACACTTTTTTACGTTATAACGATCCCTCAGGTGTTGTTCACAGTCAGTGTGTGAGTGTGAACCACAGTAATATTATTATAAATACGGAAGTAAGTCTCTGTCTTTTTGTTACGTTTTGACGACTAAATGGTTATATCGTTGTGATGTAATTTTATAAGGAAATGTGTATGAAGGGCACAGGATATTTTATCCAGTATGATTAGCAGTTGTAGTCACGAAATTTTGAGATCTTATCGAATAGTGAGAGAAATATGTTGGAAATTAATTCTCTTCAAGAGGCAGGTTCGACGGTAGAATGATATGGTGATAGCTTTCCTGTCATATTATGCCGACTCGATATTGTTTGGGACTATTCCTTCGTTACCAACAACTTACTATATTTAATTCTGGCAAAAAAATTCTTAATTCACGCGTACGAATTCGCGGGTACGAGGCTAGGTTACACATAATTGTAAACAACGCACGCCTAAATGGGGTTTGATAAACCTTTTGTATATATATATATATATTTAAATATACCGTTATATATAATTTTTATATATATTATATATTATTTTTACCATATTAAAGCTCTATTAGTTCTCAATTAGCTATGTTAACATTCATATTATTGTGTTGAAAACTATGAACTTCGGTAATATACATAGTCAACTCGTACTTGAAGAGCTGAGTGAGGAAAAAAGTATATGAAAAAAGGGAAAATTGCAGCCAAGTACCATAAGAGGCTTGAGAAATTGTGTTTTCGGCTTTCTTTTTTTCTTTTCGATCAGGGGCATGACTGGGTAATACTTATATTGTATACTCAGTTCCTTCATGTAAAAACATTAAATGATCTACCAGAAACTAATATTCTATCTTAAAGAAGACGCCGAGATAAAGACATAAGTATTGTGTATAAATCAGTAATTTAAATATGATGTTGCATTTAGATAAAAGTAATAGGTCTGTGCAGGAACGAACCGTTCATGAAAGCCTGCTGCAAAGATGGTAGCTGCTTATTTAGAAGGCTATCGTTGGTGTCGTAGAGTATAGCCAGTGAAGAAAAGCAACAAAATTGTACCCGCAGAAAAGTTGTTGAATTTATGTATGGGTCCACTACATGTGAGGGCATCTCTATGATGTATCTCAGAATGTCAATTCGACGAAATTTGCGTGGCGCGAAAGGAGTGAAGATCGCCTGAAATGAATTCAGGCAGGAATTACCAATACCACTGTTAGTATCCAATATATAAAAAAGTCAAACTTTAAGTTTCTAACATCCATTATGCTGGCTGTTGTCAGAACCATAAGACATAGAAAAAAAATTTCGGTGTAGGTGATTACATAATAATATCCCCTCGGCGACCACCTCACAGATAAAAGGTCTACATAAGTTCGAAACTACTTATGTCTGTATCTCGACGTCTTTTTTACATCAGGATATTAGTTTCTAGTAGAAGATCATTAAATCTGTTTGCATGAAGGAACTAAATATATAAGTACGTATAAACAATTGTCATGCTCTTGGGGGAAAAAATTGGTTACAAGGAGGAGTCTTACCGTAGATAAACTGGCATAAAGAGCCAGTAGACAGCATTCCAAGTAAGACCTTCAAGAAAGATCATGGGCTGGCTACACTGTTTGGTAATAACAAAATTGCAATTATGACCATTATGGCGATTACACACACACCATACAAACTGGTCTGAAAGCGAGTTTACAACCATTAGAAGAACTTCAAATAAAGGCAGCGAAAGTAATTTACGTTAAAGAGGTGATGAAGTGGAGAAATAGCAACTGTTATGGTATTTTCTGCTGTTATATGACAAGTACTGGCCGCGGTAGAAGTTGTAATAATACCGCTGGTTACTATATCCCAATTACGAATAATGAGACAACTTTACAGTCGCAAAACTATAAAGTATTACTAACTACAGATCATTTAAGGTTAAATGGAGAAATAAAGTCTTCTTTCAACTAAAAATTACATACATACCCACCAGGATTCAATAATCGGAGATTTACCAAAAAACAGCTACAAAACTTTTACCTTAACCCGCATACCGTTAACATTTTACTAAGTGACTTGCACATTTGACAAATAATACAAAGTGTTACTGAACCGAGGGTACGACTGTTACATATTTAAAACGAGGTGACGAATTCAGTTCACCTCCAAAGGTTCAAGAAAAGCCGTTTGCCATCGAATGTTTTGGAATCATAATGGATAATTCATTCATTTGCGATATTGTCTTGTATAGAAACATCAAGAACGTTGACAATTACTGAGAAACAAACTTAACTATTAAACGTCATCAAATAGATTTACAACCATGAAGAAACTACAAATGTAAATTAATATTAAGCTTAATCTTTCTAAAACAGTGAAACAAATAAAAGTCATTTATTGCAACACGACTCCAATAAACTATCCACAAAACTGAATAGTACGCTGAAATACACATGGTTGCTATGGAGACCCTATCACTAGTAAATAAATGATTTAAAATACAATTATTAACCGGTGAAAAGTTACCATCACAATGTGTCAATATGGGTACAAAAACAATGGTCTGAAATAACCGGTAACAAGCATTTATTCAAAAGGGACTGAGGAAAACTGGCAATCTATCAACACAAGCTTTTAACCAATAAAGTAAAAGAAAACAATCAGCATGTTCCGATTTGATGATGGCACTGTGCTGTTAGCTGGGATGTCTTCTTTTTCTGGTCCCTATCCGTTCCGAATGTCGGCAACCATATAGGCTGTATTGGCTGCTAGTTGACGCTCGGATTAGCTCCGTAGTTGTCTGGGAGGTCCAGGTTTAACCGGGAATTTCTTCTCCTACCAGCACTTATCTATCCTGGAATTTGCCCCTGGAGTTCGTAACGACTATTGCCCTCATGATGTGGCCAAGGTACTGCAGCTTCCGTGTTTTTATCGTGGTCAATATTTCCTAGAGCTGTAAAAGTAACGATGTGTTCGTTACTGAGTAACGGGTTCGTCACCTGACTCGAAGTACTGAATCGTTACTCACACATTCATTTCATTACTCGCATGTTTCATTACTCGCATATGTCGTATAGATACGAACACGTTCCAGCATCCGCAGGTAACTAATTTTGAAAACGTGAAGACTAATTTTATAGTTTTTATTTCGTTTAACATTAAAATTTACAGTGCATAATTTGTAAATAGAAAAAATTTGTATGGATAATTTGAGATAGTTACTGTTTTTTCATTGATCGTTCATTACTGAGGTTTATTGATTTCAAACATTTATGAAATTTATTTATTAAAGATTTTATACCTTCTATTTTATTTTATAGTGTAATTTGCAATATGGAAAGGTGTGATGTAAAACTAATTACCCCAGGTGGTCAATCCACCGCACGTAAGTGCGCAAGCAGACATTCGGATTCTGGGGAGTCTGCAACGTCACGCAAAGATGAGTCGGAGCGTCTTGGAACCTCAAACAAAATAAAATACAGAAAGACAAGCTACTTAGCAACTTTTAATGCAAATTCACTTCTGAAAGTAGGAAAACTTAAGACTCTAACAGACACATTAAATGAACATAGAATTATCATTACTGCTGTGCAAGAGACTAGATTTTTGGATGAGGACAGCTTTGAATCGGGAGGATTCAGGATACTTAAGGGAAAGACGGGGACAAGAGTTATGAAAAATGTTCCCCACCTTGGAACAGGTTTGGTAATTGACAAGAAAATATTAGATTCCATTACAAGCTTCGAGTCTACCTCTGAAAGGTTATCTACACTCACGTTTAAGTCGACCAACAAAGTGTATACAATTGTAAATGTTCATGCCCCTACAAACATTGACAACAAAAAGAATAAGGAGAAGGTGAAACTATTCTGGGAAAAACTTCATGACACGATTCAGAAGATCCCTGATAAACATAATGTCATCCTTCTAGGGGATTTCAACGCCCAGGTGGGGAGGGAGAAAAAGTTCAGGCATATAGTAGGGTGTTACCCAGCACACAAGAGAACGAACCAAAATGGTATCAGGCTAATTGAATTATGTCAGGCACACAATTTGATCCTGAAGTCAACTAGCTTTAAGAAATTGCCAAGAAAGCAGAAGACGTGGATATCACCTAACCCTCTATTGGGAGAGTTCCAGTTAGATCATGTTGCGGTAAAGCGGAAATTTCATAAAGAAATTCAAAATGTTAGGGTTCTCAGAGGGGCCAACCTCGACTCGGACCACTACCTAACTAAAGTGAAATTTAAGATCATCCCTAAGAGCAACTGTCAGAAGATAAACCGTGCACGAAGGAGATATGATCCAGAGAAAATAAAGGAGAAGAAGGAAGAATGGAGTCAGTTAACCAGCGAACTAGAAGGCCAGGGCTGGAAACAGTTGGAGAAGAGTCTTATAACTAAGGCAGAAGAGTTTGCTCCTGTCTCCAGGATTAAGAAGCACAGGTGGTGGAACGAGGAGTGTGATAGACTACTTGATCTGAGAAAGAAGGCGTGGCACATCTGGCAAACCAAAAAAGACGAAAGTTCCTGGCAGCAATTTGTGGAAACTAGGAGGATGGTGTCCAAGGAAATCAAGAAAGTAAAGAAGGTTCAAGAAGACCAAATACTCAGTAAGATTAATGACGACTTTACTAAGAATAACATGAGAAACTATTATCGGATCTTCAGAGAGAAGCTTAATAAATACAACCCCCCAACCCTCCAACTTCAGGATAAAAAAGGGAACATGGCATATAGTAATAGGGGCAACTGCAAGATACTGGCAGACTACTTCAAGGAACTCCTAAATTGCGAAGAACCACTCCAAAAGTTGGTGTTCGATGATGGAAAGAAGTCTTCCACCAACCCTGACTCTAAACCCCCATCTATAAGTGAGATCCAGACAATTCTGATTCACATGGAAAATTTTAAGGCATCAGGGGAAAATCAAATAACAGCCGAATTATGGAAATATGCTAGCAAAAATGCAATTATCTCACTCCAGAAATTTTTTGAGGAGATATGGAAGAAAGAAGTGATTCCAGAGAAATGGAAAATGGCCCTGATACACCCTCTACATAAAAGAGGCTCTAAATCTGATCCGGACAACTACAGAGGGATTTCTCTGGTGGATGTGACCTATAAGATATTGTCCAGAGCATTACTTGAACGAGCAGAATCCCAGCTGGACTGCCAAATCGGGGAGTATCAAGCAGGGTTCAGGAAAGGAAGGTCTTGCCCTGAACAGATCCTAAACCTCAGAAACATTTTAGCATACCAGAAACAGAGGGCGAAACCATATATAGTGACTTTTGTGGACTTCCAAAAAGCTTACGATTCCATAGACAGAGGGTCGCTATTCAATATTTTGGAGGAATTTGGCTTGGACAGGAAAACCCTGAATATCATCAAAGAAACCCTCACAAATACGACCTCAAAAGTTAGATTCATGGGTGAACTGTCAGAACCTTTTGAGATCAGAACAGGGGTCCGGCAAGGGTATGGCCTCTCCCCCCTGTTGTTCAATTGTGCACTCGAAAAAGCTGTGAGAGAGTGGAATGCAAGAACCAGAGGAGGAATTAGACTTGGAACAAAAAATAAAGGAGTTACGATTAAGTGTTTGGCATTCGCTGACGATATGGCGATGCTCGCAGAAACATGGGAGGAAGCCAAAGAACAAATCGCCGAATTACAAGAGCAGGCAGGGAAGTTAGGACTTAAGATTTCTTTCGAAAAAACAAAGATTATGACAAATATACCAGACACTCCTACAGAGTCCGAGTAGGAGCTCATAAAATAGAGGTGGTTAGGAGTTTCAAGTACCTAGGGGAATGGATTGAATGGAACAACCTTGAAGGTAAAACAATGGAAGCGAGAAGGACCAAAATGGAATTAGCCTTCCAGAAGACCAAAAACACTTACAATAAGAAAAGCCTCTCTTGGAACACAAAGATAAGACATTACAACACAGTAATTAAGCCGGAAGCACTCTATGCAGCAGAGACACTAGTCATGGGGAGGAAAGGACAAATGGAGAAATTGGAAATCAAAGGAAAATTTTGAGGAAGATCATGGGTCCCAAATTCCAGAATAACAAACAAGTTTTCTACAGAAACGAAGCCCTCTACGCAAAATCCGAGACACTCTCCGAAACCATGAGAAAAAAAAGGATTGATTTCCATGGACACATATTCCGAATGAATCCTAACAGATTAACAAAAAAAATCTTTGACTTCTTTTATAAAAAAAAGACTAAGACCAACTGGTTTAAGGAAGTGGAAAAGGATTTGAGAGAACTCCAGATTACCGAAGTGATGTTAAAGAATGGTACAGCCAAGACCGTGACCAAAGACAAAAGTAAGAGGTTCCAAGTTGCGATAAACACCAGAAAACCGATTCAAATATCAGAAGAGGAAAGAAGGAAGAGATCAGATAGAATGAAGAAATACTGGGAGAAGAAGAAAACGCAAGCATCCAAGAAGTGATTGATCTGACGTACCCCAAAGATGGGTGATTCGAAAAAAAAAAAAAAAAAAAGAGCTGTATAATAGTTTTTGATATATATCTCTGCACTTGTTTTGTTCTAATAATATTTAATTAACTTGCATTGGAGCGCACGCTCCGGTGGCAATTTCCCTACACACTCATCTGCCTCTCTTTCCTGCATCCACCTACATTTGCCTCTCTGCAAATATTAACTTTAAATTCTTTCAACGTTTTTGGTAAATTATTAATGATTTCTCGTGGTAACTTATTCCAATCCCTGACACCCTTACCTAAAAAAGAGAATCTTCCTACACCCTTGTGACTGAAATCGTGTGCCAGCTTGTGGTCATGGTCATCTTTTCCCTTCCTAGCCTTGCTTTTAATTCTTACACCAATATCTTTCCATGCCTCATCATCAATACACGCCTTGTACACTCCCATGACTCTCTTCGCCCTCCTCCTGTCTTCCAATTAATCCAATTCCAGCTCTTTCATCATAACTGGTACTGATTGCGTTCTGCGATAATTTCCAGAAACGTATCTAGTAGCCTTTTTTTTTGCAGTTCCAAAATTCCATAAAGAATCAACAAGGTACAATGACTTTATTCCTTTTGCCTGGTGTTAGTTATTGTAATTATTATCGCAGGTTGCATGTGAGCTATGCGTTACTGGCTTTGATGTTGAATGTTTGTTGTAACCGCGACGCAACAACAATTGCGAATATAATCGCATGTTATTGATTTAAATGTTTAGAATATTAATATTTTTAAAATGTAACAATTAAAGCGGGTGTCAGTAGCACTCTGCCTGCAGGCCTGACTTGATGGTACGTCAATATTTATTTTAATAAATCTATCACAAAAAGACCAAGAATTTTACAAAAATAAATGAAAACAGTATAGGAAGACAGTGGTGAAACCTCCTATTTAAAAACGAAATACTTTGATGACATTATAATATTTTTTTAAATACATGTCCCATTATCGTTCCATGCTTGTATGCAGGGTTCTGAGTAGGATACGTTAAAAAATAACCGCCATCAGTTATTTTCACTAGATATGCCACAGTCAGGTGAAAGGTCAGGGTCTTTTTTTGTGTGTGCAAACAAGTGTTTGTTTTGAAATTAGATTATTCTTTCGAATATAAAATTTATTACAGCAAATCAAGTGTTCATTTATAGGTTTTCAGTAAGATCCATGTGCTAATTACTTTACTTTAAGTTTTATACAAACAAACATGTTACCTAATCTTATTTTACTAAATAAACAATTTACTGAAACTTTCCCAAGTACGAACGAAGTCGTCCCGTATGTCATGCGATGCTTCATGATAGTGTTCGATTGTACGTAAAGTAACGAAACGATACGATAATAACGAAGTTATCCCGTACGCGGCGCGACTCGGTACAATGCTTCATGCTGTTGTTCGATTGTACCGAAAGTAACGATTCGAAAGTAACGGGTATTGATTGGTTTAGTAACGAATACATACGGGTACAGAATTTCTCGTTACTTTTACAGCTGTAATATTTCCATATTCTTTTTCCTTTTATGGAGCACTTCAGCATATGTGATGTGGTCCGTCTATGGTATTCTCAATATTCTTCGATACAACCACATTTCAATAGCTCCTAACGTTTTACTGACTGTTTTCGTTAATTTCCACGTTTCAACGCCATAATGAAGGAAAGATAGCAGCGCAGGCGTCTCGTCTTCCCGGTAATTGATAAATTATGACTTTTAAAAAGATTGTTCATTTTATTAAAAGTAGTCCTGGCTTTTCTAATACATGACTTTTACTTGGTCAGATGAATCCCATTGGCTATTTACTGTAGTGCCAAGAAAATGCTAAATAACAAGAACTGAATATTGGGATAAGAGTTTGGAATAGATATAAACCGAAGAAATTGTGCAGAAACAATGAGAGTAATAGTAGATTAAACGTTTAAATTAGTTGAGATAGAAGTAACTCTAATATTTATGAAGTAAAATTGCACCTTGAGAGTTGAAGCAAGCATCAGCAGAGCAGCATGTAGTGAAACGAACCTTTTTTTTTAAAAAAAAATAGCAAACATCTTATATCAGTTGTTTGTACTTCTAACATGCAGAACACATTACCTAAAACTACATTGTTTGTGACAGTTCCTTATGGGTTTAAAGCTTTTACTTTCGATATACCAGAACTAAAGAAGATTGAAACATTAAAAATGTGGAGCTGATGAGTAAGTGGGGAAACAAATATGAAAAGTGCAGACACTGGAAGTAATGGTTGGGAAATGGATTTTTTGAAGTATCCCACAGATATGGAATGGTGGGTAACATTTTTGGACATGATTGATTGGTTAATTTATTAGTGGAGAACACATCAGAACTCAAGAACTGTAGAGGAAGTATATGATGCAGTTAATTAAAGACATTTGCATGTATAGTTAAAGAAATCAGTTGGGGATATTGAGATATTGGATTGCATTAAACCAGTAAGGAAAAATTGAAAAAGAAAGGGCGTTACATCCGGGAGCGATACACTTCCTAATGACAAGTTTCAAGGGTGTGATAAAAAGTTTGCTCGCAAAGTGTTATTGCGTGAGAAGCTACAGGCTCGCAGACACGACACAACAGAAACAGCAGTCGCCCGTAAACTTTACGAGCCCTACGTGTTCTGCTGGAGTAAAAATTGCGAGTTATTATTATCGACTCTCACTACGGTCGATTTGCTTCTGCCTCACTTCTCTAATAAGCATGTATGACTGGCCTCTCAGATACTATTTCTGTGATGTTTTGTATGGAAGGGTATGTTTTATTGACTTTTCTCGCCATTCATGGGCGATTTGTGTACTATACACATGGTTCATACTCTTATACTCTTTCGTAGTTAAAAGAGTTACATAACAACGCACAACTATCTCCGAACTCTGCAACAACGATAAACGTTGAACATTTTGTCTAGTTCATTATACCCCAACACGCTACTGAAGACTTACTCGAAGCAAAAAATTAGTGTTATAGAATAAAATGCTTGGAAGCTGAGCGGCATAGACAAGATTGAAGATTTGGCTGCAAGAATAAATGATTGTTTTAATAATTATTTTTTCCCATGAATAGTCGACTTAATAAGATCATTAGAAATAACAACAGAATAATGAATAAATGAACATGTTAATAACTTTCAACCTCAGAATCAGATGCGAGTTCTTTCAAAAGGAAAATATTTTACAGGTTAGGCAGCTTGTAGTGAACAGTGTGTCACTCCACATTTTATCATATTAATAGGACCAAAGTGTGAATGGAAAGGTTGGTTGGAGAGACAGGGTATGCCACCTATTGACGGAAAGATGTGTTCTCTCTTTTCATGGCGAACGGTGGGGGTTGACAAGTGGCTGAACACCTGATTGGCAGATGGAATTTCGCCCGCCAAAAGAGACAAAAGGGTGCGTCGGTTGCCGGAGAAGGAGGACACTGGGGCACAGGTGCCTGCCCAAGCAACACCTATGTGCCACCTCTCTGTGGATGCAGACCAAGAAGCTGTGTAAAGTTATGAGTATAAGTGTGGTTTTCAGCGGGAAATAGTGCAGTGGTTAAACTTAAAGTTTAACTAAGTTTATGGTTGCTTGGCGCCGCGGTTAGACCTCCTGATCGACTAAGGATGCTGGTTAAGTGCATCTACACAACATCATGCAATTGAGAAGGTGAATATAACATTACCACTGAATTGTTTAGGAATCAAGACTCCCGTAAACGTTCCTGGGTGAAGAGATTCACAAAATAAGAAGTTCTCATGTCCAGTAAAATTGTTTATAATGAGCTAGTCGGACAATTTGTCTGGAGTCAACAGCGTGTAAACATAAGTCTCATGTAGGGTGGCGCTCATGGTATCAAATGTTGTTATTCTTGATAATTATAAAAAAAGGAATGTGAATGTTAAATTTTTTATAATTAAATTCATCAAGTATCATATGTGAAAATAAATGTCTAGTTATGTTTGTGAATCTTTTGTTCAGAGCAAATTTGACCCATTCCCTGCAAAAATGAGATGCTTATGAAATATCAATGTAAGAAGAATTGATCTAATATTAAAATTAATGTGAATGTAAAATATTAAATTTCCATAATTATTATTGCTATTTAAGCACAGAGACGGTCGGACCGTCACAAGCTAAATCGGTAATAATCAAGCCACTAATCTGGAAATCCAGAAGAAAACTCATTACCAGATCTTACAACCAAGTACCTGCAGATCTAAAATTCCTTAATATTGGGTTTGAACTAATTAAGAACTGAAGATGATGCTGTCTGGTAGTACTTATCGTGGAAGAGATTTTATTTAATAACTTGGCAAAATTTTGTTCTATATATTTTTAAGACGATTCAAGACTTGCTTTGCAAAGGTCAAAATAAATGGAAATATTTGCCATTTGCTACGTGTCGTAGAAGCTATGTAGTTATACTCAAATAGATCACTGAAAGAAACTTTCACATTAAGTGGTGCCACTAATTAAACGGCGTATTGATTTACTGTCAATAATACTCTCATGAAATATTTCTGATCGTCGGATAGGAACTCCATCTGTTAATACCAGTAGTAGAGCTACAGGCGAGCAAAAAAAGTTTGTTTACATTCTGAAGGAGTCACGCCATGCCATGATCAATGACCTCTTAGTCGTAAAATAACTATTGGGAAACACTATACCCACCCCAGTTACTTATGATATCTCTTCTGACGAGCTTAGTTCGGCGGAAATGGCTAGTGAAGTGTTTTCGTATTCATAGAAGATAACTGGGCTGACACCAAACGTCTCCTTTCGATCATTCATCTAAAATGGAATCAATGCTTTTTGATCTTCACAGTCTTAAGTAAAACAAGCCATCTTTTAACTCCCATACGTATTATAAGGCATATTACAGATGAGCTTCTTGATGTTAAATTTACTCTTTTGAGAATTGTGAACAGTTTTTATGTACGAATTAATGTCATGTACATCACAAATGAGTAACAGCTCCTGAATTACATTTACAAAGGACCGTTAGAAGTCCTTAAATAACACTAAAAACATACTCATTGGTATACCGATATCGAAATAGCTATAGACAAGTTCATGCTCTGCCCATCCTGTTTTGTGCAGTACAGCATGTTTTTCCGGGTCAATTACAATGTCTGACTTGATTGCGTTTCTGATAGCAACGTTTCTAGTTTTATTTATTTTCGCTCCATTAAGGTCACACCGAATTCCTTCACAAACAAACACGCAAAGGCAATCATTCTAAGCTTTGAATTTCTAGGTGCTTTCCCATGCAACTTTATGAATCTACCTCTAACAAGCAGAAAATTGTTTTCATACGGTAGAGCGTGCGTATGTGTGTGTGTTTAGATTGATTCTGTATGAGTATGTAAATTTTATCGTTGTTGTTGAAAATTGTTGCCGAATAGGGTTAATGCGTAAAATGCTGTTCGCATGTTACAGTCTCACGGAATTTCACACTAATAGACAAATCAATCGGGGCCTCTATTTTTGACAGTATATCACAATGATAGAAGGATCAGTATAATAATCTTTATATATAAAGATGAATGTATGTTTGTTAGTTTGTTTATTCTTCACACAAATCCACAGTTTTCATCCGAACTCGATGAAACTTTGCACACTTATCCTTTGAAACAAGGAGAAAAATACTGTCTACATTTGGTTGAAAAATTATCTGCATAAATAAGACATGTTGTCTCATAACTTCGAAATACGGCGATAGACAGAAACGTTGGATATGGACGTCTCCGTACGGTGTTTCCGTGTAGTGAACTGGCAGCTCAGTGGTTAAAGCGCTTGCTTAGGAACGTCGTGGTCTCCTGTTCAAATCTCCGTGGAGGCCAATATTTTTAAAAATTGTTTTTCATCGTTAGAGTCAGGCCTGGGACGTAGGTTATTCGGATTGAATGTTAAACTGTAGATATTAGAAAGTTAGGGGTGCAATGCGAGACAAATCGTAGGTAGTCTTGCAATGTTGTAGGTGTACACTTTTTTACGTTATAATGATCCCTCAGGTGTTGTTCGCAGTCAGTGTGTGAGTGTGAACCACAGTAATATTATTATAAATACGGAAGTAAGTCTCTGTCTTTTTGTTACGTTTTGACGACTAAATGGCTATATAGTTGTGATGGAATTTTATAAGGAAATCTGTATGACGGGCACAGGATATTTTTTCCAGTATGATTAATAGTTGTAGTCACAAAATTTTGAGACCTTATCGAATGGTGACAGAAATATGTTGGAAATTGATTCTGTTCAAGAGACAGGTTCGACGGTACAGTGATATAGTGTTAGCTTTTCTGTCATATTATTCCTACTCGATAGTGTTTGGGACCAATCCTTCGTTACCATCAACTTTCTATATTTAATTCTGGCAAAAAAATTTCTCAATCCACGCGTACGAAGTCGCGGGTACGAGATAGTATTGAATAATATTACGTGGACGTTTAAATTCAGTCGCCCATTTCTTCACTCTTGAAAATCAAATACCTGACTTAATACAATCTTTTACTGATTGTTAATCTAGTCCCCTTGTCAGTGAACTATTAAAAACGAAGAATTATATGATAAAATTATATTACAGTTCATTAATTTCAAGATACGCATTACGTCTACTTTAAAAGGTCATATAAAATAAAGTACTTCATGGATCAAGTAAAAATATGTCATTCGTCATTGCATCACGTTGAATAAAATTACAAAGAAAATGTATTCAAGGCAATGTGGTGGTGTGTGTTCTGAAAATCTGAAGTAAGTCTTTCTTGTTTCTATATCGTTACGATTACGTAGAGAATGTTCAGCTTACTGTGTTCTTTTCTGCATCGAATTGGACGGTTTCTTTTTCTGGGTGTATGTGTTGATTTGATGTCCAGATGTAACTGTTATATTCCACAAAAAGATAACGCCACTACATCGATTTCATTGCACTCAGTGAATGACTTACGATTTTCTTGACAGTAGGGAGTGGTAAATAAAAATTAATATTAGTAATAAATGCGGCATTTAGATACGGCGTTTATTTAACTAGGCACTCACTATACGCAACTTATTCTTTCAACATTTTTTGTTTTGTTTTGTTTAATTCAACCCTTCATCTCTTCCTATCTTGTGCTAACATTTTCATCTCAACACATTCATTACAACCTATAACCTCAATAACCTGCTTTATACATCCTAATCTTTGATTACCTCTATAATTATTATCTTTGACTGTGTCCTCCACTAGAAAATTAACGAATCCAGCATGTCTTAAAATGTGACTCACAATTCTGTTTCTTCTATCTGTAAAAATTCTCCACAAACTTCTCGCTAATTTATTTTATTTACTTATCAATCTTGTTTCATGAATCACTGCTGAGGAAGGACCTCTGGGATGTGAAGCATGTGATGGTTAATACACATACATACAATATGAGACATAATCTTCGAAAAAAATCATATGTTATGAAGACAAATAAAGAGAATAAAAATAAACATTAATTTTTCAATTGAGTTTTGCACAAGGTCTTATTGAATACAATTCATTATTTCGTCAAAATTCTTGAGTGGAGTAGAAGAAGTTGCCAATAATTTCTCAGTTTGTCTTTAAATATATCTACAAACTGATTTACACTCTTGGGAAGTATATTAAACAGATTTATCGCAGAGTAATTAACTCCTCTTTGTACTAATGACAGAGATGTTTGTGTTTTGTGCAAAACACTGTACACTTAATTCTCAGTATCCTAATGTACCACACCTCTACTTACTGGCCCCAAAAAGTATTGACATCACGATACGGACTCAACGTCCGAAGGCAAAAGACTTAAACCAGCGGTTCCCAACCTATGGGTCGCGACCCACTGATGCGCCAAGTCATATATTGGTTGGAAACACCTATAAAACCAATTTTAGTGGTTGACTGGTAAGTTTACCATTGTGTTTTCCTGCTCCTAGTCTTCTATATTTCCATACATTTGGTTGCAGTAAAACAATTATAAAGTTCCCAATCAACCACGAAAATCAGATCTGCAGGTGGTTTCCACCAAAAAGCGAGTTGGCAGACCAGTTGCATTTTAATATGCTGATCGCGTTACTTCTAATCGTGGAATTTCAGCAGTCAACTTGATGAAGTGATGGTCTGTGCAGCCATCTCCCGTTCTATAATATGTTTGTTGTTTTATGTATTATGTATTTTTGTTGATATTATATCCTTTGTACTAAAATTTGCCTTTTCGCAGCACAGGATAGTCGATAGCGTATCGAGGTCATACAACATTTCCCATTCTGATATTAGATAGACTCTCATATTAGGTGGGTCGCGAAAATTTTTTTTACTTAAAAGTGGGTCGTGTACCAATGAAGGTTGAGAACCGCTGACTTAAACAATATGTGTGATGGAAAGAGAGGTATGAGATTGAAGATACGATCTAGAACGACTGAGGCGGTCCATTGCTTGGGAGTCACCCTGTGCTGATCTCGGGGCTGCCCCGGAATTTCCCCACACGGCCCGTCACGGTCGGATTCCTTCCTCTGCTAGTTTCTCGGAAAATCGAACTCTCATCCGGGAACGGCGGGGCGCCGGCCATTGTCACTCGGGACCGGGATTAATCGATGTCCCACGGAGCGAGGAGGCGCCATTTGTGACGCGCATCACAATTAGACGCGGCACCTTCCACATGCCAGGTGTATCTTCCTCATCTCTGAACACTTGTCGCTGATACCTGTTTGGGGGCTGTGGCTATTACACCTTTGAACAAGACGTTGACAGTGTTGGTATTTCCTTCAGCACCTGCCAAATTCGCTTCCATATTTGAACCCAACGAATTCTTATTGCCAGTAAGTAATAGTTTTACAGCATTTCTATTCCTTGCCGGATTCAAATACTCGTCCAGCGATCCGGTTAAAAATGTCTGCATCCCTGCTGACTGGCATTAGTTTTCGCACATAACATGGTTTTATCTGTTATGATGGTCGAAGTTTCTAACACAATGTGGGGCTGTTTGACACTAGGTTAGTTCAATCCCCAGCGGAAGGGGATCAGATTTTCATCATTCGTCGCATATGCTGCCAGGTACGCATAACTAACAATCCGTTTGTTCAGGAGCACTAAGTAGGCAGTTCAGTTTTTGAGACTGTTAATTCCCTGAGCTATTTTGGCGTAACAGAACAAAGTAACATGAAATGGGGCCTGCACATAACATCGGTCGTAGGTGCATCTGATTCTTGGCTGCGATTCATAGGATAAATTTTGAAGAATTGTACACAAGGGAGATTTCGCACAAAACTCTAGTAAGGTACTTCCTTATTTCGACTGTAGTTAAGCTGTTTTGGATATGTATCACAAGGAATTGATTGATAATATAGAGAAAGTGCAGAGAATGACCGCTCAATTTGTCTCTTCTTATCAAAACCATTGATAAAAGGCCGCAAAAACTGTGACGTAGACTATGTTGAGGTTGTCTGGCAGACAGTCAACACAGGTATGGCTTGAATTAACTGGCAAACATTCGAACAGCTCCATTCATTTAGGAGTGTGAAGAAATACTTCGCCCATCATCCTATTTGGATCGTAATGACAGTAGAGATAAGATTAGAGGAATTATGAACTGTTACTTCGCTCATGTTATTTGGGAATGAAATGCACAGAGTTAGATCTAAAGCAAAGCAACCTCTGTCACACACAACTTTGCAAATTTTAGAATACAGATGTAGATGTAGTGGTGCTCAGTACCTAATCCACGAAACGTACTGCAAATGCCTGGGTTCGACCCCTGAACTGTCCTCTACGCGTATGCGTTGAGAGCACTGGATAGTCGTCAAGGGTGATTCGTCCGTTGAATACGGCTGTAAAACATGGTCTTCCCTTGAGTTCTTCGGAAGAGTAGGCCTCAATAAACCAATAGCTCATTTTAAGTCTCCTTTGTTTCACTTTCGTATATGTGACACCAGACAACATACTGGACTTACAACACCAATTACAGACACTAAAACCCAACAGGTAAATAGGAAATGAACTCGCTAAAATATCTCTTTAGCCAGGCCTAGAGTGACTTTACTTAAAATCGGCTCACTGCCCAAAATTGATTATGCACTACTGGTGACCATAACATTATCTAAAAGCCAACAACCAACTACTGAGAGACGTATACGCATTCTCAAGCCACATAACTTTTTCTGTTAGAACAGCATCGACACACACAAGTAACAGGCAAATCTCCAGGAGATACCCATCAGTTTGCCACAGTGTGTTTAAAGCACCTAATAAAATTTCAGCCTCAAATTATAGACTACCTTGATTTTGGTTTTTCGGTAATGTTTTGTAATGAACTGTGCGTAAAGTAAGATAATTTCCATCTTCTCTATCAAAAACTAATAGTTAAACAAATAGATTAAAAAACTTAGGACCAATGGTACATGAAATGAGTATCTAATCTTTCGTTCCCTTCTCAGACGAATGTTCCTGATGTTGGAGAGAAAGCAGATCTCCAAACTAAAATACTGCTTTACTGGGGGGGGGGGGGGGAGCAACGTTTCTGTCCAGCATTATGATACATATTAGACTTTTAATCTAGAACACAATTAGTTAAGTGTTGAAAAAGAAATGCAAAGCCAGTAAGCAACTTTGCAGAAGCGCTGTTCTCAAGCCAACACTGCCAACTCTCGTACTATGCAGCAAATTAAAGGTTTCAGAAATTGGATCCAAATTTTGATTCCACCTAGTCCGTTTTTTCTATTTCAATTTCGTCTCTATTATACAGTATGTCAGGCATTTATTTCTGTCTGAGGAGTACCAAAAAAAAAAGCTTAAAATAGGTATTAGTTATTTCAGTTTAATTAGAAATCCACAAAGTGCAGATACAATTAGAACAGGCTTCCCACAGTAATGGAATATGTGAACTAATAGAAGTAGAAGAAAGTTTCTATTCTTAGTGAATCATTGAATAGGAGATATTACCTTCTTCGGTGGTTTAATTTATATATTTTGATTAATTAAAAAGTCCACCAGAAGGTTATGTTGAAGATTTGTTTATTGTTTTCAAAACGAAGTCAGCGATATTTACAAGTATAGATACAATACAGAGATGCACTTCTGAGCCGTTGCAAATAAAATCTCTGTGAACTAACTGGATGAATCTCTCTGTAAAACTGAATACTGAATGAAGTCAACTAACTGCTCTGTCCAGCCGATCTGTTTATATAGTCTCTATCGAAATTACGAAAATTCTTCAAAGGCATCCGCCCGATATTTCTCGAACATTAACAATCACTCAAACAATCAAACATATTAAAAACAATCGGAATTAATACAAAATTAATTAACAACATTACAAAATGATCAGAAATGGTAAATAGAGATACTTAAATACAAAATTATTTGCAGAAATCCTTTCAAACTGTAGAAAATTGTCCTGTAGACCTCGTAACTTACATTAATACATGGAATTACAAACATTGAAGAAATTCTCTTGCACCATTCGGTTCCTAAACATATTAAATGGACTTTAAATAATTTTCTTACATAAAACAAAGTCTATATACACTGATTTACAATAAATTACAAAACAAACATACCAGATCATATTCAAGCAAACTTTAGCTCAGTACAAATACTTCATACAGTACAATACTATTCAAAATTCGGGTATGAGGGCTGTTACAAGATGTTTTACGGATAAATATGAGAGAAATTGGCTGTAATGAATACTGAAAAATAATGTCGAGAGGAGCTTATATATATATATATATATATATATATATATATATATATATATATATATATATATATATATATATATGGGCTATTACTTGCTAATGGGAAAAGTAAGTGTTAGTTATAAAATATACGACAAGTCAAATGAACTGATGCATTACGTTCTCAGCAGAATATACAAAGTGGAGGTAATTTGGCGATGAAAACTTACTCAACAATTCTTATTCTCGCATTAAGGAAAGACCGTAATAAAACTTAAATTTATGACCACTGGATAATAAAATCTGGTATTGAAGGCTTGTTAAAATAAATAGAATTGATTAAACAAACAGGGAGTAATGTGTAACTCCGTTTCTACCATACGGTCACACTCCGTAACATCACGTAGACGCGTTAAGCCAGAACTGAGAACGCTACCTGCAAACAAAACACATACGCTCTTTCGCTTAACCACAGGGAGATGAGATAATAGAAAATTTTACTGTCCGCAGTAACCTGTGAAGAGTACTCATTAAGACTGAATAGTTCTCCTGTTTCCCAGCAGATGTCATTAGCGCTAACGTGATGGCAGACAGGATAGCGCGGTTAACACAATGGAACTAATTACCAGCAGGGAGAATAGCTTACGAGCAGGTCTCCGGGTTTAACCGGTCCTTAGAGGTAGGGTACAAGCGCGACAAACGGTCAGTATGGCTGGCGTCTCCGCCTACGATTGGCATGGGGTTTGAAATAATCAGTGAAACTTCTCTACTAGTCGACGTTGAAGACAGTCAGAAATATATGTTTAAGGAAGTGTTAATTTACTATTATTGCTATGTGAAAAAAAATTAAAGGTGTTTGAGAACATCATAACTAAGAAAAGTAAAAACAAATGATACATATAAATTCCAGTATTTCCTGTTTTCTCCTTTTATTTTGCATGTATTCTAAATCAGAGTTTCTAATTAATATCCAGATTGCAACTACATCCTTTATACAGGGTGTTACGAAAAGGTACGGCCAAACTTTCAGGAAACATTCCTCACACACAAACAAAGAAAATATGTTATGTGGACATGTGTCCGGAAACGCTTACTTTCCATGTTAGAGCTCATTTTAGTTTCGTTAGTATGTACTGTACTTCCTCGATTCACCGCCATTTATGGGGGCATTTGAAAGTCCTTGTCTACGCAACCCCGGTACCAAATGTAAAGACTCTTCGTGCTCGTATTGTGGACGGCTGTGATACAATACGCCATTCTCCAGGGCTGCATCAGCACATCAGGGATTCCATGCGACGGAGGGTGGATGCATGTATCCTCGCTAACGGAGTACATTTTGAACATTTCCTGTAACAAAGTGTTTGAAGTTACGCTGGTACGTTCTGTTGCTGTGTGTTTCCATTCCATGTTGAATGTGATTTGAAGAGAAGTAATAAAATGAGCTCTAACATGGAAAGTAAGCGTTTCCGGACACATGTCCACATAACATATTTTCTTTGTTTGTGTGTGAGGAATGTTTCCTGAAAGTTTGGCCGTACCTTTTTTGTAACACCCTGTATATAGAATTTAGTCTTTTAGAAACTGCTTGAAACCTAGGATTACAGTACAGTCCTTTTTTCTCATTTTTTAAAACTTTCTTCGTGTGTATGCTAATGCCCTACCTCTGCTCAGCTGTCATTACTGTCTTAGGTTTTAGTTTTGGTTGTAGTACCAGAAATTGTGCAGTGGCTATAGGTCTTCTGAAGACCATTCTATAGTTATGATTTCTTCTGTGATCTTGAGTCCTTCCGAATCCCCTTTCGTTTCTTTTAGCCTTCATACAACATTTTTTGTTTACAAAAGTACTTGAAAACTTTCTTGGTCAACGCACATTTGTCATTTCTGTACCAGTGTTCATAAATTATAATTACGTCCGTAATTTTCTTTAAATTTTTGTTTAAAAAAATAATCCTTAGTTATAAGAATTTTGTTCAAGAGCGCAAGAGTGTTCCTCAAATCATTATAAAATTTTTTGAATACGTTTAAAATAATAATAAATTCAATTATTAAAAAATTAAATTTAATGTAAAAAAAGTTTGTGATGGTAGACATCAGTAATATTAATTTTTAATCGCAAAATTTTTATATTTAAAGATTATTTTTAACTTTTGCTAAAAAAAGCGTGTAGTTTAGTTTCATTTAAAAAACTATCATTTTTAACTTTTTTTTTTTTTTTTTTTTTTTTTTTTTTTTTTTTTTTTTTTACAATTGGAATTTCAGGACATAGATATGAAATTTTTGTACTGTCACCGGTGCTTAATATGTGTACAAAATTTCAAACAATTCGGACGTCAGGAAGTAGGTGAACATTGAAGTGAAATATTACATTGCATTCAACTGTTTTCTATTGTTAATGTCAATGTAATAAGAATATCAAGAAATAGCTGGGAAAGTATTGTATTATCACCGGTGAGCAAAATATGAAATAATTTGGACGTCAAGAAATGGGCGGAAATTGAAATGAAAGATTCCATTGCATTCAAAGATTTTTCTATCATTACTTAAAGTAATGAAAATATCAGGACATAACTGTTAAATTATCGGTTCTCGATACATGTGCAAAATTTTAAACAATTTGGACATCTGAAATTGGGTTAAAATTCAATTGCAAAATTCCATCACATTCAACCATTTTTATTGTTTCTGTCAAAGTAATAAGAATAGTAGGACATTGTAATGGAACTATTGTGTTTCACCTGTTTCTAGTAAGTGTGCAAAAATTCAAACAATTCGGACGTTAGGAATGATTGAGCATTAAAATGGGAAATTCCATTCCATTCAAATATTTTTCTATATTATTCTCAAAGTAATGAGAATAATAGGACGTAGCTATGAAAGTATGGGGTTGTAATCGGTTCTGAATACGTATGCGGAATTTCAAACAATTCGCACGTCTGGAATTGGGTTAAAATTCAATTGCAATATTCCATCACATCCAACTATGTTTCTACTGTTACTGTGAAAGTAATTGGAATAGCCGTATGTTACTGTAAAATTATTGTTTCGTCACTGGATGTTAATAAGTGTGCAAAATTTCAAACCGCTCGGACATCTAGAAGTGGGTGAAAATTGAATTGAATGATTCCTATACATTCATACATAAAAACACACAGTAATGCTAATATAAAGAGTATAAAAATCTTCGATTTCTCCCTTTTTCTCGATAAATTTGTTCTTTTGTGATTCTAAAATTTTCGTGTTTCCATTTATTTCTTCTCCAGTTCTTCCTGCTTGCTAATTTTGTTCAGTGTTAGGTATCCTGATGCATATAGTGCCTCCGATTATTTACTGTTGCATAGTGTCTGACTTTTTTCTGGAAAGATATTGATTTTTTTTCTGTGCCGCTTTTTGCGTGAGTTTGTAAGCTAATTCCATCTTCTTCACTCTTTCGTGGCTGTTTTTTTTATCCAATTCCATTGATTGTGTCCATTATCCTAAATATTTTAATTTATCAACAGGTCCGATCTATCCCTGTTGTATTTGTATAAATTTTTCCGTACTTTGGCTATGCACTGTAATTTTATTGTTTTCTCTTAAATTTAAGAATCCATTCTTAGTATCAGGAAGATTAAACATTCAGTATTAGAGCTATGATTGACTGTGGAACAATAGTGGCACATCAGTTCATTGCCGTTTTTCGAGTAAGCCAAAGTGGTTTTCTTTTTGGCCGAAACTTTGTATCCAATTTACCAATATAATTGTGCGTCTTCGTTAGTGATTTCTTAAGGTGATAGTGAAAACGAATGTCTAGCACTTAAAGAGAGTTTATTAAAATGTTAAAATACAGCGAGAGCCAAGTGATGGTAACAATATACATCCATTTTGTAGGGAAAATCTGTTTATCAGTGGGAATAGGACATTACAGTTTGTTGGAAACTACGTGATAATCTTGCAGCAACTGTTTGCGTGTTCTGAAATACTGTATTTTCTGGCGTTGTTCCGTTTACGATGTCAGTAACTAAAACAGGACCATTAACATGACTGTACGTAACATACACATGTTCAGTAGTGTAATGTATCGAGTCATCCTAATGGAGAGGGTAAAGTGAGCTACTGACGTCTGGTGAGAAAAAGAACTGTTCGAAAGAAGCAGGCAATCAGTGCATTTATAGTAGACAATATTGATCGATCGTATTGCTTAAAACCTAGAATCCGATGCACATGCGGGCAATACCCACAGTATATTCCGGCATAGCTGAGTGTATAACGTCGAGTATACAGAAAGTGCATGTTACGATAGCAGTTACAATTAATACTACATGACTGCAATTTGGTTTCGGACTATCTTGTATATGGCCAGTAATGCAACACTGACGTGATTTAAAATAATTCCTATGGCACATAATGAAGAACAATTAAGACGGATTATATCTAAACGGAGAAAGGCCTCTCTTATGTTATAGCACGTTTGAGTACTTGCACTGTAGTCCAGCAATTATATTCTCAGAATTTTCAATAGATTCACTGAGCACCTTATTATGGATGTTGTGAGAGTTTAATATCAGCCATCATCATCCTCCAACCTACTCATTAATGGTCAAACGTATACATTCTGTTAGAGCACTTTAGCTGTCTTACAGCTTCCCTTCACCAAGCTTTTCAATATTGCCAAAGATCTTCTCACTCTGTTTTTCATATCCCTTACTCCAATTCTTTCGTCCATTTTCTTGCGTTCTGCGTCTTCATATAATACCTTGTAAAATTGTCATACCTTTACTTTTTTGAGTTGACAATCTGATTCCATTACAATCATGAATTATAACATTTAAACTTATTTTTTTATCATTACTGTTACATATTTCTGTATTCCAGTTTTCTTTTTCTGTGTTAATTAGTATTCAATTGTATTTCAGACTCATTAAATACTCTATAACAATTTAAAGATACTGATACCAGAAAACTCCATAGAACAATATTTTGGAGATTTCAGCTATTTTTTACAAAATTCTTATTGACGTTTTTCACACACTTCCTGTGATATTGTTACTCCAAGTAAGTTATAATTACCACAACATTTTATAGCTTTATGAACGATACCGATTGAAAGCTACCACGTCATTAAAATTGCAAGAATTATGTCAATAAGAACAAGGAATCAGCATAATCTTATGGCTCACAACATTTAGGAAGTCGTTAACATACCTCTTTTATGTCAGTCAAATTATTTTAACTCTGCTTTGCTTACGCTTCTGATAACAACGAACGTGGTTTACTCACCCTTATTTATAAGCTTTGAGACTGAAAAAGTTCCAAAAGTCATCCCAAAAATTTTGTGCCACTACAAACACCCAATTTACAGAAAGTATGTGACATAGAAGCAATATCTAACTACCATTTTCAGTACAATGAGTAACGCTATTTACTTTTTTTTGACTGGTTTGATGAAATAACCAATTAAAAAAAGTTGTTGAAGACAATTGTTATCTGTGCCTTTAACATTGAGGTTGCCCTTCTCTACGATTTCGGATGATTGTTTGTTGATATCAACAACAAAACTCACTTTCTCCTTTCAAGACCTTTCCGTTAACACAAACATGTGTGGTCAGAACCAAATATCAGCTTTTTTACTTCGTTTCTGACCTTAAATCGTTGGCTTAGTTCAGTTTAGAACTTCACCGACTATGGAATGAGCTATGAGCCAGAGGTATGAATATGATATTATGTTAGAAATATTTACCCCCTTAAGTTAAACGGTATGCTCCAGTTTTGCATTGAATTTATACTAGGGTATTCACAAGAAACATTTAACCTAGTATCAGCGAGCAACATAACCCAAATAGATTCACTCAACTTCGTTTTACCATAAGCTGACTGAGTATTGTCGATTTTTTTTTTTTTTTTTTTGCTATTCTTTTATTCAGTAGTCTTTGATTGTGTTTGCAAAAGATGTCTGGCACCGTAATTTATTACTGAAATTTCGTGCTGTTACTTAATAAATCAAACGTTATTATTTTCTAATTAATATGGAAATCAAAACTGGAATAGATAATACTGATATACAGACGAATATGAAATTTATTATACTACTTATATACTGAAAATAATGACCAGATTAGAAACTGAAAGAGCAGTTTAAGTATAGTCAGAAACAATAATTAAATGTATAGGTGGAAAAGAATACGATATTTCACCAAGATCTGTAGCTTATCTTGTTTTATCTTGAGTTTTACTGGAACCATTGTTTCCACTGATTTTATTGGTTGTAGTCTTTTCGTATTCGTTCAGATATTTTAAAGGCATGTGACTACAAAATTTTACATAACTTGGCTACATATTAGGAGGGCAATTAAACTGGAAGTTTGAAATGAAAAAGAATAACACAGACTTCTATAATTGTTTGACGACATAGTTATAGAACATTACTTCTATTGCTCATGATGTTTGTCTTTAATGAAGGGTTTTGTTCCTTTTTTTCAGAATATGTGTTGTCCCTTCGTCAACCAATTTTTTTAAAAAAATCCTCTTTCCTGCTCCTTACTTTAATTTGTTATTCAACTGGTTTGTTTATTCAACAAAATAAATCCCTAATAATGTTCAGAGAACAAAACTTTACTGATAAATACGACGTTTACTGTACGCCTGATCACTGATATTATAGCTAAGATTCTAAAGAAAAGAGTTAAACAGTTCCAAGTGGTACCATCATGAGACGATCATTCAACATATTAGTATTATAACCGCACAACACTTCCTGACTACAATCGTTCAAGTACCAAGTAACAATATATCAAATTCATCAGTTTCACATTTTTTGAAACATATTAAAAAATACGAAGTGACAATGTCAAAAGAAAATTTTGAGATTTCTCAGAAAAATAAGATTTAGAAAGAAGGGAGTGAAAGTATTCAGTTTAACGAAAACTGTAATAACATTTTCACAAACGGCAGGTCAGATACGAATATTGCTAAGAAGAGCGCCAGTATACTGAAACCCATAACTGAGCACAAGAAAAATTGTGTTTTTCTCACACTGCAGCAGCAGTCGCTAAACTGCCAAGGTTTCTTTGGGATGGGGGGGAGGGGGAAAGAGGAGGGAAGACCTATTCATTTGATTTGGGCTATAATCGCAACAACTCGAAAGCTTCCAGTCAATTCGAGGAAAATTGCTGGCCATAAATCTTCGTCTGAGAAAGTTCTCATGCATACCATGTGACCTGAAGCTCATTAGGAGGCAGTCACGAAGCATAATTTACATCCATTAAAGGGGCGATATGCGGCGCATGTGAAGTTCAGTAATTTGCGAAGGCACAGGAGCGTGGATTGCGGCATTTATTTGAATACATCAGGCTCTTAGGTGCTCAATACAAGGTGTCTGCCGGCGTTATTATTTCAGCTACCTTCTCTGTATTTTCGCAAGGACCACACAAAATCACTCAAGTGGACACGTACGTCTTGGGCCACTTCTTGCATCTATAACCTGTATCGCATGTTTTCTACGAGTGTTTGTAGGGCATCCAATTGGATTCGTCGCCATTCCTTTCGCAACCATTCCATCAGTTGATCAATGGATATTAGCGCCCCTGACGAACCTTCGCCCGGCGATCCAATTCATCCCAACTATTTTCATTGGGTTGAGGTCGGAGCTCTGGGTAAGCCACTCAAATTGGCGAACATTCTTGTCAGCTTACCACGAGATAAATGCTCTTGAAATATGGCACCTTGGATTATCGTCCTGGAAGTAACAGGGGTCCATTCTGTAAAATCGTCACGATCCTGGGAGCATTTCACTATCCAGAATATTACAATAGGCCTCCATGGTCATTTTAGCACGGACAAACATGAGCCGTCCTACGCCGTAAACAGTGAAACAGCCCCATATTATTACTCCACCACCACCAAATTTCCGAATTGGCAACAATACATTCCGACAGAAGCCGTTCGCCCGGTAGACACCACACCCAAACACGTTCATCGGACCGGAATAATGTAAACCTCAACACATTACTCCACTATTCTATTGCGTCGGTCCAACCATCACCTGAGTCGACGAGTTTTATTGATTGTCATGATGCGGGGCTCATGTTCAGCTGCTCTTCCCAAATATGCTAGTCGGCGTGCCTATTTATGCAATGTTTAAATGGAAAAGACACTCCTGCTGGTGCACGAAAGTCTTGTCGGATGCTATCCATGGATTGTGTCCTATTTTTGACAGTTTGACGCTTTTAGGGCTCTGCGAAATCGGTCTGGAGGTCACCCAAAATGTGCAGCAGTCGCAGAATGTCTATCTATCATCCACTGACGCTGGACGAATGCGACTGCTGATTTTGATCTGCTTAACTTCACTGTAATCATTCGGCCAAACAAAGCAGCCCATAATCACGCCCTCAGATAACTCTGTACCTTGTGCCATCTCCTTGTCAACTGGTTCTACACCGGCCTGAAGCATGTGGTGGCCACACAAGTCAAGTGACGTACTTAATTACCTGTCACCTCAGTCGTTGAATTACTGTTTTGTACATTATATTACACTCAAGTAATAGCTTTTGATCTTACTATTAATTCAAATACATTTTGTATGATTTTCAAATGCATTATGACAAGTTTAGTTTTAGCATCAGTCCTAAAATGGAGAATTTTCACCATGGCACAGTTATCCCAAGCGAATTCTGTTTCCAGACAATCGGCCCATAAAACGGGATTTGTTTATCACATTGTCAGACAAGATCTTGTCTTTTCCTGGACTTCAAGTCGGTAGCCTGGTAGTTTTATGTGTTATCATAACTGCCGTTTAAATTGGACTTTTAAAATATTGATTATAATTCGACCGCTTAGACGTATTAGACAAAGCAGAGAACAAATCGTTAGGATGCGGCTCTCTTACAAATTATGGGCAGCCAGTTGTGCGTATCAGAACTAATTTATCTATAGCTTAATTCCTTGAACCATCAACCATTCATCAAAGCTTGACATACTGCAGGAAATCCAGCTATTTTAAAGACAATTAATGTGATCGTATTTGTGTGGACTAACCTATTTTCCGTCAGTATGAATCTTAACGATTGTAGACTTAAGATGAGCGAACGGGATATTAAATCAAATTGCTTGTAGATAAATCTCTGATGTTGATCCTTTCAAGTCTTGCTACTTTCATTCTGATTAGATACTGAGGACTCAGTTCTTACCTTTTGAGCAGCTAAGAGCGCTTCGTTGCGAAAATAGTAGCTATCTCATGATCTTACGAAATCCTAGATCTTTTTTATGAGTTCATTTAAATCATCAATAGTCATTTGAAACACCCATCCCTCTGTAATGGTCTACCAAGATTACTTTTGTCGGAAAATGCATGTTGTTTCAAATTCTTTAAACGCTTTCCTTAGTATCTCTTCATTTTGCTTCAAAGGTATTCTTGGTTTGAAAACTATTTGGCAGATTTAATCAATCAATATACTTTCATTTAGATGAAAACAGTGTAATTACAGAAACTTTTACACATAAATGCATATTTTTATGCGAATTTTATAGTTTTAGCAGTTGTTTAATATCTCAAAGCACTAAAAACCAACAGCTTAGAGGAAATGTGAGTTCTGTAACGCTACGCACTAAAGACGAAACATGTTGCAAACAGTACTACGAGTATAACTCTGGTCTGCACAATGTGATACAAGCAGGCAAAGAACAGCGGGAAAGTAATGAGAGATTCGAATTTCAATAGCACAATTTTCTGAAGTTCACTGCATACATAAAATATTGACCAGAAGTGCAAGCACATCGCATTTGTATGTTAGTAAGCTATTAAAATCCCACTCACTCGCAGAAAAATATCAGCAGTGCAATAGCAAAACATTTTATCCAGGTATTTCTATTGATGACGTCGGTGTAAAGTTCAGAGAAAAGTAAGTGATTCGAAAGAATAATGCAACTCAGAAAGTATGTCGATTCGTCGGAGAGATGTGTTTTCATATGATTGCAAGTAAACTAGCAGAATTCGATAGGATTAGGCTCTCGACTTTTTCCGTTCATGATGTAATGAAAGTAAAGAATTTGCAAGTGATATGGAACATACATGAGTTAGTTTTATAACTTTCCTGTACAATAATATGAAGTAAGTAAGAATTGAATCCGTAATAAATTCCATTTTGCGATCGTCATATTTTAATTCCCTTCATGTTGTTCGGCTAAGTTTTATTCCATATGAGACTAGTTATTTCTGAATGCAGTAACTTAAGCAGTAATTAATCGTTTTAAAGCAATTTACAAGATCTTTATCTGAAGAGATCTTATTTGTTCTTCCTCATTTCTATAACTATCCTTGCTAACTCGACCTCTGAACAACTCTTTGGAAGTTCGCCCAGATTGGTTTCTCATTTCTGTTCCCAGCGTGCTAATGTATGTAAGCTGTCTTGTTTGTGGGGACGACTGCGTTGCGTGTACAGTGTTGTTTGTGTTATGAATGATAAAGCAATGTTGAGAGAGGATAAACCAGATCTCCAGCAAATTTACTATTCTGAAAATTACCACCGGTCTTCGAAGTTAACGCTCTTATCCAAGTGTCGTATCCTCTTATTACTTACCTAGAATTCTGGTGTTCAGGGATCAGTAGTATTATCGCTCCTACCATGTGGAAAATGTACTGCATAGTGCATATAACTCTCCGGGGCGTTTCGAAGACCATTGCTATTTGGATAAATTACAGATATATTCAGTTGTCAAACTACTGGCAATCGGCGATCATGGACCTTACAGTCAGCGTTTAATTGTTCACGATTCAGTCCTCTTCCCACTTGTAGCTCAGCCGAGGTGACCTGGGAGGCACATGTTATGAAGAAATAGCTTTTACCGTCGGGCAGTCGTCGAGAGTAGTTGTACATACTTTAGTAGTCGACTGTTAGGAGCCTGCCACCATCCCATTCACTTCCCATCCGAGACGACCATCTGCCTAATAGCTAGCTATTCCAGTCTGCACTCATAGAACCATTAAGGGAGCGTCCATAAACTACGTGGCTCTTTGTAGAGTGAGGAGGGGAAGAAGGGTTGGCTGGAAAGCAACGTCATTTAATTATCTCCACATGTAAATTACGATAGTCTAACAAGAGAAAACAGTACAAAATGTCTTCTAGAATCATTAGGGAAAAACACTACGTGCTACATGGTGGGAGGGGGAGGGGGATAGGAGGGCGTAGAGGCAAAACCCACTCGCATTAGGTTGGGGGGGGAGGAGTGGAGATTTACAGGGGCCAAATTTGAGCTACCTATGACATTTTAGTTTTTCCCGGCGTATTATTGAAATAAATAACTCTCGGGTTTTCTGCCGGTTAATTGATTTATTTAGTTCTTTTTCTTTTAACAACGTTTCGGAAACTGTGTACATCGTCGACCAATCAAAGAGCAGCGTGAAGCTTCCCGAGGCAACAGGCTATTTATAGGAGCCAGGACTGGCTCGCGAGTCAGTCAGTGTCTTGTCCTTGTATGTAAGAGTTAACCTGATGAAGGCAACGATGACAGTTGCCGAAACGTTGCTAAAAGAAAAAAGAACTAAATAAATCAATTAACCGGCAGATAACCAGAGAGTTATTTATTTGAGCTACGTAGTTTAAGGACGCTCCCTAACTACCGTATGCGGGCTTAGATAAATTGGCTACAGTTGGAATCTACTTTGCATTACGTTATCAGCTGTATTACTCAGTCTTAGAGGTGAATAAACTGGTTCCATTGCAAGTCGCACCTCCCTTCATGTAGTTACTACTTGAATCCATTTATAACCTTAGGTCTGAGGCCGCAACCAACTGTGGTGTCAAGTCTTAGCTCCGAAGAGCGTAATGGTAAGATTCTAGAGGAGTTGTATGAAGAACAGAAGAGGACGGTTCCTAAGATCGTTTCGTCAGCTTATCCATACAGACCCACTAGTCTTGGCCAAAGCACTTGACATAACGATATTTTTCAGAATTCGTAAAAGTGACACCTACATAAGCAACGATACAGAAACTACATCAAATATAGGTAGGTAATGGGGCACACAGATTGTATATTGGTGCTTCAGGAATTGTTTTCTGGAATGTCAATGGCACATAATGAGTCACTTCTTCCGCCAACCTATTTACGACCCAATGACCGGAGGGATAAGATTCGAGAAATAAGATGCCGTACTGATGCTTTTATGTATTCCTTCTTTCCTCGTGATATTCGGAATTGGAATGCGCAGAATTAAGATTGGTGCTTAGCACCCTCTGCCGCCCACAATGTCTGTGATTTGCAGAGTATTGATGTAGATGTAGATAATACCTACCATATTTTTGATAGCATTCGAATACTAAACGGTTATTCAATACATTCGAGGATGATTGGGCAAAACATATATCTGTTTTGCATAGTTATCCTAAATCATTCCAGGCGAATGCCGAGATGGTTCCTTCTCTATGATAGTGACTGACTTGCTACCAATTTCTTAATCACAATCCTCTCCCCGATCCAAGTATCTCGTATCTAACTAAATTACAAGTCAACAATAAAATAAAAAATACTGATATTTATCTAAACAATGAAGGTGAAGGTAAGTAAGTAAATAAATGTCTGGTTCCCATTGCCAAAATAGGTACAGCAACTGATTACATACTTTATTGTATAAGTTCAAAGCCGATTGAAGTAGGGAATATTTCATCAAAACTGTATTCAATATAATAGTAACCCAGATTTGGAAGGGGATGGGTTCAAATCGGTTTCACAATGTAACAAAAAATACTTTTTGCTTGTTTGAGTAAATTTTATGCTTGTTTTGGATGAATTGGGTCACAAGTAAACTACACTGAACATTCCTACTTTTATATAATCATTTATTTGCTTTTTATGCCCAATAATATGAAATTAATTGGTTAAAATTATATAAGCTAAGAATTTATATATGAGATTAATGAACAATTCAACTGTATGTAATCTGTTTCATATTAACGTTATTGATTAATAATTGCGTCTTCCCGTTGCTCTAAGCATAATCCAGACTGCTTTTTGTTTGTGTACGGCGTCTTCCTGGAGTCGAAAGCAGTAAAGCATAGAATATATGATGCTAACAACTTCTGCTTAGCATACAGGTCTTATTTTGCCTGTGCGAGACCAAGAGAAGAACTGGGAACTACATGTGTGTGGGTGTTGCAGATTCACTCTCGAGGCCTGGTATAGAGGAGAAAACAGAAAAATGAAATTTGGTGTACCTAGAATTTGGCGAGAACCAACAAATCACCTCTCCAACTGCTATTTCTGTGTTACTGACTTGTCTCATCATAAGAGGTGTAAAAAAAAATAAAAATATTTTTGCAGATCCAAACTTGCCATCATCTCTTAGGCCCATTCCACACGTTGAGGAGCTTCCCATTCCTCCTTCTCCAGTACTGAAAGAGTGTGAAGACAGCAGTGAATCAAATACCGACATCGACTACGAAGAAGACTTCTCAGAGGATGAAGATGCTACACCTCACTGCCCTACACAAAATGAGTTAAATGATTTGATCAGGGATCTAGGGCTTACAAAATCTAAAGCAGAAATTCTAACACCAAGACTAAAGCAGTGGAACCTAATGTTTTAACATTAACGAGCAGGAAAAGATATGTACTAATGCCTCCCTTCCATATTAAGCTTGGACTCATCAAGCAATCTGTGAAGGCCATAGATACAACATCAGATGCAATGAAGTACCTCCAGAATGTGTTCCACAAATTATCAGAATGTAAGATAAAGGGTGGAATTTTTGTGGGCCCCCAAGTGAAAAAATTACTTCGTGATGACACATTCATCAGCAACCTTCTACCAGTTCAACGAAAGGCCTGGAAGAGCTTCGGGGATGTTGTGAACGATTTCCTAGGTATTCACAGAATGGAAAATTACAAAGATGTGTTAGAGGGTCTTTTGAAGAACTACAAAGCAATGGGGTGCAGAATGTCTCTAAAGCTGCATGTACTCCACTCGCATCTAGATGTTTTCAAGTCTCATATGGGTGCATATTCAGAAGAACAGGATGAAAGGTTCCATCAGGACTTACAATTGTTTGAAAGAAGGTACCAGGGACAGTATAATGAGCGAATGCTTGGTGATTATACCTGGGCACTGATCAGAGAGAGTGATGTAACGTGTAAGAGAAAATGTAGGAAGACAACACATTTTTAAGCACACTGTACATGATATGGAAACATTTTCATGTACTTTATAACTTTTGTAATATATATTTACAGTATTTACATTTTTTCAAACGTTGTATTTAAGAATTTCTTTTGTTTTGTTTCATTGGTATATGTAAACGAGCATTTATTGTTCGAAATAAATACATTTTCCTAACATTAAGAAATTCGATGTAATTTCCCTAAAAACAATTTCCCAAATGAAAAATTGTGTTTACATAGTGTTTTGAAACACAGTGCATCAGAAACAACCAAAAAATGAACCTAAAAAAATTTTGTTACATGGTGTTTTCTATGGATTCCCGAAATCTCTCCAGGCGAATCCCTGGGTGTTTCCTACAAATGGTCATGGCCGAATTCTTTGCCGTTCACTGTCTCCCATCCACTCCCACCTCTAACAACCTATAGCCTGAAAAAAAATCCTGGAAAAACCAATGTTTAAATAACTTGAGAGTATCTTGTGGTTCAGAGGCACTGGGGCGTGAGTCAGGTGAGGTTTTCTATTGAAATCCGATCTCAGTCGGATCTTTCAGCACATTAGACTTACCATAATTTCTGTAAAACTGTTATTTATGTGTGTAAATTATATTAGCACACTCCTATTTACGGGTTTCACGTAATACTGTAAATCCTCTTTATCTTGTACGGTTAGTGAGTTGAGGATAACCACGGAAAGCGGCAATATAAAACTTTGTTCCACCCAATAATGTCACACGAATTTACATTTCTTTTTTTTTTTTTACTTCTTCCACCTTCCTCAGCGAGCTGCAATATGCTATCCTAAGAATTTTTTAAAAAATTATATGCTTTTCTTACTCTTTCATGATGTGCGCAATAGGAAACAGGCATTATTATCAAAATCTAATAATAGTGTCTTTTCAGCTGCATAAATGAAATTAACTTTATTAAATTCTCCGGAAGGCGCAATTCAAACTTCTAAATCAGAAGACTGCAGTTTTGAGACGAAGTTGACAAATGTCGATCAAACCCTCAAATAAAACTCGATTCTGTTGAGCTCAGTTGTGAGCACATGAATGAGTTCCTGCCGATAGTTATTCACAGCTGATGATTCTTGAGACTTTCTGCCAGTTAGAAATCTGCGCTGAAACAGTAAAAATGGTCTCATAATAGAATTTTCTCGATACCTGTCAGCACCAGCGAATCATTACGATTATACACTATTGTAATGAGATTTTATAAAAAATCATTAATTTTAAATAATAGCGCAAGTTATACAGCAAGTATTGAAATCAATTGAACGGATTGTCGACCTAATTGAAGGGACTGTCAACAATGTGTTTTGAAAATCTAGTCACAAAATATGACGAAGCTGTAAAAAAAAAAATTTGGTTGTAACTTTAGACAACATTAATTTTAATCAAAATGCCCACGCTGATTGATGAACAATTCTGAAGAAAATGATGTGAACAGAAGATATGGTTTTGAAAGCAGTGAATTTGAAACAACTTCGTGTGAAAAATTACGAAAAGGAAATGTGAGGAAAAAATAAATAAGGAGTCTCTACAGAATCCCATAAAATTTTCGAGACACCGGTGGTATGAATTCACAAAAGGCATGAATGGTAAAAAATGCGAAGAAAAACCTCAAACTGGAATGAAAGAGTATTAGAGGGCTACCAAGGGAAGTATGGAATAAAGGAGTACGAGAAAGTATACAAGACAAACCATAAACTGAACAGTAGACGAAGAGAACGAATAGTTCAAGGACTGAAAACTTGTATTCCGAACATGACCCGCTATAGTCTGGAAACTCACGAGATAATGATGGAAAACCGCAAGAAATAGTATTATGAACATATCTCAAGAAATTAAATGATTTTAGCACTCGGTAGTTGGTCTCGTTTTACGACAGACGTACTGTACCTATTTCCAAAGATAACTTTCCCTTATAACTAACTGCACTTTCCCAACTACGATCGCTCATCTCCCTATGCAAGCAATTATCAAAAAAAGCAGAGCTCTACTGCGATGATACGAATACATTACTGACTGATGCGCAATATCGACTGAATATGGATGGACGCTGCGATAGGTTCCGGGGGAGACCATACCGACACGAACTTACGCTGTTTATGGAAATTAAATTCATGAAACTGGCTCCTGCGCTTCGTCGTCCATATTCGCCATCTGGGAGACCTAGTGACATTATCATATAACGCAGACTGTGGACGGGAAGGTATATTCAGATTCTCCGCTATCGGTCCATAATGGGACTTACGTGCAAGAAGTGAAAGTGCAGTTCAGTAGTTTCTGCTGCAATTTACGTACGTAATTCAAATTCATGGATATCAGACAGCACTTATGTTTATTTAATACACTGTTGCAGTGGCTAGTGCTCTCAGGAATATACTAAACACTACTTTTTACTTAACAGAAAACAGTTGATGGGAGGATGTACCGGGGAAGTGAGGTACAAGAATTTGGTAGATTATTTCTTGAATATGGTGGCGCAGTTTGAAACCCATATTTTGGGTATCAATTACAGGAGTTGGACGACTTGATAAAGAGTGCAGAAAGGTTTTTATATTTATTTATTTATGTGTAAATTACCGCAGGACCCAGGCAGTAACTGATATGATGAAGGAGCTGGACTGGGAGTCATTGGAAGACGGAGGAGAGTGAAGAATGGGAGTCTACTTGGATTATGATGGTGGTGAAGCTTGGAAGCATATTGATCAAAGATTTATAAGTAGTGCACGGAAGGGAAAAGATTACCGTAAGTACAAGCTAACACATGCATAAGAGATTTGGGAAATTTTCTTTTATAGATAAGGGTGTTAGTGATTGGAATAAATGGCATGCGTCTCTCTGAACTGTCTGAATGATGTTGAGGTAGCCTCACAGCAGCAAGATCCTCATATCTGTCCCGGATGGAACACTAGTCGAACCAGCTCAGATTTCAACTCCGTCTCGTTACCATTATCTAGGATATCAATTACCAATTGCAACAGTTGTTTGGCAAGCTTGGCTCAGGAGAGGATATAACGGCTTTACGACACCTTCAAAACCGAATCAATGCTAATTTGTTTGTAAACTTGACTAAATTTTGTAATCAGTGAAATATTATCACAACCCTCTCAACAGGTGAAGTTTTATTTTGTTTCCTCCATCCTTACTGGGTACTTCCCTATTTTTGCCGGGCAGTGTACTTTCTACCATGGAGAAATATTGATCGTTTATCAGAACATATTATGTTCATCTGCTGATTGCAGTATATACAATTATAACTAACTAGCCCGTACCCGCGACTTCGTATGCGTGGATTAAGAATTTTTTTGCCAGAATTAAATGTAGAAAGTTGCTAACGAAGGATTGGTCCCAAACAATATCGAGTAGGAATAATATGACAGGAAAGCTATCACTATATCATTCTACCGTCGAACCTTTCTCTTGAAGAGAATCAATTTCCAACATATTTCTGTCACCATTCGATAAGGTCTCAAAATTTCGTGACTACAACTGTTAATCATACTGGAAAAAATATCCAGTGCCCTTCATACAGATTTCCTTATAAAATTGCACCATAACGATATAGCCATTTAGTCGTCAAAACGTAACAAAAAGACAGAGACTTACTTCCGTATTTATAATAATATTACCGTGGTTCACACTCACACACTGACTGCGAACAACACCTGAGGGATCATTATAACGTAAAAAAGTGTACACCTACAACATTGCAAGACTACCTACGATTTTCCTCGCATTGCACCCCTAACTTTCTAATATCTACAGTTTAACATTCAATCCGAATAACCTACGGCCCAGGCCTGACTTTTACGATGAAAAACAATTTTTAAAAATCTTAGCCTCCACGGAGATTTGAAGCGGAGACCACGACGTTCGTAAGCAAGCGCTTTAACCACTAAGCTGCCAGCCCACCATACGAAAATTCGGTACGGAGACGACCATATCCAACGTGTCTGTATATCGCCGTATTTCGAAGTAAGGAGACAAAATGTGTTATTTACATAGATAATTTTTCAACCAAATGTAGACAGTATTTTTCTCCTTGTTTCAAATGATAAATGTGCAAAGTTTCATCGAGATCGGATGAAAACTGTGGATTTGTATGAAGAACAAACAAACAAACAAACCAACATACTTTCATCTTTATAAATAAAGATAAGGAATGTTTTGTTTTGAATGATTACCGTGTTACTTCAACAGTAGATTACTTACTGGAGGGTAGCAGTTCTTAAATAAATAAGTAACTATACATTCTGGACACTGTTACTAGTTTCTTGTCATGGTTTTTTGAAGGAGAGCAATATACTTACATCTAATATCCTGCTGCTCAGTTCATCCTTTAATGAGTGATAAAGTCAGGCTGTTAAATTTAATTTTAAATGTTTCCTTTTATTGCTTATCTCTTTATGCCTCATTGACGTCAAGGACATTAAAGGTGGGAAAGGGACTAGGGTCAAGGAACGGGAAGGAATTAGGCCTTGATTTTTTGAAGGAGCCTACCCAGAATTTCACCTGGTGTGATTTGGGGAAATCATAGAAAACCCAAATATAGATAGCCTGACGGGGATTCAAATCCGCGTCCTTCCGAATTCGAGACCAGAGCGTTACCGCTCACCCACCACGCTTGGTTTAAATATTTTCCCTGCTGAATGAACTATCTCATTGCAGCCTCTGTTCTGATATTTTTTTTTATGGATAGGTAATTCATATCAGAAAAACCATGCTTCCGATAGTGGTTAAGAGTTTGCGTGTCTCACTCCCTATATCATATCTGTTTCTTATTTCACTGAAGCTATTCCCTCTGAGAATACAATGTTATTTTGCAAATAATTGATAGTACAATTTTTTTAAAGTTTGTGAGTGTATTCAGTGCCAGTTTTTTTTTGTTTTGTTTTTTGTTTTTTTGTTTTTTGTTTTTTGTTTTTTGTTTTTTGTCTTTTTGTTTGTTTGTATTATCAATCAGTTACTTCTAAATGCGTTTATTACTTGCTTAATCAATATCTTCCATGATGTTTTTATTGATTATTTTGGCACAGAATTCTTTGCACTATGAACGTAGTATATTTTTCACAGTTTGTAAACCGGTGTTCTTCGTTATTATTATGGTAATATTATCCGCATATCTTAGAGTAATTATTTCCGATGTACTTATAGCAGTTATTGGTAAACGTTAGTCAAGGCATTTTAATAAAGGTTCTAATGCAACAGCAAACAGGTGTTCTAAGAAGAGGTATCCTCGTCTAACTGATCAATTTACGTACATACATTTAGATTGATTTCCGCTAGTAATCACACCTGATATAGCACCTCCTTAAAAGCCTTTTAGGAAAACAACTAACTGATAATTAACCATTTTCAGCGATTTTCTATATATGTGTGTAGGACCAAACGTTTCATTTTTTTAAGTGTACAGACAAAATAGGCAAACGTGTAGATAATAAAAAAATAAATTTGATTAAAATTGTAATGAATCGCGTTGGTGGAGGAGCGTGGTGCGGAATGCAACGTGAAATTCTATACACAGATTGTTTACCTGAACAATAATTCTATAGGGTCTAAATATGCTAAAAGAAAGTGCGAATGTATGTAAAATATATCAACCAATGAATTATGCGCTACGTATTTGCCATCTGACCTAATCTATTCATCTGTTAATGTCATCACAGTGGTAAATCAAGAAGGGCGTAGCTCTGCATTCACTTTGACGGTTTTACTCCAGGTTGGTACATAAACCCTATTAAACATTCAATTGCAAAAAAAAATTGTGTTGGTCAGTTTGTAGAAGAAAGTTTTGTTAAACTTTATGTCAGTTACTAAATCTGTAAAAATGAATGTAAGGAACAAATATAAAAGAGGCAACTTTTGAATAGCCAGGAAAGCCTTCAGTCATTATCAGATTAGAGCGACGGATAAAAAGAAATATTAATTTTTACTCAATCAGTGCAAACTTTCGCATTGTAATTATCTCAGAGATCATTGCTGAAATTTTAAATGATTCACCTAATTTAATTACCTTTGCTCATAATTACGGCTATCTATTCGGAAATATCGTACTATCATAAACCCATGAAATACAAAGCAGTATTGTAACGTTTCTCAGTTTCAGTAGAAATATTTTATCAAACATTGTACAATTTAACATATTTTTTTAAAATTGGGTGTTAAAAAGTTTAGAAGGGAATAAGTGTTGTATACCACCATATTTCCTCATGAAATTAAATGGAGTCTTTTGTATTAAATCATTTTCTACCCTCATAACCAATCAAACGACTTTAATATGAATTTCACCTGAGATATGGTAACGACAGTGAAAACACAAATGATCTGTGTCAATGCACCAATGAATCTCTTACGTCATTCCTTTAAGAAAATGTGTCTGCTGCAAAGATTATGCACACTCAATGAACCGGAGATGTCTGTTGGCTCAGTTGATTAGGTTTCCAGTCCCGGTTTCAAATCTCGGTTGGGCTAGGAAGTTTGGAGAGTTGTGTTGGATCATATGAGAGACGCCAGGATGTTCCGTGCTTTGGATTCCATTAAACTGTAGGTCCATCCACGACAGATGCAGGTGCTTGTAGTGATGATCCGATACAAGTAAATACGAGTAAGTACTCGATACTTTGTTTCGATACCGAGTACTTTTCGTATTCGAATTAATTCATTCGATACTTACTCGGTATCGAAAGAAAAGTACTTGTATCGAATCGAAAGTATCGAAACGCACCCAGTGTTAAATTCTAAATGCATCATTCCTGCTGCGCCACTCAGTTGCGCCTGTGAGATGAATCTCCCGCTGACGTCAAGTTGGTAACATTGAAAATCAAACAAAATCAATCTTAGAATAGGCAATCTAATCTCAAAGAGTTTGTTTTAGGTCCCTATTTGATTATAATAAAGTTGTAGTTGGCGCGCATTTCGCTATACCTGGCGAATGGTGGCTCCCGCGCAGCCCTACACAAAAACTAATAGATATGGTTCATAAGCAACTAAGTAGCCCATGTGAATCAGAAGAGGAAGCTGCTTCAGTTAGCGTTTCATAGGAATATCACTTCTGGAAACATCACAAAGGAAAAGAAAACGGACGGTAGTGACAAAGTCTCTCTCCACTTGTCAAACACTGTAATGTCTCTAAAAAGCAATCCATTTACAGAATGGGATGGGATGAAACTTATATTTCCTTGTCTATATAAATACACACAACAGCATCTTATTGTTGTAGCAACGTCAGTGTAGAGTGAATGTTTGTTTTCTATTGCGGTTGAAACAATGACAAACAAAAGAAAAAATCTGTCCCCAAATAATTTGGAACAATTGATTTTTTGTGAAAAGCGGACTTTTATTGTTTAAAATTGTTAAAACTATAATAAATAAATATTTAAAGAGAAGACAAAACCATCAAAGTTTGCTTACGATGTGAGCTTTTTTATAATTTTAATAAATAAATAAAAATGCTTACTGAGTGTTCTTTGATTTTATTACACTAGGCAAATAAAATAAATAATTCAGCAACATGTCAAGTATATTTTTATATTTTGACACTAATTAAAACAGTATCAATTTGAGTAAGTATCGATACTTTTGCAGTACTCATATGAGTAATTATCGTAAGACAATTTGAGTACTATTCATTTAAGTAGGTATCGATACTTTGATGGTATCGGGACGTCACTAGGTGCGTGGCAAATAGAAACTCCGTCACGAGGTCCGCAAGACCATACGAACCAACGTTTGCCCACTCATCAGTCCGATAATGAATTTTTTTAGCTTGATGTACTGTATTGTTAATTTTACGTGCTAGAATTACACTTACTGGCGTATATTTCCATCGCATGTTTCACGTTTTTTATACTGGACGGTAATGGCATTAATTCCGAGGATACAGCTTCTGACAGGTCTGTCATTCTGACAGTCCACAGCAATTCAAGACGGAGTTTCGGACGTTTGGGTAATTAGGAAAGCTGTCAGAAGCTGTTGAGACCTCCTGCATTGGAGGACATCATTGAGGAAGTAAAGTTTCTCCCCGCTTTAGGGAACGCTACGGTTCAGCTCCCGTGACCCTACCCGAGCAGGTTTGAGCTTCTCTTGGCGTCACCAGCGGAGAATGCCACCCACCGCCAGTACAGACAGATCGGTATCTAGATACGGCATAGTGGAACACTGGATCGATACGACATACTATACCTAAAACTTTGTGTGTACATTAAACAACGACCTAAGTTATGACTATAACGAAGGTTTTACTTTTTCAAAAAAAAAGGGGAAGTGATGGGTCACTAAAATTTGGGTGGTTCCGTCGTAGATTTTGGTAGCAGGTGGACCTGAAATCATTTTGTAAGATTATCAACCTCGTCATGGGTATTAGTGGAAGTTTGACCTTTTCCATCTGCGGCAATGTTTGCTGTGACCACGTCAAAGCATTAGCTTGCTTGTCCGGGTGGAACTGCGTCAATTTTTCGAAATCTAACGTTGCAGCCATCATTCTGTGGCTTTCTTAAGAGGACTCTCTCTTTTCGTATCTAGTATACAAAGTTCCACATTCATGGCGTCTGGTTTTTGATTCATGACTGCTGGATTGAAGGAAATTCTTATCATTGAATCTAGTCAGATTGAAGCTGATTCATCTAGTGTGAAGGCGGGATCTGAGTCTGTGCGTATTTTCCTGACGGAGCAGTGAATGATTTTTGGTGGGTCGGAGTCACCTTGATTGGGATTACTTTAAATGCAAATGGAGCCCAGGGTCATAGCTACTATGGGGCTAGGCTCAGGGGGCCCCCAAGCGCAGTTTAGAGGGCCCACGAGTTTTTTTTTTTTTTTAGCTCTACCGTCGTTTAAGGGGCCCCTGAGAACACACAGGAGCCCTTCACTAAGGGCCCTCGCTGCTCAGGGGGGCCCCAACCACTGCTCAGGGGCCCAAAATCATTTTTTTGGATCGGGGCCCTTGTTGACCTAGCTACGCCAGTGATGGAGCCTAACTGAAAAGCGCGTTGAATCACAGAAAGTTATCGAACTTCACGAAATAAATCAAACACACAACCGACTAGAGACGGAGCCCTTCGTTTTCCGATACATCTATCCTCAAACAGATTTATGTTGGATTTGTACAGGTTGACGTGGAATACGAGCAAGGATTCCGGTCGGCAAGTAGAAAGGATATTGAACTTGGTGGAAAATGGCCATTTATCCTGAAACAGATATTGAGTCTTTACGGGCTGACGTGGAACGCCAGCAGGGAACTCTTTCGAGTAGTAGAGAGGACATTGCATTTTGTGGCAAAGTGACTATTTATCCAGGAACAGGAAGGTGTTGGATTTTTACGGGCTGACACGAAATGCCAGCAAGGATCGACAAGAAGAGAAGACATTGCATTTGGTGGCAAGTGACCACTTATCCTTGAACAGATAAGTATATTTACTGGCTAAGGCGGAATGGTAGCATGGATTCTAGTAGACAAGACGAGAGGACATTGGATTTGGTGGCTAGTTACCATTTATCCTGAAACAGATAAGTGTTGGACCTTTACTGGCTAAGGCGGAATGCTAGTACGAATTCTAGTAGACAAGAAGAGAGGACATTGGATTTGGTGGCTAGTTACCATTTATCGTGGAACAGATAAGTGTTGGGCCTTTACTGGCTAAGGCGGAATGCCAGTACGAATTCTGGTAGAAAAGAAGAGAGGACATTGGATTTGGTGGCAAGTGACCGTTTATCCTGGAACAGTTAGGTGTTGTGTCTTTATGAGCGAACACGGAATGGCAGCACGGAATCTAGTCGTGAAGTGAAAGAATATTAGTCTTGGTGGCCATTGACCATTAATCCTGGAACAGATCGTTGTTGGGTCTTTATGGGGTGACGCAAAATGCCAGCATGGATCGACAAGAAGAGAGGACATTGGATTTGGTGGGAAGTTACAATTATCCTGGAACAGATAAGTATTGGGTCTTTACTGGCTAAGGCGAAATGCCAGCACGGATTCTAATAGACAGGAAGAGAGGACATTGTATTTTGTGGCAAGTGACCATTTATCCTGGAACAGATAATTGTTGGGTCTTTATTGGTTAAGGAGGAATGCCAGCACGGATTCGAATAGCCAAGAAGAGAGGACATTGGATTTGGTGGCAAGTGACCATTTGTGCTGGAGCAAATAGGTGTTGGGTATTTACGGGCTAACGCAAAATGCCAGCACGAATCGACAAGAAGAGAGGACATTGGATTTGGTGGCTAGTTACCATTTATCCTGAAACAGATAAGTGTTTGGCCTTTACTGGTTAAGGAGGAATGCCAGTACGAATTCTAGTAGACAAGAAGAGAGGACATTGGTTTTGGTGGGAAGTGTCCATTCTTCCTGGAACAGATAGATGTTGGGTCCTTACGGCCAAATGCGGAATCCCAGAAGGGAATCTAGTCGTTAAGTGAAGAGAACCTTGAACTTGGTGGCAATTGACCATTTATCCTGGAACAAATAGGTGTTAGCTCTCTACGGATTGACGTGAAACGCCAGCACGGCTTCCACTCGACAAGTAGAGAGGACATTGGACTTGTTGGCAAGGGCACCGACAGCCTTTATTACGAGGTGATATCCATCTGGCGCGCCTTCCGATAGATAGCATCCGTGAGAGGGAGGCAGTTATTACGGCGGTCGGTATCTGATGGCGAGTTTGCGACGCCGGCAGCCCGCTGAGTATTAATTGGCCTCGGTGGACGCGCGTGAGACAGAGCAAGAAAGAGAACAACCTGTTTGCCGGCTGCTCGTCTGCTAGCCACAGCGCTCTGATTTATCGCCCGGTGCAGCCATTTCATCCGCGCGTCACGATTCTGTTTGAAATTTTTTTCAGTGTCGAAATTGTCGGTAACCGCGGCCCGCTCGAGGAAGAAAACTCGCCCGTCACGATCATCGCTAATTTAATAGATGTGATATCTCATTTCTTTCCGGGAGAGATGATGAATGTTCCCAACGTTTTGCCGTGCTTCAAAGCGGCGTGGCTGAGGTGTTTTTACACTGTATTCTCTCAGAGATGTCTGATCGCATTTGGCAGGAGAATTATTTAATGTTGCTCTTGTGGTTAAGAGTAGTTAGTTGTGTTGTCTTAGATGCCGCTTAAGAAGTGCATCGTGAATGTCAAAAATAATTTGCTTTCATTCGCTGTGATTTGAAACCATCAATATCGTTCTATCACAAACTATATCTAACTTTGAAGTTAGCTATAAGTCATTTCTGTCATCAAATCAAAAATAAAGAAAGAGAGAGAAAAAAGAAGAAAGCACCCACGGATTACATGCAACACTTTGTGCTAACTTAAAATTCACGTTGATGCAGGTGCTGGCAGTAAATAAAATCCCAGAGGTAAACATGGTCTTATCGTGCAGTACCTACCATAATGAGATGTTTCATTAATGTGTGACTGGATGAGATATCTAATTTACAGGTGCCAGTTGATTCATATATGTCTACTGTTGTAACTCCAAAGTTCACTCGTTAAGATTTCCACCACCGTAGACAATGCAGCTCATATGAAGTAAACACAAATATGTTAAATGTACCAATGGTATTAGTTAAATTTCCCGTTACAGGTAAGTTTCTAACATGGCAGGGGTGGGCAAACAGTGGCCCACTAAGAGTTGTTTTGAGGCCCACCATGGCAGTCTGCTGACACTGTGAAGATATGCTGTGACATAACGTGACTTTTATAAATCTTTGTTTGCTGAAAAATTTAATGAATGAAGAAATTTTATGTGAAAACTTTCTCCGTGTTTGGGTCTGCATATATTTGTGAGAAAAAATTTTCTTGCTTGAAGATCAATAAGCGTAAATATAAATGCTCTTTGACAGACATTAACTTGCAGGCTCCGATTAGAATCTCAACAAGCAATATCATTCATGATTTCAAGGAAAAATGTAAAAAAGTGTGATAGGAAATATTTGTGTCATTAAACTGATTTTAAAATTAAATGTGATGGCAGCTACAGATGATATGAAATTAGCACAATAAATAAATTGAATAAAATGCCCACTATGTTATTAAATTTAGATTTACTGATTTTATGGTACAATATATATGTTTCTTGAAATGCAAAGTTAACTAATGGGTTTGAGGACTTTTTACTGAATCGTTACCTGAATCCTGGAGCTGTCCCAAATTTCCACTCAAATATGTGTGAGGTAGCGAATAACACAAATAAATGGTGACGTTCAAAACAACTCAAACGTCCTTTTATTAGAAAATATCGTCTTTTAAGATGTCGATAAAACTTAGAAAAAAGGGTTTAATAGCAGTAATTATCAGTTATAACTGTTGCCCTTTCCACAAATTACAACCATTTTTGTTTGATCCGACATATCTGATTATTCGGAAAACCGGCATCGTGACTGGGGTCGTTAAGGAATTATGACGGAGTCTAGGGCTCAACAAGCGAGTAGATAATGGTTAAAGAAATGTTCATCATTTGATACTTTAACAGCGAGGTAGGAGAGGTGATGTAATAATCCTAGGTTAAATGACGTATACCTCAACAGTGAGTAACGTTAGGACATAAAACACATTTGATGCTAATTCGTCCAACAGATGAAGAGCTCACAGGTTGAAGCATCTTTAATGTGTTGAGAAAGATTTTGCCTAAACATTCCGTCAGTTGTATACATATTCATCTCTAATATACGGCACAAACATTATTTATTTTATTTTATTTCCTGATTTTACATAGCCTACTACCTTGTTACCTAAAGTAGGCCCTTAGTTTCTACAGTTTTATTCTTAAAACAATTTACTTTATTTTTTGTTAATAATCTATCTGGATAATTATTTTTAAGGATTTAATGGATTTAAGTATTCTAATAGTAAATCTACTAATTATTCTAATAATTAATATACCACTTAATCTACCAACTAATCTACTAATTAATCTACCATCTTACTAATTCACACCAAAATCAGCAATTGTCTTTGTATTTTCATACTTCTAATTAATAAACTGTCTATTTGTATACGTTCTTCTTTTACCACTGCTGGCCTGCGTCGACATGTGGTCGCTAGCTGTCTCTGCTGATGCAGCGGGGCGACTGCTGACATGCTGACCACAAAGTGTCGTCAGCCAGCTTCACGTTCCAGGTAGTGGTCTCGTTCTTCTCCGGTTTGTCCCTGGAGCCACCTGCTCCCCCATCAGGAGTTCTCTCCTGGAATCAGAGCAGGCCACCCCCTGAGCCCTGGAGAAGGTGCCTCTGGCTTCCAGAGGCACTACGATGAATTGAGTCTTTGCCGTCTTCCTGGTGCAGGCACCGCCTTAGTCATGGGCAGTGCTTGTAGTCAAATTTGGGTTGTTCTTTACTCTTGAGTTTCTTCCTCTCCTGTCCTTCTTTCTGCTTCTGATGCCGGTTGCTCGCGGCGTCCCCTACGCTCTGCCTGTTTCAATTCAACAAATCTCGCCTTCTCGCGCTGCGACGCTAGATTAGCAGCTTCATCCAGCAAGTGCCAGAGCTCGGTATCACGCAGTATATCGTATATTCTTCTGTTCTGAAGTTGTATTTGGAGATATGCTCTTGATTCTTCAGTTTGTTTGCACTCCCAAACCACGTGCTCGGGAAGTACTTACTTCACCACAGTCGCACCTGTTTGTTTCTTTGAGGCCTCTCTGTTCTAAGAAACTGTTGTATGGACCATGGCCAGATATGTAGTGTATGGCACAAACAAGAGACACAATTAATATTTTTGCGAACACTTCTCAGGCTGTGTACGATGAGGAGAAAGTACAAAACTGAGCGTACAAACACTTTGGCCTCGCATTCGGGAGGACATGGGTTCGAATACCCGTGTGGGCATCCAGATTAGGGATTTCCGTGGTTTCTCCAAATCATTCCAGGCGAATGTCGCGGTGCTTCCTTCAAAACACTATGACTGAATTCCTTCCCATTCCTTGCGCCTATCCTTTCACGCCTCTAATAACCTTGACGTCAACAAAACGTAAAGCCATAAGCAAAAACAAAAAATGAAGACTGTACTAAGTTTTCTCGAGAAGTTTTATGATCCATGGTAAACGCCGCCACAAGTGCATCGTGTAGGGCACGTGGCGTGAGTACTCATAATTTGTTAAAAACAAAGAGCGAAGTAACCAGAATTTAGAAATTTCAAATTATTTTGTCTTTCTTTCAATGTGAAGGCTGAGATCTAACATTTCAAGTGACGAGGTGTTTCTTCACACAGTTGGAAAATTTTCCTCGACTGCTGCAAGTGTCAAGTGAATCATGGGAAACCTTGTTTGTCCTCTAAAGGAAACTCCGACTGCAACAAGCAGTCGACCCGAGAGAAGTGGAGTGTCAGTGATCGTAGCGGTTTGGTTGGCTGCGACATAGTTTGCCCGAAGCGCTGGTCGCAAGGCCGCGCGATGCTATCTGCCGTCTCCTCACTCGGGGAGGTAATTGGCGACTGCGCTGATCTATCTCCGTCATCGCGCGATGGGCATTCCGATCTGGGCTGCCGCCAAGACAGCAACCTACTCGGGACGACGGAGAGTGGGGGGTAAAACCTCTAGGCAACAATATGAGCATCAGGGGATCGAGATTATCGAAGCAAACAAAACTCGTTAATTTGCAACCTGCAATTTAAACAGCGAAAACTGAAAGTAAGAAACTCTTTTGAAATGAAATCGAGAAATCATTAGCTAAGTAAGCAAACTATGAAGTAAACGCGTGTTTGGTTTATGTTCCTTGACAGAAGGATGTCACTAGAAATGACTGTTGAAACAAAATTTGTTGCTAGGAAAATTGAAAAAAATGAATAGTATGTATTATCAATTCAGTTTTGCAATTAATAGTTCAGATTTTTAATTCCATCTTCTGTCCTCTTAAGGCTGCCGAATGGAAAAAAGAATTTATAAAAAATCAGCTAACTGTGTAATTCATTTATCGTGTACATGAAATATAAAACGAAGAGTATGCGACGGTATGATCACATCTGGTTTCTTGCTAAATGTCTCATCTATTTGCGAGAATAATGCTTGATATCAAAATATTGCACTACGCGTTTTCATCAGTCCAAGACACCGTCGTCTGTGGTAATTACTGTCATCAGTCTTTCGACTGGTTTTGATGCATTCCTCCATCCTTATGCTAGCCTCTTCATCTCTACATATCCCTTACAACCCACGTCCTCGGTTATCTGCTTCATATATTCTAATCTCTGTCTTCCTCTACAGTTCTTACCTTCGACTGTTCCCTCCACTAACAAATTAACCAATCCAGCATGTCTCAAAATGTCTATTTTTTCTGTAAGCTTCTTCCACAAAGTTCTTTCCTCACCCATTATATCAAAAACTCGTTCATTTCGTACTTTATCTGTTCATTTAATTTTCAGCGTTCTTCTGTAGCACCACATTTCAAATGCTTCAATATTCTTTCTTTCTGGTACTCCTAAAGTCCGTGTTTCGTTACTATTACTACTATTACTATTACTCCGCGATTCACTAAAAGTGTTTGGCGGAGGGTGCATTGCACCTATCAGGAAAGGTAATGGTTTGGAAGGGATATACGGGATATGGCAGGTGGCGCCCATGGGCTATTGTGAGCAACCATCCCAGCATTCGCCTGGTGCGATCTAGGGAAACCATGGAAAACTCCACATGTAGAGTTTTAAACATTTCTTTCTAATCCTAGATCAATATTTGAAACTAAAAGATTTCTCTTTTTCATGAAGGCTCTTTTTGCTAGTGCTATTCTGCTTTTAACATCATTCTTGCTTCGGCCATCGGTTGTAATTTTGCTTCCCAAGTAGCAGAATCCGCCTACTTACTCCTATTGCATCCGATCCTATTTTTGTATTTAATCTACTATGATTGGTATCATTTCTGCTACATTTCATTAATTTTGTCTTGCTTTGATTTATATGTAGTCAACATAATAAATTTAAAATCTTGTTTTGAATTATAACGGAAACACAGTAATGAAATTACAAGTGAACCATTAAAACTGAATTACATATTATACAATTCTTAATATTTATTAACCAAATGAATTATAATGGTTTATCTGCGGACCACCTACGCCATCTTCATGTGCCAAGGGATGAGAAACGCCTGCACATTTTGATTTCGGTTATCCATTTTTTCTGAAGAAAAACAGTCCGGTGGTAGAAGGGTTGGCTGCAGAAAGCGATGCCCAGGGTACGCCCGATAGCTAGAATTAAGGAAACTCTACAAACGATCTTCCCGGGAGACTCCTCCTTTGCTCCCCATTCTTTTTGGCTACAAAATATTGCGCACTGGTATGGGAAGCCTCCACTCATTCTAAAGAGGTAGACGAGGCGCTCAATGAGACTGTAAAGCTTGTAACTGGGTGCATGAGACCAACTCCAACACAAAAAATATATACACTGACAGGCATAGCACCACCGAATATAAGAGTGGGCACAGAGAAATAGAAGCCCAAAGAAGAGATTGACCCAAAGAACCAAATGTACAATCAAATCATGGCTCCACCACGCCTCCGCTCACTGAGAAGTTTCTTAGAAAGAGGCAAAGGCACTAGACAAAACTTCAGAAGAAAGGAGACTATCCTTATGGGAGGAGGTGCTTCCCCACACCTTCAATCATAAGATCTCAAGAAGAACTGGCACCCGGGTGGAATCTGCCGTATGAGAAATGAAAGACTTTGAACAGACTAAGAACAGGAGTATCAAGGTGTAGAGGCAACATAAAAAAGTGGGGATACACGGATAATGACAAGTGTGATTGCGGCTACACTCCGACACCAGAACATCTCCTCGAGTGCAGAGACATGGGTTTCACGTGCCAAGAAGAAGACCTGTTCTCAGCCAATGATAAAGCGATCCAAGCAGCTAGTTTCTGGGAAAAAACAATTTGAAACAGTCCGGATACGGAATGTGATTAAAGTAAGTACCTGCTCATTATTATTGTTAAAAATTGGTAAATGTATTCAATTAATAGCAGACGTGTTTGGTACATTACATTAAAAATATATTTTTAATGAAATTGTTGGTTTTGAGGCTCGATGAAAAATTTCATCATCAGTCTAAGTATTATTATGTCATTATTTTCAGTGTAAAATGGTGTTAGATTTTTGTATTTTTCAGTCAAAAAACGAGTTTTTAACGTCTGCGAGTTTTTCTTTAACATGCACAACAATATCACCCCATATATGACAGATGATTATAGATATCTGTTCTTTTATATATTTAAAATGCTTCATTTACATATTAGGATGTTATTCCGATATTGAGTAGAGACAGACGTCGTGAAGAAAAAATATTCATTTTTCCAATACATCCTCCATGTTTTCTACTTGTAGATGTAATGCGTTTCATTCAACAAAAACCAATATTGTGCTCACTTATTTTAAATTCAACGAATGGGAGTTCGTCATTATTAGAACTAACACTTTTAAAGTTCTCAATTTTGGGCACTTTTATTACCAAGTGTATGTAAACAAATGTTATTATCTAGCCATTTGAAAATTGTTTCCAATCTCGACCGTATGCTGTATTCGATAAAAATTAAAAAACAATTACTTCTAATATGCATTGTAAGAAACTCGAAAAAGATTTTATTTTGAGGTTAATCTTCCCTATTTGAATGTAACTGCATTCATAACACTAATATCATCGATTTTCGACTCAAAAGGACAGGGTGTGGTAATGTGTATCCTGTTTTTTCAACAGAAGAAAAAATCTGTTACTCTACTAAAATATTGATATAATATTAATGTAATTTTATTGAGGGTTTCCACACTTTTGGATTCCTGATATACTAATGTATCTGTAATATATTTGACTGGGACCGAATGATTGCATTATGAGTGGGAACGGCAAAGTGGCGCAACATTGAGAGCCCGCTACCTAACTTGAAAATAATTGAGGAATTAATTTCTGAGCCGAGCAACTGACAGCTGATTTGTCACATTAGGTATACGTGATTTGGTCATAAGAGCACAGAAACGTAATTGCACAATACATGAATCACACCGGCATTTTTTAAAATCCTATGCAGACACTTTGACCTCTAGAATTGTGGTAGCTTGTCCTCTGATTTACGTGCTATTGTAACCTATCGACTCACTGCTGGGGTTAAAGGTAACTGCCATTGGTAAGAGACACGAAACTCCCAATCACGTGTTGTTTACTGCTTATTGGCGGCGGTAATTGCATTGCAGTCCAACCACTGGGAGGTCCCTGGAGTAGCGCCGGTTGCCTATCCAGCGGTCGCCAGAAGCGAGTCGTCCGTTTCTGAGTTTACGACTAGGTCTGAGAAGTGATTGAGGGTGGCACACTTATTTAATACTTGATGGCGCTCGTAGATGTTAGAAACTACTCACCAATGGCTGACCGACAGGAAGCAATTTTCACGCGCGTGTGCTGATGTATAGAGCAGAGTATTAAATTTTGCGTGCCGATGTTGCAGCTGCTATGCGGGGAGTAAATATTTTAATACCCAACATATAATTTGCAGTCATCTGTTTCGTAGTACAATTTATGGAGACTCTGTTCTACGATTCGCGAGCAGCAACGATTTGTGGTACTTTATATGCGTCGTAAATTTTTAGATCGGCAGTGACCTGTAATTACAAAACCACATAGGTATAATTTAATATACGAATGTACTGCATCAGAGTATTAAAGAATGAAAGGAATTAAGTACTAAAATATGAAGATGTGTCTTTGATACATCCGATTAAGAAATGATTAATCTGAGAATATTCTGTAGACGGCATAAGTAAGTTGCAGGAATGCGCAAGCATTCTCTGAAGTAGCTTTGTAAACTATGCAAAATGGTTATAAGATAACGATCAACGAATACTGTTCAAAACCTAACGTGATTGGGGAACTGTAATGATGATTGAGGCTGGAATTGGGAAGGAAACAGTTTGAATGAATGGTACGGCCTTTCAGAATGGCAGAAAACCATTGCCAAATTGATTTTAAATTCCTTCTCGTCCCTTGCTCCCTTCAAAAAAAATAAAAAATCCTTTTCCACCGTCTCTTTTACCTTCTACTTCTACCAACTTTAATTCCCTAACAACAAAAGTAAAAATAAATAAATAAAAAACAAAGAAATATTTAAATTTACTGTAATTAATCTTGGAGTAGATCTTCCACAAAGGCCAAGAATTATTTTTTCTTTGATCTAACGACCTTAAATCTAGAAAAGATAAAGACTCATGACAAAAAAAATGTTCCGGACACTGAAAGATCTGTTCTATAAACCAAAAAAACTGTTGTCGTTTCCAAAATCAGTGAATATTGGTTTGACTAGCTGTAAAATGAATAATACAGTAGAACTACAATTATCCGAATCAATTGGGACCGGACCCCATTCGGATAATCAAAAATTCGGATAATTGGATTTTTCCCAAAAAAGGGTCTATTTTAATTAATTATTGTATGTATGTTGTTAATGCCTTCTTTTCCAAGGGATTTTTTTTTTTTTTTTTTTTTTTTTTTTTTTTTTTTTTTTTGTGCTTTTGCATTTCAGGGATTAAAATTTCGCCTTACCACTCGGTAAACAAGGCTGCAGTTATCCGAACTTTGGGTTAGTTTTTATAAAAGAGGGGAAGCTTTATCGCAGTACGTTTCCGTCTTAATTAAAAAAGCGATTCGGATAATCGGAGTTCGGATAATTGGACTTCTACTGTAATAGCTATGCGGGTAGTTTTCATGTTCACTGATGTTAGAAGTCTGGAAGATAAGTCATTCTCTATATAAAAATAATTTTACCGAATTCGTTCCACAGAAAAATGTCACTAAAAATCACAAAGCGAATGAAATAAATAAGTATTTGTCTCACCTGAAAGTATGATCTATTCTGGAAGCTCCATCAGAAATAACTTCACTGGCTCGAACTGGAAGCGTATGAAAGTATTTAAGATTTCATAGAGAGGAGTTATCAGTTTGTGTCTTCTGATTTTCAATTCACTGGAATTTCGGAGCAAAATTCCTCAGTGCAAATTTTTTTATTAGATTGAGAACTGAGACGACGCGGCCAGGGGAAGAAACCAACACGTCCCGGCGTTCGAGAAAGCTGGCAGGTGTACGGATGTCCCCTGCGGCACTATTCTATCTTGCGTGGGACATCTGACTTGGCTATCGGCGAAACAGTAAATCTTCGATCGCGACGGAACCTTATGCAATCAGTTCTACCCTGTAAACGACCCTGAGAAATATCAATTTGTTCTAACTGTTCAAAAATCAAAGACATTCGACGATGTGCAAGTGTTAATGTATTAATAGAATAAATTTCATGTTAGCGTAAATTTCACCATGCTCAAGTTTTAATGAATTGTACACCCACTTTTCATTGATCCTATTAAGCCCAGTAATATGTCATGTGACTAGTCTAAGATTGTTAATCATTATTATTATTATTATTATTATATCGTTTAGCCCATTAAGGAGCGCGTGAAACCATTAATTTGCATTGTCCTTCTTATTCTTCTTGCTGTTCTTCTGATTTTCCCAAAAACTCCTCATTCTTTCGCTGTGGACTTGACGTCTCTCTTGTGTCCCTGCATTTCTGAGTTTCACATTTTTTGATTTTGGGCTCTTAGGGGCAAATTTATGTGAGGTGATCAATTGTCTATATTTACTGCGTGTGGATGTCAATGGGTCAAGGCTGGCTTCTGCGAAGTCCTTCTAGGTTTCTACAAACCAGCGTGCTTTATTTTGTCTGGGACCCTTGACGATGTTGAAAATTTTCTTGGTAAGTCGTGAGTCATCCATTCGTGCAATATTATACAAACTTGATATTTTTTTATTGGTAGAACAGTATTGTCGAGAATTTACCCTCCTTAAAAGCAAACACCACAATGTGTACACATTTACAGCAAATTCCAGCCGAACAAAGGCTTAACGTGATCCTGGTTGGCCCAAATGAACATACGTACATAGTATACTATACTTGCACTGAGGCTGTATGCAAGGTATTAGTTTGGAGGATATAACAATGTAATAATTATAATAAAGCTTATTGCATTACTGGCCGGAATATCCCCGAAGGGCCGGCAGCTGATTAACAGATTTCCTATTTGCCACGCATGCGCCTTTGTTGGTGGTTACCTTAACCTAACCCGGTAATCCTACCAGATCAAGGAGACCTACAGTTTGAAGTGTAATCCGAAACAAGGAAGCATTCTGGCGTATTTTGCATCGCACATTAAGCTTTCTCGGATGCGAATGTCGGGTTAAAGGCCTCTGAAAATCCTCGGCGAGATAATGATTCGAACCGACGAACTTTAAATCACCAGTCAAAGGTCTTCACAACTGAACCACCAGACAAAGAAGTGCTTAAACTGATCTTTATATTGGTATAAATGTGAAAGAAGGTGTGTGACAAATATTTACCATACTTTTCATTAACTACAATCCTGTAGACTCGTAAAAACCTATTTTTTACTTCATTTATTCCGTTTATTGTATAATTTATTAGTAGAGGTAAGAAATTTAGAGGAAGACAGAGATTAGTTTAAACCAGTCAAAAGAATGATGACAGCAAAATAATAATAATTATTCATTATCAATTACAAATTGAAAATCTTTAAAACAGTATACATAGATAGTAAAAACTAAGTACAAAATATAGACATTAATTGGCGTAGTTCAGAAATTAGTATACATCTGATTGACGAGGCTATTGTATTAACAAGTGTGTGGTATTTCATGTAACAAAATCTCCATAAAAGGATTATACAAAATGGATGTGATAAGCTAATAACAAGAGAAGTGTATGGACGCAGGCTGGAATTTAACTACACTTTTTTTATGCTCTGACGATGTGAGCATGATTCAAGCAGGGAGGACTTTGTTAATTCGATTCCACTGGAAGTTATATAGAAAAATATGTGGCAATTTAAAAATTTGTGATTATTAGTAGCTCCGAAGATTTCTTTAGTTGATAAACCATCGTAGTATCAGCGATATTTCAACGTCCGAGAAAGCTAACGATGGAGTCGCGTATCGTAACTCACGGTTCTTGCGGGGCAGCGTAGGTGGCGCTGGATTGATGACACTTGCTGCCTCGCCTCGCCCGGCCCGTGTCCCCGTGCAGCCCTGGGGGCAGTGCTCTAGCAACCGGTGTCCCGCTATGCTGCCATTAATGCGGCCTGCTGGTCGTTTTGTGCCGAGTCAACGAACCCGTGTCTTGCGACAGCCTTCCTGCCGTGTGTACTGAATTAATGCAGGACGCCAGCAGCCGCGCTGCCCCCAGCGAGATGGTATACTCGCAAAGACCGCAACTGGCGACTATACTTCCCCGCACACGCTACTCGCTGGCCAAAGAACCTGCGATTTTATTCTTTCAGGAACGACATTAGAATTTTACTAACATAATAGTTTAAAAAAAGTAAAATATTAAAGAAATTTTTATTGTTCTGTGAATGTTTGTAAGGAAAGTATAATGGCAAAACAAAAAATGGTTAATTATTTTCTAGTATTATTATTTTACATACAATTATCGTAAAAAATAAGTCAGTCATCTAATATTTACTGATACATTTGTGATGCTTGTTGATGTATTTCGTGAAGAACAGTGATTCGAGTAAACTTTCTCTAATTATTTGATAAACTTTCTGGCTCTTCATCAACAAAGATTAATAATTTCTTGTATTATTACTTTTCAAACTATTGTCATAAAATAATCATACTTATTGATGTTTTCGTGATACTTATTTATATATTTCGTGTTGGTATATGCTTCGAGTAAACTTTTTCTAATTGCTTGATAACCTTCCCTGTTTCTCGTCTGCTGACGTTTTTTTTTAAGTTAATTCGTGACCCGATTCTAGTCACTGCCAAAGATAATAGAGAGTATAAAAAGAATTCTTAATAAGTACCTTTCAGATTCAAACGAAATACTCACTTTCCATTCTGGCAGATTTTCAGACTTGAGACATATTAAATCATTACCCACAGTGTAGCAATTTCACAAATATAAACAGTTAACTTTCATACTTAGCTTGCTATAACAGCTCCATTTATGGACAAAGAGCATAGCGAAGGCATTCAAAATGAACGAACATCTTAATCATTAATTTACAGAGTTAAAGGAAATAAATTCGTTCCATCATAGTTGACTTGCAACTTTAATTGAAATGTATGACATATTAAACAATTATACAAACATAAATAGATAATATTCCTTTTTAGCTTGCTGTAACACAACTTTTATGAACAAAATTGATCTTCGATTATACTATTATTTGATGATTCTGGCACGTACGAATTCTGTTGAAATAATTCACCCCATGTTGTTTTCTGCGGAATAACATGTGGAGAGGCACATAGCCTGCCGAAGGGACTTAAGCCACATATAGACCCATTATTCTGTTTTAAGGGAACGTCAATAGTTTGCAGGAATCCTGTGAGAAAATGATTGCAATGAGAGCATGACAGATTTTTAGTTTATCTTACAACAGAACTTGTTCATTCCTTGGATCTTATACATATTATTTGAAGAAGTTCATTCAAAAACTCAATATAATACCAAATAAGATACTCTAGAGCAGGGGTGGCCAACCTTGAACAATTTACTGGCCCGCGTTGAGGGTTATGTATTTCTTTACAATGTGCGTTTAATATCATCATTATTATAGTATCTATGTTTACATGTAAGAATAATAGTAATCACAATAATAATAACTCATTATGTTTCAATTTTTCAATCAAAAAAAATCTACAGTGGGTCTAAATCTAATATGGGGATAAATAATTTTATATGCGGCCCACGGAGTTATAATGCATTTCCAAAGTGGCCCACAAGATCATTTGGGTTGGCCACCCTTGCTTTAAAGCAGGGATGCCCAACCCCTGGCCCGCGAACCATGAAGTGGCCCGCCAGCTCATTTGAATTTGTCCGAAAACAGCAGCGGTCTAGAATATAATAGCTCAAAAACCTCTGCAAAAGTCTCACTTGATGTTTTTTACTCTTTGGTTATAATTTAAAAAACCTCTACAATGGTCTCATTGATGGTTTTTACTTTTTGATTGTAATTAATCTGTGCTGACTTCTGATCTTTTTATATTTAAATATCTGTTGTAACTGTAGACAAGCTTTATGTGACCCGCAGGATAACTTAGATTCGAAATTGTGGCCCATCACAATAATTGGTTGGGCATCCTTGTTCTAGAAGGTACCGGTTTATAAGACTGCGAGATGAGCGATTATACTTTTCCTGTAAGAGTAATTAAGTAAAAGAAGTGTTATTCCTCATTTCACGATTATCAATTGATTACCATCATCTTCTATCAACAGCAACATTGGTGTTGATTCCATTGTCTCCCTCATAAAAGTTAATCTATTATTGTCTGCGTGTATATGTAGATGAGCGTTACTGTTACCAACTATATTTAGAATTTTCTATGCTGTTGAACAAATTAGGAATCTGGAAGACTTTGGTTTGAACCGATACTCGTTCTTCCGTTCCCGTGATCCGTGTGACGAAGTTTTTGGACAGATTGTGCAGCGCTGTCATCTGTAGAAATTGCGCTTGTGATTTAACTGCGGAGTATAATCACTTTGAAGTTACACCAATGTTTAGAAGAAACGAAGGGTTGAATACACGGACCTTCAAAATTATCTGAGTTGTATCCAACAAAAACCTGATGGTTTATTATGTAATTAATGGGGCAATTTCTTCTGTAGTTCCATGTTAAAGTAATAAACTATTATTGATTAAATAGGACAATCAAACTATTGTTGGATTTCATTTATTCTCAGACGCGTTTACCTCTCGTCGGGGTATCATTAGCGTTAACTGTTTTTATTTAAATTTCCGACAGAAGTATAATAGTTTGTCACCTGTGTCCTAATCCAGCATGCTGCTCGAAAAATTGTATGTAATTATATGAATTGGGGGGTAGTTGAAACGTTGCGACTTCTCCCATTGTCTCAGTTACAGTGCATTGTGTTGTTTAGATTTTCACTATAGCCGAAATCGTGTTTTCTGATGTTTTATACTTGTTGATTTAGACTTATAGACCTAGGCATCATTCCTCAGGAACGATTTGACTTTGAAAGTTAGAGCTGAACTTCTCATTCCAGGGTAGCTTACGGGTCGTTGTCTATTTTCATGGAATGCACACACACACACACACTGGGCTTAGTGACACAACATTTTACCATAGCAGTTGAAGTCTGAGAGCCAGGGATAATTGTAAATGGACTCACGGAGCGTGAGAACCTGTGCTTCACAACACAGTTGCAATCAAGCTAAGTCCACGCAATGCCCACATCAATAGGAATCGAAACAGCCTCCATCTCCAAATGCCAGTCAGATCGCCTTATCTCCAGAAATCGAAGAACAGAAAAAAAAAATCGAATCGAATCCGAATCAGAGTGAACTCGTTGCCTCTTCAGTCTCTCGCCTAAACTTTAGTTCCACCTCGTTACACAGAAAATCCAAGAATTTTAGTGACGTGTTCTCTGATATTCATTTTGATAGGTGGGTGGTTAAGACGTCCTGAGGTCACGTGAAACGTCGCTGACATTTTATTCGCGGTCACACATACTGCGTGGGACTTACGATGTTCGGCTCATACCGGAAACCTTCCATGAGGGAAGTACGAGTCGATGGACTTGCATATCTTAGCCAGGCGCAATGACCTGTTGTTAACCACTGTCTCAAAGGGGCCCATTCAGGTCCCCAGGAACCGAAGTCTCAGGTAAAACCAATCCACCCTACTCTCTTTGTGGCGAGGCTCTCGTGATAACAGTCTATCCCAGCTGAGAAACGGTATCTACGAGTCATCGTGCTGCCAGTCGACACATTCTATCGAAGCAAGCACAGGACTCACTATTCGCGCTTGTAAAAGTAAGATGAATATTTACATTGGCATTACTGTGTATCCTACAACCTTGCATGTGTTATAAAATTAATTAAAAAAATAATAGCCGAAGATTTTATGTATAATAAATCTAACAAACGTTCATTGGTATAATAAATCATGCTATAGAATGTGGCGCAAAGCGTCACATTATAATACATATCACGGTCATCGATACAAAGCAGGAACACACCGAGAAACGTCAGGGGGAAACAACTACAGTTCGTAGTTCTAAAGACAGTCTCCTTCGATGACAGTCAAAACCTTGGTCACCGGGTATGGCGATCATAATTATTACTTGTCGAGTGCGATGGCTAACGTTAGCTCCAAAAATAAAAGACTACGCCAAGTATCTGATCCTTACTTAACAAAACCTTGAGTACAAATGTTTTGTGAGCTATAAATTAACGCCCCGTTGACCAGTCAAAGAGCGCTGTATCAGATCACATCAGAGACTTGACGAATCGCAGGTGACGAGCTTGGCTCGATCCAATTACACGCTCAAGCCGCGAAGTTCCGTGACACACGGTCGGTCCAGATAACATTACACGAGTCTGCGCTTCCCACTCCATGCATCCCCACGACAGCAAGCGCCATATACACAAATATACACTATCCACCTAACCGCACGAGCAAAAAAAAAAAAAAAAAAAAAAAAGGTAACACCAAATCTTGCCGTAAAAAGTGATCTAAATCTTATTAAAGATCCACTTATCTCGTATAATTGTTATCGGGTGGCCTTTAGCGCTGGATTTAGTATTCATATGAAGAATGTTTAATTTATGTTAATATAACCAAACAATGTAAACGCAACATACCGAAGTTATGTATTGGACAGCTTCTGTTGTGATTCTCAGACTACACTGATTCTCATCTGTTTGAGATTAGAACAAAGGAATAGTAGCAATTAGAAGCTATAATTAATGATTTGTTACAGGACCAGAGCATTCATACCGTTCCTACCATTTGTTTAAAATAGTGGTGAGTGAGCCGTATATGTCGAGCCTGGAAGTTGATAATACGCGGGTTCAAATACCTGTCCAGCTACTGTACTTCGTTTCTGATATACCGAGCGTGGGGGGTGAACGGCTAACGCTCTGGCCGCACATTCGAGAGGACACCGGTTTGAATCCCCGTCCAGGCATCCAGATTTGTGTTTTCCATGGTTTCCCCAAATCACTCCAGGCGAATGCCGGGATGCTTCCTTCAAATGGCCATGGCCGAATTCCCTCTCGTTTCTTGGCCCCAATCCTATCCCGCCTCTAATCACTTGGAAGTTGACGAGGCGTAAAGTCATAAGTAAAAAAAATAGTTTTTGATATAAGCGAACTGTAAACTAAGGCGGAAATTTTTTTATGAAAATCTGGTAGTGCTGTCGTTTTTTGGCTATGGCTTTGCGCCTTGTCGACGTCTAGATAATTAGAGGCAGGAAAGAAGTGGGGTCAAGGAACGGGAAGGAATCCGGTCATTGAGTTTTAAAGGAAGTATCCCAGCATTCATCTGGAGTGATTTGCGGAAATCATAAAAAACAGACTTGGATGGCCCGACTAGTATTCGAACCCACTTCCTTCCGAATGCGAGGCCAGAGCGTTAAAAAAACTGGCAGAATGTTCGGCTGTCGTACAGTGACAGTTTGACGTCACGTATGTGAGCACATGCCTCAGCACTTACCGTGAAAGCGTACCCAGCAATCCATTATTCTTTGTTCGCCATCGGGCGGGTTCCAGAGGTCAGACGCTGGAACAGCCCGTCTTGTACTCTGTCACAGGCGCCTAACACATCGAGCATGTCGCCGGACGCATTAAAACGGCCGAAAAGATAGTCATCGAATGTTTCTTTCAATCTTCTCTCTGCACGCCGTACCGGTATCCTACTTCTCTCTTTGCGCATCCATCGATAAATACCTAATTGACATCGGAATTTGCTCGCCCGGGCACCGCCGCCTTAACGTACAAAGGTCGCGTGAGCGATGTACGACCGGCGTGCACATAGAAGGCGTATTAATACCGGTATTAAGGCGAGGCACTTGGCACCGGTGCCTGAAACAGCGATAACTCATGACGACCTGGCGAGAGAGCGACGAGCCGTCCTCACAGACGCTCTAATCCATTAATTTACGCGGAGCGCGAGGCAAAACACGAATCCGCTGACCTATATCTCTTCGCGGTAACTGTTACTATCGTTGAGGACTGACCTTCTACATTCTCCTCGAAACCAGCTGGCGAGATGAAACTGGTTCCCAATTCACGGCTCAGACCGTTTCACTCACAAATTACCGGCTTCTTGCACTCTCCACTTCTCTGCAATTCCAGAGAGTCTCCATTGGCCATAAAACTAGATGCCTTGTGCATCTGGAGAATTAATAAGCTATAAAGTCTCATCATCGATAATTTTTTTGTCTCATAATCTTGTAGCCTTCAATTTGAACTGACCAGACTCAGAAATAACAGAAAACTCAACTACATTTCATTAGCATCTAACAACTTCAATCTCAACAACGTCACACTCAAACACGAAAAGAAACCTGAAGCTATTATACTGTAATATGTGAGTACCATTCGCCTGATGCAATCAGCAGTTAAAATACACTGAATAAAAAGTAATTACTACTGCGTCTGATCTCATCCGAGTCACCAAGGTACTTACTTTGGCTTTTAAAATGTCCTCTCACCTTGAAAGCTACGCATGACGTGTTCTGTGAACCGTTAATGCAGAAAGATGCGGTGGCGTCGAAAGCAAAGATGCTATTTAATGATCCGGAAAGTATAAATAGTCACAGTGACCTTAAGAGTAAATAACGGGAAGACATCTACAGACTAAAAATGGTGATGCCATACTGTGTCATTACAAGGTCGACGAGCAATGTTAATGTTAGTGCAGATTCCAGTTCTTATTGAGGACCATAGATTACTCATAAATCACTATCTAATCACCCACATCTTAACATACGTAGTTGTACCACCATGATTGTGTCCTGTGCTTGCAAGAATATCACGGGGTCAGCCGGTTCGGGTCCCCTTTGTGAAAGAAATTTTCGCCACTCAGGATTTGGGACAGGTGATTCCCAGTTCATCAGATTTCTATTCTAACTCCCGGGTTTTATCCGTAATCTCCCAGCAAAGCTTATAGAAACGCATGCATAGAGTGAAGGTGTGCGACGTCCGGAGGTTTATTTCAGAAGATTATGTATGAGTATTCTAGCGTCTGGTTCTGCTCTCTCCCTACTGTCATTTTCATACATGCAGCACAATAAAACACCTCGACAACAGCCATTAAAATCATCTACACACGTCTAAAAATAACAGCAAACATACGGAAGAAAGGAAATGAGCATCCTACCTATGCATCTGACATTCTATGAATCCTACAGCAGTCTCCGCTTATCCCATGACGGATTAACATACTATTTTACCGTGCAGTCGGTGACGAGTATAATAAATTTCTTAGATGAAATTTTCTCGGGAAACTAGCCGACAGAGAAGGTTTGTATTGTAAGACGATTTACGTACGTTATTTTTATTTAATTATTATTTTGTTGTTGTCTTCAGTCTTTCGACTGGTTTGATGCAATCCTCCATCCCTTCCTATCCTCTGTTAACTTTTTCATATCTACATACCCCTTTCACATCTCTTTCTTCCTCTACAGTTCTTACCTCCACTAACAAATTAACCAATCCAGCATGTCTCAAAATATGTCCTACCAGCCTTTCTCTTCTTTCCTCACCCATCATTTCCAAAACTCGTTCATTTCGTACTTTGTCTCTCCATTTAATTTTCAATATTCTTCTGTAGCACCACAAGCACGTATGTTGTGGCAGTCTGAAAAAGGAAAATGCTCAGATTCGAAACTCATGGTGGTTAAGCTAAGCATTATTCTTGGAAGCTTATCTTCGGGTACGGCTTCACTGTGTCTACGCAAGTGCAGGAGAAGAAATTGCGTAGAAACAAAATCGGCAATCGCATGGAATGGAATGGCTTGTAGATCTAGCATTGAATTCTCAAAATGCAATCACGTGTCTCAAGGAGAAAAATATTTTACCCGCTACCTTGTGACTGAAAAACGGAACCTTGATTTATTTATTCGAACGTCCAGCTGTCACAACCTTAAAACTTCTGAACCCAACAGCTTGCTAATTTGTAATTGCTCTTAGTTTATCTTTTATTAACCTTAACACGATTACAATATAAAATTTCGAAAAATTGAGGGTGAGAAAATAATCATATATGTATAACGGGGGGGCCGAATAAAATGATTCTTTTCGATAATCTTCATGAATATTAAATAAAAGCTGGAAACCAACCGATCCTCAAAATATTTGAATTTTCTTTTTTATTTCACTATTCATGGAATATGCCACCGAGAAACCACAAAAAAATATTAAAACACATGGAGCAAAGCACATAAAATACAGACCTTACCCGCAGACACTACACAATATTTGTTGATAAGCCACAGCGCAAGAAAATCATATCTTTTTTTCTTCACAGATAAACGTTTCAGAAATGAAAAATTTGTACATGTTTCATGATGATTGAAACTGAAGTTGATCTTTCGATTCTGGTATTGTGAAATGTAGTCACCCTAAGGATAGGTACAGAAGTATGGCGTCCAATTATTTTGCTTCTTTTACCTAAATATTCATATTTTTCCTTAGATGACAGTTAATAGATTGTTCGTGGTTTAATTAATACGATAATTAACTAGTCCACAATGTATTTCAGTTTAGACTTTTTTTTATTCTCAAAGAATCTCGACTTGAACGATAGTGTTTACAAGCATAGATACAATCCAGAGATTGCATACAACACTCCTTCCACAGATAATTTAGTCGGTGAAAAACTTTGCCAAAAAACTAACTAATTGTCTCGGATGTTTGCTTTATATAAACTCTATCGAACACTTCAAAATCTTCCGCCAGATAATTCTCGAACATTAACAATACTTAAACAATTGAAACATATTAAAAAAATAAGAATTAATACATAATCATTTACAATTAATACAAAATGGTCAGAAATGAGAATTAAAGATACTAAAACACAAAATTATTTACAGAAATCATTATAAACTATTGCAAATTGTCCTTTAGACAGCGTAACTTGCATTAATACTTAGAATTATGAAAATTTAAGCTATTCTCTTGCACAATTCTATTCTTAAACATATTAAATGGCCTCCAAATAATTTATTTTCTTAAAACAAAGTCTATATACACTGATTTACAGTTAATTGTGAAACAAACATACAGGATCATATTCAACCAAACTCTAGCTTACTACAATTGTTTCATAAAATACAATTCCAATTAATTTTTGGTTTGAGGGCTGCTACACTGTGACCAATATTTTTACCCTTATAAGGGACCGGGAATCACCAACATACGCCTTGTATACTCCCATGTCCCTCTTCACCCTCTCCTATATTGCAATGAACCCCATACCAGCTCTTTTATCATAACTGTTACTGATTGCGTTCTGCGATAATATCCAGAAACAAATCCAGCAGCCCTTTTTTGCACCCTCTCCAACCTCCGTATTTGATACTCAAAATGTGGGTCCATACTGCACTAACATATTTAAGCAATGGTCTGAACAAAGTTTTGTAACCAAATTCCTTTACTTCTCACTTAAATCCCCTCATCACTCTCTCCAACAAATGCAGAATTTTGAAACTTTTTCCTACTGTCTGTCAAATGTGTCCTGCCCAGTTAAGCTTGTTATCAAATGCAATGCCAAGATATTTACTTTTCAGGTATTCAACAAGCAATTCTTTCCCTACCTTATAATCATAATCAATCTTTAGTTTCTTATTCGTGTATCTAATAAGCTGCATTTATCGTCATCCAATGTTTACCAACCCAGCTAGATATCCTGTCCACATCAGCCTGCAGGACTGAGAAATACGTTATCAAAATGGTATGTGTGGATCACACTATTTTATGTAAGGCAAGTTTGCGATTCGGTAGTTTCAGAAACAATGAAAATTAAATAATGAAAATGTGACGCTATTGACGGATGTTGGAAATTAAGAACGCCTTTAAAGGATGAAACTAAAGTTTTGGGAAAAGATAGGTCAAGAAAGAAATTGAGGAATAGTCTCATATTAACATTAACATTATGGGTTTGGTAGCTTTCTAATAGTAAGACATTCGAGTTTGATAAATTTGTAAATGGAGTCTAATAGTTGAAGGAAAGTACTGCAGAGGGGTATAAAGATTTTAATGTAGCAAACTGCAAAATAAAAAGTCTTACAGGAAATATTTAAATGAAAATTTTTGCTAAAGATAATGAGTTGAAGGATCGCACTTATGTCAGAAATAATAAGGATATGTTATGTTTATATGAAGCAGTTCACGTGATTGTTTCGGTTATAACTCATTCTTTGTGCTTGTGTCTAGATATACTTAGGAGAAACTTCGACACCTAAAAAGAACCTAAATGCTCTTAAGAAAGTGATATATTTCGTACCGCTGGTAGCTTATTTTACTTAGTACAAACTGTTTTTGTTACTGAAATTATTGACAAAGAAATGTCTTATGTATATAATTATTTCGAATAAGTGTTCCAGTAATTTATAACTCTCCATGTGATATGCACGATATAATAAAAACATCACTCCCGTTTCATAACACCATTCTGAAAATAGGAGCAATTCTTTTTATTTCACTTTAATAATTTCATATGTTTGTCTTAATCGTCATAGTAGACTGTAACATGGATCTCAGTGCGAATTTTAAAGCTAGTTTCTCTAACTGTGGCATCTTGTATCTACATTTGATTCAAACGCAGTGAAGCACTTTATGGGAGGTGTCTTGGTACTGCGATCTTTTGTCGATTATCGTATCATACTAGGTCACTAATTACTACGGTTGCTGACAAACTAAGCTTGAAAAAACTAGGCCGAGAGAGGTGAGTGAGTGGTAACTTCTGGTCTCACATTCTGGAGGAGGCGGGTTCTAATCTCCGTCCGGTAATCCAGATTTTATTTTTACATAGTTTCCCCATATCACTCCTAGTGAATGACGAAATGGTTCCTTCTAAAGGCCACCGCTGAATTCCTTCCAGTTACTTTCCCCCTGTCTTTTCTCTTCTCTAATGACCTCTACGCGAACGATGCTAAAAGAAAACTAAAAAATGGGGAACTTGTGTCAGTAGTGAATCTCTCGAAAGGATTGCCTAATTGTAGGAAGACGATAATATGGTACTTTGGTACAATAATTTCAGTGTGTCGCAAGTTGGTGGTGAGTCCACTTGCTTTCGTTTACTGGCAGGCCGAAGGCAGCGGACCAGATGCACAGTAGCTGGCTGGCTGCACAGGTGCGCCTCCCGCCCACGTGTAACCCGAGTCCCGCCTGGGCTGTCAGATGGGCAGGACACGACGTGACACGGCAGCGCTTGTCTGGATGCTGCCGCCGACCTTGCGTGTCGTGAATACGCCAGCAGATGGCCACTCCTAAACGCTGTTCTCAGTGGCAGTACAGCTGGTTGTTCTGTACAACCTGAGAGCTGTTTGCTGGCATCTGATGTTTGTTTATAGGACTGCAAGTTACGCGGGATGTTATTAAAGACGTCTGCCATACTTACTAAGCACGGGGTATTAAAACAAATGTTACGTATGTTTGACGTTAATATGTCGACACCAGTGTGTGAAATCTTTATATATAAAGATGAATGTTTGTTGGTTTGTTTGTTCTTCATAAAAATCCATAGTTTTCATCCGATCTCGATGAAACTTTGCACACTTATCCTTTGAAACAAGGAGAAAAATACTGTCTACATTTGGTTGAAAAATTATCTGTATAAATAACACATGTTGCCTCATAACTTCGAAATACGGCGATAGACAGACACGTTGGATGTGGACGTCTCCAGACCGTGTTTCCATGTAGTGAACTGGCAGCTCAGTGGCTAAAGAGCTTGATTACGAACGTCGTGGTGTCCGGTTCAAATCTCCGTGGAGGCTAAGATTTTTAAAAATTGTTTTTCATCGTAAGAGTCAGGCCTGGGCCGTAGGATATTTGGATTTAATGTTAAACTGTAGATATTATAAAGTTAGGGGGGCAACGCGAGGCAAATCGTAGGTAGTCTTGCAATTTTGTAGGTGTACACTTTTTTATGTTATAATGATCCCCCAGGTGTTGTTCGCAGTCAGTGTGTGAGTGTGAACCACAGTAATACTAAAATAAATACGGAAGTAAGTCTCTGTCTTTTTGTTACGTTCTGACGACTATATGGCTATATCGTTGTGATGGAATTTTCTAAGGAAAGCTGTATGAAGGGCACAGGATATTTTTTACAGTATGATTAACAGTTGTAGTCACTAAATTTTGAGACCTTATCGAATAGTGACAGAAATATGTTGGAAATTGATTCTCTTCAAGAGACGGTAGAATGATATAGCGATAGCTTTCCTGTCATATTATGCCGACTCGATATTGTTTGGGATCAATCCTTCGTTACCAACAACTTTTTATATTTAATTCTGGCAAAAAAATTCTTAATCCATGCGTTCGAAGTCGCGGGTACGAGGCTAGTGTTCTATAACTCTAGCGTGGTAAACGGTAACCCTCTGCCTCACATTCTGGAGGGCGTGATTTCGAATTCCCTTCCGACCATCCAAATTTGGGATTTCCATGATTTCCCTAAATCACTCCAGGTGAATGTCCAGACGGTTCTTCGAAAAGTCCATCGCCGAATTCCTTCTTGTTACTTGTCCCAGTACTTTCCAGCTTCTAAAGACGTCGTCGCAAAAAAGAAAAATCCAGTGTCACCAAATGATAAAGGAATTATTTTATATTTCAACATTTTTTATTGTCTCGTCTTCCAAACTGTACTATAACAGTTTCACCGCATCGAACACGGTCAGTAACGGGTAAGCTTCCGGCGTGGCATTCTGGATGACGATGTTCGCAGTCCCCGTGTGGCAATCAAACTTTCGGTTTTTCCATTGTTTCTCAGGTTGAGAAAGTGGAGGTGATAGCGCAGGTACAGGCTCTGTATTTGCTTTCTGAGGTCTCGAAGGTGACGTGGCAAATGCCACGGTCAGCCCTCTTTTATGCTTAAGGGTTTTCCAACATGGTACTGGTTGGACAGCTGGCTGAGAATGAGCTTTTCTTCAATGCCATTCGGTATGTAAAACTTAATCCAGATTTAATCCATGGTCGTCCAGTCCGCATTTAGTCGTTGTATGATTTTTTTAAATCAAAATTATTTGCTCCTCTGTTTATACTGTATTCACAAGCATATGTGAAATTCGTTCACGTTGTAAATGTATACCAAAGTATATACAACACAGGATGAACAAAAATCTTCTTTAAAACCACCAATGCCCAGAGCTGGATTCTAATCGGTATCCCTTATATCACAAATTAATAGCGGTAGCTCCAACTCACTGAGTGTGGTGAGTTCTGATCTCATGTGCAGGAGGACGCGGGTACGATTACGATCTTCGTCCAGCGTTTTCTAAGGTTCTCCCAAATAGAGAATGCCTGAGAGGTTCCTCCAAAAGGTCATCATGGCCGAATTCATACCCGTTCCGAGCCTTCAATTGTTTACCGTTTTAATTGATTGACCCAGACGTCGACGAGGCGTAAAGACAGGACCAAAAAATTATTACTGTTACCTGTATCAGTGTGCGACACCTCAAGAAGTCAAACTTCTATTCTCGTAAACAAATACAAATTATGAAAAAGTTAAAGCATATTTTGCGAAATTATTGAGTATTTCATTGAGCCTTAGACTGCACTTTGTATTTAGACTTCAGCAAAATATATTTGTTTTTTGAACAAATAAAAATTATTTTACTATATATATATTTACAGATAGCATGCTGGTGATGATAATTATGATTAACTTATATTACTATTTACTGTCATTATTATTAATCTACTTCGGTTCAATTTGGCGAATTATGTACTTTGTAATAAAAGGTTTAAGGTAACTGAAGTAGGAAATACACGTTTTTCTTCTAATCAGATCCACTGTTTGATATGAGCTTAAGTGACAGCGAATATTATCGTAGCTGCTTGCATTAAAGTATCGTTAAATGCGCATGCGCAGAACGTTAAGGCCCATGCAGAGGACGTTATGGCGCATCAGCACTTAACGCGTAACGCGTGACGTTTACAAATTTCCCCCTACCGTTCCAAAACAAGTTTCAGTTTAAAAAACAAAATCCCCAACGCTGCAGGCAGCAGCATTTGACCCACGTGGCATCCCAAAACTTCCACCTGCATGTGTTAAAACATTTGGTTCACAGTTTGTAAAAAAAATTGTTTAAATCTCGTGTTTTACAATCATTTACTGTGTGAGACTGGAGGTTTTCTCGATGATAAATATGAATAAAACCTCTCTGGTAACTAACCGAGTGAGTCCATCGATAAAACACCACGTTTGGACGGTCATAACTCTTCCGCCATTGTCAAGTGACTCCATGGTTACTTTACAATGGCGACAGAGCCTATTATCGCCGAAACGTCATGTTTTGTAGACGGACTCACTCGGCTACCTACCCGAGAGGATTTTATTCGATTTCTTATTGTATTATTTACATGGATGACCTCAAACCTACTGCTTATTACTGAGAAAGTAAAGCGCGCAGCTGCCTACAGTGTACCCCACCCACGCCGCTGTGTTTACCTCTCGTGTGAACCTGGCCGCGTCGGTCGTCCATCAGAGGCGCGTAACTGGAGACCAGGCGTCTTATCAGGTGCCCGGGGTCTCGAGTTCACAGCCCGACTCTCTCCAGCCATATAAAACACGACGCTGGATGGCTTTGTTTTTCTGAAAACGAGCAAAACTCACGCACATGCCAGTCAAGACTCATGCATTTAGGGTTGCTTATTCTAATGATCAAACATATTACCTCGCATTGCTTGGGTGAGACAGCAGTCACTTTGTTCAAGAATCAATGCGTGATACATTTTCAGATTAGGTAGCTGACTCTGCTGCAACGGCTAGTTTGCCGCTCGAGCTGCTGATATTACCTTTCAATTACACTCAAGTAACTATTAGTACTTTTAGCACAATGCGTTTTGAAATTAAAACATTTAAAATAAAATTATGTTTGTATTTGACAAGGTAAGCTTAAAATAAAATCCGTTTGCTCATTCAGATTGCAGATTACAAAATATATTACATACAAATGTTTTTGGCATTTGTTTTTTCCATACAAGTATATTAAGGAAAAATATTGAGTTCCTGGGTCATTCAGTTTCGCAGATATCAAATTAACGGCTGAAAATTGACTACTCTAATGGACGCTCGTAATTTTATTTTAGGAAACAAATTTAAAAAAAAATTTTTAGTGCTCTCTTTGACGAACTGTATAAATCAGCATTCCACACCGCTGTATAGTATAATTAAAAAGATTAAATATGAAATTCCGATTTTTGTGAAAGAAATGTGTTAATATTTATTTATCGTATGACTAAGATATTAAATTGATATATACAGACATACAGGGTGGGGCATTTTATATGTTTTTTGGAAATATTTCGGAAAGAAAGCATTTTAACAAACAATAACCTATATAAAAAATAATCGTACAGTAGGGGGCTACAATTATGTGATATTGGTTTTTTCACAGGTGGCGCTGTTGTCGTTACAAGGTCAACTTAATTCTTTTAAATGGGAACCCCCATTTTTTTTTTGAAGATTCCGATTCCTCATGAAAAAAAAAATAGTTTGCTTTACTCACTTTTCTGTTAGCCTCACAGATGGCGCTGTAATCGCGAAAAATGAATATTCGCGTTTCTTGTGTATAATTTTAATTATTGTTTAAATAATTACATGTAATTTTCATTCTGTAAACATGGAAGGTAATTTTAAAGGATAAAGACGAAATTGATTTTTTAAATGCATTTTCTTACTTATTTGCAGCCATGTATACAGCAGGTGCTCAAAAAAAGGTGACCATTTACTTCCAGACATTTTCTGACCCTTTGCAGAAATGATGCCTGAACAGCTCGAAGTGTGTCAGAAAATGTCTGGAAGTAAATGGTCACCTTTTTGAGCACCTGCTGTAGACATGGCTGCAAATAAGTAAGAAAAAGCATTTAAAAAATCAATTTTGTCATTATCCTTTAAAATTACCTTCCATGTTTACAGAATGAAAATTACATGTAATTATTTAAACAAAAATTAAAATTATACACAAGAAACGCGAATATTCATTTTTCGCGATTACAGCGCCATCTGTGAGGCTAACAGAAAAGTGAGTAAAGCAAACTATTTTTATTTTTTCAAGAGGAATCGGAATCTTCAAAAAAAATAGGGGTTCCCATTTAAAAGAATTAAGTTGACCTTGTTGTAACGACAACAGCGCCACCTGTGAAAAAACCAATATCACATAATTGTAGCCCCCTACTGTACGATTATTTTTTATATAGGTTATTGTTTGTTAAAATGCTTTCTTTCCGAAATATTTCCAGAAAACATATTAAATGCCCCACTCTGTATAATATTACAGGAACAATAACGTTGGTAGCATTCACAAATGTCCAGGCCAAGAGGAAGATGATAACATCTTAAGATGGCCCATCGTATTCCTTAGAGGTCATTCCTTATTGATGTTCTCCACGGTCTCGGAAGGTGTTTTTTTATGCTTTACACAGGAACGGAAAGGAATTCTGCCATAGCTTTTTGAAGGAAGCATGCTGACATTTACCTGGAGTGATTTGAGGAAATCATGGAAAACCAAAATCTAGATGCCCGGTAGGGGATTCAAACCCAACTCCTCCCGAAAAGGTCTGGGAAGAAATTCCACGTAACCCGATAGAAGAATTCAAATGTCTCGTCTTACAGAACATCGCATTTCTTTTGGGATGTCCTGTTATTGGGCGGTTTAGATTAACCCCCTGGTCTCTCTTCATATGGAATCCGAGAAGTCCAGTTGTAGGATCTAGAATACCTCGCTGATTCACAGATGAAAACTTCCTTCTTTGTGCCTATTTTTCCTTGACACAGAAGTCAGATAAGTCATGCAACGAAATACGTTATATTTGCAAATTCAACATATTCAAGGTATTTTGCTTAAGTGCTAGAACAATATGACAGACGGACCACGGAGCCTCAGTACTAGGGCTCAGCTTAATGTCAGCTACGGAATCTTGAAAAATAAATAGAAAATAATAAAACATTTCCAGAGATTATCGTCATATGAAAAAAAAAAAACATATGTTGGTTATAATACTTCACGATTCGTAAAGCAACATGTTATTCGTAAGGTTTGAAAATCACAGACCCATGTTTCTTTGCTTGGCCCAGTCTACTTGGCTAGTTGAGCCTTGCGCAATTAGGGTTCCTTACTTTAATGCCCTTAACAGATATCTTGAACGTGTTATGTCAGAACGTAGTCGCTTGGCTAGTCAATGACTGCAAATTTTAAGATCAAACAGTGGACTTCACTCAAAGGCTAACAGGGCTGTTGCTCATTACCACTAGTCGTTCGGTTCAAACAAAGTTATTATATGTATATTAGGATACAATTAAGAGCTCTTTTCAATATAGTTGTTTTCGTTCAATCAAAATTGTCGCAAAATAAAAACGTTTCCTTGTTTTGCTCGTAACTTAGAAATTTCATTATACGGGAATTATTTAAGTGTTTGTCTTTCAAATACAGAGCGGCATGGTAGCTCAGTGGTTAAAGCATCTGTCTGGAGATCGAATGGATCCGGGTTCGAATCCCTGTATTGGCATTGATTTTCATATGCCTTTAACCCGACCTTCATGTCTGTCAAAGTTTTCTGTGTAATGTAAAGCACGCCAGAAACGATCCGATGGTCGGATTCCACGTTAAACTGTAGGTCCCCTTTACCCGGTAGGATTATCGGGTTAGGTTAGGTAGGAAGGAAAGGAACTGGTCATACAACCTCCAATACTTGGTGAATTATAATGCCTCTTTCGGGAGGGTACAACCAAGCTTCGGTTTCAATAAATTGGCTCGATAACGCCGTTTTTTGAAATATTCTCAATCATAAAAATGTTATAAAACTGACAATTTTGCCTGTCACTTACATCTTTGTTTTCAAGCGAAATTAAAATTTCGGGAGGGTACAACCAAGCTTCGGTTTCAATAAATTGGCTCGATAACACCGTTTTTTGAAATATTCTCAATCATAAAAACTGTTATAAAACTGACAATTTTGCCTGTCACTTACATCTTTGTTTTCAAGCGAAATTAAAATTTTTTGAGGGTACAACCTAGCTTCGGTGTCAATAAATTGGCTCGATAACACCGTTTTTTAAAATATTCTCAATCATACAAATGTTATAAAACTGACAATTTTGCCTGTCACTTACATCTTTGTTTTCAAGCGAAATTAAAATTTCGGGAGGGTACAACCAAGCTTCGGTTTGAATAAATTGGCTCAATAACACCGTTTTTTGATATATTCTCAATCATAAGAATGTTATAAAACTGACAATTTTGCTGGTCACTTACATCTTTGTTTTCAAGCGAAATTAAAATTTCGGGAGGGTACAACCAAGCTTCGTTTTGAATAAATTGGCTCAATAACACCGTTTTTTGAAATATTCTCAATCATAAGAATGTTATAAAACTGACAATTTTGCTGGTCACTTACATCTTTGTTTTCAAGCGAAATTAAAATTAAAAAAAAAAGAATAGGTCTACCACAGTTGTTACCAAACTGGCTCTAAAAATTTATACCTCACAGGATTTTCCATTAATCAATATTCCCTTCAAAGCCGCTAAAATCACCAGAATAAAATTCACATGAATTTGATTATAATATTTGGTTTTGGGTGAGGGAAATACATATGATATCGGAATTTTAAGTCTAGAACTTGTTCCTTTGAAGTGCCTGTGTCAGACTGACAAGGGAGCGTCCATAAACCACCTCCTGTCAACCCCCTCCCACCCACGTAGCATGTCGTGGCTTCTCTCCCCCCCCCCCCCCTCGCGCAGCACGTAGCCTTTTTCCCTATTAATTCTAGAAGACATTTTGTACTGTTTTCACTTGTCAGACTATCGTAAATTACAAACGGAGATAATTAAATGACGGTATTTTCTGTACCGCATTATAATTGTGACAAATAATATAATTGAAAAGCTACGTGACGTAGCTCGGAACCTCCTCCCCTTCCCCCACCTCCCACACATATCCCAACGTAGCTTTCCAGCCAACGCTTCCCCTCCCCCCTACCAAATCACGTAGTTTATGGACACTCCCCTAACAGCGGAGCATCAACAATAGAGCTCCACTTCTTGTACGGTACAAGACCCAAAAAGATGAACAGAGAATAATGAAAGCTTCCTGGAGAGTGTCGTCGTATGGACAAGCACGTATGTTGCTTTTATTAATTCACGTTTCGTACAGCAACTCGTTCCCCGTAACCTTTGAAAATGATACATCCATGATTCTTTACTTGGCCTACAAATTGGCACTCCGTTACACAAGACTCAATTCAGCACGCTGTCATTTGTGAGATATGTTGCGGCAGCAGCCAAGGCAACATCCACGGGCATGACTAATGGGAAATAGCAGCCCGACGTCTGACATTGTATGTGGTAGCTCGCATTTAATGTCTCCTGCGTGAGAGAAAGTGAGCTGATGCTGAGACATAGCTGTGTTCACTAATTTGTACGAAGTCACATTAACAAATTAATTTTCAACCACCGTTATTTCGGTGCTCACAATTTTCGACGTTTCACTGATTCCAGCTAGTGCATACAAAATCCTTGGAAACGGGCGACAAAGTATAATACTTTTTTGTATCAAATACTGCATTGCGTTTTAAGAGTCTTAGAACACGTATGGTGATAGATATGGTCTTTGATTGTAGTACGAATAACTTTAAGAGAGCGAAATTATTGAGCTGTGACAAAGAAGTTTTACAAATATAAAATTTCACAATTTTCGCAGGCGTCATTATTAAAAAAATTGCACTTACTTGTCTTTTTTTCGGGGTTTGCACTGCGTTTTTTTTTTTTTTTTTTTTTTTCTGGGCTTTTCTCTGATTATCTGCCTTATTTATGAATATACTTGATCACTTGATTCACTGTTTATTTTACACAGCAGAGATGATTTTGTTTCTCAGTTAAAAGGACAAGTAAGCTGTTACAGTAACAGCTGTCAGATAACATTTTTTTTTTGTTTTGTTTTGTATTTAATGGCTTTCGGCCTTATCGGCCATACAGCCAAGTTCATCACATTTTCTTTTACGACACACGTTCTATGCACATCAGTTTATATTCTAGGTAACGTAATATAATATGTCCACACGAAATCAGATACATTTTTTTTTTTTTTTTTTTTTTTTTTTTTTTTAATACAGCTTAACGTCTCTTAACAGCGAGATCTTTAGAAAAAGGGAAGGATGGGGGGCAAGGGATGGGAAGGAATTTGGCCATGGCCTTTGGAAGGAAGCATCCCGGCATTTGCTTGGGGTGATTTGGGAAACCAGGGAAAACACAAATCTGGATGCCCGGACGGGGATTCGAACCGCCGTCCTCCCGAATGCGAGGCCAGAACGCTAACCGTTACACCACCACTCTGGAGATACATTGTCATATCTCTTATCTATACAGTTAAGGGTTCATTATACAATTAGTGTGATTCTTCGAACATTATGACTTAAATCTATTGTGGTCAATGTAGAGCAGTTGTGCCCTAACCATTCACACTCATTCTGGTAATATGTCTAGATGATTACATTTTGCGAGGATATTTCTTTTCGAGTGGTATACTACAGTCAATGTACCAACTCTGTGCCCAGTACTTCCTATTAGGTTCATACTTGAAAGTTTCCATGCTCGGAAAAGAACTTTACGATTTTGATTATTTGGTGTTTATTGGAAGAGAGTGAGATGGATAAATTGGTTGGAAGAGAAGTGCAATCACTTTGTAAGTTCTTTCAGAATTTCAGAATATCGGTATCTTACAAGAAAATAGGACATGATCAATGTACCCTACTGCTTGATCAACCCTGTCACATAAGGGGTTATCTCTAATACCTGTCCGATATAGGTAACTGGAAAAGTTGCCGTGGTGGAATCGGCTTCTAACTGTTAACTTTCCAATCATGGAACCACGGTTTGGAAGGGGTACGTGAATGGATGAGGCCGTAAAAAGCTCCTTCCGCCTCTTTCTATTTTATAAATTTGTAATGATAATAGGTTATATTTTAAGAGTTGTGTACATTGGCGTGGTTAGGTAACGTGACAAAAGAATTTGTTGTGAGATTATGGAAGAGAGAAGATACGAGGAAAAGAAGAGACTGTCATTTTTGTGGTCGTAATGACCTGGTGACAGGTGCGCATTCCACCCCTGTCTTTGCCGCCCTAACCTAGCCCGGCAATCCTGTCGGGTACAGGGGACCTACACTTTAACGTGGAATACGAACCACGGAAGCGTTCTGGCGTACTTCACATTACACAGCAAGCTATTCCAGAGGTGAAGGCCGGGATAAGTTTCCATGAAAATCCCCGCCCAGAGAGGGATTCGAACCCGGGACCTTTCAACCTCCAGTCAGACGCCTTAACCACGGAGCACCAGACCGCTCACTGTGAGACCGATAAATGTATCAATTATCAATTTACGAAAATAGTGTTACTAAATGTTAAGAAAGAATAAATAGTTCGATATCAAGAATAACTGCATTCCCTCTTCTATTAACTTTATGGTGCACACGGAAGTGACATATAAGCTTAGTTATATACGTTCTCCACAACTTATCGGCTTTCTTACTGTCTCATGGACTGTAACTGATGTCGTAGTAGTACTCAACCCGTACCAACTTTTTTCTGGAGACATTCCGTGACACACCTCTTGCCAACAGATTCTGCAATAAACGGATCAGCGCGTTCTCTCCCAGCTGATTGTGACTGCCCATACAGCTATCATGATTTGGAATAGTTTCACACTTTTTTATATAGCACTATAAATAACTGCACTACTGTTCATAAAAAACAATTTAGCTGAGTTTGGTAGAGGTGTGCAGAATTGAACTACATACCTATTTTGTCGATCAATACAATAAACAGGACTTGGCGTTGGCACCGCAAACTCGGAACGATAGGTGAGGCAAATACCCTTTACCACACCAAACATACTGAGTATTTGAGGAGGTTACGCTTATATCGTCACTTGATGACTGCGATGATTAACCATTCCTTACACGTGTTGCCATGTGCTGTATCTATCTTCCAGGAACTTGCAGTTTTTTTTTTTTTTTTTTTTTTTTTTTTTTTTTTTTTTTTAATGGCATTCGGCAACGGAGGCCATACAGCCAGCTCAATGTGTATTGTTTCCAATGTATGGACGCCACAGGACGGACAGGACATTCACACACACAACACTTAACACCCATGCCCGCGGCCGGATTCGAACCGGCGGCCTTCGGCACGAGGAGCTAGCACTCTAGCCCCTACGCTACCGAGGCCGGCAACTTGCAATTAAGTGGTTAATTTGGTTAATTAAAATCTCTTAATGATTACCATTTCTCGACGCCAAATGTTTTTTAGCATCTGCCATAACTAATTACACCCTTTTGTTTAAATTTACTCAGTGATAATTTTCTTCCATAATTTATTAAATTCAATTATAATTTATTCAAAAACAACGATAAAATAAATTATTCCAAATTTTACTAAGGTAGTACCTGACATAAAAAACGTACTCAACTTCTTCTGGACTTCTGTTAACTTGTAGCATAAGGAAAAGTCTTTCTACAGCGACGACTCTAACAAATGACTCAAGAAGACTACCAATCGAACCGCGGAATGGCTAAGATTGTTCCAGTATACTAACAAGGGCTGAAGGCCAAAAAAGTAAACTATTAACGTAATTACTGTACGCCTGTTTAAATTGCGCATTTTATGTAATGATTTTGAACGATTTTTTTTACAGCATTTAAAAGCTTTTAATGGCTGTAAATACGAAGTAATGGGCCAACGCTACCCATCGCTGGGATAGTCTCTGTATTTATCTTCTATCAATACTAAGAAGCTATTTTCTTGGAGGTTATTGTCCTAAGATATTTACTTCCTCTCTCAGTCATCGTGGAGTACCATTGGTGTAGTTGCAGCTATTTCTAGGGTTTCATCGGCACTTTTCTTCTTTTGTGTCTGTCGCGGCTGATTCGTAATGGGCCAGTACGCTCAATACTTCCTCTAAATGAAATATTGAATGTTAGAAGATATTAATAAGGTTAAAAACACTCGCAAATATAACTATTTTATTTCAGAATAAAATTATACTCCGAAATTTCAGTCGAATAAACCTTAGTTAACATTAATAACCACGTACCTTGTATACATGCGTTGGTTGACGGTAAAACGTCAGTATTTCAAGGTAAGTTCTGTATTTATTTCTAATCCTTGGCACTGTGTACGGCATTGGATTTGGATATGACACAGCGTAACTGTTTACATTGAGAGAGATATTTTTTTTTTAATGGCTTTTGGCATCTTAGGCCACACAGCCAGCCTGATGAAATTTTCCAGATAATTAGACACACCACAGGACGGACATGACATTCACAGACACAACACTTAAACACCCATGCCCGCGGCCGGACTAGAACCGGCGACCTTCAGCACGCGGAGCTAACACTCTAGCCCCTACGCTACCGAGGCCGGCAGAGGGAGATATTCCTCCGGTATTTATTGTATAGCGGACTGAGCGGAGATGGAGAGGCGTTTTCAAAAACAAACTCATACACCACGTCTGGTATCGAATCTCCAGTTCTACCACGGCCACTCAAGTCGTAAAGATGAAAAAACAGTGTTAATATTTCATCTTATTTGTTTCACGTGTCCATGATATTACATTACAAGTTAAAACAAATAAAGTTAATTACTTAATTAACGCCAAGCTTATAAACTACAGTAGACATTTTAAAGGTAACGAGTAGACTAGAATTCTGCACGCCTGATTGCCTTCTCATATGGCACAGGTTTCAGGTATGTTTCTGCATACCAGGAGATGCTGTGGCCCTGCAGCCCACCACATTCAAATAATTCGTTTGCAGTAGTGTAATCCTATTTCTTGATGTTGGATCTGCATCAGGGCACTTCAGTTCTCAGTCTATTTAGTGCCTTTCTTATAGCATATGGCTGATTACACCCCGCGTCCGGTTCCTCCTTGACATTCGTCCAATGTCCTTCAGGTAGCGAATTTAGCCATATTTCATATTTTAATATTTTATTGAAACAGTTGTAAATGGTTTTAATAATTTCATATTTTCTGCGAATACACACATTTTTAGCACCAAATTTTTCAACGATTTACTATTAAATAGCGTTTCAAGAAGAGTTCAGAACGGGATGTGATACTCTTCCAATATTAGAAAATGATACAAACGGACTGAACGTATTTCACGTCGATTTTATTGGATCTTTATCTGAATTTCTAACCTGTCAGAAAATTATTGATTTCGATCATAGTCGGAAATGTGTATTGTTCTAAGACTTGATGACGAATAAGTTTTATAACGGTCTACGCAATATTATATTTATATAACTAGAGTCACAGTCGTCAACTTAACGCAGAAATTCGACCCTTATGTGGTTCGTCACTAGCATCGCTGTCTGTTGTCTCGATCGAAAACACTTTCGAAATCCCTTATAACATGTCAGCATTTTATCAATAGAATATCAACGAAACGCTCTTCTGGTTTTGATTATTTAAATATTCCTCGGTAATACTTGAAATCATAATATGGGAGGAGACAGAACAGGATCTGGAAAGAGAATTACGGTAATGGTGGACTGCAATGGGTAAACATGGCCTGGATATTAGTGTGGAAAAGACCAAAATAATGAAGATAACAAGAAACACTGCATGTGTTACTCGACAACAAGAAATTGGAATTTGTGTGTCTGGGAAGCAAGGTAACCACCAATGAAAAGATGGAGGAAGAAATAAGTCATAGAATAAGGAAGAACGGACATTTGTATCAGCAGATAAAGGATATTATCTGAAGATGGAACATAGGGAAGGATGCCAAAATTCTGCTCTATAAAGTATATTACCAGCCCATACTGACTTACGGCTCTGAAACATTGACAAAAAGAGATATTAGCAGATTGCAGGTGGCTGAGAGGGATAGAGAATGTCACGAGGAAAGACAAAATTAGAAATGAAAACATTAGGGAGAGACTACAAGTGGAAGCATTGAAAGAGGTGTTAATGAGGAAAATACTGTGGTTTGGACATGTTATGCGGATGGAGGAGGAGAGGATGCCGAAGGTAGCACTGCTGAACAACAGGAAGGAATGGAGACCAGTTGGAAGACCTCGGGCAACATGGATGGACCAAGCGAAGAAAGATGTAGAGGCTAATGGAGTTGTGATGGAGGAAAAACCTTAGAAAGACCGCCAGACTTGGAAGAGGATGTGCAGGATGACCCGCAAAAGCGGAAACATCTAATGATGATGCGATGATGACGAATACTAAGAAATCATACGAGTATAGAAAAACATATCCGAGAGGTTGGATTAGTTTAAAATCGTATTTTTTCCTAAGAACAACACAAATTTCCATGGTATTCACCTAAAATATTCTCAGAAAATATTTATTTGTGAAACATTATTGATTTTTTAAAGAGAGAAATCATTATGAATATGGTTTAAAGTATAACAATCATCACCAGTGACATATCATAGATATTTTTATATATCCGATAAGAAGTTATTTTTCCACCAAAAAATAAAACAATAAAAATAGCGGCTATGGTATGCGCTCTTTGACGCTGCTCCTGCATCGAATCGCTCAAGGTCACGTTCGCTGAAACGACACAACCTGTAACGACGACCTTGATTAATGGTGTCCCGGCTATTATGTGGACAGCGGCTGGATGTTCCAGATCTTTTATTTCGTGGCGCACAGCTGTCGTTAGATGGCAATCCTGTTCCTTTCACCACAGTGACAATCTCTGGCCTTGGCGGGCCACTAACGTCAGCCATAAGTCAGACGCCTTATTGCCCGGCGCGTCGCTCGTGAAACAAAGCGCCGACTCTCTCCTATTTAATGACCTCATCACTAACTCTGCTATGACGTGTCGCTCAAGGATAGAGGGACATCAGCTAAGCTAAGTCTGGTCCTCATCACCGAAGTTGGTTCACCCTTCCGGAGGAGGTATACGAAGCCTGATATCAGAGGTAGGACGACCAGTTCCTTTCCGCCTTACTTAAAGAACCGATGGAATCCGAACCACGGAAGCGTTCTATCTTACTTCACACCAAGAGGTGAAGGTCGAGATAAGGACACTTGAAAATCCCTGCCACTGCAGTGATTTGAACCGGAGACTTTTAGATCTCCATCCAGACACTTTAACTTCTAAACCACCGCACCGTTCTGGACATCTACTATACGATGGTAAATAATGTCGCGCGTTTTTTACTAATTCGGTTTTGCTTACGAGTAACTCTGCATAAGGCATATTCTCAGTTCTTATTCTTCTTCAACACTTTCTTCCAACATTAGGTGTCGCTGCCTTTGATGGTTTTTACACAGCAAGGGCATGAACAAATTTTGAGCTTTGACTTTGTGACCGCATGCCGCTGCTGGCGCCAAGCAATTTAATCCTAATGCCAGATTGTACAACGTAAAAATTTAGGAAGTGAAGTGTTGCTGTGTGTTTGCGTTATGTGTAACTATGTTCTGTGTGTGATAAGTGTAATTTTTTTTATGAAATGTGTAGTTTATTAGCTGTAGATTCGGAATATGCCTGGATGGATGGAGAAAACCGCCTAAATATCGCATTCAGGACGATCAAATAGTGAGGGCCAGGCATTTGACCGGCCTCGTTGAACCTTCCCCATCCCGTGTGCAGCACCTCAGCGCACTAAAGCCGCGTTCCCACGATTTTCTAAGGGAGGCGGGACGGGACGGGACTCAACAACACGCCATGGGAACAGGGCCGCCTCTGCTAGCGGAGATGAGACGCAGCTACCCCACTCTGTGTCGGTAAACATCACAGGCAAGTGTAGAGGTGCGCTGTTGTCATCGGTTTGGAGCACTCCGCACCCCTTCTGTTTCTGTAAAGTACTCTGTGCCAAACGACACTAGGCAACGTGGTGGGGAGGTGGCGGCGAGGTAAGCGAGGCCTAACCTGTGGCGCGTGCTCGTCCCTACACTTCAGCTAATGAGGTGCCGCCTCCGTTACAAGAGGTCGTGGGAACACGGCTGAAGCCACAATAGCGAGATAAAGACACATTCTCAGTTGTGAGGCATCAAATATTCAGTATCGCCATTTCCACGTTCAGTTAAGATCAAAGGCGTATCGGAAATGATACAGATACCGCGTTATCAACAACCTCTCTGAGTCGATTTTTCACGAAAACCTCAAAGTGTCATGGCGTCTACGGTTCAGTAACTGCGCCTCGCCATCAACAAATTGTTAGTGATGTAAAATTTTTTTAACACTATGCCCTTTCAACAGAGGTGAATGTGCTAATTAACCAGTCGTCAGGTCATATCTTTCATTACAGCCGGGAAGAGACTGTGAATATGGAACAGGAAGAAAACTGGATGTGGACATAATATAAGAACTGTCGCATCCCTGAAGTGATGTGATTTCGGTAAACAATGGAAAACTGAAATCTGGATGGACGAAACAGGATTAGAAACTCGTGTATTACGAATATACGACCCGACGTTATCGTCCGCGTACCATTTGATGAAACGTAGTACAAGTGACAGCAGTAATAGTGGATTAAATCTATAAATAGGATCGGATATAATAGAAGAAGTAGGCCTAAATAAATTTTGCTACTTAGTATGTTAAAAGCAGATAAGCGCTAGCAAAAAAAACTTCGATTTAGAAATATTTTAGTTTCAAATATTGATCTAAGACTCAGAAAGAAGTTTTAAAACTATGTGGAGCACAGTACTTTATGGTAGCGAAGTATAGACTTCAGGAATACTATAAAGAAGGAAAATTGAAGAATTTGAAATCTGGTGCTATAGAAGAATTCTGAAAATTAATTAGACAGGTTAAGTACGAAACGAACGTGTTTTGGAAATGATGGGTGAGAAAGGAGGCTTGTGGAAGAGTTTTACAGAGATAAGAGACAGGATGTGGCCACGTTTTAAGGCATGCAGGACTTGGATGAATCGCGCTATGGTGCGGCTAGTGTCATGATGTATGTACCACTAGTATTAGATACAGCGACATATGTGAATCCAATATTGTGGCATCGGACCAGCATCAAATAAATCTGAAGTTAGTTGTCATCAACAAATTCGACGTGGTAATTACCGATCAATGTGTGACTGAATGTGTTACTCGTCCTCTCTATTAAAATCCAGTAAATGCCCTACGTGATCTCACACCAATTACATGACAAATATCTGTTCATATAGGAATATTCGTTCTCCTCGATCAGTTATGAAAATTAAGTTCCTAAATATTTATTAATTTATTCGCAAATGTTAACGGTTGACTACTGTGGTAGCCGTTTTAATCCAACCCCTGTAATCCTGCCTGGTACAGGGAACCTACAATTTAAAGTGGAATCCGAACCACGGAAGTGTTCAGAGGTACTCCACACTACACACCCAATGAAAATCCCCGCCGCAACAGGGATTCGAACCGGGAACCTTTCGATCCCATTCAGACACGATATTTAAATCAGTGAAAAGAATATCCAATTATGTTTATACATTCCCGACAAGTTTTATTTCGATATTTGCAGAAAAAGTATTTTTATTGTGCAGGAATCATCATTCTTGATACTCCGGAATTGTTTTAATAGAACCGGAAACTATGTCTGTCACAAATCAAAGTTCTAAAGCAATATTGCGCAGAGATCACTGCAACTATACAAAATTCCTGTCTCAATATTTAACCAAATTTTCGAGTTAGGTATAATGAAATCGTGAAATCCTTGATGTGTGCGAGTATGATTGGACGCTATATTTGATCGTACCTAACTAAAGAAACAATGATCAGACTGATTTTTACTGTAAGTAAAGAAACATTAAACAACATTTTCAATACCTGCACCATATTTTTCTATGTCTCATTTCATTCATTCGTTACCGAAGTATTTCTTTCACTACTTAGATGACGTACGAAAAATTGTTGTTTAAAGTACTACACGAGCCCCGTGCGAGGACTCTGTGTAAATAATGTCAACCAAATGAACCAACTACTTTATATCATAATCAGATTGTCAAAAAAAATAACAACTATTTCATAAATTTAAGGTAGAATCACTCCAGTATTACGTAAAGGACCTACCTATTACCATACTTTTGTCTGAGTGTCTTAAACTTTAAAGAATAAACATAAAAAATAGTTTTTACTTGTTTTGGGGCTTCATAGAATATTTAATCCGTAAAAATGGTTCCGTCACTAAAAAGGTTTTAGGGTCGCTGCTCTAGATTAATGGAACTGCATTTCTACGAACGGAAGATACTGTTTGCAAATGATAACCTACTGCGAACATGATAACTATAATTATGTTGATAATTGTATTTATCTAGAGTTTCATATTCGTTCCTTTCCATCGCCCTTTTTTGTCCTAACTACTTGTAGATTACTTCACAATTTTAAATTGTATCCATCACAACATTATTCATAACCGTATTTATAGCGTCAGTACGAAATTAGAATTTGAAACTTTCACTATGTCATACAACATCGTGTTGATTCTCAACACGATGTTGCCGTTAGCTGCTTTACAATTGTACTGTGAAAGTGTTTTTTTTTTTTTAGCTTTTTGGATTGGTCGTAGAGTCAGTTCGGAATTTTTAATATTATTGAAGTAGACAAATAAAAATATGATATATTAAAAATGAAATGAAGTGCTACAATAGCAAGAAAAATGTGATGGCAATAATTAGATCAATCTGTTAGGATAAACATTTTGCTGTAATGAAAATGTTACACAGCTACTGTGTGTGTAAAATCCATGGCCTTCATAGATTTTAACAGTTATAACATTACATTTATAGATATTATAAAATTAGGAACGTTACCAGTATCGCATAAGATCCTCGGGGTCGTAATCGTTTAGAAGAAAAATAACAAATTTGAAAGAAGAAAATTTGTACAAAACTACAAAAAACAAAATGAAAACAGAAGATTATCGGCTAAAACTAAATGATGACATGAAATAATACATAACTACCATTGTTTGCTTGCTTAAATGACATATTTTAAAATATCAGGTTTGTGACATAATTTAACAATTTAACGCAGTTCCAATTTTCTGTAAATGAAGACGCCTCTCGGCTTATCCACAAAAGCAGAGGAATTGTAGAATTAATGGAAAGAGTAGTCACAGAGAAACTTGAAACTTTCAGGTAAAAATAAATGTTCATATGATAGATTAGAAGAGAAAAGTATCTCAGCTAACACCGGAAGTGGACATTTCGGGATAATCGACAATTCTTCTATCGCTACTTTCCGAAGACGGTGGGTATCATGAACGTGAGAATTTACATATTTTTAAAAAAAATTCTTTTAATATTAGTGATGATTTCAATTTATTACTCATTTCAGGTCTGGTGTTAAAAATATCTCAGAAGAAACCGGAAATTTGGTGCTTAATTTTACTTTTCGTTCATGACTGGTAAGATACATCAGCAGTTTAGCTCGTCATTCCCGCTTTAAGTTAACGACTTAAGCACGACCTGCATCGCATACATTAGGCGCAAATGCTGCGATATAGTTCAGAGTATTACAATACGTTACAACGACAAAGAACCCGCATCAATACTGGTATTCAAAGCAGTTTAAGATGTGAGTAATATGACACAGCTCGGCCATATTGTATCACAAAATTGTATCATAGCTCAGAGCAAACAAAATTTGTGTGGAAGTAAAAGGACTTCCTTCTGCAGTACATTTTTTTACTAAGATAATGCAGAAGGTCAAATACCTTATTTGAATTTGTAAATAAAACAGAAATAATCATTTGAATGCCCATATGCTCAGCAGGAGTGGTAAAAGGGACGGTCGTTTCCAATTCGACCATCTCAGTTTGTAGTCTTCAATCAGTGTCATCTATGAAAATGCTGCGATTGTCTCATGCTTCCTTCTTCGAATAACAGCTTTGATTGCAGGTATTTTAATGTTCATCAGTATCGTAATTTTCGAAGCATGGTATTATATGAAAACATTTGGTGGCTTGAAAGGATACGAGTAATACAATTTGTCCTATGGAATTTCTCCAAACTGACCTCTCATAACAGTAAAAAATATGAAATCTAGTCCTTATATCGGAATTTTGGTCTCATCTTTTTCCCAGTACCTGTATAACAATAAAGTACTGTCATCTTCCTCCTTCCAGCAACATTTGTCCAACGTCTGAAATTAATGCGAATATCCAAGATCGAACTTTCCTTGTCCTCTGAAGTAGGAAATCCAATTCATATGAATATAGTACAACCTATTTACAGGAAATAACATGAAGAGAAACAAAACATTCACACTAAACCATTTTTAATCTATATTTAACCACAATTTCTTCACAGAAGTAAGTATTTTGATAAATAATCATTTTGTGTGAGTAGAGATTTTACCGGCGTATTGGTGTAATGAAATTTCCAAGTGTGTTAAGCTAGATGGTGTCGAAAGAACTCAACGTTTCGACACCTTGTTCTGTTGTCTTCATCAGCTGTCACATAGAGTCGGATGATTCTGAGATTTCTGTTCCTGCCTCTACTGACATTAACAGCATGATCACAACCACTTAAAGATGACGTTGCAAATGATAATTTCATTTGGTTACCAAAGATAACTGATATTTCTGCCACATTCTATATTTTTTGAGGTGATAATTTAGTGCAAGCCTGAAAGTTATGCTTCCTCTAGGGGACGTCCATAAATTACGTAAGGTGAATGAGGGGGGGGGGTTTCTGGCGAAATCTCACCAATAGGGAGGGGGGTCAACCGAAATCTATTTTAGGGGGGTATTTCATCGAAAAGTGGGGGTATAACCGAGTTTGGAAGGGTGTGACCTAAATGAAAAAAGGTCTCAAAATCTTGCGAGGGTGATTTCTGGAGGGGGGAGTGGGTCTCACGGCCCAAATCTCACCAGAAAGGGGAGGGGGGATCGGACCAGATATCACGAAATTTCACCAGAAGGGGGGGGGCTCCGGAAATCCGGGAAAATACCTCACGTAATTAATGGATGCCTCCTTGGCTTACTACCAGGTTTCGAAATATTTTTTTTTAACTTATGGTATTACGCCTCGTCGACGTCGAGGTCATTGGGTGCGACTAGGGACAAGGAACGGGAAGGAATTCGGCCATGGCACTTTGAAATAAAAAATCCCAGAATTCGCCTGGGGTGATTTGGATAAACCATGGAAAATCCAAATCTGGATGCCTGGACAGAGATTCGAAACGGCGTCCTCCCGAATACGACACCACAGCGTTAACTGCTCACCCTCTAGCTCGGTCCGGGTTTCGAGATTCTGTAAGGGTCGTTGCCATTGACAACACCCTCTCTAAACTTTCTTGCCAAGTACTGGATAACTCACAAGAAGTAAAGTGTTAATCTGAACGTATGAAAGTCGAGTGTTCCCACAGGTACGGACGCCGTAGTTTCAGCTTAGACGCGACCTTAGCACCCGCTGGCAGTGTTCCCCCGCTGCGTGCAAGCCATCGTTCGCCGTTATTTCTTCCGGGAGCGAGATTAAGGACGTACGTCTTTCCATTAAGGAGGCCGCCGGGTGGCGGTGGTTTTAATTCCGGGTGCTATTAATGACTCTTCTATGGTAATCCGGGGACCCGGCTCGGCAATTACTTGCGGCGACCACCTGGGTCCCCCCGTCCATCAGAGGAACCGACTAATGGTCCTCTTGTTGGCTGCCACCACCAGATCGACAGCTGTCGAAATGCAGACTTGACAAAAAGTATGCGAACAATGTGGGAACAACAACTGGGAAGAAGCATTCGTTACAGATTTATTTTCCGATGGAAGTTTTGAAACCAGGATCGCATGTTTGATCGGAGGGTATCTTATAGGCTGACCTTGGTGCGTGGGCGGTAATGTTTGTTCATGGTATTCGTAAGGACCCTGGTAACTGTAACTAAAACCTACAGTATTCTGCCGTACCTGGCGTGTCAAGACTTAATTTGCATAAGAATTTCCGTAAGTAAGAGTATAAGTACTGACCAACAGTGGTGGGTGAGTGATAACATACTGGCCTTGCAATTGGACGGGGTTCGAGAGCCTGTCCGGTTACCCAGATTTGGGTTTTTTCATGGTTCTCCTAAAACAATCAAACCGAAAGCCGGGATGGTTCCTCCAAAAGGTCATGAATGAAGTACTTCCCGTTTCTTGCCCCAAATTCTTTCCCGTCTCTAATTATCTTGACGTTGCGTAAAGTCAAAGAAAAGTGGAAAAAAACTAGATACAACAATTAAATATTATTGATGGAATGTGTTCTAAAACTGGTTTATTAGAAAATTAACAGGGAGAAAGAAAAATAATGTTAAATAACATTATCAGTTGGGATCATGATTCAAATTACTTGTCCGTAAAAGACACTATTAACTCCAGTGTTATTTAAGACTTTTCAACAATTGAAAAATGTGGTATCAAATGTTCATCACCCAATTTAAGTTGCAATGTTACAATATATTTGCTTAGTTTGTAAATTCCCAATTTCAACCTTTTTTTTTTTTTTTTTTTTAAATATTGGCTTATTCTGTCACAGTTTCTTATAGAGACTGAATTAAACTTCGATATGACCTTTGGCTATTTAAAAACCATGCATTCAAAATTAAATGAAATATTTTTTCTATACTTCTAACGTTGCTTAAAATTTGTTTTAAAATACTTACATTATGCTTTCCAATGTCGTGAATAAAATGTTGAGACTCTGAGTAAGGAATATTTATGTTCTGTTAATCTGTGTCTCTGTTATATATATCGATATGCCATAAAGTACCTACTAAACATAAAACACAGATCATTTTACCAGGAAACTTTATGTTTGTGGCATATTGTTTGTCGTAACTGGGTGTACTAAAGCGGATTCTGGCAATAGTTTACATACTCATAGAAGTTTTACTTGGAGAGTGTGCAAATACGAAAAAATTAATTTTCACTAACTCTAACAACATTTGTACTCTTACCTATACAATTATCAACATTTCAGTGAAATGCATGTGTTTGATGGTTTGAAATGACATCGCGCAAATATTACCACAGCAATTTGTACGGTGTTTTCAAATTTTAAGAGCCTATAATCTAGCTTAAAATTTGCGAAAAATCTTATGACATGTGACCGAGGAACGGAGCAAGAAATTATAATCATTTCTAAATGGGACAGATATGCGCCACAGATCTCTCCGTGTTTGTGATTAGCGCTGCTTTCAAGAAATATTCACAAGAGATCACACAGTTACTCTTTGTATTTTATTTTTCATTTCAGTAATTTATTTGTTCAGTTTTCTGAAGTGTACTACCTTAAAACAAACTAAATGCGTAAATGAAACATAATAAGCATAAGCAATATTTAATTTACTGTAAACATCATTGTGCTTTAAGACATAGTCACTATTGCTGCATTTATCCATAACCCCCCTTCTTCCCTAAATACCGTTTATATATTCACATAAAGAGACAATATTCACTAATATTTTCCATAGTTAACGCTTTTCCATTATAAGTAGCCAGTGTGATGAAATAATCACAGGTTACAATAAATAATATCCTGTAAGATGAGCGTGTTTTAGGAATGGATTATACACAACCCTTGTAATAAGTACAGTTGTGAAGAATTATAGTAAAAGGAAATACTACAAGACGCAATTATTGGAATTGCGTACAAAAATTCAAGATGTTTCACAGAGGTAATCCCGTCACTTTGTATGAATAAAGGAAAGATCTTTTACTGTGATGTTGAATGAGGACATCACCCCCACTGTGACGAACACGTCGCTGGAGAGGTTACTATAGATAGATTTAGGGACAGGGATTTAAGAGTGATGTGAGTGCGAACTGTGAATAATAAACTATGATCAGCACTTAGAGATGCAAAATAAATAAGAATTTCATAACCATTCTTAGTGCAGCCAAAAGTGTCCGTAATTTGGCATGGCAGTATTTCTATGTGTCGGGCTAGGATTGATTGTTGGAAATACGTCTGGGGAGAAGGTACTGGTAACTTAAGGCAAGTTTAGGAAGCCATATCTTTATGAAATTATGCTAGCAAATAAAAAGTACCCTGAGTTTGAGTTAAATCTTGATTTTTGGAGTCTTTCTGCTTTTACTACGTAACCACATCTTCTAAAAACGCAAGAGCGAATGGGAGAATATTTCTGAGTATGCAGCGTGCTCGCATTGGAGGAGTGATACGCTATCATAGTAGATTCAGATGTCGTCGGCTATCTAACAAGCACAGTAGCACAGTGGTGGAAGGAGGCTTGAGTAGTACGACATTGACACGAGAAGCACTGTATTTCATTGAGCTGTACAGGGTTGGTACAGTAAAGTGGTACTATTACTAGAAGTTAAGTGATAGACACTGAGATGGAAGAGAATCGATATACGAGTCTTGTAGCGATAGGTGAATGTAACAGCTGGCAAGATGTATGCCGTAATGTCTGCAGCTTATTGGGGGTGATGCTGGTCGGAACGGTCAATTTCATTCCACAGCTTAGTGAGTGGTCTAGACAGCATCCAAGCTAGGGACGCGGTGACTACATCCGGAGCCAAGATACGGAAAAGTGGTGGTAAAGTGAACTTCAGATAATATACTGTAGGAACTGTCTACCGAATGGCTATCCTTAAACATCCGGAAATTTATTCATTTTTAAGGTAAATTTAAATCCAAACTATAGTTCTCTTATGGTATTCATACAGGGTGTCCAGAAAAGGACTCCCTGATTTCAAAATTAAATATCTCGAAAACAAAGATCGATAGAGGAATGCAGTACACTGTATGTTTATCGTGACAGCTGTAAGAAGTGTATACAGCGGTTTGAGGAATACTTCGGGAATCGAGTCATTGCTTTGGGATATCCCGAATTTACTGGTGCAGGCATGGATTGGCCTCCATATTCGCCGAATGTGACTCCCTGTGACTTTTTTTTTGTGTGGCACAGTTAAAGACATGGTCTACCCGAAGCATCCCGCCACGCTGGACGAGCTGGAATCGGCGATCTCTGCGGCATGTGAATCCATTTCGGTCAAGACACTACGAAATGTGATGGCGAATTTCATTCTTCGTTTGCGCCACCTCTGTAGTGCCAATGGTAAATATTTTGAAAACATTGTGATGTGATTGTTTGCAAAGATTGTTTTCATACGATTATTTCACTTATGTATGCTGATATGAGCTGTACAGCGTACATCTGTTAGCAGCTTTTGTAAATATTATTTCAAACTGCTGTATACACTTCTTACAGCTGTCACAATAAACATACCGTTTACTGCATTCCTCAATCGATCTTTGTTTTCGAGATATTTAATTTTGAAATCAGGGAGTCCTTTGCTGGACACCCTGTATGCATGCTTGGTGTTAAATTATTATTTTTTTTAATAATTTACGCTATTTGATATTAAATTCATGGTATTTGTTTCCTAGCCTGTTACATTAATGGTATTGATTTATTGACCAGGTATCGAGTAATCAATTCCTTAATCATGTAAAACCACTCGATGTTTCATTTCTAGTAGTTTATTTGTTAATTTAGTGTTAAATAACGTGTTAATTGTCATTTGAATAAAAAACGGATGAAGTTTCTGCTTTGAGGAATCAGTAAAAGTAAATTGATTTCTAAAATATCTTTCTGAAGTCTCCTTATTATTTATTTATTTATTTCGTATAGCACAAGGATACAAAGACGGAACTACATTGAATCACAATAGATAGAACCAAACATAGATGTTACGACAGACTGATGTCCAACGATTGCAGCCATTGAGCTGCTTCTGTGGTTGCTTCGTGAATCTGATGCATTCTACCAGTGAACCTCCTATGAGGGCATTGCATGGCGACATGGTGAATGGTTTTCTGACAGTTAACGCGGTCAGAAGAAGAATTCTCTACTACTCCCCACTTGTACATCTATTATTTGTATGTACACATTGGCCTGTTCTCACTCGTTTCAGTGTCGTCCAGGTTTTCCTACGTAGGTTTAATACAGGAGGCTGTCTTGTAGGATCTTTTTTTTTTTTTTTTTTTTAAAAAAATGGCATTCGGCAATGGAGGCCATACAGCCAGCTCAATGTGTATTTTTTCCAATGCATGGACGCCACAGGACGGACAGCACATTCACACAACACTTAACATCCATGCCCGCGGCCGGATTCGAACCGGCGGCCTTCGGCACGCGGAGCTAGCACTCTAGCCCCTACGCTACCGAGGCCGGCATTGTAGGATCTTGGATTAGCGTCTGTATGTCTGGATTGAAATTGGTCCACTCAGTGCACCATGCTTCGTTTGTGTTGAAGTGATTTTGGATCAGCACTTGACCAAACTTCCACTTTGAAAACCCAAATCTTATGAATGCAGTCCCTATGAACTGGAAGGTGTGAATATCTTAAACAATTCTGACATTCTTTTTTTAATACCGCTTGTTTTCGGAGACTTTGTGGGGGGATGTTAGAAACTACAGGCAGCCATTCTGTAGGTGTACATTTTACAGTTCCAGATATTGTTCTCACTGTGTCTTTTAACTGAATGTCGATCTTTTATGTGTTACTGCTATTTAGCCAAACTGGACTATAGTATTCAGCAGTTGAGTATACGAGGGAAAGAGCTCAAGTAGTAAAAAATGAAATATTCTCTATACGAAAAAATGAGTTTTAAAACCATTACTTGATGCCATTAAAATAATAAGATAAACATTTTCTCCACCGTCACCAGTCTCTTGACTGGTTTGATGCAGTCCTCTATCTCTTCCTATCTTGTGCTAATCTCTTCGTCTCAAGATATCCCTTGTAATTTACGTTCCCAATTATCTGCTTCATATATTGTAATCTCTGTCCATCACTACAGATCTTATCTTCAACTGTTCCCTTTACTAACAATAGAAACGATGCGGTATACAAATTTTCAGCGTTGTTTGAGGTCTTAATTGGTACAGTATATGGCATGTGTTCTGCCTGATGTAATTTAATACGTAATAATTTCAAACAGATCTTACTTTTCCATGTTCTCTCAACAATTTCTGTGTGAAGAAGGACGTCTTTAAGCCCTTCAAGCTATGGACATAAATAACTGTGGGAGCGTCTCCACTGTCTGAGGTAAAACTCGCCCATTATGTCAATCGGGTTTCACACGATATCGTGCCGCTACAGTGGTTCTTCCTGCATATTGACCTGTTTCCCTCACAAATTGTTGCCCAGAGAAAACGATCAGTAATTGAATGGTCACGATTTCGATATTACCCTAACAAAATGCGGAGGCGTACAAACGGGAATCGGCGAATATCGTTAACCAATATCCGTGGGAGCTGGATAGGTTTTCAACACAGGTGGCTCGCTCGGAGCCATCTTCGGCAACCTTCTAAATTTTTAGCATTCTTCGCCTTTCAACATGAAATCAAATTACTCTTGGTACTGTCTGAAATGCATTGATTTTCAGTATGAACCACAATATGATGGATCAAAAGCAGTGTGCTTTTCTCTTAGCTAAATATCAAGCCAAAGATCTTAGAGAAACAGTATTTAATTAACGCACCAATCTAACCATTAAAGAACTATTAAGATCGCCAATAGTATCATAAAAGGGTAATAGATACATTTAAAATGCAGTGGCACTTCCCAAATAATATATATTTCGATATTCAAACTCACAGAGAATTCAATAGTTGGCGAATCTATAAAGCTAAAACGATGGATCTACATGCAATCTGTTTCACTCAGGTTAATTACACAGATTAGAAATATACTTGTTTAGGTTATTGTGAAAGCAGGTGATATTCTCGTAAGCATGAACGATGCCAATGAAAGGTTTCAGCTCCACATATTTATTACAAACTATATCTTTGATTATCTGACCCCAATTCTTTTCAACAGTTATACAAACGATCAGCCATTACATCCAGCTACCAGGAGCTTCGTGTACGCTGATGATCTTGACCTAGCCTCACAGAGCACAAAGCTTGAAGTTGTAGAAAGAATTTGTCTGCTGCCATTGAAGGCCTATCAAGCTATTACAGGTAAAATCATGTAAGACCTAACCCTACAAAAACTGAAGTGTGTGCCTTTCACCTAAAAAACAGGAAAGCTTAGCGTAATTGAAAGTAAAATAACACCTGTAGACTAGTGACAGGCTTTACCAACATCCTTCTATAGCACCACATTTCAAATACCTCAATTTTCCTTTATTCTGGTATTCCTGAAGTCCGTGTTTCGCTACCATAAAGTGTTGTGCTAAATGCTTTGGTGAAATAGAGTTTATATGATATCGTAATACTGACCAGAAACAGTTTGTTTGTGTACCATCGGTTTTTCACAGTTTGTCTGCTGGCTCTGAATCAGTCAGATGCGACATGTTTAGAGTTTCATTAAAATTTTTGTACCCGTCATCAGTGTTTCGCAGTTTGGCTAGTTAACATAAGACATATTCCACCTGACTGTTGAACTGTAGTTTTAAAATACTGTAAAATCACACTATTCCAACAGAAAGTGTCCATATTAACAAGACGATTTTCTCTGTGAAGTTGACTACGGTCTTTTACCTTCGATATTGTTATCTAGTCTGCTCTTCTTTCTCTCATACTGTTGGCCCTAAATGCAGTTTCCCCCTATAAATACCTACTATACAGTTAAGCTCCACTGCGTGAATTCTACAGTATTCACTTCACCTTCTATTTCTGACGGAAGGTTAAATGGAAAAACTTCACACTATATCATATATATATAATATATTAGTTTCAGCCACCTACGTTTTTTTTTTATTCTGGGTATCATGACTTGCTGACATCGAAATTACAAGAACCGGGATAGGATTGCGAGCAATAAACTGGAAGGAATCAAGCAATGGTTATTTTTGAAGGAACAATCCCGATATTTTCCCGGAATAATTTTGGAAAACATCCAAAAATTTAAATCTGAATGGCCACTAAATACTGATTGCTCAAAAGACCCATTATCAAATACGTAACACGTATACCAAGCATCACGTCGTTTCGAAATTGCCTCGCAACTATAGATTTTGTAGATTGCTTAAAGGACTAGGTTGTCTAGGGGTTTTAAGTGAGTTATAGTAGACGATCCTTTTGAGTTGTTACCAGAGAAAAAAGATAATTTTCTATAGACAGAGCAATAACGCGAGGGAAACTGTGGGATCACTTTATGCGCTTCAAATGTGGCATCCAGATAGTTCCAAATCACAATACTGGGATATCACTAGCTGGAACTGGAAGTACCTACGTCTAAGATAGCTGGATCTTCAGGACATTCGCAGAAAGATGAACCACTTGAGTGTAAGAGAAATCTGTAATTTTATATACCAGCTGTAATGTTAACCCTTGCGTTTTTGTATTTTCTTTTCATTCAAGATAGGCTACATTTGCTGCGCCATAGGCAACACCTCAAAACGTTACTGCATACTGCAAAAGGGAGCCCGTCTTGGATTTTGTTAAACCATGGTATCTCAGACGATAGCTCACGTTACACATAAGGTTTAATAGGAAAACGAAATTTAAATGCTGATGCAAACAGTTAGAAAATGATCTAACAAATCCACACTCAATAATTTTTTACTATATATGTTTTTCAGTTTTCACTCGAACTATTACAGTGTTAGCTTTTCGGTAAAAGATTACATATCACACTATTTCAAATCACGATAGCAAAAAATACTACTACTTTTTGGCAGTCGCCTCTTAGGGACGCCATAGGTCAACCTATTAATATTATGCGGCCATCTTTCGTCCACACTCTCTATTGCCGCCTTAGTGCGTCTGTCGCGGAGACAGTATTACCAATCGCTAACATTGTATACTACCAACTTATGCTATTTATTCTCTAATTTATTAAATACTCACAGTGGAACCTCATTTACAAAACATTGGATACAAAAATATAACGATATATCGTTTTATAGCCTAAAACATCTTTAATGTCTACCCAGTGTCTGTTCTGACCTGAGAATGGTCTACCGAGCGGGGCGGTGTAACGGTTAGCGTTCTCGCCTCGCATTCGGGAGGACGGCGGTTTGAATCCCCGTCCGGGCATCCAGATTTGGGTTTTCCATGGTTTCCCCAAATCACTCCAGGCAAATGCCGGGATGCTTCCTTCAAAAAGGCCATGGCCGAATTCCTTCCCATTCCTTGCCCCCATCCTTGCCCCACATCCTTTCCCGTCTCTAAAGACCTCGATGTTAAAAGAGACGTAAAGCAGTTACAAAAAAAAAAAAAAAAAAAAAAAAAAAAAAAAATAGAGAATGGTCTAGTAAATTTTCCAACATCTGATGTTTTTCTCATTAATTTGTAACAGCCTGCAAATAAGGTGTCAGTGCGAGGTAAGTACCGGCTATTTGGATATATGTTAGTGCTGAAATTATTCCTTTCTCGACGATGAACTGCATCGAATTCTGGAAAGCGTGAACAAGTGAAAACTGTGTGGCCGGATTTGGATACTGGTCCACGCGAAGGGGGCGCCTTTCACCGAGCGAGCTGCTGGAAGCTGAGAGATGTACTGTGGGAACTGGCTGCGTGTCCTCTTCGGGCGATGGACCCTCCGGTAATTGGACGGCGCGGCACCTCGGCTAGCCCCAGGGTATAGACTCGCGTGTGCGGGGCTCACGGCTTTGCTCCCGGCATGCAGCTCTCCCACGACCCGTCTCCCTCACTCTTAACCCCTCACACACACACTTAATCACCGGGTGGTCTCCGTTTGACACAGCACTTCCTCCGACTCTGCACTTTCTTCGCCGAACGGCTATTAGTTGGGTGACGGGCAGCTCACCATGCTAGCGACCGACATAAAAACATATTTTCCACTTGAGTTGGTGTAATTACTGTCCGGAGGTTTGGAGATGACGGAAATATTTCGTGTTGTCGATACCGTCATAACGCTCAGGTCATGATTGGTTGTGTCGTCAATTAGTTTGACAGGATGACGGAGCCATGATTGAGCCTCCGAGAGGCTGATCCGCCGTTGATGGTAATGCTGTTCCGGGACCAAATTGTTGCGTTGTAACACCAAACATGAATCAGTAAAATTCCGTGATAGCTGAATCGTATTTAATTACAATGGATTTCTCTTCAAGCAAATAAACGTGGGAAAAATGGAGCAATTAAAGCTAACAGAACAGAAAGCATGCAGATATAGTCAGATCGCAGTTGCGTAAACTAATCATACCTTATAATTGTGAGCAAATGACGCAAGGTTTCAAAGGAATCAAATTATGGACTTATTTAATTTTGTATTTCCAAATCTTTATATGACTTTACCGAGCGTGGTGGGTGAGCGGTTAGCGCTCTGTCCTCGCATTCGGGAGGACGGCGGTTCAAATCCCCGTCCGGGCATCCGGATTTGGGTTTACCCACGGTTTCCCCAAATCTCTCCAGACGAATGCTGGGATGCTTCCTTCAAAAGGGCATAGGCGAACTCCTTCCCTGTCTGTGTCTCCAGTCCTTTCCCACCTCTAACGACCTCAACCTTGACGAGGCGTAAAGCCATAAGTAATAAAAAGTCTTTTCTAAATGACCCATATGCCTACCTACGAAATTGGGACATTCCCCTACAGTAGTGTAGTAATGATAGACCTCCTAGTTTCCTTAATTATCATTATGTGATGTAGTACATTCCGTATCATGTTTAAGTTAGTGCATCTTCAGAGTAGGAATCCTCACGCTGTTTATTTGATAGCGTAATAGCGGGCTTAATGACTCAGGATGGTAATTTCGGATGACTTGTTTCGAGAAAAATCCATAGCTTCATCAAAACTTCAAAGTAGCTCGTTCAATTCTAGAAAACATTATAACGAAAAGCAAATAACGAGTAATATTCTTTATTAGATTCTATGAGTATTTAGCGAGGATGTTTTAAATAACTGCATTTGATTTACCGAGCGTGGTGAGTAACTGATAACTCCTAAGTCTACCACAAATTTCCTTAAGAAAAACTGCAGGGAAATGTGGGATACAGAATGGTCGGAAACAACATCACAAATTAGAGGTCACCATTACGCTTGCATCCACCCCCAGATACCAACATCCCAGTGGCATCAAGAAGCTGCTCCATCAAGAGAACTAATAAGTACAATAGCTAGATTAAAGATCAACCATGGTTTCATTCTCTTGCATCTATATAGAATTAAACCAATTGAATCTACACTGTGTGATTGTGAAGAAAATGTAGAATGCGACATTTATCACATGTCTTTCGGCTGCAAGAAGTACTGGAACATCACAAACTTCATGTAAAAACATTCACAAGAGGGCATCCAGTCACCATTCAACATGAAACATTTGCTGGCCACTGAAAATGTTGTTATATATCGGTTATTCCTATCACTTGTCACAAATAATAACCTAAAAGTTTAGAAGAGTACACTTTTACTTGGTATGGCTGTATGACCAAAAGGTTAAATGTCAATAACTAAATAAATAAAATAAAAATTTCCTGGTTAGCCAAGAGCATTGTAAGTAACTTCGGGCATCATCGGATTCGCCGAGTAGTCGAGGTAGCGTCTATTTTCCAGGCATGGTTGATATGCCAAAGCGTTTTCAGTTTTGGCTTCTACCAGTAATTTCTCTTCTATCATATAATGAATCAGTACCATCATTTTTCTACCAGTGTATCTAATGAAGTGTATGTTTCTGACATTCCAGACAGCTTATTTCCTAAGTAACTAGTTATTCTATGCAGATTCATTTTCCGCTTCCTCAGTTCTATCTCGTAGTAATGCCTTCAAAGCCTTGTTTGTTAATCCATCCAAAATACCGATGATCATTTCCTTCTGCATGGTTATACCAGTATCAGTCACTTGTAACTATGTTGGGAGATGCGTGACAGGTCTCAGTTCTGCGAGAGCGCCAGATCTGTGACGCAATCAGCCAGATGACCGCTGCGGACACATGACACGGTATCAGCGCTCGCTGACAATGGCCTGTCAGGGACACGGTCCAGCGGACAATGAAAGACATCAGCGGCTGACAGCTCGCAACCCCAGTGCAAACAGCGCGAGGTTAAGCGGCTTTGTTCCTCGGGCCAAAAGCACTGTCCGACACAGGACACGTTTCATTACACAGATTGTTTACACGGGGCAAAACGTGGCGGCGGTCGGCCACCACAGCGTAATGCACAGTGTGATCCTCCGGTAGTAACCACGCGTTAAGTCGGCAGTCGCTTTGAACTACGACATTCGATGGTATGTTGAATGTTGTGTACGCTTGCTAGGACTTTAGTAAAAGGCCAAAAGCACTATTTCCAGAAAAAGAATCGGACTGGAGCAAGAGAAGGATGTGATGAGTGGGTAAATGGGGGGGGGGGGGGGGGCTTGTGTTCAGAAGCAGACAGGGATAGTGGATGGAATTCGTTTGATATGATAAACTACAGTTTGAACTTCAATGGTTTCTGAGAAAATTTTCACGGATGCAATAGGAACAAGTCACATTGTGAACGCCCGTTTGAGTAAGTTCCTCCGTGTTGTATTATTAATTTCAGTTGGGTATTAATTGTTTGCATTCGAAAAATTATTACTTCCTAGTGTAAGCCCGTGACAGTCTTTTTGCGTAGCGTTACGGCTCTGGAATAGTTCCAGTTTTTAGGGTCAAAGATTGTGACAGGTTGATCTGACGAAATACGAACTTGACCGTGTTTCACCCTTAGGATGAATAAAATTTCTTGTGTTTGAAGAACTCAGAAGTATTAATAGACTCAGGTATTAAACACGGACAGGGGCGATACGATCGCACTATCGTATAATTGGTTCAAAGGTCGTAGACTAGATCTTGTTGAAATACAATCTTAGCGTAATTTTTGGTCATAGTGCAATGTAGTCTTCACGGGTGTACCGCTGGATAGTGTTGTGGAAACACAATATTTCGACGGCTGGCTCTGCCGTCTTCTTCAGGTGATGAGACATGTGTAATGGTCGGCTGACCCACAGGTACTGAGATGGTTCGGGTGCCGCTCTTCCTTATATACAAGTCCGCGTGGCTTCGGCGATGGCTTACTATGAGCCAGGCCCGCGACCAACTGGCGGTTGGCTGTGACTGTACATCAAGCACATTTGGTCATAGTGTTTGTAACATCCAGAGAACTTAATGCAAATTCCACATTATTAAACAGTTGAGCAAATCCGATGAAATGAATTGTCAGAATAGCTGAACCGGTACCATATTTGGTCTGATGTCCACTTTAAACAATCTACTATCCCACTCACAGCGAACATGAACAAAAACCATTAGCGAAAATGCTCAGTAAAATACATAAAAGTCAAATAATTCATAATACATAAACTTTGGTCAAACAACAACATTAGTTTCAATTAATTTAAATTTATCCTAGGCCGGTATTCGTGGTTACAGCCGAGAACATGAGTAATTTAAGTTTTTTTAAAGTTTTATGTTGCTTTCATTGCCAACATGTTACTGAAAAGCAGTTCCACGTTTTTTCAGCCGTAAAGTTTATCGATATTATTTTAACTATAAAATGCTACAAAAACAAACTTAATGAATGCTTTAGGACAATTAATTTTGTAGCAGCTGCTTAGCTATTAAATTGTGTACATAACGTCGAATTTCTTCTGATCATATCTCTTTTGGCTGTTAATTTTCAAGCGAAGGCTGACACGTGATACCGTTCTCTAGACAATAGCTATCGATTGATTGAGTGTGTGAGTGAGCTTAGGATTGTTTGCGATACGTAATTCAGGATCAGAGTTCTTTTATAACGGAATTCATTTTTTAATGTTTGGATTAGGATTTATTGTAATGTGGAATAAATGTAAACTGAATTTATTTTGGCTAATATAAGAAATCATGCACAAAACAAAATAAAAATTTATATGGAACAAAGGATAAACGAATCAATATAAAGTGCCTTGCTTTTGCGGATGATCTAACAGTAATTACACGAACTGTTGAGGAAGCCAAACATGCTGTTGAGAAGCTTCATGACATACCGTCCTCCAAATCTCTTATGAGAAAACGCAATATATGGACTCCAAAAGCACAAACCTGAAGCCACTCGTGACCAAATATGGCACTATCAAACAAGTTAAACACTTCAAGTACTTATGAGAAATTGTTGGGAATACTGGAACTGAGAAAGAAGCCCACAAAAACGTGCTGAAAAACTGCAAAAAGCATATGCAATTACTTGGAATACTTACAATAAGAAATCACTTTCCACCAAAGCCAAACTCCATCACTACCACACCGTCGTTCTTCCAGGAGCACTGTATGCGATGGAGACATCATCATTAACGGTAAATGTGAAAGGAATAGAAAAAATAGAAAGACAGATACTGAGAAAAATATTCGGCCCCAAAATCCAAGATGGCATCTGGATGCGAAAAAACTCAGAAGAACTGTATTCACTGACAGAAAGATTCACCTCACTATCACGGAAAAGACGCATGAAATTTTATGGACATATAGCACGAATGGATGACGCACAACTTACCAAGAAAATTTTCCACATCGTCAACGGTCCCCAACAAAACAAATCACGCTGGTTTGTAGAAACCCAGAAGGACCTCGCAGAAGCCAGCCTTGACCCATTGACATCCACACGCAGTAAATACAGACAATTGATCACCTCACATAAATTTGCCCCTAAGAGCCCTACATCAAAAAATCTGAAACTCAGAAATGCATGGACACAAGGGAGACGTCAAGCCCACAGCGAAAGGATGAGGAGGTTTTGGGAAAATAAGAAGAACAGCAAGAAGAATAATACAAATTAATGGTTCCACGCGCTCCTTAGCGGGCTAAACGATATATTAATAAATAAATAATAAAATAAAAAGATTCGTATACTCTACAACCCTGGTTCGGTTATTGGCAAGAGCAACAGATATGTCTGATGGAGAACTACGGTTTGTGATGATACTCATCACGTGATCGGTTATTCGGTGCATAGAGTGGGGAATTGTCAGCGGACTCTAATTGGTTGCCTTGTATCCCTGCAAGGCACATTGGTATGTGGTAGGGAACGGTTCCAATATCCTAAATTTATTGGTGAGAGTGATGAGTAGGGTTCGGATCTTTATGACCTAAAAATGACAAAATATGACCAAACATTTAAATTTATTATACATCAAAACATGCTCAATTACACGTCATTTATTTTATCTAGTACTGTCGCATATCATGTAGACAGTCAAATTTTCTTTCGTGCACTTGCTGCACCATTGGAAAATTAAATTTTAAATCTTTATTTTAAAGGCACTTTAATTTCACATAATTTACTGATAGAACTCTTTCATCTGCACTAAAATACTCCTCTCCAAATTGTCTTACGTAACTCCATCAGTTCGCACTGTCAGAAAATTTTATTTTCGGCATGGCGGTAGGTATACTCACTGATCCACTGCAGATTTAAAATTGACTAAGGATTATTTTCAAAAGTATTTCATTGAGATATTGATTGGCGCGGATCGGCACAGGCATGCTGCTGCTGAATTGTCGAGATTAAAATGCGGGCTGAACATTACGTTTAGAAAGTAATAATAATGTATAACTTAGTCGCAATGTCGTCTGGGTTTCTATGAGCAAGTTGAAGCGACTTTTTTTCCTATTTCAGCTAATGCGGGAACATTTATGTTTATTTAGAGAGTTTTTATTGTTGTGGTTGTATATTGATGTACTACACACTATTTATAAACCATATTTCCAACAATTTATACTCAAATTCAGAGAAACAAACCAAACGTTACTTACGTAGAGTGAGCGCCTGGGGGCATGTGACGTCACGAGGAGCACAGGAGCGTTTTGGCGTGCTTTCAAATCCTCTAAATTTTACGTAAAATAAGCACTTTTGTCAAAAAATAATTAGTACTTGGTAAATAACGTGTATCAATAAACTATTTAAAACCATTTTCAAAAAATAGTCAAATACCCAATTCTTGACTGGTGAATTCTGACCACACTGAAAATTAAGTTTTTTTTTGCACCCCATGTATAGCAGAAGTACACTTCTGTGAATTATTATCTTAATTTTTCTCATGTGTATCTAGTGAATTCTCGATACAATTAAAAAAACTAACAGCTTTTTCCTAAAAAAAAGTATGACCATATTGCCGCATGAACGCCAGTGTACCGTCTGCCAGCATGGCGCAGCGGGTAGCGTCACGAATTGCGGTACCGAAGGTCGCCGGTTCAATCCCGCCCACTGACAAAAATTATTTAATTCTGTTTATTATTTCCAGAAGATTCTACATGTTTCCTAAGGTCACTTGTAACTTCTACACATTTCATTTGTTAACTACTCTTGTAATCTCTAGTACGTTCTATCTGTGTATAAATAGAAGAGCATTCTGCCCAAGAGGCAGTCAGTGCTGCGTGTATGTTTGAGTTCTCAATAAACCTGTTCTCAGTTTAAGTGCTGTGTTCATTGACAAGTAACCTTCGAATTCACACCTGTCCCGGTTCCAACGCGACATAGTTTGGTGGAGACGCCGGGTACCCTGTGCAACAGCTGCATCGTCGTGGCTCCGATTAGGCAACGTAAAAGTCGCCGCCTACACGGACTGGAACCGGACTACAAAGGATATACTCAGTACGTCCTTCCGAAAGTCCGCGTCATTAGGAAACCCATGGCGGCAAGCCAGCTGCACATTCGACACCCATCGGTGTTCTCTGGAGACGCTGGACAGGATCCTAACAAATGGCTAAAAGGGTTCGACCGAGTCGCCAAGTACAACAGGTGGGATCATACCATGTGCTTGGCAAATGTTTATTTCTATCTGGACGGAACCGCCCAGCAGTGGTTCGAGAACAACGAAGAAAAACTGAATAACTGGGAAATGTTCCAGACGGAACTTAAGAAAACGTTTGGGGACCACCAGCGACAAATCCGCTCGGCGGAAGAACAACTGAAGAACCGGGCCCAACGACATGGGGAGCCGACGCAATCTTACATACAGGATGTTTTGGCCCTATGCAACGTAGTCAACCCGAATATGACTGAAGCCGACAAAATCACGCACCTAATGAAAGGTATTGCAGAAGACATGTACCAAGCTCTTCTGATAAAAGACGTCGCTACGACGGAAGAGTTCATCAAGTGGTGCCAGCGGATTGAGGAGATGCAACAAAGGAGGGTTGGGCGAAAGAAGTATGACAGACTTCCCAACGTAGTCCCTATGGCAGTTGTGGAAGACCAGCACGACTTTGCGTCTCTCATACGACAAATTGTGAGAGAAGAATTACAACAGTTCATGGCAGCTGGGACTCTTGAACCGAGTGAGCATCAGATCATGGCCATGGATGTAAGCCCAGTGGGTCATGAAGGAGCCGACGCGGCGGAAAAAGAGGTATTTCAGACAATAGCTCCTGTCTGCCGAGCCAATCGCACTCGACGTGAAGAATGGCCTCGCCCTGATATGACGTATGCTGCAGCTGCCAAACGGCAGCCTAGGAACCGGCCGACACGGCCACAACCAAATCCTCCGGCACCTATGACGTCCCGCAGACGAACGGACGTCTGGAGGACAGAAGACAACGCGCCAGTATGTTTCCACTGTGGGCGCCCTGGACATGTCATACGCTACTGCAGAGAGAGAAGACGAGTATTTGACGATTATTTTGCCGCAAGACGTCCGCCATCCGAACAGTTCTACCCCAGGCAGCCACCCGCTGACGAGTTCGGTCGACCTACGGGAAGAAGCCCATCGCCGTACCCTAGACGAGGTCGATCCCCGACGCGCCGCTGCCGTTCATCGTCGCCGGACAGAGCTACCAGCCGCTCCCCTAGCCGCCGCACGCAGGAAAACTAAGCAAGGCGACCATCTACGGAGGTGAGGCCGCCGCAGATGAAAATCCTCCATGGATGACAGTCACTAAGATGTCGGGAAATCTCATCAACGTTATAATCGACGGCCAACCTGTCCGGGCGCTGGTTGATTCAGGAGCTTCTTTCTCCGTATTGTCGGACAATTATCGTCGCACACTAAAGAAGACAATGTTCCGTGATACGGGGGCAACTGTGCTAAAGGTCGCAAATGGAAAGTACGTCCAGCCAGCTGGAGCTTGTGTCGCGAGAATAACCATCAACAACAGGACCCAGCCAGTTGAATTTGTCATTTTAACAGAATGTAGTCATAATGTCATCCTTGGATGGGACTTCCTTAAGGCATCCCAAGCTGTCATTGACTGTGGAACGTCTGAGCTGCAAATTGAAGAAGTCGTTGCGACGGGTACACGTAACACAGAATCTTCTGGGAAGTTATTCGCCGTTGACAACGTGACAATCCCGCCGTTCGCAATGAGAAGAGTCCCAGTCAAAAACACGGACGACCGCAACCTTGAAGTGCTTGTCGATAGTAGAAAGTTTATTAGGCTCACGAAAGAAATCTACATACCAGCGGCTATCATAAGCATTATCGGTGGTCGAGGAGACATTTGGATCACCAACTGTCACGAGCAGTCACAAATTATCCCCAAGGGAATGTGCATAGGGACAGCTGAACCAGTCCAGGAGGGCGAGCTCAACGTCATTAACGAAGATCCATGCTCTGTTACTAGTACCGACAACACGCTGGAGGAAACAACTATGGAACTGCCAATAGGGTCCGGCCTGACCAAGGAACAACACCACCGGGTGTTAGCTATACTACGCCAATTCTCTGGTGTATTCACACCCCAGCAAAAAAAAGGTCAGACGAAACGGCCCACGATAAAGCATCGTATCAATACTGGGGATCATCCGCCCATTAGCCAGCGCTCGTACCGATTGTCACCAGTCGAAAGGCGAATAATTCGAGAGGAAGTGGAGAAGATGTTGCATAATGACATTATTCAACCTTCGGAGAGTCCTTGGTCATCTCCGGTGGTCCTCGTAAAGAAGAAGGATGGTACGTGGCGATTCTGTGTCGACTATCGGCGGCTGAACAAAATCACAAAGAAAGATGTCTACCCACTGCCGCGCATCGACGACGCCTTAGACTGCTTGAAAGGAGCTACATACTTCTCAACCATGGACATGCAGACAGGCTACTGGCAAATCGAGGTTGACGAAGCTGACAGAGAAAAGACGGCTTTTATTACACCTGATGGCCTCTATGAATTCAAAGTAATGCCATTCGGATTATGCAACGCTCCGGCCACATTCGAACGCATGATGGACAACTTACTTCGACACCTTAAGTGGACGACGTGTCTTTGTTATTTAGATGACATTGTTGTTTTCTCGAAAACATTTGAAGAACATCTGAGTCGCCTGTCAACGGTGCTGAAGTGTGTTCAGACTGCAGGACTCCGCCTCAATCCGAAGAAGTGCCTCTTCGTCGCCAGAGAGATAAAAATCCTGGGGCACCTGGTCAACGGAGATGGCGTCCGCGCTGATCCAGATAAAGTAAGGGCAGTCATGGAATTTCCAACTCCTCAGCACATTCGTGATGTGAGAAGCTTTCTTGGGCTGTGCTCATACTTCCGGCGTTTCATAAAAGGATTCTGTAACATGGCACGTCCACTGCAAGAACTTTTGCAGGGAGACGCCAAGTTTTACTGGGATGAAACTAAAGAAAGATCTTTCCAGGCACTTAAGGAGGCTCTAACTTCCGCACCAGTTCTAGCCTTATACGACGAGAATGCAGAAACTGAACTTCACACTGACGCCAGCGGTTATGGGATCGGTGCAGTGCTTGTGCAAATTCAGGAAGGTGCTGAGAAGGTGATAGCCTATGCATCAAGAGTATTCTCTAAGCCCGAGATAAACTACTCTACAACCGAGAAAGAATGCCTCGCAGTTGTCTGGGCTATCAACAAGTTTCGTCCGTATTTATTCGGCAAACCTTTCACCGTCGTAACAGACCACCATTCTTTATGTTGGCTAACCAGCTTGAAGGATCCATCAGGTCGACTAGCAAGATGGGCACTTAGACTTCAAGAGTACGACGTCACGGTGGTATTCAAAAACGGACGCAAACACAAGGATGCCGACAGCCTTTCAAGGAATCCTTTAATAGAACACAACAGCATGAATGGAATTTCAGCCCTCGCTGAATTAGGTGACGTTGCAGCTGAACAGAGGGAAGATTCAGAGTTATTAAGAACCATAGACGCCTTGGAGAAAGGAGAACCGGCCAAAGGAGGGTTTCAATTGATAGATGGGACATTGTATAAGAACAACTACGATCCACTAGGCCCCAAGTGGCTTCTGGTCGTTCCAGCTCATCTCCAGCCAGCTATTCTCAAGTATTTCCACGACGCTCCAATATCCGGTCATCTGGGATTTGTGAAGACCCTGGACCGAATCAGACGCAGGTATTACTGGAAGGGTCTCTACCGATCTGTCAAGCATTATGTGAGTCACTGTAAAGAGTGCCAGCGACGGAAACATGTGCCGCAATTACCTCCAGGTCATCTAGTACCAATTCCACCTGCAGCAGTTCCATTCCACCGAATTGGGATCGACCTTTTGGGGAGGTTCCCGAAGTCGACAACCGGTAACCGATGGATAATAGTCTGCACCGACTACCTCACGCGCTACGCTGTCACCAAACCTGTGCCGACTGCAGAAGCTCCAGAGGTTGCAAAATTTCTAGTAGAAGACATTATTTTGAAGCATGGAGCACCACGTGTGATGATATCCGATCGTGGAAAGGTATTCCAGTCAAGACTAGTATCAGAGGTCATGTCAAGATGCGACGTTGTCCACAGGATGACAACTGCATACCACCCTCAGACAAACGGTCTCACAGAACGCTTCAACAAGACATTAGCCGATATGCTGTCGATGTATGTGGATGTTGAGCAGAAGGATTGGGATACAATACTGCCAGTGGTCACATTTGCTTATAATACAGCAAGGCAAGATACGACAGGCTTCACTCCGTTTTTTCTGCTCCATGGCCGTGAAGCTGAGACCACAATGGATACGCTGTTCCCATTCCAGCCGGACGACACTCAGGATGACTATATAAAACAGCTCATTACCAGGGTCGAAGAAGCAAGACAGCTGGCTCGCATACGAACACTGGCCACCCAGGAGAGGGACCGTCAGCGGTATGACGGCAAGCACCGACCTGTTGCGTACAACCCAGGAGATCTCGTATGGATTTTTACCCCTGTCCGGAAGGTTGGGCTATCAGAAAAGTTACTGAAGCGGTACTTTGGTCCGTATCGTGTCATACGCCGCCGGTCAGACGTCACATACGAAGTCGAGGATTATGAGCCGTCTTCGAAACGACGAAAGCGAAGGGACATTGTTCACGTCCTCCGCATGAAGCCTTACTACAATCCTGACGAGCAGCTAGGCACAACCAGCTTCTTGTTCAAGGACTCTGAGGACGGTTTGGATACTGAGGAAGTCGGACAGGAAGATAATAGTACAAACAGGAGGGGCCCTCCAGAACTGCCATACAGAGGACCCACGACAAGATCAAGATCCAGGACACTTCAGCGTGCCCCAAAAGAAATCTAACAGCGGGACGCTGTTTTCCTCAGGAGAGGGAGCAATGCCGCATGAACGCCAGTGTACCGTCTGCCAGCATGGCGCAGCGGGTAGCGTCACGAATTGCGGTACCGAAGGTCGCCGGTTCAATCCCGCCCACTGACAAAAATTATTTAATTCTGTTTATTATTTCCAGAAGATTCTACATGTTTCCTAAGGTCACTTGTAACTTCTACACATTTCATTTGTTAACTACTCTTGTAATCTCTAGTACGTTCTATCTGTGTATAAATAGAAGAGCATTCTGCCCAAGAGGCAGTCAGTGCTGCGTGTATGTTTGAGTTCTCAATAAACCTGTTCTCAGTTTAAGTGCTGTGTTCATTGACAAGTAACCTTCGAATTCACACCTGTCCCGGTTCCAACGCGACAATATGACCATAAATATTACCGAAACATGACCAAAACTACGAAAACAGCATGAATATGCATTTATATGCTACATAAAATACGTTTAAATACAATTGGAGACGTCAAATTAGTGTTTAATTCAGCATTTCAGTTCAAAAAGAATGCAGGAAAACAATATGAATTGTTCTAAAGATCCGAACCCTAGTGATGAGGGCATTAGGTTACAAAACTTTGGCTAGACCACTGCTTGGATATGGTGGTGTATTAATGCACCCAAATTTTGGTATCAAATATGGAAGTTGGAGTAACTGATACTGATACCACAATTTACCGAGCCGGGGCAAAAACTGTGAGATTGCAACTCCTTCGAATATTATTTTGCCGCCGCGATTGTCGCCATATCACTGCCACTGTCACCGCCCGAGGCAGTAGTGGTGGAGCTAAAAAAAATGTCGCCTTGACATAAATTACCGCCCCTGGAACATGATTTTGCCGCCCCAAGAAGTTGCCACCTCTGTCGAGCGCCTCGGTTTGCTCTTAGATCCAGCTCTGATTGGTGAGGAAACTAGAATGGGCTTCTCTGAAAGATAGGAGTAGAATGAAAAACGTACCGGGAGAGTACAAGGCGTATATTGGTAATGAGGTATGGAAGAAATAATAGTCGGGCATGAAAATGAAATCATGGCCATGACCAAAACTGTTACTAGACTGCAAGCATAAGAGTGAGGGAAAATTGTCCTTTTGTATGCAAGGCAGTCAAGGATTAGAATTAGTTATCAAAAACGCTGAAAGAATTTAAAATTCGTAGAGGACAAAAGCACGCGGAAACAAGAAAGGGTTAAATAGGTATATGGGGAAATTGCCACCGGAGCGTGAGCTCAGTTACAATTAAATAAATTAAATAAAATAATTTACTTCAGGTACAGCAGACCTATTTTTTCTGATGTCACAATTCAGCGGTAGAGTTAAAGCAAGGCATACTGGACTATGAGTGGGCAACGGTCCGTGTTTCAAATCCCGGGCTTAACGTACCGACCTTTATTAATACGACTTTTAGACAGTTTTCTACAATAATATGGATGAATGCTAGAGCACATAAGTATCATCAACATACCTTTGGAAACATATTGGCTGAAGCGGTGGATTATGAAATAGTTATTCTTCAAAAGTTTCCATGAAAAAAAAAAAAAAAAAAAAAAAAAAAAAAAAACTTACCATCGGTGACATTGCTAAAATCCAAAACTGATTCTACAGTTATATTGAGAAGTGGCCACATGGTAGAAACAGTATTAATCTGCTTCTGACGCATTTGCAAACCGTCAATCAAAATATTCAGTTCACCATGGAATTGGAAGAGGATGTTTTCCTGTCGTTTCCTGATGTGTTGTTTAGAAAACCTGCTAACGGTTCACTGGAACACTGGGTTTATAATAAGTCTATTCATACCGACGCCAAAAGCTGACACCATCTTGCACAACGCAATACTGTTTTAACCACCTTGGAACATAGGGCACGGAGGGTATACAGGGTGTTTCAAAAAGGTACGGGTAAACTTTCAGGAAACATTCCTCACACACAAATAAAGAAAATATGTTATGTGGACATGTGTCCGGAAACGCTTACTTTCCATGTTAGAGCTCATATTGTGGACGGCTGTGATACAATACGCCATTCTCCAGGGCTGCATCAGCGCATCAGGGATTCCATGCGACGGAGGGTGGATGCATGTATCCTCGCTAACGAAGGACATTTTGAACATTTCCTGTAACAAAGTGTTTGAAGTCACGCCGGTACGTTCTATTGCTGTGTGTTTTCATTCCATTTTTAATGTGATTTGAAGAGAAGTAGTAAAATGAGCTCTAACATGGAAAGTAAGCGTTTCCGGACACATGTCCACATAACAATTTTCTTTGTTTGTGTGTGAGGAATGTTTCCTGAAAGTTTGGCCGTACCTTTTTGTAACACCCTGTATAACAAAGCTAGCCGTCCGGGTGAATTGGATCATCCCGGAAAACCTTTCTTGAATAATGTTTACAACCAGGAGCAGGTTAGTAGCGCCTTTAGGAAGAAGAAAGATTGACAGAAAGATGGTATCCTTGGTCCTTGCCTTTCCTCCGTTTGTGGGTGCTCTAAGTTCTAATAGGTAGATTGTCGTCTCAACACGGAGAGAAGACAATTTTCATACTACCCGCAAAAATTAAAAACTCGGTTAGCAGCATCAAGGATTACACAGGATTACAAACCCAAGGTGCTTATTACATACCCCTGTGAATGATGCTGTGACTGTGTCGGACAATCGCGTCAGTATATTGTGCAGCGGCAGCTTGAGCATGTAAGAAATGTTCGCCTGGACCAGAATGACAAATCAGTGGTGGCCGAACAGTGTTCAAGAGGGTAACACTTTTAAATTCGAAGAAACAAGAATTTTAGTCTGGATCAGAAATTTTTGAGAGAGTGCTGATGCTTTTTCCACCCCTAATGGCTCGTCGACGTTTGAGGTCATTAGAGGCGTGATGAGATTTGGGACGAGGAACGGGTAGGATTTCGGCCATGGCCTTTTGAAGACTGTATCTCGGCATTCGCCTGGAGTGATTTGGGGTAACCATGGAAACCCAAATCTGGATGCCAGGATGGAGATTCGAACCGGCTTCCTCCCCAATGCGAGGCCAGAACGTTAACCGTAAGCTGTCCGCCGGCCTCGGTAGCGTAGGGGCTAGAGTGCTAGCTCCACGTGCCGAAGGCCGCCGGTTCGAATCCGGCCGCGGGCATGGATGTTAAGTGTTGTGTGTCTGTGTGAATGTCTTGTCCGTCCTGTGGCGTCCATACATTGGAAAAAATACACATTGAGCTGGCTGTATGGCCTCCGTTGCCGAATGCCATTAAAAAAAAACAAAAAAAAAAAAAACCGTAAGCTGTTGTAAACAGAACAGTTGATTCTTTAGTTAGCAAGGACACTGCATACCAGCTTAGTGTGACCTGGAACTCGGCTAGCAAAATATTGAAGCAGCTTCGCATCAGTAGGGGGCAGAAAAGTGGATGACGTCAATGCGATGTGTTAGCTTTTGTCTTCAACCGTTGCCGCGGCACCGTCAAAACAAACAATTAATACTGTTATACAGTTGGTTAAAAATAATGGCAGAGATGGACTCCCTCGAAACATCCCATGAAAGAGACATTTATACGCGGCTGGAAGCCCGAGAACAGTTTATTTATTTACAGCACCGCGAGAAGCTTCGTTATTACATTGTTTATTTGTCAACTGAAATATCTAGTGTAATGTGATCATAATAGAGATTAACGAAACTTAGCAGCTTGACTCGGAATTACAGCGTATCTGTGATCGCGTTTACTGATCTAATTTCTTCTTCTTCTGGTCCCTATCCGTTCCGGATGTCGGCAACCGTCTTGGCTGTCTCGTCTCTGCTGGTTGATGCTCGGATTAAATCCGTAGTTGTCTTGGAGGTCCATGTTCTCAGTTTTTTAACCAAGATGTTCTTCTTCTACCAGCACTTCTCTTTCCTGGTATTTTCCCCTGGAGAACAGACTGCAGGAGTTCATAACTGCTATTATTCCTCAGAATGTGACCAAGGTACAGAAGCTAGCGTGTTTTTATGGTGATCAGTATTTCCATATATTTTTGATTTTGCGGAGCACTCAGCATTCGTGGTGTTGTCTGTCCATGGTATTCTCAACATTCTTCGATATAGCCACATTTAAAAAGCTTCTAACCATTTACCACAGATCGACTTTAAAAAATATAAATATTCGTCTGTAAGTTAATGAACCTATCAAAATGGACATATCAGTATTTAAAATTATCGATTTAGGTCAAATGTGAAGGGAGAAAGATCGACCGTCACAAAAAATGCTTTTGGAAATAATAAATCTGATAAGGAAAAAAAATAAGGAATCGAATTTTTTTGATTAAATTACTCCTCGTATCGGGTAAATGTACCGAAATACAGCTAAAAACGCAAACCCTTGTGACTAAGGTTCGAGTGAAATATGCGTCAAGATAAGATGACGCGGGCCCAGTCAGCCACTTGGGGACCTGGCGGCGGTGCAGGAGATGGATGCGCGTGGGCGTAATGAAGTGCCAGCGTTATTGATACGTTCCCACACGGCAGAAGCGGTGGCACGCCCACGCTGTCCATGAATAAATTTACATTGCCTCGTCTCCCCTCGGCGCGCGCGACAATCTTCGCAGTGTCCGTCTCGGCCTGTCCGATAAATATTCTGCGAGAATGACTGATTCAGCTCCCCGGGGAATACGCCGCCTGATATATTTCAATACACTGTCTGGGACTCTGAGGGCGGGAACGTAGGTTTCCTTGTGGACCACACAGTGTGACCTTAATACTTGATTAATGTAATACTACATTTCTGACTTTAACATGCTAAATACCTGAATCTCAGTGACAAATACGAATAAATGCACCATCAAAGATTATAACTCATTAGCTGCAGAACGCGGGTTGACCTGAGTGTTCTGGCAAGTCAGTTTTTCGCAGTTGCTTAACCAAATAGAATTACTCAATGCAATTCCTCGTGCCTTACGCTGCAGTGAAAAGTTTTAGTGGTCCAGGTAGCATTTCAACAAAATCCGCTAATACTGCCATTAGAAAATCAAAGATGCACTGCGATATAAACTTGGACCAAAATTTCCATGCGCTCTTGTATCAGGGCGCCGGCCTCGGTAGCGTAGGAGCTGGAATACTAGCTCCGCGTGCGGAAGGTCATCGATTCGAGTCCGGCCGCGGGCATGGGTGTTCAAGTGTTTTGTCTGTGAATGTCTTGTCCGTCCTGTGGTGTGTATAACTGGTTGGAAAATGCATCCTGGAAGACACTGAAAAGCACTTCATCACACATAATCACTGCTGAGTTGGCTGTTTGGCCTGATATGCCGAAAGCCTGAGCAATTGAGTTCTTGTATCTATCTTTATCTTATCCATGATTCGGATCGTTATTACAACTTTTGAACAGCTGATACATTTGGTACTACTTACATGCGGTTGAAGTAATAAGGCTCCAGTTTGAAGTGTACAACTTATACTCTCTCTTTTTATCATTTAAATTACCTTTTAATTTAATTATTTTATCAACAAAAATATTATTATTTAATGAAGTTTCTGAGAAGGGCAATTGGGATGTTACTTTACATGTTGGCAACACCGTATCACGTTGTTATGATTAATTCCAGCATCAAAAAAATATAAAAGTTAAACTTCCCACCGAAGTCAACTTTGAACATTGAAACGGGTATTGAATCCTTAACATGGGTATATATATATATATATATATATATGGCTTTAACCATAAGTTAATTTATCCAGTTACATAGATGTAATATTGTCTGTCGTTTATTTAAGTATATGTGTTTTATATATGATCTTTAGTTCTTAATACCTAGGGCCCACTTGTATAATAATTTAGAGGACTTTTTATTGGGATAGGCGGGAACCAGCATAAGAGACTGTGTATCTGTTATCTGTAGACCTTATTCTAAAAATTCACTTGTTTCGGCTTGGTAGTTACTGCGTCTCAACATAATAATAATTATAATAATTCCGTGTGGTCGTAATGACCTGGAGATAGGGTTTTTATTGGTTGAGCATTCCGCAACTATCGTAGCCGCCTTAACCTAACCCGATAATCCTGCCGGGTACAGGGGACCTACAGTTTAACGTGGAATCCGAACCACGGAAGCGTTCTGGTGTACTTCACTGTATACAGCAAGCTGTGGCAGAGGTGAAGGTCGGGTTAATCAACTTTGAAAATCCCCGCCGAGACAGGGAATCGAACCGGGGACTTTCGATCTTCAGTCAAGCGCCTTAACCACTTAGTTACCAGACCGCTCGTCTCAACATGAAATGGTATATGTCCTCCGTCTTACACAGGACGCACACATTCTCCTCTGTGATGAGGTCCATACGATCGTACCATGGTTTATCCTTTATTATATTCATTATTGCCCGGTACCATCTGCCCACCTCCTGTCTAACATTTTTCCCCTTTCTGACTTAATGTAGGAAGAAATTATGTTCTTATAATCAGTAAATGGGACGGAAGTGTGTTCCTTATCTTGGGTATTATGTTGTTTCCTTGTCGTTATATCCGTAATATCATTGCCCGCTATGCCGACATGATTAGGTACCCTTTGCAGATTTACTTCTATTCCTATAGTTGTGCTGTCTCTTTAATTCCTTAGAGACTTCGTAAGTTAGGTAATTCTTGCACATATGACTGTTGGTTTGACCTTATTGTCGTATGTATTATAGTGTCATTAATATTGCATAAGACTTCGTGGAGAAGGTTGAAAACTTCGCAGGTACTCTGAATGCTTGATATACTTTGCGCTCCGAGTCTATATATGCCGCTGAGCTGTATTGACTTCTTGACTTTGATCCGTCGGTGTACACTTTTCTCCAGCATTCCCAAGCTTCATTCAAAGTTATTAACGTATTTCGTTTGGGTTCCTTTGGACAGTGATTTTTCTTCCCTATTTATTCGTTCGTGAGAATAATATATTGTATTTGGAGAAATTGAATCTTTGCCATACTCCATTTTCTTGGTACATGTTATTAATATCTCGTTTGTGTATGTTCCATTCTTCAGTCATTTGCATGTATTCTACCAAGGTAGGTGTTTTATGCTGAATCTGTTTGTTGGACCGATCTCGTGGACCAGGGTCTGCACCTTCCTTATCAGGGGATGTAGTATAATGGAGCACGCTTTGATCCAGAATTGGAGTCTTATCTTCTTTCTTCTGAGTTGGAGTGGTGGGGTTGCTGTTTCCACCTCCATCACTTGGGTGGGAGTTGTTTTAAGAAAACCACCAACCACACGCAGGGCCGCAACTTGAATGCGGTCCAGTTTAGCCAAGCTTGACTTCGAAGCAGATTGTTATAGGAAACCCCGCATACTCTATTCTGCTTCATAATACATTTCGATAGACGTTGTCAAGTATTCTAGATTCTGCACCCCACTTAGGTGCTACCAGTGCCTTTAGGCAGTTTAAGCGTTTCGAAGACGATTGGTTTAGCTCCTCGATATGTTTCTTCCACGATAATCTGGTGCCCAACCACATACCCAAGAATTTGACTTCCTTCACCAGTTTCATTTTGCTTCATGGTTATTATGAAGTCACCTTCTTGGTAATGTCTTTGAATAAAGACACATATTTTGCTTTTCTGTGTGGAAATATCAAAACCTCTGTCTAATAACTGTTTTTGTAGATCATTCAGTTCTTCTTCGAGCAGCTTCCTTGCTCGTTCCTTATTAGGATGGGATACGTACACAACAAAATCATCAGCGTATTGTAGAAAGGAGACCTCTTATTTTCTTGCATGTTCCTGAGGTGTACAAGTTGAATAGATCAGGGCTCATTGGGTCGCCTTGCAGGACGCCCTGGCAGACATGTCTGCAGATCTTTTCTCCCGCACTGGTAAAGGCATGTTTCACTCTGAATGCCAAGTAATTATGGCACCACGGATTCAGGTTACTGGGGAAGCCACAGTTGATCATTAACACAGGTATTATAGCTGTACCACTAGTAATTACCCTTGTATATACCTGCGGCGCTGCTAGTTAACAGACTCTAAAATCACGATCTGAAGAACACCAAGCCGGTAATACATCGGGCTTCTGATGGTAGTTTGACGGTGGAGTAATTTGCCCCGCATTCCGGCTCTGTAGTGCAGTTTAATGCGAAATCCGAACCACTGAGAGCCCATAGCAAACTCCACGTACACAAAACAGAAGTGAAGATCATGTTAAGCGTCAGTAAAGTCTCAAACACAACTAGAGATTCGAATCTATGATACAACGGCAAACAGCTTATCATCAAAATGCATGACCGCTCTATTATCTTTAACTAAGCACTATTAATCCACGTTTAATATACACTGAAGAACCAAAGAAACTGGTATAGGCATGCGTATGCAAACACAGAGATATATAAAAATTCAGAGTACGGCGCTGCGGTCGGCAACGCCTTTATAAGACAACAGGTGTCTGGCGCATGCCTTAGATCAGTTACTGCTGCTACAATGGCAGGTTATCACGATTTAAGTGAGTTTGAACGTGGTGCTATAGTCGGCGCTCGAGAGATAGGTCACAGCATCTCCGAGATAGCGATGAGGTGAGAATCGTTCAAGATGACAGATGTGCCACCCTTCCGCAAATTGCTGCGGATTTCAATGCTGGGTCATCAACAAGTGTCAGCGTGCAAACCATTCAACGAAACATCATCAATATGGGCTTTCGGAGCCGAAGGCCCACTCGTGTACCCTTGCTGAGTGCACGACACAAAGCTTTACGGCTTGGCTGGTCCCGTCAACACCGACATAAGACTGTTGATGATTGGAAACATATTGCCTGGTCTGACGAGTCTCGTTTTCAATTGTATCTAGCGGATACGAATATGAAGACAACTTCATGAATTCATAGACCCTGCATGTCAGCAGGGTACTGTTCAAGCTGGTGGAGGCTCTGCAATGGTGTGGGGCGTGTGCAGGTGGATTGACATGGGACCCCTAATACGTCTAGATACGACTCTGACAGGTGACACGTAAGTACGCATCCTGGCTGATCACCTGGATCCATTCATGTCCATTGTGCATTCCGACGGATTTGGGCAATTCCAGCAGGACAATGCGACACCCCACACGTCCAGAATTGGTACAGAGTGGCTCTGAGATTAAACACCTCCACTGGCCACCAAACTGCCCAGACATGAACATTATTGAGCATGTCTGGGATGCCTTACAACGTGCCGTTCAGAAGAGATCTCCAACCCTCGTACTCTTACGGATTTATGGACAGCCCTGAAGGCTGCATGGTGTCAATTCCCTCCATCACTACTTCAGACACTAGTTCACGCTCGTCGTGTTGTGGCACTTCTGCGTGCTCGCGGGGTATTAGACGATTTTAGGGAGGTGTACCAATTTCTTTGACTTTTCAGAGTAGTAGAATCAATGAAAAGCTTATGTAATTATAAAATACAGAAATTTTCCTCCCGATGCTGTAACCGAAATATATGTCTTATTTTGATGTTCAGAAAGATATTTAAATTAATAATATGTGCATGAAGGTGCTAGATCTGCCTCGTTGGCTCAGTTGGTTGCGGCAGTTTGATGGTGCCTGGCACCCGACACAGGGGTAGCCGGTAATGATTCTAGTAGTGAAGGGAAAGGAATTTTCATCATGAGGACTTCACTGGTAAGGTAGGAGAGGCGGTGGCGCACAATTGCTAATGACCAGATTGTGTACGAAAGTCCTGGGTTACATATAGTGTTGTAAAAAAAAAAAAAAAAAAAAAAAAAAAAAAAAAAAAAAAAAAAAAAAAAAACTTTTTTGATTAAAAAAAAAACATGTAAAAAAACTATGAAAAAAACATGTTTTTTTCTGCGACATGTTTTTTTTCATAACTACTAAATTTCAAATTTTTAAGTCATTTATCATTTAATATGACTGTTTTAGAGTTTATACTAAGTACTTATCTTAATTTTTTAACCTACTATATTTTTCTGGTTCAGTAGAAATAAAAATTACAAAAATATTGGCAACATTGACTGAAGTTTTATTTTACGAACGGGGACATCCCGAAAAGGCTAGGTTGCGCGAGAAGGAATCCCCGTTCCCCGTTGTTTCGATTGATACTCGCAATTTGAACTAGTGCTGCCAGCGCTGCGAATTTATCTGTAAACCTACGGATCTTTTCAAAAAATTAAGGAATTTTATATTCATCTACGGTTTTTGCCTCTTTTTATTACTTATTGTGCTTTCCTTATATTGATATACTTGTTAAACTCGCAGCGTATAGTGATACTGAGTCATTAAATTGTCAGTAATTATGAATCCTTACAACCGTTGACGTAAACCAACGTTTCAAAAGAAATAAAGCTCCTATTTTGTGTGAAAATAGATTTAAATTCAAACTTAAACTATCGGCGCAGTCTTTATGCACAGTGTCTACTTTTCTCACAATTTAAAATTGCAATCTCAAAAGCTTTTTCGTGTAATTATTTCTGAAGTTATGAATCTAGAGCAGACAGAATAAGAAACAGAAAATTCTGACTCCGGCCGAACTAGTGTTGGTAGTACTGATACTAGTGAATGTGGTACTGACAGAGAGGATGATTAAAAAATTGTTACCTATTGAGATAAATTTATGAATCATTATGTAAGACATTATATGATTTAATAAGATTTAAAACACACATGTAAAATGTAAGTTCCGTAAATAAAACTATAATTTATCAAATATATTGTTTTCTGAAAAAAAAAAAAATTAGAAAAAAACAAGGTTTCTAATTTTTTTTTCATGTTTTTTTTTTCACATCACTAGTTACATCCCAAACCTATCCACAAGTGCATATGGAGTGATGGCATACGACACTGTTCATGCTCGTTCGTCGGTTGGATGTGGACGTTAAAGCTTCGGTCCTTCGAAAGAGTAGGCCTGAATAGGCCGACAGTCGTTTCGTCATCTCTCATCTTTCATTCTGCCGGCTCGGATAGTGTAGGATCAAGTACACTGTTCTCGTATTTTCAGGGTCGTCTGTTCGAGTGCGGCCTTAGGCATCGAAGGTTTTACTGAAGTGTTGCGTTCGTCTTGTACTGTCTTCATTATAGTGTCTCACAGTTACATAAGAAAGCATGAAAAATAGATAGAAGAATGTAAATTAGAGCTACCTAAATGGTTTTAGAGACCAAATACCATTTTTTAAAATCTTTTATTCATTAACAACACAAACATTAGACTACACTGGACATACGCACATCAAAGTGATCCACACAAACCAATAAATACTTCCACCACTGGGAAACGAAAGGAAAACTGCCGCAGATAAAAAAAAATTTAAAAAATCCCAAGAAAAAGTACCCACCTACTTAACGGTCGATGAGACGAAGCAGTTGCCGCTAGTTAAAATAAAGTTGTGATCTTTGCAAATATTGTAAAAATGCGAAAATAATTATGTCTCTCTGTCTATTTTATACGTTTTCACGGCTAAACGGCTAATCCTATCTCGATAAAATTTGCAAGGAAATAGTATTTGCAGTTAAGAAGGACATAAAATACTTTTGTATAAATAACATTTTTTGTCATGGAATTTTGAAAACTAACTGAACGGTGATAGGAAGACGCACAGCATGTCTAAGTCTCTGTAATGCTGTCACTGAGAACGGTCTGGAAGCTGAGTGGTTTGGGCGCTTGCTTTTAAAAACTTCTCGGTTTGTTTCTGGTTTAAAATCCCGGTGCGAGCAGAGGTTTTTAAGAGATGATATGGAATACATGAGCTATGACTGTATGTTCCGTTTTTCGGATTCCGTTTTAAAGTGTAGGTGCAGCCACAACAGAGGCGTAATGTGTGGAAAATCGAATCTCGATAGCGTAGGCGGCCGCACAGTCATTCGGGATCCAACAGTGCAACACCGATTTAATTCTTTATGCTATATCGGTCACTCAGGCTTTGCATCTCTCTCAATGAGTTAATGTATGATCTACACTAATCTATACTAATATTATAAATCAGAAAGTGTCTCTGTCTTTCTCGCTCTGGCCTTGCATTCAGGAGGACGTGGGTTCGAATTTCTGTGCAGGTATCCATATTTGGGTTTTCCATGGTTCCCCCAAATCACTCCAGGCGAATATCGGGATGCTTTTTTCAAAAGGTCATGGCAAAATTCCTTCCTGTTCCTTGCCACCTATCCTTTTCCGTCCCTAATGACCTCGACATCGACGAGGCGTAAAGCTATAACCAAAAAAACTTTCTGTCTAACTGTTATGTTTTAACGACTTAACGCTATATCGATACTGATGAAATTTGATAAGGAAATTCTTTGTATCATCAAAGAGGACACAGGATACTTTTTTCGGGATAAATAACATTTTTTGTCATTTAATTTTGAAAAATAACTGAATGGTGCCAATCACGGATAGCGTGTTTAAATCTGTAATGTTATATGGGTAGATTAGATGTTTTTCTGACAGTCCGTTAGTGCATGATCTGTCACTAAACTTAGTTTACAAACAGAACATATCATATATCATATATGTTAATTTTCTCTGCACCAGACTATTATTTTGCTATTATTTGCAAAAAAGTTTGTAGCATCATAATATTTTGTCTTCTTTTTTGACATTCCTCGCATGCGTAAATCAGACCTAAGGCGTAGCTCTAACAGAGCACGAGCAGCTAACCTTATTAGAAACAAAAAATCTGATGCTCATGTCGAAGTAAGAAGAGAAGACCAAGCCTACTGATAAGATACCCTAGTTAATCTCCCCCTCCCCTCTCCCCACCCGCACCTTAATTTTTCGTTATTTTTAAACATGATGCAAATCGAATTCTCTTCATGAGACATGTTCGATGGTAGAATGGCATGTAATGGCTTCTTCGTCATATTATTCTAAATCCGTGTTTTTTGTTTTTTTACACCTTTTACGTAACTAGCATCTTTCTAAATCCAATAATCTAGTAATAAATTTCTAAGTACACGTCTACAAAGTCGCGGGTAACTGTTAGTACTATTATATTTTATAGGATAACGTTCTGTCCCTTCCAGAATTAATGCTTTTTTTTATTTCCTTAGTAACATGGATAAGATATTTATTACATTCATGCGCCAAGAACTTTGTACAGGTTCCATCCACATAAAAATTTCATTGCATTAAGAGTGCGTTGACAGCTCACGGAAGCTCTGCTAAACGTCGGGTAGTGTTCAGCGATGCGACGAGTGTCGATTCCCCTTTTGCTTCCATTACTCACCGTCTCATCTGGGAGAGTGGCGCGACAGACAGGATGTGGTCGTAAAGGGGTCGTTACGCCGGAAGTCTGCGATATCAAACGGCGGGGCAGAGATCGCGCTCAGAGAGTATATTGAAAACGTGGCGCCGGGCGTATGTTGGGCGGTGACGCGCGCTATGTATGCATCGCAGGGGCTCGGCCGCCGTTATAGCTCCCATATGTCGCCCCACGAGAAATCGCCTCGGCCCGTCCTCACGTCCCTAGTAACCTCAGCATGCACAGGGCTACAGGGCGAGGGAATCCGCAAGTCGGGCGGAATGCTAATGGTATGAATGTGTCTGCAGGAAATGGCGGGGCTGTTCCCTTTTACGACCTTAACGGCTTACAAATTTCAGTGGATGTGAAAATGGGACTTCCCGGATGTGAGCAGTACGACGTCGTGTCGCGTTTATTTAACTAACTGTTAAAATCAATGATATTGCCATCATTTGCTAGGAGTGTAGGGCATCTCAGCGACGAGGTCACTAGGAGCTGAAACAAAAGTATGTACCTTAACAACAGCAGCAACAAAAACATAAAATTAGTAGTGTGTGGCAGGCTGTAAATAGGGTAGTTCTGGCGGACTGTAGATAGTGCAGCTATACCAGCTGTACCAGTAAAGTAGAAAATGGTACAATATATGGCCTATTGTAAGGAAGGTAAACAGATGAACGTATTAATTGAACGGCGATGAATAAAGATAGATAAAAAAACACTACAATTATATGATGAACGCTGAAGGGTAGATCCATCTGTCATATCAATTATGTCCATCTATTCAATATCCTATATGTAAGACTGAACATAACACAGAAAAGTAATTGGTTAAATTATCATAATTGTTATTAAAAAACTGCAACAGTTCTTCGTTCCCACCGACATGTGCCCTAAACGTAAAAAATAAATCCCCTGTAAATCGAGAACATTTTTTAAAAAAGATAATTGTTTCGCAAGAGTTAATCAAGATTGGATTTTTTTTTTTTTTGCTTGTGGCTTTAATCCACGTCTAGTTCATTAGAGATGGGAAAGGACTGTAATGGGGAGGTGAGAAACGAAGAGGAAGAAATTTGACCATGGTTTTTTTGAAGGAACCATAACTGTATTCACTTGGAGTTATTTCCAAAAATTATGCGAAGCCATAGCATTACCGCCCACTCAACACGCATGTTTTGACTGGCGTTTATGATATAATATGTGTGGCAAACCAGTAAGAAGTTTTATCGATATCATACGAGGCAGTAGTGGGTATCACATCATCTTCATCCTCAACAATTTCCAGCCACTGGTCGGGTATGCTTCATACACATATGGTTTTGTTTTCACGTTTATTTTTATTTTTTTGTTCTTCTTACCGTAATAACCTTCGTTCACCCTTGGAGGTTTCTATAATATTGAATTCATGCCATAATTTCTCGATATCCCCGTTTTTAATCTCAATTTGTCCATATCGTCAGCAAATAACACCATAATATCTGGATGTTGTGGATCATTTTCCTCAATTGCTAATAATATTAATAAATAAATAACGCCAAAGCAATTGACTTTTTTGGATTTATTGGTCTCCCGGGAGACCAATAAATCCAAAAAAGTCAATTGCTTTGGCGTTATTTATTTATTAATAACACCATAATGATTGTTTCTCCCTGAACTCTTAAGACCCCACCATCGTCTCACTCACTCATTAACTATAGTTAGTCGCTCGCGATTCTTAGCTAAGTTCCAACAAATTAAACATTTTGTCTCTTTTAACGATTTTGAAAATCAACTATATAAATTTCACAAACAATATAAACGGGTTTTTTATTAAGTCAAATTTTTTGCTCAAAGTGTTCAAACATCTCACCAGCAGGAGGAAGGAAAATGTCTGATATTGCATAGTTATTGATGACCATACCATATTCAGAGAAAGTAACGTTGTCGCTACATTACGTCCTGATACTATTAATAAATGAAATGGGGATAACGTATAAGAATAGTTAACACCAATCTCGCTGTGTCCACAGCTCGAACTGTTGCTCCAGCGATTAATAGATTACCTTCATGTCGATTCTGCCCTTGTATCTTAGCATATCACTTCAGAGTGGTTATGTATCTGTAGCAGACTGGTCTATTCGGCGACTGTAGGACAATGGCAGGTGAAATGTTTCCATTGCGTAAACACGCGGTATTTAGAGGAAGCTAAGTTTAGGCCGTTGGCAGATTCTGCAGCACTGCGTTAAATATTTACCCCGAAGTTGGAAGCCGCCGCGGGAAATAATTAGACCTCTGCAATCCACTCACCGGAAACACAACACCCTGCCTGCAACCGCGCCCAGTCCGATGTTAATATGGTTTCCTTAATCGAATAACATTCCACTTCGATAATTCGTGTATCAAAGCTAAGCCGTCTGTGTATACACGGTCAGGAAGCAGCTTCGCGTTAACGGTACACTGCTTGCAGTGCGACTTTCGGGGTAGTTTGATTCGGTTTCACCTTCAGGAAGGTAGTTTTACGACAGGGATAAATTATTTTGTGCACTGTTTTGGGCGTACTGAAGCATTGAAATAATCGTAACACTGATTCCGCAAGGGCGACGAATGTTTTAGAAAGTTCATAATGTGTTCGTCAAGGCGTGTTGATTCCAATCGTAGCAGCAGAGGTTGTTTCCCTAATGAACTATTTTTTTTTTTTTTAAATGGCCTTTGGCGACTAAGCCATTCAGCCAGCTCAATGTGTTTTATGATATCTCTTCATGTGAATGTTTTTTTTTAGTTTCTCCAGTGCGTTTATGCTTCCTATGTATAGACACCACAGGACGGACAGGACATTCACAAAGACACACAACACTTAAACATCCATGCCCGCGGCCGGATTCGAACCGGCGACCTTCGGCACGTGGAGCTAGTGCTCTAGCCCCTACGCTACCGAGGCCGGCCCTATTGAACTACGCCAACGGAAAAAGAGAGGCAGTCTGCTGTCTGCATTCAACTTCAGTGATTGACATTTTTGCCTTTTATCACATCACAGTAATCTGATAAAGGGTCAAGCTTCGGAATGTACTTTTTTGCGCTTGACGATTTGAAGACAGGAAGCACGGAAACTGGCCGTGACCTTTTGAGGGAAATGTCTTGTAATTAGCATGGAGTAATTTTGCGTATTTTTGAAGAACTGATAACCGGATGAATGGCCAGCGTATCGAATCCAAATATGAATGACAGGCACAACTTAATCACCAAGTTAACTTTCTAACAAGTTATCCCGGGCATTTTATCCCGCTGTGAAGAGCGTACGGGTTTCCCCGTTTAAGCAGAATTTATTTGCTTTTGTATTGCATAAACAATAGGGAAATCTTGGGGTATTACCAACCTTCTCTTAACAAATCATCGGAAACCACCTAAGAACCGCAATCTCCACGGCTGGCAATAAGGCATGTGAGTTGTAATTGTTCGAGTCCAGAAAAGTGGCTCTGAATGTTATCCAACCAGTTTGTCGGTCACATTCATATCCGAAAGTCATCAAATAAAGGGTGGAAAAAGAAGCTTTGCGCTAAAAAAAAATATCTTCCCTATATATTCTGGTCGTAGAAGACATGAGGTAATAAAGAATGCATAATAGTATGAGTATGGTATTTATTTCCCTGGTAGAATCATTCCTGTTACTGTGATCCAAATATGTTGGTGGGCGAAATATTTCAATTCAGTGGGTAATCAAAAACTATACAAAAAATTCACCGTAAAGGCTCCTACGGATTTTGGAAACATTTTATTTATTGTAATGGGAGATATGTGACTGGTAGAAGGCCATGTTAATTGAGCCGGCATGGGCTTGTTTATATAAAATGTGAAACAATAGGTAAGATAACAGTGGAAAGAAAACAAAGAATTCAAAATCATGTCCTTCCAAAATATAATGTCATTGATCATCAACCACGCTGTTCTGGCTTCGTATTTGGGACGAAAGACACCGGTTCGAATCCCCGTTCGGGCATCCAGATTTGGGTTTTCCATGGTTTCCCCAAGTCACTCCTTGCAAATACGGTGATGTTTCCAACAAAATGACATGGCCGAATTCCTTCCAGCTCCTTGTCCGCAGTCCCATCCCACCTCTAATGACCTCAACGTCGACGAGGCGTAAAGCCATACGTAAAAAAAAAAGATCAACCTTATTTTAGAAATTTATTTAAGGAGTTTTCAACCAATTTTCGTGTATTTAGCGCCTGAGATGTAGTTGAGGGAAATTATTGCACCATAGGGATTTTGTGGAAGAACAGAACCTCGTACATACGTCAGTCGGGTTGCACCATATAGAGAAACTTCACAAAATATATATATATAAGTCAGGACAGTCTAACAGGCGAGGGAGCGTATATAGTCGTTCCATATACTTTTGGCGGAGCATAACGAAGTCTTTACTCGGAGTGAAAAATCGACTTGCTTGGGAGGTGTTTTCGTCGTTGTTTCATAGGGATTAAGTGAATTTAGGCCAAGTGTTGATTTGTATCGTAAAGTTTCTCATGATTTTTGAAAATTCAGAATATTGTCGAAACTCAGCGTTACTGTCTGAAAGTGCAGTGAATATTAACGCGTAGTACGGAGCCAATTTAACTGTAGCAGTATTCAGATTCTATTCAGCAGAGCTTTATTTTAAAATTTATTTGTTCGTTTCACAACCAGAAAGATAATTGAAGATTAGAAGATATTTAAGATATAAACTTAAATTTACTTGTAATCGCTAAAAGAAGTGACATTTATTGTGAAGATTGATAGGTTGAACTTCGTTTGACAAAATGATACAGGAAACTAGATTTAATTTGTTAAAAATTGGTATTGGTGCTGCACAACTCGTGTGAAACTATTCAGGTTGACTTATTTACATCTTTTTAGTTATTGTGAATATGGATAGGGTGAATTTTTTAGATGTTTATGTAACGGTGAAGTAATATTGTGAACCGAGCAGTTGAGTCAGCAACAGATAGAAAACTTACAAAATAGTGTAATTAACATTTATTGTGTGCATTGGATCTTATAATGAGATATTTTAAATTAATTATTAGTTATTGTGTTTGTTTGAAACAGAAAGAATAGTTTTAAATATAAGAGTTTTCAGGCTGTTATGAACATTTATTTGCATTATTTCAGTGGTTTAGGATAAACTTTTTTTATTTTTTTATTTTCATGAAACTTTTTTTTACTTATGTCTTTACGCCTCGTCGACGTCGAGGTCAATAGAGGTGGGAAGGGACCGGGGTCAAGGAACGGGAAGAAATTCAGCCATAGCCTTTAGAAGGAAACATCGGAGCATTCATCTGGAGTGATTTGGGGAAACCACGAAGAAAACGAATATAGATACCGGACGGGGATTCGAACCTGCGTCCTGTCGGATGCGAGGCCAGCACGCTCGGTTTTCAGGAAACTGAAGTTGCCTGAAGTCTCCATTGAAAGCAGCCGCCAATTGTTTAACACTTACTAGTCTGTTAACTACAGCATGGTCTGTAAGATCTTGAGGATTAATAAAGGGCAAGAGTGTTACAATGTCCACTTACACACGCAGGCAGGACGTATTCATCCGCGTCCACAGGGCTGAAGTGAAGGATCAGCTGTCACCAAAACACTCCAGCACCTTTAGGCACCTCCATTAATTACGTGAGGTGAGATTTGATGAGATCTTGTGGACCCCTCCCAGCTTCCCCAAACGTGAAGCTGACATCATAATATTGAAGAAATTTTCTGGACACCCCTCCCCCCTTCCCGTTGGTGAGATTTTACCGACTCTATTTTGAGAGTCAAGTAATTAATGAATGCCCCTACCACTGCAGTATACCTTCAGCCCCCCCCCCCCCTCCCCTCCACTGATTGTGCGTGTGCTCGATTTTCAACTGGGGAAACAGCCCTCTACTTTGTCACATTTAGACATAGGGGAGCGTCCATAAACTACGCAAGCCTTTTTCCTTATTTATTCTTGAAGGCTTTTTGTATTGTTTTCTTTTTCAAGACTATCATAAATTACATACGGAGATAATTAAATGACAAAAATAAATATTCACATGCTGTTGGTTGTTCTGCAACGTATTTTAACTTGTGACAAATGATATGAATGAAAAGCTACTTGGCTTGGTTTGGAACCCCCCCTCTCCATCTCCCCCACATAATCCAGCGTAGCTTTCTACCAAACCACTGCCACCCATTTTTAGACCATGACACGTAGTCAATGGACGCTCCCTAACTTCGTTGAAGTGGATCCACGGAATGAATCAGGACCTGCGTATTGACTGACACCTATAATAAACAAATCTCACACTGTGTCAGACAAAAATATGGCATCAGCGGCGTGGCTGCGAGAGAACTACTTAATTTCAGTTGCGTAAGATAAATGGCACCGCGAGGCAGCGACTGCGGCTTGGCTGCGCGTAATGGCACGGAAGGAGCCGCGACGCCAGCTAGGAGGGTGTGATTTGATAAACGACGGCGGGCAATTCATCACGGCGTTTGACACGACACTGATCTCGCGCCGGGCATGGCAGTAATGGAGCGGAAAATGGCGCTCGCGCTCGGTTTTGTTTTCCGAGCCCGAGAGAAGGGAGCTCTTGTCAGGCGCGTAACAGTTGTTGTTGCCACGTCGTGTAGCGACGACAAAGTGCAGAGATTTCGACGCCATGTGAGGTCTACGCTGTAAGGTGAATATGAATTATCTTATGTTAGTTGCTTTACAATAAATCAAGATAGTTTTGCTTCACTTATGTGTTTGTGAGGTCGTTGCATGGCTAGCCTGAAGGAGGAATGACTTATATCGCCTTTGGTTGGGTGATCGTCTTTGTTGTGTTGGATGTACCGTAACGAACAAAAAAAAAGATAAAACTATACCGTGTTAACTCCAAACTGACGGTTCAAGGTCATTTTCTCCTGTCCCCGCTCCCCACCTCACCATACCATCCCTTTCTACCCCCCCGTGCTGACCGCTGTATCCAGGTAAAGGTGTGACAATATCCCCATTCACATATATTTATTTATCGTGAAATCAAAACCCAGGAAGACTGCACTTTGTTACAAGACGAAATTATGAAAATAATTGCGTGGTGTAAAGACTGGCAGTTGGAGTTATACGCTAAAAAGTGCCAAGTCATGCGTGTAAGTAAAAAGGTGACACCATTTAGTTCTGAATATACAATTAATGATACTGTCCTTAGAACGGTAGATTCCGCTAAATACCTAGGGGTAACAATTTTTAATAATTTGTCGTGGAATGAGCATATCGAGAATGTAATTGGGAAAGCAAATCTAATGCTCCGATTTCTAGGTCGTAATTTAAACAATGCACTCCGGAAGTTAAATAGATTGCATATAAGTTACTAGTGCGACCTCACTTAGAATATTGTTGTTCTGTATGGGGTCCCTATCAAAAGGGGTGAATGGAGGCATTAGAGAAGGTCCAAAGAAGAGCTGACCGATTCGTGAAAGGTATATAGAGTTGGAGGGAAAGCGTAAGTGCGATGTTGAAGGAGTTAGGTTGGGAAGACCTGGATCACCGAAGGCGTTGCTGTCAACATAAGGTAACTGGAAAATTCACGACTGAGATATTTCGGAATGACAGCAAACAAATATTGCTACCAGCAACATTCGTTTCTCGGAAATACCGTGAAAATAAGATAAGAGAGATCAGGGACCGATTCTTTTCTGTATTCATTTTTTCCACGAGCTATTCAAAAATGGAATAGAAAGGATTTACCGGACGATTAAACTTAAAATCCGACAGGAATAGCTTTCGATAATGCTCTCCGGCCATCCTGATCTGGGTTTTCATGGTTTTCCCAGATCACTCCACGCGAATGCTGGGATGGTTCCTGACAATAGCCCATGGGCACCTCCTGTATATCCCGTATATCCTTTCGGATTGGTGCAATGCACCCTACGCCACACACTTTTAGTGAATCGCGGATTAATAATAATAATAATATAGGGGTAAAGGAGGCGAAGCAGAGATATAGCAAACTGACCATGAGCAGCATGTATTAACTGAACGGGCTATATCTTTTGCTGGAGTTAACAAGAGTCTGCACGAGAGGGCAGTATATAATGTGTCATTAGTTCGACACGAACCCGTCAGACAAGGAAATTACAAGGCAATTTCGAAGTGCAAATAGAAGAAATACATCTCTTGTGAATGAGTATCATCCGACGTACCTGCAATTTTATTGACATGCTGTAAAGTGTGTCCCGTAGGCAAAGTGTGTGTGTGGGTTTTTTTTTTTTTTTTGCTATAAATGAAATCTACCGTACGTGCTAGCAGGCTGGTTTCACGTTGAAGAGTCGCCGGTTTAAGTCCATATTAGGGCATAGGTGTTGTGTTCATGTCTAATATTCTTTCATACAACGTAAATATAATAATTGGTGGAAGGAACTTAAAGACAATTCCGATTACTCATATGGTGAAAATGTGCGTTTTTGTTGTTGTTTTTTTTTTTTTTTTTTTTTTTTTTTTTAGATAATGTCTATTTTTATTTTTATACGTGAGTAAACTTCTGTCATTTCATCTATCGAGTTTTATTATTATTCACGTTTGTACAAACTTTCCAGTTGATATCACACATTTGCCGTTTCCAGCTGAATATTAAGATACACACAACTATTGACAGTTGGTTAATTGAATTACAGCATACGAACATACAACTGTGAGTGGAAACGCTCCGGCCTCTCATTCAGAAGGACGTTGTTTCGAATCCATGTACGGGCATCCAGATTTGGGCTTGTCGTAAGTACAGCTTTGTGTGTAATTGGAACGATGGGTTCCTCTGGGCAGCAAAATAGATCTTTCCAGAGGAAATGTCTGTTCAAAGTTCGAGACCAATGTTGCTGATGGGATCCTTCAAATTCTGGTCTAGTGCCCGAACCTCATAATCAACATTCGCTCTGAGCAGTATCAGAAAGAAGGAAAATGAATTGCGAAATTTGTTTCCACCGGGGATCAATGAAAAATTTGTCATCAGTTGCTCGGTCCCTTTCTACAAATGATGGATGAGGAGGTAAGTTACGTAAGAATGTGTTGAAAAAAGATACTGGATGTTGGGTATTGATTAATTTGTAAATGTAGTAGGAAGAAGTGTAGTGAAAACGAAGATTAGAATGCATAAAATAAGTAACAGTTTACGTATCCTGTGTTGGGCTTATTGGTATAATGAGATAAGCTCGGAATTCGAAGAAATGGAGGACCGAGCAACTCATGACAAGAAAAGAGGGGATGGGTGCTGTTACAACCAATACTAAAATTATACCACAGTCTCAGAACGACGTTTCGCAGTTAATTAATTCAGGTATTATTACAATAACCTCGATTTATGTTCCAATGACTGTCTTTGAAGCGACGTTAAAGACAGAAATTGCTCAAATCATTCCTCACATCGGTGTCCACAGTCTTACAGTGAGGAACTCATGTTAATTCCAAGTCTCACTAGTTTTAATCCTGTCGCGATTTTCACAAATTATTTAATAAAATGAATTACAATATAATCTAAACGTAGAATTCTTCGAGAGTAAGCCACCGGAATCTCTTTATAGCAGCAATATTTCGACTGCTTCCAATTCTATCATCTTCGTGTGATGACAAACGTAAGTGTTTCATCGGCAAAATATGTGTTTCAAAACAAACATGGTCTCTAGGAGCAGCATATTACTTGCACCAGAGTCTAAAATAGGAACTCCTTCTTTTAACGACCCTGCACTGAAAGTCTAATTCATACACTAAAAGCTAGATTATTATTTTCGAATAATACGGAGTATCACAATGTTGCGTTTTACCCAAATAATTTTTTTAATTATCAAGAACAACTGTTTTCGAACTTGCGAGACTTAACTGACGACAGACAATAAATCGATGTTTCAGAATCCACCGTCGCTGGTGTCAAGTGAATACAGTAATGTATCTCTTGTTTAGCTTGTTGTAGGTTGCCTTGTGAAATTCGTCCAGGACTTGCAACGAAAGAATGGTGAGCAATAATTTCGAGGTGGCGTATATATTAGGGTTTTTCCTGAATAACCGCATTTCTGACTTATAAATTTTTTTGGTTCCACCATGGAGGGCCATTACGTGCCTGCAATTTGTGGGTGGCGTCTTCTCTGAGGTTGTGATCGAGCGTGGTGGGTGGACGGTTAACGCTCTGACCTCGCATTCGGGAGGATGCCGGTTCGAATCCCCGTCCGGTCATCCAGATTTGGGTTTTCTGTGGTTTCCCCAAATCACTCCAGGTGAATGCCGGGATGCTTTCTTCAAAAATGACATGGCCAAATTCCTTCCCATTCCTTGACCCCAGTCCCATCCCGCCAAAAAATAGTGAGGTTGCGACAGTCTAGGAACAGTCCTTCCTAGTGGCCCCCACTGCACACCAAGAAAAACATAAACGTCTGGACAAGAATACTGAATAACGGGTCAGGCTCTTCCACTGACAAAATGTCTCATTCAAGCAATAATTCAGTAGCAGAAATGTACAAATACGAAGTAGATTCAAGAACATTCAGGACATTCTGCGTTTTCCACTCTCTAAGTGTATCGATTATAAAACGAAGATGTTGATAATGTTATGAAGGGAATAAATCACACGAACGTAGATCTATTCGTATAAGAAATGATATATTAGTACAAAATGCTCTGTAATTCCTTGTCTGTAACTGATGAAATGCAGTATAAACACACCACTAATAAAAGTGAGGCCGATAAAAAAAGGTGGGTAAAGCTAACAACAATCAGAGAAAAGAAAACAGATTGGTTGTGTATACCAAGATGACGATTATATTTATTGAAGTAGCTGAATGTTGTCTCCCCACAATATTAATTTTAGAACTTGCGAGACTTAACTGATGACAGGCAATAAAACTCTTGCAGGAATGAAAAATAACTTCGTTATAGCTACAATAAGACCTAATAGGGTACTAACAGAGGTAACTGAATAGCGAAGTGCTTGGCCATAAACAGGACAAATAATTAGCCACAGCTGTTTAGTATACCGTTAAAACAAAGCCACTACACCTTCTAAGAAAGATGTGTAGTCTGTATCTTACAGACTAAAAGTGGTGATTTCCACGTACTTCTGCTTTTAATTATTACCAGTTTATAGTTTTCAAGATAGAAAAAATTTCAGAATTCAAACAGCTGTCATGTAATAACACTTCTACGCTTGAGAGAAATGGTTGAAAAATTGTATCGAAATAGAAAATAATTTCTCTGGCTTATGAAAGGTAAACATTTAAAAAATATATATGCCTAAAGAAACGTTGTTTTCTCATTTACTGAAGCAGTAAACAACGGAAACGAATGCAATCGCCGCTGGCACTTTGAAAACAAGAGGCAAATAATATTTTTAAAGCCATGCACGCGAGTTGTGTCCGCTTGGCTCGGTTTCATTAAGGGAGCGTGAACCATCCATTGCGGATGAAGTAACCCCTACATTTTGGGGGGAGGGGGGGAGGAGGTGGATCTTCTTATGGAGATCTGACTCCAGCGACAATGCGTCGCTAGCCGGTCAGGATATATATCTTGGAATTTGTCATGCCATCCTGATTTCCACGGTTTCCCGAAATCGCCCTTGGCGAATTCCTGGGGGTTCCTTTAAAAGGCCAGAGCTGATTTCCTTCCCGTTCCTTTTCCACAGTCCCCTTCCTTTTGTGGAGAAGCATTCGATTCCTATAGCTTACAGGGGCATTACAAACATCCTTTTTTTTTTTAAATAAGAAGTGTTTCTACAGACTTACATGACAATTAATAATTCTTTAGGCCGCACAGAACTTATTTTTGGTTTCTTTTCGTAATACCATGCTGGAAGCAGAAAATAAAAATTCTTTCGTATATTTTCTAAAGTGATGAAAATACTACTTTTATACTAAAAGTTTCGGGATTAATTACCACAATATTAGGTCCTTGCTTTAAATCCTTTTTGGATTATGTCATTCAACTAAGTATACCCTTACATCATGTTTTTACTTCTTTTTTATGGTTTTAGGCCTAGTCTACACCATTAAAAGCGGGAAAGAGCTTGGATCAAGGAAAAATAAGGAATTCAGCCATGGGCTTTTGAAGGAACCATCCTGGCATATTACTGGAACGATTTGAGTAAAGCATGTTAAACCCAAATTTGAATGGCCAGATGGGGATTCTAACTCGTGTTACCGCTCATCCTCCACGTAAATACAGACGCAGTTTCAAACTCCGAATAAAAACCGATTGCCCTTGTTCTCTATTAAGAGTTAAACTTTGGTCCATTGGAATGCGTAATACACATATAAAAAAATGAATACATTTCCTACACTACGGTGGAAGCATTTCAGTTTCTTACTTGTCAAACAAGCTTGTCACTAAAGGAGCCATTATTATATAATCTGATATATAAGGTGATACGAATGACCGAGCATTGAGAGAGAGCGGTTAACGTTCTGGTCACGGATTCGGGATGACGCCGGTTCGAATCCCCGTCCGGGCATGCAGATTTGGGTTTTCCATGGTTTCCCAAAATCAATCCAGGAGAATTCAGGGATGGTTCCTTCAAAAGGCAATGGCCGAATTCCTTCCCGTTCCTTCTCCCCAATCTCATTCCGCCTTTAATGACCTTAAAGTCGACGAGGCGTAAAGGCATAAGTAAAATTAAAAAAAGTGAGTAAATGATTCTCCGAAGAAAATAATAGACTGTAAAAATGTGCCAGTTACACGCCAATTTTCTGCTGTAAACGAAATTCAATTTACCACAAAATAAATTAAAGGAGGTTTTTAATTTTATGTCTCAAGTAAAATAATTACTAGTGAAGTTATCTGCATTGAACTGACGGTGCACACATAAACTATTATTTCTCCCCTTCGATTCGGCCATAAAGGACCGCGTGGATCAACAGAAAAGGGGGGGGGAGGGGGAAATGGAACTGATTTCGTGCCCGAAGACAAACCGAGTATGTTAGGCCCGGCGCATCTAAACTATTAAAGTCTTGTGCTACTATCTGTCTGCGAAAGTTGTAGCTTAGTGTATTATTTATGACAAGTGTATTTTGTTGTTTGAGATATGTGTAGTTTATGAGGCGGAAATTGGGGACCGTACCAACATTCGCCTAAATCAGGGGTGGCCAGCCGAAAAGATCTTGCGGGCCACTTCATAACTCCGCGGGCCGCATAACCCCATATTATATTTAGACCCACTATAGACATTTTTTTGGAGTGAAAAATTGAAACATATTGAATTATTATTATTTTGTTCATCATTATTCTCACATGTAAACATAGATAATATAATAATGATGATACTAAACGCACATTTTAAAGAAATATATAACACCAAAAATTATATACATAAATTTGAAAAAAATGGATGCATAAATAACATATTTTTAATAGATTGGTTTTCAATACTTTGGCCATTATAAAATTAATATATTTTGTAAAACTGTGATGAATCTCGTGGGCCGAAAATATATTCGGGCTGTCCTAGATGATTGGGGGCATCCATAAATTACGTGTGGTGTTTTTCCGGATTTACTAACCCCCCCTCTGGTGAGACTTCGTGAGATCTGGCCCGATTCACCCCCCTCCTCTTGTGAGATTTGGTCCGTAGAAATCAACTCCAAAACTTTTTTTTTTTTAGCTCTCACCCTTCCCAAAAGCCGATTACACCCCCACATTTCGACGAAATACCCACCTAAAGTCGACTTTCGCGTCATTTGTGAAACTTTTTTTTACTTCTACATTTCAACAATATTTCCAAAACCTCACGTGATATTTCCGTAGACCTCCCTCCCCCCTTTTGAGAGATTTCGCCGGGCCTTCCCTACTTCAGCTCACGTAATTTATGGACGCCCTCATTGCGGGAAACCGCCTAAAAACTGCAATCAGACGACCAGTACGCGCGGGCATGGGCTTATGCCTGGTTTCGTTGTATCTCCCAGATTCCCAGATCCAGTGCACGGCGCCTTAATGCACTGAACCACACTGGTGAGTTATATATATATATATAATGAGTATAAAACGGTTTTATTCCACTTATATATAAGTCAGTGTAACACGTTATTTCCTTGGTCATGTCTCTCCTGTTATTTCAACGCAAACATATTGCTCGACGAAGTATTTCCTCGCAACCGTAGACTGAGTTGGATATTCGCATGTTTGCCAAACCATTTATTCTGAAACTGAACGTCGGTCTGCAATACATCGGAACCCTACCTTGCTGTGAAGTCGGTGACACTTTCGCAAAGGTTATATTAAGCGGTCACACCGTGAGAGGTTATTTTCTATACTTTCTCGATACCAGTAATCATTCCTTTTGCGATATGGATCTCATACAGTATTCGAAACTAGAAAACACGAGAGTTTCATATCTCATTTGTATATGTTACAATTCTTCACATTTCGATCAATGAATCTCAGTATAGAAACCGCTATATGTACGACGAACAAGTGTGTGCCGATCCAACTTGACGTTAGTGTTGCTTGGAAACTGACGGGTTAAAAATTACCGAAAATATCTTTTTGTTTTACTTGTTTATCGTGTTTTGAAGAGACCATCTTGGAAATTAGATTACTGACCTCAGTAATTTAATATCTCTACGAGCTTATCAGCTTTCACCAATTCCAAATATCATTCTTCAGAGACGATCTATGGGCGGAAATAGTAAACAATAGATGTTGTAAAACGAATTGGGTTTACTTGTTTATTAATGATGCTATTAACAACAAGTGAGGTTATTACGACACTATATTTTGACCCACCTCATGGAGGGATCGAGGCTTCGTAAGTTATTATTTTCTTTTGGTCGCCACAGTTGTGTGATGAACGTACTAAAACGCATTTACGATTCTCTGTAATTCTTAAGTACTCACAAGTGCACGGGAATAAGCAATATGCAAAACACACACACATCGGAAGAAAGTAGTTGAACACCTTTTATTCCAACAGTTTATGTTTCACGTTAGTACGCCGTCCACCAAATGAAATTAGATATCACTTATCCGAAGATCACAAGTCCTTGTGAGCGGAAAGTTTAATCCCAAAATACTCTCTTTCAATTAGCAATACTTTCAATGCCTGTATAACAATTACCAGTCCACAATAGCACATAATCAGCTGTCCAGGAACGTTTCTGTGATTTTCACATAGTCTGGCTTGTCTTACGTTAGTGACGTTAAGCCAATAGTTGTTTCCCGTCGCGGTAGCGCGTATTAAGTGTCCACATGCCCGAATAAGTCTTCAAAACACATCACTTCACTTCTGAGCAACTACCACTTTCCCGCGCTACTGCTACGAGAGCTAACTCATGACTGACTGCGAGTCTAGCATAAAGTAGTGCTACTCGCTCTGTATCGATTATCGATACATGAACAGATACTCTTTAATTGTGGGTCGCTAGGTTATTGTAGTTTCAAAATGTCTGATAATTGATCTAACATATTAATGTTTTCACTGTTATCGAATTATATATTGAAAGGAAACATAGACTATAGAAATATAAAAAGCAGCAGTTTAACATTTGAATATGGAAATATTAATTTTTTCCCAGCAGCACACACTATCACACATCACGCATGAAAGAAAAGTTTAATTCGCAGCCAGTTTTGAAACGTCACACCGAGTTCGCCTAAAGCATAAAAGAGCGAAAAAAAAATCTCTCTCTCTCCCTCTTTGCGGCAGAGCGTTAATGATATGGCTCGCTTTATAACTGTTTACCGTTGCCACCTGTCCGGCAGGGTTTACGTCTCTGCGAGTTTGTAGCGTCGGAATTAAAACTTCCGTGGCAGACGGCTCGCCAACATGTGCGGCACGGCACTTGCCTCTCTGCGGAGTTTCCTGCGCTGTTAATTTAACGAAACGTCTGCCGTTCGTTCATTAGCAAGCGTTAGCACTCGTCGTGTGCTGTTCTGCTGCGGAAAGGAGCTGAACCTCTGTCTGTCGCGAACGCGCTGCGCGTTTCTCATTTGTTCACCACCTGTCACTCCCAGCATGCCCCAGCAGCAGGCAAAGCTAGTGGCTCCTGAATATCTTCCGACAGTGTTAAATGGGGAAAGGCTTTTGAAATTTAAAAAAGTAGTGTTGAACAGGGATTACCTATCCATAAGAATGAAGGACAGACCATGAAGGCCAGTATGGTAGGCAGCACGCCTGACGATTACTGACTATCGATCTCCAATGAAGCTAAAATTCCGGACTGGACCATCAGGCAACTGATTCTACTATTTAATGACTAAGAAAAAAAGCTACTTGTGGGAGGTGGAAACGGCAGAAGCGTGGCACAACCACGCCACCTACCATTCTAGGGCCGTAGAAAGCTTAACATCTACGGCGTAATTTCCATATGGGGAAAAAAAAACACTCGAAAGTGGTGGATGAGAGGTAAAATTGTGGCCTCTCATTTGGAATGACGCGTGTTCGAATTCTTGTCCGGCCTAGCAGAATTCAAAAGGCAATGGCCCAATACCTTTCTGGTTATGGTGCCACTAATCCAATTTTTTTTTTTTTTTTTTTTTTTTTTTTTACAGTTATCTATTATGCTCTTGTAGTAGGACGTAAAATTTATTGCCAACTGAAGAATACCATATAAAATTATATTATTTTAAATATCGAAAATAAAAACTTGAAAACCAATCTATTTTATAAGCATTTAAACAATTTGAATTTAATAATGTTTATATTAGCACTTTCCCATTCGTTAGTATCAAATCGAATGCTTCTGCTCCTCGTATTATAACATTTATGTACGTGATTAACAATACAATCCTCATTTCAAGTTGTTTTAACAACTTACATACACACTTTATGCATTAACGGTATTCATGACTTATAAAATTAGTGTTATTAGTTTTCACAAAAACGTGTCTATACATTTTCGTTTAGTTCAGCAATGCCACACAACATTTAACTTCACCTCCAGCGATACGTAAATCAAAGATAAAACAGCTTCCCTATTCAAAGAAAAATATCGACTAAAATATTTAGTTCAAACACCATGAAACAGTTCTCTCAAACATTATTAATAGTGTTTACTCGACGTAAGGGTAAAGCCATAAGAAAAAAGAAGGGAATGAAAGGAAAATCATCATCTTCGACGAAAAGACCAAAAGAATTGCTTGAAAGGAACCAACTCCTCCTCCACAATAGTCAGCAAGGATATGTAACAAGAGAAGACAAAGTGAGAAATGAGATAATCAATTATAGAACCGCGACGACGCAACGTGCAAAAACAAAGATTTAGACTAATCGTTTCGACATTAAAGTTAAGAGGATCAAAGAAGATAGTAACATGGACTTGCATTAACATCAAATGATCAACAGATGATTTGAAGTAGTTAAAACGGAATGCTCTACCCCTTTGTTCACACCGGATAGCCAGTTCGAGACTCGCTGGAGAAAGAATTTCTCATTAACTTGACCAGCAGAATTGGAGAGGTGGTACTGCGTGATTGCTAAAAACCGTATTATTTGTCTAAGTACAGGGCTATAACCCAAACCTCTTCAGAGTGCGGATAGATGAAGTACCTATATTTCGTTTATCAGATCGTGAATTTATACTTGACAGTCATCTTGGTGTTTTTCAGAAGAGTATGTATGAGCTACCCACCACCATGTTTCACCCTCACACCCTTACTTCAATTTCATATACACAAAATAAACACCCTGACAAGATTCATCTATTCAGATACAATACTAAGATACACAGAAAAAAGGAACTGGCCACCAACCTCGGTACCTGATTGCTCGACCTTTATGGAGCGTCCACAAACTACGTGCCTCGGTCTAGGAGGGGTGGAGGTTAGCTGAAAAACTACTCTGGGCTACGTGGGGGGAGGAGGGGGTGTCCCAAGACAAGCCATGTAGCTTTTGATTCATATTATTTATCACAGTTAAAATAAGGCGCCCAACATACAACAGCACGTGAATATTTATTTCCGTTAGTTAATTATCTCCGTATGTAAGTTACAATAGTCTGACAAGAGAAAACAGTGCAAAATGACTTCTGGAATCGATATGGAAGAAAGCTGCGAACGACGTGGTGGGAGGGGGGAGGTTAGATGCAAAAGCCATGTCGGGCTATGTGTGGGGAAGGGTTATTCACAGGATGAAAAAATAGAGCTACGTAGTTTATGGACGCTCCTTTGTAGGAAACAACTATGTGGTTTAAATAAAGACTGAAGCAACATTGAATTAAACATTAAGAATTTTAACCGTCTTCGAACCAGGGATCCACCCATATCAACGGACGATGCTGCTCGTCAACCTGACTGAGACTGCCTGAAACGGACCAGCGGACGGCGGCACTTACAGTGGACGTTCAAATGAGAAATGCCCGAGTGACAGACATTCCAAGCTGTTGTTTTTACTCGTTTCGGTGCAAATGAGGGCAGGCGCCGCGGCCGATGGGAAAGTAATTACTGTAGTGGCAGGCCTGCGTGGTTGTCTGGCTGGCGGTGATCGATGGTGGTCCACTGGCTGGCGGTCACTTCTTCCTTCCTTCCGGAGGCAGCGACCGGCGCGGAACGGCAGAAAAAGCACGGCCATGCGGGCGGACGCTTTTTGCTCTGCTCGAAGTCTCCATCATCCAATAAGATGCGATAGGAATGCGCAGTCAGCCACAGATGTGACTTCCGCTGCGTAGTGCACCAAGGGTGACGGTAGTCAGAAGTGGCTATATAATGCGGGAGGAATCAAATGTATTTCTCACTCCAATTCTTGCAAATTACTGATGTCAGGATTGGTGCTTGTAATGTAATATCAGTATGACGTGTGTGTTTTGGGTCGATATTTACTAGCGTGGTGGCTTATTTATGGCTTTACACCTCGTCGACGTTGAGGTCATTAGAGGCGTGGTAGGACTGGGGACAAGGAACAGGAAGGAATTCTGCCATGTCATTTTGAAGGAAGCATCTTGGCATTCGTATGGAGTGCTTTGGGTACACCATGGAAAACCCAAATCTGGATGCCGGGACGGGGATTCGAACCCGCATCCTCCCGAATGCGAGGCCAGAGCGTTAACCGCTCACCCACCACGCTCGGCGATACTTACTAGCATCAGTAACACAAAACTGACAGTACTTAGCAAAGGAATAAATCATTTTATCAGGTATGGGCAACCTTTGCTTAGCTGAGGGCATAATTTCAGGACTTAATCAGATCGCGGGCGGGAATTAATCAGGTCGCGGGCCGTAGGTAAGAAAGAAGTTGATAGTAGTGAATAAAAAGGCGATAAAAATTCACACATTTTTTATTTACTAAAATTACAATAGGATAATCAAACATAATAAAAGCAAATTAACAAAAACAGATAGAAAAATCAAATGAAAATTAATGGGAGACTTGAGTTTGAAGCGTTATTTGAAATTTCTGAATATCTCGCGGGCCAGACTGAAGTTGGTGGAGGGCCGGATCCGGCCCGGGGGCCGGGGGTTGCCCATATATGATTTTATCATGAATTACAAAAATCAATAATTCTGTTAGACGAAGAAGTACAAATATTTTGATAGCATACAGTTTATACCCTAACCAGGTAGTTATACCCGAATGGTACTGAAAATCTCAATAGACAAGTGAATTCGTCAAAAGAGAGGCTGAAAACTTGACAAATATAAAGCAAATTGGTTCAATTAAGCTGGAGTTCATTGTTTTCTCTTCAGTGTTATATATTGCTAAAGCGATGGCTTCAAGGAAGTCACAATATGGCACTAAAAGCTATAGAACCAGGGATAGAAAAACTAAAAAACTAAAGGTTCCAATCATCAATAAATGTAGAATATCTGTGCGCCTAGGAAAGGTGATGTATTATATCCTAATCCCAGATGCTGACAAACAGTACGCGAAGAGACGCGGAAAGTGAACATGATTGCTCAAGAACGTCAAAGAGTGGACTAGTTTAAGTGTGAAAGCATTATTATGATGCTAGAAGTAAATAAAATGAAGTTTACTACAATATGATTAGTATTTGAGAGGCATTAGCGATGTAGCTTGTAGTAATGCTCCGATTGAACCGCTCATACATCTTTGTGTTTCCTTAATAGGCTGAAAGGATCATTTGTTTTCCTAAATGGTGATTTTCCTTATGTGTATATTATTTTTAACCTAGATTTACACCCAAGTAAAAAATAGAAAAACACAAAAATTAAAGTATGCAGTTCTAAGAAACAAATACCAATGTCACCACTAGTCTGCATATCTCTTAATCCTGTATTAACATTTCTTTAATTTTCCCTGCCTCTACCAGAAATTTTACTCTTATGTTCGTATTTACCTGTGGCATAGCTTTTTTCTGTCAGTGAGAATAACGTTATGACACTCTATGTTCACACAAATCAAATTGTCAGTATTGATTAAAATGCCATATTACTGTAAACCACGTCAGAAGCGGAAATCGTAGCAAATTGAAATTGTGGAGGAAGATTTTTACAACGTGTCGTGGCGAAAATTTCCACACAGATTTTGAAATCAATTTTAAATGATTAATATCAGTAATTCACAAATTTTAAGTAATAATACTTAATTATGATCGTTTATAAAACCGAAGAATAAGTTTTTATTTTGCTACCAACCTTTATATTAAAAAAACAATTTATTTACTTATTAGATCTGTTCACTTACTTCTCATTAAATCTCAGATTAGTCTTCTGCGATCTTTTGAAGTGAAAGAAAAAGCATTAGAATTTGGGAGAAATAAAAAGATATTCTGATTTATCTGAAAACACTCTACTCCTCGGTACTTTTTCGGATTACAGGATTATAATTTTCTGCGTTTTTTTACCTATGTAAATGGGTTAGGTTTAATGTAGCCCTTGGTTTTCGATAGTGCAAACGCTATTTCACTATCGAAAGCGGGTTCGTATCTCCGACCGCGCATCCAAATTTCGGTTTTCCATGGTTTCCCAAAATCACTCCTGGTGAATGCCCGGATGCTTCCTTCAAAAGGCCGTAGCTGAATTCCTTCCCGTTCCTTGCCCCCCACCCTTTCTCACACCTCTAATGGCCTAGACGTGTACGAGGCTTTAGCTGAAAGGAGGGAAAAAATTCTATCGAATGATTGTGGTATCCCCCCATCCTTTCCCGTCTCTAATGACCTCGATGCGACGATACGTAAAGCTATAAGCAAAAAAAATAAAAAAACCTATCGAATGATTGTTGTGCAACCACAATGTTCATATTTCACCACAGACTCACAAAATTTTAATTAACTCTGGTAGTAGAATATATCTAGGTAAGCAGAGCAGAGCATCACAAGGCAAGGCAAGGCAAGGCATATGCTGTGGCGAAATCAATAAAACCAACAGGTTACGGCGCCACTGCTGCGAGCGAGAGCGTGCGACAGCCATTACGCGCTTGGGACTCGCCTCCTAGTGGCGTTTATCTGTCAGCGCTTGTTTAAGATCCCGTGTTTAGTGCAGTCGTGTGTGGTCTGAGGTGGGCAGGCTCGCGGATTTAAGACCTCGGCGACAACATATCCAGAGCTCTTAACGAATTCTTTCGCAAATCAGGTCCATTTGGCTCTGAAGCAATCTGACTGCATGTGTCCGCATTGGCGCTGTAGTATTTCACGTCCATTCCACGATTCTTGACTTCAGGACTGCCATAACTTTTCATGCTGCCGACACACGAACCTCTGATCTTTTTATTTGGAAGGATCTGATTTAATTTTCTGATTTATTCGTTATATTAATCTATAATTGTCACTATCAACATGGCGGCAATACATTCTCATTGACTGACCTAATTTTCCGTAGATAGTTGCCTACGGAAATAGAAAAGTTTGAACAATTTATAACATTCAGTTTTCTCGAATACAGATAGTGGTTTGATGACCCAATCTCTGCGATACCTCACTGAGGATTAAAGCACCAACAGTTTGAATACATCATATGGCCGGAATTTTTACGGATTCTTAATCTGACCAACATCTTTGTTCAAGTGAAATATGCTAAGGTGCCCACTTAATTGTTGGCTTATACAGCTGGCACTTGCTCTGCAGGGGAGTGAGTGAGGTAAACGCAGTTGGGAGTGTCCTTCGCAGAGAAATAACGGAAAGTGCCCAATTTTTACAACTGATTAACAATTTCCTTTTCAAATAGTAAATTATTTGTCACCCACTGATTTCTTCCATAACAGCTGTTTAAAAATCTGTGCTGTCAAATAAGTAACTGTAACGTTATAATTCTCCATTCACAGAGAAGCTTTCGTGAAATGCTTCCAAAGAATTTTCGTCCTCTGGACAAATTTCTACAGTAAGAGGAACAGTATTTGGAAGTTAACTGGGTTTCACATACCTAAAAAAGTATTAAACATAATCAGTATTTCAGAACTCCGGTTGTATTTTCAAGTTTTCCTTCCAAATAGAACAGGTATAGCGTTTGAAAAAGTGTATTTCTTGCTAGCTACTTATTGACAAAACAAAAGCAGAAAATAAGATAATGGTTTCTGCTCAATTAACCCAAAAGCATGTTCAAGTCGTTTACTCCGATTTACACATTACTGAGCTTTTAATCCGCCAGTTTCTTAAAGCTACACTCTCTCCAAAATTGTCTTTTTTTATCATTTGGTTCAGAATTGGTAAATTTGGTTGAGTAACCTATTGTTCATACAGTACATCAACTTTCTTGTTATTACTATTTTAAAATAAAAGTTGAATATGTTAAAACACGCAATTAATCAAATAATGATACTCTTTCCGACCTACTAGAGTTTATTTTTCAAGAAATTTAAATAAAACAGCTTCTCTTAGCTTACACAACAACACGTGAGGAATTACAAGTTTATGGCCGAACACAATTACTAGTTCACTCTCTTTTCTGAGTCATTCAAGACATTGAGAATCTTCGTCACACTACCAATATTGGAAAGAGGCGATACCGCGAACCAAATTATCTGCTTTTGGTTGAATGGCGCTTTGTCAAATCGGTCTGGTTACGTTTTTAAGTTAATCACTGGCTAGTCATAGTTAACTAAAAAAAAAAAAAGGATAAACTATATGCTATATAATTTCACGGCTGGCGTGGTCCATAGATAGCTCTTGTCAGGAACTGGACTGAGCCGATTACGCCCGATGTGATTCGAAACGAGCCGAAACGAGCCGATGAAATGATAAGACACGAATTTAGTATCTTTCCTCCGATTGAGTTTGCCTTTCGTTACTTCATTCTAAATTAAATATTTTGGTTGATTTAAAAACGTAAGGTAAAACTACACGGCTAAAAAAATGTTGAAAAAAATTTACGATTCAATGAAGTTCTTCTTAAGCCGCGTTCCCACGATCTCTTGTAACGGAGGAGGGACGGGTCGGGACCTCATTAGCCGAAGTGTAGGGACGAGCGCGCGCCGCAGGTTAGTCCTCGCTTACCTCGCCGTCACGTCCCCACCACGTTGCCTAGTGTCGTTTGGCACAGAGCACTTTACAGCAACACAAGGGGTGCGCACCGCTGCTGCAAACCGATGACAACAGCGCACCTCTACACACGCCTGCGATGTTTACCGACACAGAGTGGGTAGCTGCGTCTCATCTCCGCTAGCAGAGGTGGCCCTGTTCCCATGGCCTGTTGTTGAGTATTCGTCCCGTCCCGTCCGGTCTCACCTCGTTACAAGAGATCGTGGGAACGCGGCTTTACCTACCCCGGCAACGTAGGGCTAGCGTGCCTGCTTCAAATGGCAGGGGTCGCCGGTTCGATTCCGGCCTAGGTCATAGGTGCTTTGTGGTCGTGTCCGCCTTGTGTTGTCCTTACCAGATAGAAAAAAAAAAAATTAATATGATATGATATGCAGAGATTGGAAAATCACGAATGTATTAAGTTGGCTGTATGGTTAAAATGGCCAAATGCCATTTTTTTTAAATTCTTCTTGTCTTATTTTATTCTATATTAAGGTATATAGTTATATACATTGAACATCAGACTCCACTCCAATATGACCTCGTGTACATGATTGGTAAATGTGACATCGGGATCTGATTTCGAGTATTATCGGCAACTCGGTATCACCCTGGCTTGCGCGGCAGTGACCCAGGCTGGAAGCTCGGTGGATGTGATCGTTAGAGTAAATCAAGGGCAGTGCGTCCCCAGCAGACACATTCCGCGGCGGTTGCTCATGGCATATTCAGGACGTGCGGCCCAGCGAGAAGGCGATAAACGTACGGCACGAGCGGCAGTGTCGGCTAACGGGCCTCGTAAACAGCGCGGCATCACTTAGGACCGCAGCCACTGCCCTGCGCCTACGTCACTGACCTCGCGTCGGATCACTTGCCCGCTCCAGCGCACCGCAGATATTGTGTGAAGTGCTCTCATACTTTCATTGATTAGGAACAACACTTCAGCTTATGCGAATTTTTTCTTCCCTCGTACTATTTAGGATTGGAATGGAAATAGTAGAGTTCAGTTTTGGTGCAAAGTACAGGGTCCGGCAATAAAACCTCCCACATTTCACGTAGCCGGCGTGCGGGTTGTAGTGAGGATACTGATGTGGAGTGTGTTTTGTTTCAGAGAGGTGTACCTGCCATTTTCAGTGTGCGCCATGGCGTGGCTTGGTGAGCATCGTGCGTTTGTTGTGGACGAATTTATTCGTAACAGTTGTTCTCAGATTTTCGGAGACGATTCGAACTTGGCCCACATTATCGTGTCCCGGATAGAAAAACTATTCAACTGTGGGTGTCAAATTTTAGAAAGACAGGTTCAGCACTAAAAAAAAACCTACAGGCCGTCCTCGGACTGCAATTACGCCGGAAAATTTGGCGCGTGTGAGTGTGTCTATGCAACATTCACCAATCTTTGGGGACACTTAAGGCCTATAGTGTAAAAACATCGTCCCACAACACTGCAGGAACTTAAAGAGGCCATTACCCAAGAATTGGCAGCCATTCCAAGAGTAATGACGCGAAAATGTATGGAGAACTTTCTGGATAGACTTTTTCAATGTGTCAACAATGGAGGGCAGATACAATTTTTAAAACCAAATAATTAAAAATGGCAAAGTATGTATTTTTCATAAATAAAAGTAATTATTCTCTATCATATTTAGTTTTTATGTGACAACACATTAAAATGAGGGAGGTTTTATTGCCGGACCCTGTATTTCTCCCACCCACATTTAAAAATAATAATAATAATGAAAAAAATGTATAGACGAAGTTGGGAAGTCCTTGTGCTTTCGTTAATGTTTCTTTACGAAGGTCTATTCCTGTTTGCATCAGAGAGCGTGTTAAGTGACCGATAACACTCTGCCCTGGCGTCCGGGAATACGGTTCAAATCCACTTTAAGCCATACAGATTTAGATTTTCCATCGTTTCCTAAAATGATCAAATCAAATATGTCTATCGCGTCGGGAAGGTATGTTGTTCGAATCTACATTGGCGTTTTGGTTTTCTGTAGTTTACATCAGGGTTTTTTTTTTTTTTTTTTTTTTTTTTTTTTTTTTTTAATGGCATTTGGCAACGAAGGCCATACAGCCAGCTCAATGTAATTTATTGTAGTTTTCAGTGTATAAGTCATCATCCAGTATATAGTGTGTTTTCCAATGTATGGACGCCAGAGGACGGACAGGACATTCACACAGACACACAACATTTAACATCCATGCCCGTGGCCGGATTCGAACCGGCAGCCTTCGGCACGCGGAGCTAGCACTCTAGCCCCTACGCTACCGAGGCCGGCTGTTTACATCAGTTATTGTAGTAATTAGACATAATGATACGACATACACCATATTAGAAAGACGTGGCAATAAAAGACTGATATTTTGCCGACATTTTTAGTGTCTGCCCTTTCAGTAAGCTCTCTTAAGGAACTTCAGCTTACCGGGACAGTAGTTACCTATGTGTTTATCCACTGGGGCCCTTCTTAACAGTGACGAAACCGATTATGTTCCACTTGTTACCTTAACTGAACCATAATTGTAATTCTGTAATAATGTAAATGTGAGATTTACATGTAACGCTTTTCATTAGAAACATTGAAATATATAACCAAATTACAATCCACAGTAAAACACTTGTAACATTCTGGCTATAAAACCTGATTTGTAAATATAATTAATATTCTTATTGTAATTGAATTTACCATGAATAGGAAGAACTTTCGTGAATACTTTATATAAGAAATCACCCATGTTTTTATTTAAATTACTTACATGAAACTTTTTACAAGCTTTATAAAGAAATTAATTAAAAATAAGTGAGCTATTCTTTTGTGGGCATTTTATTTTCCATCAATTAAAACTCAACAGTCTGAATGTTTACTTATAATTGACATGCTTGCTCCGGGTTATGAGAAGTCTTATTTGCAGGGTCGTATCTGGGCTATGCTAGGAACTTAAACTTCGGCTAGCACTGAGTCCTTCATTGGCTGGATGTAATTACCATTTGTAGCCTTCTGCCGTCACATGACGTGCACGCAACCTATCTTGTTCCTTGTCTGCTATGCTGTAGAGCAGTGTGGCACAGTTCCTCAGAAGACGCCCTTTCCCTGAGCTCATTTGCTCAAACGAAAATAACTGGTATCCAGATTCAGGCAGCAGCAAAGCAGCTATCAAACAAACAGTCCAGCAGAAGCCAAATCGCCCGGACTTGACCGCTGGTAGACACAGAATACCTCCTCTCGTTCGCCGTGCCACATGGAAAACAGAAATTCTGGTAGAAGACTCTGTTTATCCTATTGGCTAGAATAACTCTTCCCCTCACCAGGGACACTCACGCTTCTCCTCTAGCCGCCAATTCTGGGAGCTGGGCCGGCTGGCATTCCTGAGACCTGTCGCATACACCCTCTCCACAGCGCTCACATGCGAACAAAAATATCTCACATTTATGAATTAACCTATTTATTCACAACCGATAAAAAAGCGTTACATGTTTGCACCTGTTACTGTCCTTCAAAGTAGTCACCATCGTTGTGTAGGACCCGTTGCCAGCGATGTGGAAGGCGTAGTATACCGTTAGCAGAGCCTGTTCTGTTGATGGTGCGAATGGAGCGGAGTACTGCCTGTCAATCTCTGGAAGAGTTCTGAAGCGAATGCCACGAAGTGGTTCCTTCACCTTCGGGATCAAATCAAAGTCACAAGGAGTACAGTCCGGGGAGTATGGTGGATCGTACAGTACTTCCCAGTCCCATCGACCGAACAGAGAAGTCACATCTTGCGCTGTATGCGCCCGCGTATTGTCGTGCAAAATGATGGGTGGGTTGCGCAGAAAGTGTTGCCGCTTCTTTCGCAAAGCTGGTCGCAGGCGATGCTCCAAAAACGAATAGTAATACTGTGCATTGACGGTCTGCGTGGAGGAACGTAATGCCTTAGGATAACACCATCACAGTCGTACACGAGAATCGCCATAATCGCTCTGACGCACTTTCGACTTTCGCGGCGACCCATAATGACGCCATTCGTTGGACTGGCGTTGCAGTTTTGGCTCGTACGAAGTGGCCCATGTCTCATCCAGTGTTACGATAAGGCGTAAGAAAGCCTCTCCTACGCGCAAATAGTGCTACAAGTGCGTCTGAGCAGCGTTGTAACGCATCCATTTCTGCATTTCCATCAATTCATGCGGAACCCATCGTGACGCAATTTTTCACGTGCCCAGGCGTTCCTTCTGGATGCGAAGCACTGTCGTATGCGCTAATCCGGTTTCGTAGTCGAGCTCACGAATCATCTGGCGTCGATCACTGTCCACTATCGCGGCAACAGTATGCATTTCTTCTTCAGACACGTTAAGACGACGAGCCCGATGCATGTCTGCCACAGTTTGCCGACTTTCGTTGAAGGTTTTTACCCAATGTGCCACTGTTCTGTACAGCAATGCCGATTCTTCGCACGCCTCTTGAAGACCTTTATGACACTGTTGTGCTGTACGACCTCTGGCACATTCAATCTTGATCCAACTCCGTTGTTCTGTTTCGAAAACATAGTGACACCGTTACGTTAGACCGCTCGCTCACAAGTGACTGCGTTTCCCTCGATTGTGCGCACGCCGGGGACGTGGGACGGGCGAGTCCATTTGCTCCGAGATAAGGTAGGTATGTCAACAACGTGTGCTATCAGCGACAATAGTAGATTCCATTGCATAGTGTCTCCACAGCAGTGTTGCCACTATTTAAGTTCCAACCCTCGTATTTAACTAGCGGTTAAAAGATCGTTCGTTACACACTAAAACTGGTGTATTTAAGGGACTTTAATATCCAAACAGTTATAATAACACATCATAATTTTCCTTTATCAATCACTCCAACTTTAATTGGCGGAACTGCTATAGCCGTTAGGTCGGAAATGCAGTCTGGGTAAACCAGTTCCTAATAGTCACCAACAATATTGATAGATGGATTTTTTATTATAATTTTATTTAAAAAAAAATATGTTGGCAGTGGGCCAAAACGCCATGCAGCCATAAAAAGAGATTACAACAATAATATTACCTATACAGCCATAACATAAATGACGAAATGATCACAATACTTCGTAAGAGTTATTAACTGTATGGTGAAAAGTTTTCAGTTATTGACCAAGCCAAACAAGGGGATGCAAACAATAGCGTAAATAGGAATCTTCAGATTTATACGTTCATTTCACAGTCCTTTAAGAATCTGTATAACAAAATAAAATCACGATTCTATTATACACTGACACAGTACTGGATACGAATTAGCAACTGGCGTACTCATCACTCCAAAGGAGGTGTAGGCACATGATTGATAATTGTATTCATGAGTGTCTTATGAAACATTTTATTCTAACGCGAATTGATAGTTAGAAAACGATAAGCGTCGCATAACATTTTGTAGGCGTGGCGAAATTATGCAACTGTGAAGGTGTACACTGCAGAACATTACGGTCTAAAGATAATTTATGCAGTAAGTCACTTACTGGTTGCTAGAAAACAACATTCAAATTTTCTCAGGAAAGCATACATTATACATTGTTATTATTAACTGCGATTGAATCCTGTCGGATCACGCAATGTTTGGAGTTCTCTCCCAGTTTCCAAGAAGGTCTTATTTTTTCCCCATAGATTCTCTTTCTTTCTTCAGTATTTCGTTCCCGGTTTCATTGTCAGGCAATATTTATCATTAGTTAATTTTTGGTATGTATGCATTTCTGTTAAAAATTTGTGATGAATTTAGGTAATGTTTTTCTTTATTGACTTGCTGGAGCCATTGCTTAGTTTTTAGTTCTTCTAAATAGGCCTCAATTTTGCAGATGAGTCTTGCTGCTGGGAACCTGTTTATTAGTCCATAAAAACTTCTACTTCTGTTTCTAATTTCTGCCACGAAATTTTGTTCAGTTCTTTTTCTGGATAACAGTTTGTATCTGTCCCCTAGTTTATTTTTTATTATTCTCTTAGCCCAGTATCGTTCTTAATATTTTAGGTTTTTCTTTTAGGATGTTTTCCAGTACAGGGTTTCATTGAAGTGAAGGGATTCAGGTTTAATAACTGTGTTGTAGTACCTCACTTTTGTGTTTATGAAGAAACGTATTTAGTTGAAGATATTGCGAATTCTAATGAACATTTTAATATTTAAACATTTTCTGACATACTCGTAGAATACCTGCAGTTTACTTCCTTCGCTATAACAATAAATAATTTTTCTGTGCCTTAACATTTTTTCTATCAATATTTGATCCATTTATTATAAGTTTTATTAGTCTTATTCTGATTTTATTTATTCTTAGATCATTTTAAAATTTCTTGATTACAATTACTAATCCCTGTATACCTTCTCACTTAGTTACTTAGTCACAATTCCATTCAAAACCATAACATGTTGGCCCTTTTTAAATTAGGCTTAATTACAAGCACAACGCTAATCCCTTGACTGCTTACTCTGCATGCAAGTTGTTACCAATGATGATAGATAATAACCTTTATTCAACCATTTTGACTGATTTTTATATTCTATGGCTAAGTAGAATATGAAAAATTAATTTTTCAACTACTTCTTTATTTTGTTCAAATCATAGTGGCATCCATGTCAACCACAACGTGCGTTTCAGTAACGCCTTGTGCAGCGGTGGTTCATAGCTCGGTGTCTCGTTGACGCTTTATGAACCAGGTCTCTACTGTCTTGTTAGGACTCGTAGGTGGGCCAATAATTCTCCGCTCTCATGTCGTCACTCACAAGCGGTATCGCCCCTAGTACGGACGTCGCCGAAATGTCCCCACACGACGTTTGTTAGACGTATTTGTAGTTTCTCTGTCCAAGGAATGAGGTTGTTAGACAAGTGGGAGAAAGACAGAACTAATAAAATTTGCGTGTTTGTGCTCTCGTAAAAGTTGTCGCTGCCCCATTTCCGTATGTGGAGCTGACCTTTGCAGCAGCACAACAAATAAACTCCAGCAACTATAGTCGAGGCACAAGGAAGCTTTTATCTGATCCAGAAACCACATTTTCTTTAACCTTTTAATCCCGCAATTTTTTTTATCTTGTTATAAAAACAAAAGCGATTTCAAGGTGGGTCGTAACGTCTATAGTAGTCGAAATGGCTATTTAGATAAATGTCCATTTCAGAAATTAGCTAACGGCTGAGGCAGTTTGGGGAGACCATGCTAGGGACAGTTTAATCTTTGTTTGTTAAGGATTTAAGGCTCACCTATATCGGTATATTCTTTAAAACCGCGAGAAGATTGAGAGCAAGAAATGGTAAGGAATCCAGCCAGGATCTTTTTTTTTTTTTAAAAAAAATAATCATCTCTCAATTCGTCTCCAGAGATTTCGGGAATGAATTTAAATCAACATGACCGGACGGGAATCGAGCCAGTGACTTCCAAAATGCCAGTCCTTGCCGTCCAGTTTAATTACTTTCGTGGCGGACTCTGCTATTACTATTAAAATTACTCCGCGATTCACTAAAAGTGTTTGGCGGAGGGTGCATTGCACCTATCAGGAAAGGTAATGGTTTGGAAGGAATATACGGGATATGGCAAGTGGCACCCATGGGCTATTGTGAGGAACCATCCCAGCATTCGCCTGGAGCGATCTAGGGAAACCATGGAAAACCCAGATCAGGATGGCCGCACCATATTAATATTGATGCGTTATGGCATATACTCGTAGCTTGTAACAAGCATAAACTGTGTATTACGTTTTTCTAGGTGTGATGATATAAAATGATGTTAAACTTTTATACAGGTATGTTCCAATGAAACAGAATCAATACCTAGTGTGGTGGGTGAGCGGTAACGCTTTGGCCTCGCATTCGAGAGGACGCGAGTTCAAATTCCCGTTCAGCCGTCAAAATTAAGGTTTTCCACGGTTTCCCCAAATCGTTCAAGGCGAATGGCGGGACAGTTCCTTCAAAAGGTCTTGGGTGAATTCTTTCACGTTCCTCAACCCGCCAACACTCTGGCCTTGCATCTGGAGGACGCGGGCTCGAATCCCCGTCATGACGTCCAGATTTGGTTTTTCCATGGTTTCACCAGATCACTCCATGTGAACATCAGGACGCTTCCTTCAAAAGTCCATGGCTGAATTCCTTCCCGTTCCTCGTCCCCATCCTTTCCCGTCTCTAATTACATCGAAGTCGACGAGGCGTAAAACCAGAAAAAATACCGCCTCTAATGATCTCGATGTCGTAGAGAAGCAAAACTTGAAGCAGAAATAGCTTTTAAGTTTGATTTCATTAAATTTAGATGCCCTATGTAGCAGTTTCTATGAGACTATTGATAAAGTCGTTTTAAACTTTGATTGACTATTATCCGTTCTTAAAATATAGTAATTGAAGTTATTTTATTTCAACGGTTAGGCTCTAATTGTTCCACCGTTTCTGACTGTGCAGGGTAACTTGAGTTTCTCCACCTCATTAATTCTCCATTGTGTTTATTAATCTGCAATAGAAACTCAGAACTAAGATGAAAATATTACATCTGCACCACGCTACTAATCTATTGTAAAAAATAAAATAAAACTAGATGCACCCAGAATTGCATTTCCGTGAAGCGAGCTGCAGAATTTAGTACTCTCGACATTTAGACTATAATTACGAGAAGAGTTTCAACAAGGCACGACGGAACAGGTGTTGGATGCGAGCGGTATGCATGTGAACTGGCCACAACTTAACCGCTGCGTAATATCTGCAAGGTATCTTCTACTACTGAGAGAATATATTACTGTTGTACCTCGTGCGTGTTAAGAAATTGAATTTTCCATCTGCATGACTACCACCAACATAAATTCTTAATTAAATATCTCCAGCAGGCAGACATTTTTAAGAGAGAAATTAGTAAGTTATAACAAAATTTCTTAATAGATAAAAATGTTATTCCAGTACTTTTATTTGGTGAAAGCTACGAGCTTTCCTTATAATAGAGTGGATGACCAACAGACCAAAATCTCAGTATAGCTCGGGTTCTTCTTTTTTGGTGGCTTGCAAAGAACTTGAAAATGCAGAGCATTCTACGATCGCCAGATTTATGAACGAGGATTTAAAAAAAGTATTTCCTGAGTCTTCTGCAGATGAAAGAGTGTTTATATTTCTCTCATATGCTGCTCCATATTTGGTAAAGGCAGCCAAAGCCCTCCAAATATTTTATCCCGATTTTACTCATGTGACGTTCTTTGCTCATGGAATGCGATCCACGATTTTGAATGCAAATAAACTGATTTCATCAAGTTTCTTAAGGAACGTTATCGCAATAATGCCTATAAAAAATTACCAAATGTGCCTTTACCTCCGAAACCAGTTGTAACTCGATGGGCAACGTGGGTTGAAGCTCGACTGTTTTTTTTTTTTCCTAATGAATTTTTTGACGCCATTAAACAACTTTGATACAGAAGGAATAATTTAACAATTCTAGTATTAAAACCATTGGTGTGATCAGCATTAATTTTTCCCACATAATTAAAAATCTTGAAACTCGAGGTTTGGCGTTGACTGAATCTATTCAGTTAATGAATAAATTCCGCCAAATGAACTCAACATATCCAGAGTTTTTCCTGGGTAAACTTAAAGTTAAGTTTGAAAATATTTTTAACAATAACCCTGGTTTTGAACCTATGTGTCAAATTGGTAGTTTTATTAATGGGACAGGTGATCTTTTTTCCAGAAACGATGACTGTTAACACAGCACCCAAATACGAATACTGCCCAGTTACATCAGTTAATGAAGAACGGTACATTTACAATTATAAAAATATTTTGAGAGATCGAAAAAAAATCTTACTATTGAATGTTTGGAACAGTACCCGGTTGTTTACAAAAGTAAAAAAAGTTAAGTAATTGCTAATTATCGAATTTATGAATATGTTATTGAACTGCTTACAAATTTCGTGCTGATTTTGAAATAATAAAAAAAAATTACTATTTTTATATTATTATCACACAAAGCCTTAACGATTCAGGTTCCTAAGTTTCACATAGCTTCATTTTTTCTCCGTGGATTCTCTTCCTCTCTTCAGTCCACTTCGTCCCCAGTCTCTTAATGACGGTACTTCCCATTTGTTAATTTTTTCTCTATATGTTTGTCTGTCTATGATTTCTGATGCGTGATGTGAGCTTATTTCAGGTCTTTTTTGATCTACTGGACCCAGGGCATAGTTTTTAGCTGTTCGATGTATGTCACAATTTTATGAATCAGTCTTGTTGCTGGAAGTCTGTGGATATGTCCATAAAATCTTAACCTTCTTTTCATGATGTCTGCTGCGAGGTTTGACAGTATTTCTGTAGTTTTTCGAGATTTAATTCTATATCCGTCATAGATGTTTCTTATAATTTTGCGTTCTTCTTTCAAAATGCTTTCTAGGTAACCTTTCATGTGTAGTGTTAAAGTTTCGCTGGCGTACAGGGCTTCAGGTTTGATAACTGTGTTGTAATGTCTGACTTTTGTATATATGGACAAACAATTTTAAGTTTCTGCATGCGAACTTTCTGTGCTATTTTCTCTCCTCCTGTGGGTTCGATGATTTCTCCCAGATACTTGAAATATGGACTCCCACAATTTGTCCATATTTTGTGACCAAATTTTGAGTGGGGAGTTTTGAGCAGATGAACTTGGTTTTTATATTATATAATGTTGCATATTTTGACACTTTTTGACGCTTTTCAGACATATTTTAAGCATTTTTCACTCATATTTGTATCTATATTTCTAGCTTTTTATGTTGAAAATAATTCGCGCTGAAAAATCAACATTTATATATTTTTCACGGCACTAACTGCCTCCACACCATGTCACATTTGGAAGCAATCTGTATTTAATTTTTCTCTAAATTTATAAGATTACGTCTGTATTCGTTACTCGATGATTCATATTTTTTTTTTAAGATTATCGTTGAAATTGTAGAGTAATACAAGACTTCAATTAAAAGTTTTTATAATTACGGCGATATTCGTAATTGATTGTCGAATGAAGTAAAAGATTCATAATTTTAATTTTCTGAGTAAAATCTTAAATAAATTCATAAATTATAATTTGAGTTACCATTTCATAGTAAAACGGGAACTACGAAATCATGAGTCCGTTTTTAATCACAGGAATAGAAGTGTTCCAGCAGTAGTAATGTCAGTATAGAATCTCATTGTGCACATGTTATCCACCCAACATTAGCGCCATGTGCAAATGATTAGTTGCCCAGGGCATTTATGCAGACGTCAGCTATTCCACCTGTTTGTCACTAGGCAGTTTTTGAAACCTGTCCAGGATAAAAATTAAGACCGTTAAAAAGTGAAATGAGGCAATAAATATGAAACCCAGTATGCTGTTCTCGAGAAAAATATATAATTTTCTCAAGTTGGAAGTTGTTTTCTGATTAATAGCGTGCCCAGCAGACCGGCCAATTATATCTGCGAGTGCAGACGTGATGAATGTCGCAGGACCACAGCAGGTGTAAGAGGAGGCTGCCGGCTGACCACGAGCATGGTTGTTCTACTGCCAGGTTTTGTAGAGCGGCATTTGGCCCATCATCGAATCACTCATCTGTTGACTCGTCTTGCCTACAACGTGAACCCATCTTCTAAAGTGTCAAAAATTCTTCTATACCACCTTTTCTCAATGTTAGCGGTCGCCTACCTTGATGATTTTCTTCCTCCATTTCCGGACTACAGTGTCCTCTTCTTTGAATACTTTGTTCACGAGGTCCTTCTTACGTCGATAATCCCACATTATCCTTTGTCTCCCTCTGGATCTCTTTCCTCCCACGCGCAGCTTGTAATTAGTTATTATTTGTCTCTTTATTTCGAGGCACTTTGTTGTTCAGTGCTAGATCATTACATGTTTACTTCAACATTCAGTCAGTATCATGAGAAATAGACGGAACAAATGATGTCCCTACAGCGCTTTCCGCACTAGGTACGCTGTTCCTATTGATGAAATCTTCGGAATGATCCGTTTATATAAGTGCCCTTGTAACTTTTGTATACATTCGCAACGAGAACGTGAGCTTGTACCTGAAGAAAGAACTATAATTCGAATAACATTATGTAACAGTACTTTTTGTGAAGTCGTTCGGCAATTTATCTCGCTCCAATTAACTATCCTTGATGTCGAATTATCACAAAGATTGCGTTTTAATTGGTCGTCAAGGCATTTTGTATTATGTAAACTACCCACATTCAAATGACAAGGTAATTATATAAATGAATGAGCTTGAGATACACGTTTACCCAACAATTATTGCAGAAATATATTCAAAATAATAAATTCCATTCTCCACTGAAATCCACCTGAGCACACTAAATGAATAAAATTTCGTAGCTACCTCTTACCATCAGTAATTTCACGGGTAACTGTTCAATGCTCGGAGACCGAAATTTCATCTGCCAACGGCAAATTTTCTATTCTCGTACAAAAGCACCGATACCGGTTCGGGAATGAAAAACAATGGTCCAAACAATCGGTTTAAATTAAATTGCGATGGAGCGAACGCTCCGGTGGCAATTTCCCTACACACCCATCTTCTCACTTACCTACACTCACCTACAGATGCCCTTTGCAAATTTTAGCTTTAAATTCTTCCAACGTTTTTGGTAAATTATTTATCATTTCTCTTGGTAATTTTTTCGAAACCCTGACACCATTACCTAAAAATGAGAATCTTCCTACACCCTTGTGCCTTAAATCGAGTGTCAGCTTCTGGTCATGGTCATCTTTTTCCTTCCATGCATTACTTTTAATTCTTACACCAATATCTTTCCATGCCTCAACATCAACATACGACTTGTACACTCCCATGACCCTCTTCACCCTTCTCCTGTCTTCCAATCAATCACATTCCAGCTCTTTTATCATATCTGTTCCTGATTGCGTACTGCGGTGATTTCCAGAAACAAATCTAACAGCCCTTTTTTGAACCCTCTCCAACTCCTGAATTTGACACGCGAAATGTGGGCCCACTACTACACTACCATACGTAAAAATTTAAAGTATTTTTTTTTCTAGCTTCTGGTTATTTATTATTCTGTGTGCAGACATCGAGTAACATACGTGTTTATCAATCAGTTCAATGTGAGTTTATATTTCCTTGACTTGAGCTGGTCACCAGTATCAGTTGCAAAGTTTGTTTCTTTAGCATTAATATAAATGTATTATGACTATATTCGCGCAAAATAGTTAGTTTTTTCCTTGTAATATGGTTCTGTTGCTAATGTATTAGGTTATCGGGCTATATAGAGCAAAATGCTGGTAAAAAAACCTCTTTTGTTTTGTTAGTCAGTTTTTCAATTTTGCGTCATATTTTTTGCAACGATTAAAATGCTGAATGGCAAGAAAAAGTTTTATGGCCAAAAATTCACTAATCTTGCTGAGGTTCTTTCATTAGAATTTTTCTAACTTTTCTTGTTAATGTATATTTGATTTGATTCCCAACACTGATAGAATCTTCAGTGACCTTTAATGTAGTATTTATCTTCTCCAACCGTTGTTCTTTTGAATAACACGTATAGTAGAAGTGCTTTACTCCATGGTGGGGTATAAGCCCCTGACGGTTGGTAAAATCGTCACGGTATATGTAAAAGCAACAGATGCAGAAAGCGCTCCAGTTGACAACTCTCTCAAAAGTTCCTTAAAGCTATACGAAGCTATTATTACAATGTCACTGCTGACAGCTGATAAGATATAGGCCTGCTCCGCTGGACTGTATGGCGCTGATGTGAAACTTCATGGCCTATACTATTTAGGCTCTATGATAATCCTTTTACCAAACTTTAAGGAAGGTATTTTCATAACAATTTTGTGAGATTCACTTATTCTATTGTTGTTACATTTGAAATTTGGCGAAGTTATGGATGGTGACTATAATATCAGAGGTGGAAAAAAACAATTGTGTCGATGGCTAAGAATAAAATTTATTGATCTAACGCTACAGGAAGTGCCTCATGCTGGAACGTTGAGCTCAAAAATGATACTGAGGAGGATCAGCATATATGTCAGGGCAAGAAATTTTCACTCATCCCTCATTAACTTTGCACGGAAAGCAGTCCATTTATCGAGCGTTGTGGGAAAGAGGTGACGTTCTGACGTCGTATTACGGAGGACGTGGGTTCGAATTCATGTCCGGCCATCCAGATTTGGGTTTCCCATGGTTTCCCGAAATCACTCTAGGAGTGCTCCTTTCAAAATGGTATGAACGAATTCTTTCCCGTTCCTTGACCCCAGTCCTTCACCGCCGCTAATGACCATGACGTCAACGAGCTGTAAAGTTAACTTGGCCACTCTGAGTATTAAAACAGACCTGTGATCGTGTTTGGGCTCTGCAGGATTTGTTAAATATGTGGAGGTAATTTTTTATTTACCCTTTCTTTATACAGCCTAAAAACCTTAGTGACTAAATTAGGCCCTACATATTAATTTTTAAATTGTTGATTACATAGTGTCAGGAAATTGGCAAGAAACATTTTCTTGCAAGAAATTTGGCATATAATTCCACTACACTTTCACTTGTTGTCTAATTAATTCTATAGTATTACATTTGGTCTTGCTTACAATTATAACAGTTACAGCTGCTGTTGCAAACTGTTTAATATTATATATAATAATAACAAATGTCGCTTATTGTAGTTATACTCTGTACTCAATGTTACAATTGAATTTTACAGGAGCTGAGCTTGGACTCTCCCCTCTGGCTACTACTTAGAATCGTATTCATTTGTTGATTCAACGCTTAACTGATTCAGTTTGTTTTGCTAATATTGTTGTTACTAATGCACATTGGAGTTTATATGCACGCTTCCGTTGTAGTTGCATGAGGGGTATGCTGAACTCCAGCATTGCAGTGGTGTTTTACAGTTTTCTAATTTGCTGCAATATTTCAGTTTTCACTGAAGTATCGCAGTACTACAATGTTGTTTTACTGTAATATGGAAGTTATTCTTAGATTGCTCATCGTTCCATTGGTACATTGCTAAAGAACATTATCATCGACTTAACTTACAAATTTTATTACAGAAAATTTCAGTCCTTATCCCACTAGCATGCTAAAACATTATTACGTGATATATTGAAATCCTGGAACATTTTCCATTCATTACGGTACATTCACAACCTTAGTACCACATTTCTGTAAATTTGTTTAGACCCAGTGCTGGTAGTTTTATTGAAATATTCCAGTTTTTCTTAAAGATCCCATTATTCAGTTAGTTGCAGTCAGCCCAGTTTACACATATCCGTCTGTAATCTATCATGTAGGTATACCGCTGGGTTATTGTGCCGTATTACTGGGCAATGACAATTGCTTTTAAGTAACATACACTTAATTTTATGTTCTATGCCACTACAATCGTGAGCCAATTCACATTTTGCGGCATCCCGGCTTACCATTGACATGGATATTAACTCCAAAATATTGTTATGGTTCGTTATGCATTTTTGCAAAAGTCAGTGATATATTCCCTATACATTACAAACAAGTTAGCACATGTTAAGAACGGAGACTTTCCCGGCGTATGCTTGAAATGAAGTCTTCACGGCTGTCCCGCAGGGTAGTGTTTTGAAAACACGATAATTCGACGAGTAGCTCCACCGTCTTCATCAGGTGTCGCAGCTAGTCGTCGAAATATCGTGTTTTCTAAACACTATCCGGTGCTACACCCGTGAAGACTTCATTTCAAGTTAAAACATTTCTTTCTTTTGTTTTGTCCACTGAGCGCGGTGGGTGAACGGTTAACGTTCTGGTCTCGCATCCGGAAGGACGCGGGTTCGAATCCCCGTCCGAGCATCCAGATTTGGGTTTACCATGGTTTCCCCAAATCACTCCAGGCAAATGCCGGGATGCTTCCCTCAAAAAGGCCATGGCCGATTTCCTTCCCGTTCCTTGTCCCCAGTCCTATCCCGCCTCTAATGACCTTAGCCGTCGACGAGGCGTAAAACAATAAAAAAATGGTTTTGGCCGCAGTAGCAGCGTTTGTTTGCTGTAAATGGTACGCTGACGTTTGCGCATTATGCTACACGGCGTTCTGAATCAGGTCTGTACTATGGCCTCGGTTCAGTTTTAAGAATCGTGGTATTACTTAATTTAGCAGCTATGCGTTTGATTTGTTCCTGCAATCGTCACCTCTGGCGGTGGCGGTTATAGACGAACTAGTACTTAACATCCTTCTGGGTAATGTTAATGATTGGATGTTTCGTAGAGTACTTTAGGTCGTCGAAACCATTAGGCTTGTGTCGCTTGCACGATAGGGTTACGATGTGCTCATAGCATTGCCAACATCTGCTTGTCCACGGGTCCATATTACTGGCCAGTTGTCGTACGCATGGAGAGAGTAGCAAAGTTGTTGGATTTGCTTGTTTAGCAGCTGCTGAAATGAAGTGTCCCGTGCCGTCGATAGCGACCTGTCAGAGCGGCTCGCGCGCACAGTGGCGGGAGCGGTCTATGTATAGCGCGGTGGGCCACGGCGACACGAGACGAGACGTTTACTGTGCGTCCCGGCGGGCGCCGCTACGTGTAAACCGTTCCGCCTGAGAATAGACGAACACATGGCTTCAACTGGCTCGACCAGAATACCCGCTCGCGCGCGTGCTCCCACCAACAAACGAGTTGTCTCCAGCTGCCGGGAGACCGTCGCGTCGCAACCGCGGTGATCACCTGCTCAGCGCAAGAAAGCACGGCGCTCAGAATTAACTCAACAGTGCCGCTCAACTTTTACTGCTGACTGCTTCACGACGTGAAAAATTCTGGTACTCGCGCAACCATTTTGAGAGCTCACTCAGCTCTTAGCAAGTGGTAAAGATCTGTTAACTGGTAAGGTTCTCCAAGTGGAGATAGCGTACAAAACACTTTGGCGTCTACTTTTCGACTACTGCTGTGCCGTCTGGAATCCGTATCACAACATACTGATTGATAGTAAAGAGAAAGTGCAGAGAAGAGCCGCTCGATTCGTGACTACTTCCCACAATCCGGACGAAAGCGTCGCAATATTTATACGTAGATTGGGCTGGGATTGGGTGGTAGACAGACGATGTAGTTTTATTTGAATTTATTGGTAAACGTGCTAAAAACTTCTCTCATTTATGAATGCAATGAAATGCTTCTTCCAAAAACCTATTTAGCTTGAAATGACGAGAGAGATATGATTAGAGAAATTAGGGCTCGTATACTGATACTTATATGAATTCCTCTTTACCTCGTGCTATTCGGGACTGGAATGCTCAAAGTTACCTTTGGTGCAAAGCACCTTCTACAGACTACAGATGATGATATCCATGTATACTTGTGTATAAAGTTCGTCGTACAAAAGTCTTTTTAGAAATACACATTTGTACTGGAGAATGGAAAATGCGCATTGACCTCTCAATATGATGGCTGCTACTGGTTTCAGACACTCTTGCTTGCTTAATATAATAAAACTTGTTTGAGTGTTCGTTTCTCTGTTGCGTTGCCGAATAGTTCTTGATCTATCAACATAATCTAACGTATAATTCATTTTTTCTTTGGTATTTACAGCTAGTCTTTAACCACGACATTAAAGCCGGAAGAGGATAGTGTGAAAGGGAATGGAAGGGAGTCGTTAAAGAGCTGTATTAAAGAGCCAATTCGGAATTCACCAGCTGTGATTTTGAAAAATGTATAAAAATCGAAACCAGATAAGCATCCTCGAATTCGAACACTCATTTCCTGCACGCAAGATATGAATGTTACTTTTCATCGCCCAGCTGCGTATTAAGTAATTTAATTTACAATGAAGAGCCAATAAATTATCTTTGACCTAATTAATGGTTATCAACAACAAATTCTGAGTAGTTTGCATTGAAATTTAGTGTTAAAATCGTAGCGTGAATGTTGCGACTGGTTTCATATAGGCTATATTAATCTTATTATTTACATATGATCAGGTAGCTGTACTCCCAGTACTAGTGTGGTCTTCAGTTACGAAATGGAATGACTATATAAATCAATAATCATGAACAAATTAAAAATTTCCTTGATCCTCGACTTGATAGTTGAAGGTAGGTTGACAACATTATCATTTATTGAGTTATTAAAGTGATATAACAAAACATAGTAAAAAATTATACTTTTTTATTGCCACATAGTAGTTTTCTTCTATATGCATGGGAGAATACAAATTTCTCAGGTGTTTTATTTTTAGTATTCCAGAAATACTGTATCGAAATATGCTACTGCTTACTGTATATAGCAGCGGTTCCCAACCTATGGGTCGCGACCCACTGATGGGTCGCGGCGTGTGATTTGGTAGGTAGCGGAAAAATCGAGGTTTTTGCCACATGTATTGGTACACATCTATTTAAATATAATATTTTGCAAGTTCAATAATCATGAAAGTTATTAGCTAAATTAATTCTTTATGAGAAAAAAAAGTTTTCTTAAACAGTCAGCCGGTGCAATAGCCTCGTTATGAGAAATAGCAGCGGCAGCTATCGCGCAATCGTTATGGCAATCCTTGAAAACATCCTCTCCCACCCCGCTCTAGAGCGGAGATGCGCGCACATACCACCTGCAATTTTACTTCTCTCATTGCCATTTTCTTGTTTATTCTTGAATCTAAATCAAAGTCTTTGATCGAAACAGTTTTTCTCTACTTGTGAGAGTGAGCTGTTGTTTCAGTTTTGTTTTGATTGAGAGTAAATTGGTTGAGGACTGGATAGTGCTGTAAAAGAGAGTATTCAAATGGCGAGGAAACTTCAGCCTCCACGGCTAGTAATAATATGTTTGAAATTGTTACAGAACCACAACCAAGTATTAGTAACCACAATGCAAGCAGCGTGAAAATGCAAAAGCTGTATCTGCGAAAGTACAACCCGGATTATTTGAAATACGGGTTTGTGTTTTCGGGTACTGAAGAGGAACCAATTCCTCAGTGCGTGATTTGTTGTGAAAATTTGTCTAATGAAAGCATGAAGCCATCAAATCTTGAAAGGCATTTGTCAACCAATCATCCTGAGTACACAGGTAAGCCTCTTGAATTCTTTCAAAATAAAAAACGACATTATCCTTTGACCAATTCTACAATAGAAAAGTCAGTGTCAGACCAAAAAAAAAAAAGCTACCAATGCATCTTATCAGTTATCCTTGTTAATAACAAAGTAGGGAGCTGATCACACATTGGTTGAGGAACTTATTTTATCTGCAGCAAAAATAACATCTAATACGTCTTTTGATGGAAAAATGTTAAAAAGAATAAGTTAAATCGCTGAAATGTCTAATTGGGTCGATGAAATAATGATTTCAACTCCGAAGCAAAGTGATTATTTTTTACTATAAATTGATGAAAGCACAGATGTTGCTGGTGAGGTAAATTTTTTAGCTTTTGTTGGTTTTGAGTTCAATGATTCTGTGGAATAAGAAATGTTGTTTTGTAAGTCCTTGCCTACAACAACTACGGGATAGGAAATTTTGAAATATTTTGACACTTTTTTTTTGGAAATGAAACTGTTTTGGTCAAAATGTGTAGGTTTGACAACTGATGGTGTCCGTGCTATGTCCGGCATTTATTTAGGTTTAGTTGCCAAAGTTAAGTCAGTGGCCCCTTTGGTGCAATGGAGTTATTGCTGCCTTCATCGAGAGGCTCTGACAGAAAAAGGTTTGGATGAGTGCCTAAAGAAAACTCTTGATGATGTGAAAATTGTTAACTTTATCATTGGTTAGAGTATTGTGTGACGAAATGGGCAGTGAACAAAAACAACTTCTCCTTCACTGTGAAGTTTGATGGCTGTCGAGAGGTAAAGTAGTGTCGAGATTATTTGAACTTCGTGACAGAATTAAGAATAATATTATAATGGCCCACAACAACCAGATGTTAGAATTAAGAATGTTATTATTGGAGCATAAAAGTGACCTTAAGTCCATAAGATTATTTATTGAATGCATTTGTGATGAGAACTGGATAAAACGTCTTGCTTATTTGGTTGATATTTTCAATGCACTCAATGTAATGAATCTGACAATGCAAGGAAAGGATATCCATAGCTTTTACGTCCAGGACAAAGTCGATGCAATGATTAAAAAACACGAAAACTGCAAAGTAGAATAAAATAGTTTTGATGCATTTCCTGTATTACATGACTCCCTCGAATCAAACGAAATAAAAGTCAACAAGGAAACTTCAAGTGTCATCAAATAGCACATTAAAGCCTCAGGTAATTTTTTAATTTTTTCAGTAAATTATAAGTAAGTTGTAGGCCTCATTTATTTTCAAATAATATTTCTTTTTTATTTCAAGTACCAGTAAGAATTTTAAATTTTGTTATGTGTTATAAAGGAAAATGTGTTCTATTCGTTTACTAATAAATGTTTTAAGAGCTACTTTCCAAAATCTGTCGATGGTTACTTTTTGATAAGAAATCCTTTTGAATAAGAACATTTGAAAGGCCCAAAACTCTCAACAGCTGAAGAAAACTCGCTAATAGAGACAATTTTCAAGAAAAAATCCTTAATTTCCTTCTGGATGAATGTACGAGCAGAAGAGTATCCATAAATCTCTAAATTAGCTGTGAAGTTCTTGATGCCGTTCAGCACGACATACTTGTGTCAACGAGCTTCTTCTACTTTATTATTTTTGAAAAACTATGTGTAGAAAGTGACTTAAGGTTAAAATTAACCAGTGTTAACTCTGATGTCGATGCCCTCATCAGTAAACACCTGTGCCAGAAATCTCACTGATTGTAAAATTGTGTTTTTAAAATAATTAGACGTATTTTTCATTATCTTTGCAATAAAGCAGAAGGTGGCTGCACAAAACATCACCTCTTCGAGCTGATGGCTGAAATTCCAGAATTAGTTAAAACTCGTTTTGCAAATTAAAATGCCATTGATGTGTCAAGTCAAATATTGATAGAAATCAACTACAAATCCCATTTTAGTGGTTGACTGGTAAGTTTACCATTGTGTTCTCCTGCTCCCAGGCTTCCATATTTTCATACATTTCGGTGCAGTAAAACACAATGATAAACCTACCAATCAACCATTAAAATCGGGTCTGCAGGTGGTTTCCACCAAAAAGCGACTTGGCGGACCAGTTGCATTTTAATATGCTGATGAGTTACTTCTAAGGGTGGAATTTCAGCAGTCAACTTGATGAGTGTTGGTCTGTGCAGCCGCCTCCAGGTCTATAATATGTTTGTTGTTTTATATATTATCATCCTTGTTTTTGTTGATAGTATATCCTTTCGATCGAAAATTTGCCTTTTCGTAGGATAGGACAGTCGATAGCGTATCGAGGTAATACAACAGTTCGTATTCTGATATTAGATAGACCCTCATATTAGGTGGGTCGCGAAATTTTTTTTTACTTAAAAGTGGGTCGTGTACCAATAAAGTTTGGGAACCACTGGTATATAGCATGTCTCTTTATTTATCTGAAAGATTTTTGTCTACACTACAGCAAAGGATAAATAATCAAACTAGTAACAGTTTTGATATAGACTGATTTCAGCCAACATTAAAAAAGTTGTTTAATCGTTGGGAAAATCATATATGTTTCAATTCCCTTTAGATTTCATGGGGATTAATAGTAATACTCTAATAGAAAGTTATCATTTGATAGTAAATTTAATGACAGGTAATGATGAATTTCTTTTGATATTACCTTACCACATAATGGCAATCCAATTGTAAATTTAGCTTGAACAGTAAGAACCACCAACGCTCCCCTCTTAAAACAAATATTTAGTTCATGACATTCATGATCTAAAAATAATTCACTATTCAGCAAAGCTTTTTATTTTTAAACAAATTTTTGATTACGGACTACTTTTGTCAACAAGTTGTATTATAGGCTCGTGCAGCAGCATGTTGTACACGGGCGTGTGTGAGATGTAAAGTTAAGATCTAATTGTCATCGAAAATACACAATTAGTCACACTGTTGCACTAATTTTTCGCTGATTGTAGCTGTGCGTGGAAGACACGTATACTTCCATTGACCGACCATCTTGTCAAAAAAATTTTCAAAATAATTAAGTAAATTATTCCCTAAAATCCCAGTTAATCGTGTATACACCACGACTGCTGGGTATAAAAACTAGCGTGCATTCTTGAGAAAGTGTATAGAGATCACTTTCCATGCATGACTGTAAACCTATATATGAGTATCGAGATGCTTAGACTTTATCTAACAAGATGATTAAAATCCGGAACATAACGTAAGTTTAAAAGATGTAGCAAAGTTAACCACATGGCGTGGGAGTTCTTTATTCTCCGCATTTAACAGGAATCTTTTACTTTATGAACACCATTCTTTAACTGTCTGAGAGTAAACGGTATTAAACAGGCACGCTATTATGTATATAAAAAAACCTGATACCACAAATTGCAATCAAAATCATAGTATGATCATTTAAGACATTGAAAGTACAGTATCACTAACAAAAACTTCAGTATCGAACATACGCGTACTGTGGAGAAATATTTGGGCCAAATAAGACTCTTTACACTTGCTTTTGTCCTAAACGTTCCTGAGAACTAATTCCAGAGTACATTAGCTATTCAATAACTTATGCATTTCAATTTTCACTTACTCTTGCAACCGAACTTGGTGGGCGAGCGATAACGTTCTGGCCTCGCATTCGGGAAGACGTTGGTTAGAATCCCCGTCCGGCTATCCAGAATTCGATTTTCCATGGTCTCCCAAAATCACTCCAAGCCAACGCCTAGATGGTTCCCTCAGAAAGGACATGGTCGAATCCATTCCCGTTCTTTGCTACCACTCATTTCCACCCTCAATATCCTTCAGCAGTATTAGGCCTATATTCCCGGTAGTCAATCTTGAATCCAAGACTATCTGATTACTTCTTCTTCTCGTGTCAATGACAGCATCAGACATGTGGTAGCTTTTCCACCAGTGCTATGGCTTTGTCAGTAGCTGATTGGAGGTCAAATTGGGATACATTCATCCCAGTTTGTGGAAAAGACAACAGATGTACCATGGTTTCTCTATCCCCGCACGAACATGTGGTATCTAGCTGTTATCCAAGGTTTTTTTTTTTTTTTTTTTTTTTTTTTTTTTTTTTTTTTTTTTTTTTTTTTTTTTTAACTGCTTTACGTCTCTCAACAGCGAGGTCTTTAGAGACGGGAAAGGATGGGGGAAAGGAATGAGAAGGAATTCGGCCATGGCCTTGTTAAGGAAGCATCCCGGCATTTGCCTGGAGTGATTTGGGAAACCATGGAAAACCTAAATCTGGATGCCCGGACGGGGATTCGAACCGTCGTCCTCCCGAATGCAAGACCAGAACGCTATCCGTTACACCACCACGCTCGGTTTCTCCCAGGTATCCAAAAGTGGCAATAGTATCTTTACAAAGCCCAACTCGAAGCCTTGTTTAACGACTTCCATATGAACCACGTTTGTTCAGACCCAGGTGGTAGATCCTCTTTTGGCTGATGACTGAACAGTATTCATTCTCAAGCAGTGGTCCATGGAAATAGGTCATGTGGTCTACTGGTATAACATTATTATTAATTTACTTATTAATTACTAAGGAACTGATGAGTAAGTTTCTTTTAGTAATTAACGTCCAATATCATAACCGTTTTTTCGTATGAATTAAAACCATCCTTTTATATTTATTTTGTTATTAGTTGTTTCTGGTAACTTCGCACACTTGGTTTTTTATTTTTCAAAGGGTTGTGAAACGGGGTTAAGTCTTCTGCTGAAGATGATTTCGGATGAAATGATTTGATTTCCCGGTTTCAAATCTCCATCCGGCCATCCAGATATGGGTTTTCCATGGTTTCACCAAATCAAATGCCGGTATAGTTTCATCAAAAGGCAGTGAATGAATTCGAATTGCTTCCAGTTCCTTGGCCCTATTTACCGCTTCTAACGACCTCGAGGTCAACAAGGCGTAAAACCATAACTAAAACAAAAAGCTTCCACATTTGCATTCGTCGCTAGACAAGAATTCCGTAAATGTAATGCGAAATAGAAAAGGGAAAGCACTCTCAGAAATAAGTTATGCAACTGGTGATTTGCAGTAACAATAAGAAATAGCACCATTCAATGTTATGTATAAACATCAGTAGAATGCGCTGGCAAATGAGTCTTTCTATTAAAACAGCCTTTATCTACTCCTGCGCTTGCGTGGTGTGAAAGCTGTTATCAAATAATAATATATTCGTGTGATCTTCGTGACCTGGTTGCAGAATTTCTTACTGCATGCTTGATGCTACACTGCGTCAACTAACCACGAAATCCGACCAACGTAACTGGTAAATCCAAACTATGCAGTGTGCCACAATTGAATATTGGTTTCAATAATTCCATTTTAAATCCGAAAATACGAAGCCGTTGGTACGTATCCCGTCACAATTTCGATAGAATTTTCAACTCTACGACACAACTTATTACACTTCCTCAGGCCATGGGCTGCACAGGGTTGAAATCGCGTTCAGTGAAAAGTGGTTACTAATTTTCCTGACATGGTTATTTTAATATCACAGGCTCTAAGGTCACAAGAGAACGAATCATCCTCTCCCGGCGCCGTAGGATGCACGTTGATTGAAACCCCTTTAAATTCTCACCGCTTTGCGTGAATCGCGCGTTCAACGAAACAAACCGATAGACAGTCAGACATTTTATTCTTTATTTCTCAGCTTCCCGACGTCACATGATGAAGAAGTATATCTTATTTCACTCCTGGGACTCCGGGCAGAGTGTTCAAAACACATGAAAATCAGAAGAGAAGTTTTTGCATGAATTGCAGTCAATGAAATGCACGTTCCTTCTCGCAGTCAAAGTAATAAAGCTTGCTATATATATGTAATCAACATGACTGCATGCTGAAATAAGGCTTATATACGTTCAGGATGTTGGTATAAGTGAATCCATAGTGATAAGTTCAAAGAGTATAAGTCATTATCATTGTACAACCTGTTGTAATCCTTTTTAGACCGGATAAAATGCGAATTGATTTATATTTATAGATTCAATGTTGAGTTCTTAGGGAAAAATACACTGACTTGTACTGTTAATACAGGGCTAGTCAAAATGATTGCAGTGATACACATTTATTATTTGACATATACTTACAAGATTACACAGATATATAAACAAACTGTGAAAGTTTTTTTGAGTGCTCAGTATTGGTACCTTTAGTGACTCTGCACACATCAAGTCTATGATCGAGTTCTTCCCATACCCGATGCAGCATGTCTCTGTAAGTGAGAGCAAATACATTGGTGATGTGAACCCACAGGTCTGGCAGATCAACTGGTACTGGTGGTGCGAACACTGTGTCTTTTACGAAACTCCAAACAAAGAAGTCGCAGGGGGTTAGGTCAGGGGAACGAGGAGGCCATGACATCATCTGACGATCAGTATCCCCAGGCCCCCAGCACGACCAATCCATCTGTTTCGAATCCTGGTGTTTAGGAAATAACGGACAACTAGCAACTCTAACCTGTAAGGCTTCCTGCTTCCTACAATGTCGCTTCCGTAGGATTCTCCAAACGGTCTTCTGTGGAATACCTAATGCCCTGCTCGCTCGAGAAGTAGACTTCTGTGGGCTACGAACGTAACTGGCGCGTACACGTTCAACAGTTTCTTCAGACACAAGAGGGCGAGCAGTTGTTTTACCTTTACAAAGGCATCTCGTGATTTTAGCTATTGATACCAACGCCGAATGGTGTTAGCACGCGGGGGATCCTTGCCGAACTTTGTTCTAAGGTGTCGCTGAATAGGTAACACAGACTGAGTCGAATGAAATTCAAGAACAACGTACCCTTTCTCACTTTCATCCATCTAGCGCTCTAGCGGCCACCGTGGGAAGCTTGCATTTAATGCAATCGAAACTTGGAGTACCACTTGTCTTATAACAGCAAACCCCATCATCGCACAGCCAAAGAAAAATCGTGAAATCACTGCAATCATTTTGACTAGCTCTGTACATATATTCAGATCATAGATATGAATTTATAGTAAAAAGAAATTTATAGCAAGATATTGTGACTTATACTCCTTGTACAGTCTTTGACATTACTTGTGGCCGCTGCTGAAATATTCTATCACTCTTATTTTGCACAATCTGGCATCAATGTCATCCCAGGCAACAGGAACGCAATACTGGCTCCGCCTCCTCGCAATTTCATTGGTGGATATTTTATTCAGAGCCATCTATACTGCAGATTTTTCATTTCCTTAAGTCAATGCAGGAACCAATTGGCCAACAGGTAGGAATTAAGCTCCTCCCACTGACGATTCTTATTGGCCTGAACAGTTCATCATCCCACCATTACATTTCTATAATACTTTACCAAAATTCAGATCTTGAAACGTTTCCAAAAAGTTGTAATTAACGGGATTGCATTAAAGTGGGGCAGGAAACAGGCTCAATGCTGTATATTACTACGGTTGATTAGCATAAAACTATAACGATAAGATTGTTATACTCATTTTGATAATTCATTCGGATAATATTTCACTCATATATCTGGTCAGTCCACAAACCAAGGGATAATCATGTTCCATGAGGTAGAATTTTTATTACTACGAAACTACAGAAACAAGAAATTATTTCGGAAGTGTCTCTCTCCAAGATGGATTGAATGAAACAGTCTTCCTACGCTGCGTTGTATACGCCTATTCGAGGAAAGTAGCACCGAGCTTCCAGTGGTCCTATGGTTAGCGTTCTGGGTTGCTGAGCGAGCGGTTCCGAGTTCAAATCCAAGTAGTTCTTATTATTTTTTTTTTTTAATTTAGAAATCTATCTTTACTTGTATTTTATTTTTAAGCGTACCGACACTGCACATTGCTTATTAGTATAAGGTATCCATGATTCTTTCCTAACTGCGTCAGGAAATAAGATAAACATCTGCGAAACTACCCAATGTTTCGTAACTAATAGCCGACGTAAGCATGAAAGATTTTGCGGCAGCAGAACTGACGAAAATCTACACGGGTTTCAAGCCGCGCCGAAATCATATCATCTGTCCCTTTTCAAACTACACACATGTTTTCCAATATATTTATTTCACAGTAGAACGATCATCGCGTTTCAGAAAGAAATAATTTACAAGAGGAATTATTGCTCTCTTTGTAGGTGGACGATAATGATTATGCACTATATAAATAAATGAGAGTTAATCGCGCAGAACTAAGTATTAGCACCGCAACAAATTAA
>JARYHS010012519.1:43876791-43954290 GCA_031002005.1 Vandiemenella viatica
CCGTCACCCAACTAATAGCCGTTCGGCGAAGAAAGTGCAGGGTCGGACGAAGTGCTGTGTCAAACGGAGACCACCCGGTGATTAAGTGTGTGTGTGAGGGGTTAAGAGTGAGGGAGACGGGTCGTGGGAGAGCTGCATGCCGGGAGCAAAGCCCTGGGCCCCGCACACGCGAGTCTATACCCTGGGGCTAGCCGAGGTGCCGTGCCGTCCAATTACCGGAGGGTCCATCGCCCGAAGAGGACACGCAGCCAGTTCCCACAGTACATCTCTCCCGACCCAAACAGCTTCCAGCAGCTCGCTCGGTGAAAGGGCGCCCCCTTCGCATGGACCAGTATCCAAATCCGGCCATCCAGTTTTCACTTGTTCACGCTTTCCAGAATTCGATGCAGTTCATCGTCGAGAAAGGAATAATTTCAGCACTAACATATATCCAAATAGCCGGTACTTACCTCGCAATGACACCTTATTAGCAGGCTGTTACAAATTCAGGAGAAAAACTTCAGCTGTTTGTGCAAAATATACTAGAACATCACAAAATTCTCGATCAGAACAGACGTTGGATTGACGTTTGAGATTTTTTAGGCTGGTACATCAAATTGCAGTTTTTCTCATGCATTCAAGTGGGTTCCTCAATTTACTTATCTTTCTGCGGATGCCCTGAAGATCCAGCTATCTGTAGACGTAGGTACTTCCAATTCCAGCTAGTGACAACCCAGTATTGTGATTTGGAACGCATAAAGTGATTCCACAGCTTCCCTCACGTTATTCCTCTGTGTATACTAAATTATCTTTTTTCTCTGGAAACAACTCAAAAGGATCGTCTACTAGAACTCACTTAAAATCCTTAGACAAATTAGTCCTTTAAGCATTTTACAAAATCTATAGTTGCGAGGCAATTTTGAAACGACGTGATGCTTATTATGCGTGTTCCATATTTGATAATGGGTTTTTTGGGCAATCAGTATTTAGTGGCTTCTCAGATTTCAATTTTTTGATGTTTTACAAAAATTTTCCGTGAGGATACCAGGATGGTTTCTTAAAAAATAGCCATGGGCTGATTCCTTCCAGCTTATTGCTCAAAATCCTATTCCGGTTCTTGTAATTTCGATGTCAGCAAGTCATGATGCCCAGAAAAAAAAAAAAGACCATAGGTGGCTGAAATGAATATATATATATATATATATAAAATAGAAGGTGAAGTGAATACTGTAGAATTCACTCAGTTGAGCTTAACTGTATAGAAGGTAGTTGTAGGGGAAAACAGCATTTAGAGCTAACAGTATGAGAGAAAGAACAGCACACGAGATAACAATATGGAAGGTAATAGTCCGTAGTCAGCTTCACAGAGAAAATCATCTTGTTAATAAGGACACTTTCTATTCGAATAGTGTGATTATATATTAAAACTACAGTTCAATACTCAGATGGAATATGTCTTGTGTTAAATAGCGAAACTGCAAAAAACTGATGACGGGTACAAACATTTTAATGATACTTTAAACACGTCGCATCTGACTGATTCAGAGCCAGCGGAAAAACTGTGAAAAACAAATGGTACATAGACAAAGTGTTTCTGGTCTGTACTAGGACATCATATAAACTCTTTTCACCAAAGCATTTAGCACAACACTTTGTGGTAGCGAGGCACGTACTTCAGGGATACCAGAATAAAGGAAAATTGAGGCATTTGAAATGTGGTGCTATAGAAGGATGTTGGTAAAGCCTGTCAACTGGGGTAGGATTTAGGCAGCATGTCACTAGTCTACAGGTGTTATTTTACTTTCAATTTACGCTTAGCTTTCCTGCTTTTTAGGTGAAAGGCACACACTTCAGTTTTTGAATGGTTAGGTCTTAAGTGATTTTCCCTGTAATAGCTTGATTGGCCTTCAATGACAGCAGACAAATTTCTTTCTACAACTTCAAGCTTTGTGCTCTGTGAGGCTAGGGCAAGATCATCAGCGTACACGAAGCTCCTGGTAGCTGGATGTAATGGCTGATCGGTTGTATAACTGTTGAAAAGAATTGGGGTCAGATAATCAAAGATATAGTTTGTAATAGATATGTGGAGCTGAAACCTTTCATTGGCATCGTTCATGCTTACGGAAATATCACCTGCTTTCACAATAACCTAAACAAGTATATTTCTAATCTGTGTAATTAACCTGAGTGATCAGATTGCATGTAGATCCATCGTGCATTGTTCGTTTTAGCTTTATAGATTCGCCAACTATTGAATTATCTGTGAGTTTGAATATCGAAATATATATTATTTGGGAAGTGCCACTGCATTTTAAATGTATCTATTACCCTTTAATGATACGATTAGCGATTTTAATAGTGTTTTAATGGTTAGATTGGTGCGTTAATTAAATACTGTTTCTCTAAGATCTTTGGCTTGATATTTAGCTAAGAGAAAAGCACTCTGCTTTTGATCCATCATATTGTGGTTCATACTGAAAATCAATGCATTTCAGACAGTACCAAGAATAATTTGATTTCATGTTGAAAGGCGAAGAATGGTAAAAATTTAGAAGGTTGCCGAAGATAGCTCCGAGCGAGGAGAAAACCACCTGTGTAGAAAACCTGTCCGGCTCCCACGGATATTGGTTAACGATATTCGCCGATTCCCGTTTGTACGCCTCCGCATTTTGTTAGGGTAATATCGAAATCGTGACCATTCAATTACTGATCGTTTTCTCTGGGCAACAATTTGTGAGGGAAACAGGTCAATATGCAGGAAGAACCACTGTAGCGGCACGATATCGTGTGAAACCCGATTGACATAATGGGCGAGTTTTACCTCAGACAGTGGAGACGCTCCCACAGTTATTTATGTCCATAGCTTGAAGGGCTTATAGACGTCGTTTGTTACACAGAAATTGTTGAGAGAACATGGAAAAGTATGATCTGTTTGAAATTATTACATATTAACTTACATCAGGCAGAACACAAGCACTGCATAGAAAGTTCTTTCATATGCCATATACTGTACCAACTAAGACCTCAAACAACGCTACTTGAGTTGAAAATTCTTAAATTGGTGTTAACGTATAAGATGCATCTACTTTTGTTTAAATATTTATTAATTTACTAATGAAAATTTGCATACCGCATCGTTTCTATTGTTAGAAAACTGAACAGTCGAAGGTAAGATCCGTAGAGAAGGACAGCGATTAGAATATATGAAGCAGATAATTGGGAACGTAAATTGCAAGGGATATCTTGAGATGAAGAGATTAGCACAAGATAGGAAGAGATAGAGGACTGCATCAAACCAGTCGAGAGACTGGTGACGGTGGAGAAAATGTTTATCTTATTATTTTAATGGCATCAAGTAATGGTTTTAAAAATCATTTTTTCGTATAGAGAATATTTCGTTTTTTTTTTACTATCCCTCGTATACTCAACTGCTGAATACTACAGTCCAGTTTGGCTAAATAACAGTAACACAAAAAATATCGACATTCAGTTAAAAGACACAGTGAGAAAAATATCTGGAACTGTAAAATCTACACCTACAGAATGGCTGCCTGTAGTTTCTAACATCCCCCCACAAAGTCTCCGAAGACAAGTGGCATTAAAAAAAGAATGTCAGAAATGTTTAAGATATTCACACCTTCCAATTCATTGGGACTGCACACATAAGATTTAGGTTTTCATCGTGGAAGTTTGGTCAAGTGCTGATCCAAAATCACTTCAACATAAACGAAGCATGGTGCACTGAGTGGACCAATTTCAATCCAGACAAACAGGCGCTAATCCAAGATCCTACAAAACAGCCTCCTGTATTAAACCTACCTTGGAAAGCCTGGACGACACTGAAACGAGTGAGAACAGGCCAATGTGTACATACAAATAATAGATGTACAAGTGGGGAGTAATAGAGAATTTTTCTTCTGACCGCGTTAACTGTCAGAAAATCATTCACCATGTCGCCATGCAATGCCCTCTTAGGAGATCATTGGTAGAATGCATCAGATTCACGAAGCAACTACAGAAGCAGCTGAATGGCTGTAATTGTTGGACATCAATCTGTCGTAACATCTATGTTTGGTTCTATCTATTGTGATTCAACGTAGTTCCTTATTTTGTATCATTGTGACATACGAAGTAAATAAATAAATAATAAGGAGAATTCAGAAAGATCATTTACAAATCAATTTACTTTTACTGATTCCTCAAAGCAGTAAAGCAAAAACTTTAATTTAATTGCAATGGAGCACAGACTCCGGTGGCAATTCCCCTACACCCCCATCTTCCCCCCATCCTGCACCCACATACATTTGCCCTCTACAAATTTTAACTTTAAATTCTTTCAGCGTTTTCGGTAAATTATTCATCATTTCTCCTGGTAGCTCATTCCAATACCTGTCACCCTTACCAAGAAAAGATAATCTTCCCACACCCATGTACCTGAAATCGAGTACCAGCTTGTGGTCATGGTCATCTTTTCCCATCTATGCACTACTTTTCATACCAACTCCAATATCTTTCCAAGCCTCATCACCAGTATACGCCTTGTACACTCCCATGACCCTCCTCATCCTCCTCATGTCCTGCAATGAATCCCATTCCAGCTCCTTTATCATATCCGTCACTGATCGCATTCTGCGATAATTTCAAGAAACAAATCTAGCAGCCCTTTTTTGTACCCTCTCCAACTCCTGTATTTGATACGCAAAATGGTCTGACCAAAGTTTTGTAACCCAATTCCTTTACTTCTCTCATACATCCCATCATCACTCTCTCCAACAAGTGCAGAATTTTTAAACCTTTTCCTTCCACCTGTCCAATGTGTCCTGCCCAGTTAAGCTTGTTATCAAATGGTAGGCGAAGATATTTACATTTCAAGTCTTGAGCAAGCAAATCTTTCCCCACATTATATTAATAATTAACCTTTTGTTTTTTATTTGTGTATCTAATAAGCTGACTCTTCTTTACATTTATCTTCATCCCATGTTTACCAACCCAACTATATATCCTGTCCAGATCACCCTGCAACTATTTACAATACTCTATCGTTTTGATTCATTTATACAGCATTATGTCATCTGCAAACAATCTAATTTCATATAGTAAACAATCAATACAATTATTCACTAGAATAATGAATAGCAATGGTACCAATACGCTACCCTGCGGCACTCCCTTTTTTACTTTCACTTCCACTTCATCCGTTTTTTATTCAAATGACAATTAACACGTTATTTAACACTAAATTAACAAATAAATTGCTATAAATGAAATATCGTGTGGCTTTACATGATTAAGGAATTCATTACTTGATACCTGGTCAGCAAATCAATACCATTAATGTAACTAGCTTGGGAACAAATACCCTGAATATAATATCAAATAGTGTAAACCATAAAAAAAAACTTTAATTTAACACCAGACAAGCATATGAATATCATAAAAGAAATATAGTTTGGATTTAAATTGACCTTAAAAATGAATAAATCTCTGGATACTTACGGATAGCCATTCGGTTGACAGTTCCTACAGTATATTAGCTGAAGTTCACTTTACCACCACTTTTCCGTATCTTGGCTCCGGATGTAGTCACCGCGTCCCTAGCTTGGATGCTGTCTCGACCACTCGCTAAGCTGTGGAATGAAATTGACTGTTCCGACCAGCATCACCCCCAATAAGCTGCAGACATTACGGAATACATCTTGCCAGCTGTTACATTGACCTCTCGTTACAAGACTCAAATATCGATTCTCTTCAATGTCAGTGTCTATCACTTAACTTATAGTAATAGTACCACTTTACTGTACCAACCTTGTACAGCTCAATGATATACAGTGCTTCTCGTGTCAATGTCGTACAACTCAAGCCCCCTTCCACTACTGTGCTTGTTAGATGGCCGACAAAATCTGAATCTACTATGATAGCGTATCACTCCTCCAATGCGGGAACGCTGCAAACTCAGAAATGTTCTCCCATTCGCTCTTGCGTTTTTAGAAGATGTGGGCAGAAAGCCTCCAAAAATCAAGATTTAGCTCAAACTCAGGGTACTTTATATTTGCTAGCGTGATTTCATAAAGATATGGCTTCCTAAACTTGCCTAAAGTTACCAGTACCTTCGCCCCAGAAGTCTTTCCAGCAATCAATCCTAGCCTGTCACATAGAAATACTACCAATCCAAATTACTGACACTTTTGGCTGCTCTCAAGAAAGGTTATGAAATTCTTATTTATTTTGCATCTCTTAGTGCTGATCATAGTTTATTATTCACAGTTCGCACTCACATCACTCTTAAATCCCTGCCCCTAAATCTATCTATAGTAACCTCTCCAGCGACGTATTCGTCACAGTGGGGCGATGTCCTCATTCAACATCACAGTAAAAGATCTTTCCTTTATTCATACAAAGTGACGGGATTACCTCTGTGAAACAACGTGAATTTTTGTACGTAATTGCAATAATTGCGTCTTGTAGTATTTCATTTTACTATAATTCTTCACAACTGTACTTATTACAAGGGTTGCGTATAATCCATTCCTAAATCACGCTCATCTTACAGGATATTGTTTATTGTAACCTGTGATTATTTCATCACACTGGCTACTTATAATGGAAAAGCGTTAACTATGGAAAATATTGTCTCTTTATATGAATATATAAACGGTATTTAGGGAAGAAGGGGGGTTATGGATAAATGCAGCGGTATTGACTATGTCTTAAAGCACAATGATGTTTACAGTAAATTAAATATTGCTTATGCTTACTATGTTTCATTTACGTATTTAGTTTGTTTAAAGGTAGTACATTTCAGAAAACTGAACAAATAAATTACTGAAGTGAAAAATAAAATACAAAGAGTAGCTGTGAGATCTTTTGTGAATATTTCTTGAAAGCAGCGCTAATCACAAACACGGGGAGATCTGTGGCGCATATCTGTCGCATTTAGAAATGATTATAATTTCTTGCTTCGTTCCTCGGTCACATGTCATAAGATATTTTCGCAAATTTCAAGCTAGATCATAAGCTCTTAAAATTTGAAAACACTGTACAAATTGCTGTGGTAGTATTTGCGTGATGTCATTTCAAACACCCAGACACACACATTTCACTGAAATGTTTATAATTGTATTGGTAAGAGTACAGAGGTTGTTAGAGTTAATTTAAAGTAATTTTTTCTTTTTTACACACTTTCAAAATAAAAAATCTGTGAGAATGCGTGAGATAAGAGAGTGTAAAGTGCTGCCAGAATCCGCTTTAGTACACCCAGTTACGACAAACAATATGCCAGAAACATAAAGATGCCTGGTAAAACGATCTGTGTTTTATGTTTAGTAGGTACTTCATGGCATTTCGATATATATAACAGAGACATAGATTAACAGAACCTAAAAATTCCTTACTCAAAGTGTTAACATTTTATTCACGACATTGGAAAGCATAATGTAAGTCTTTTATAACAAATTTTAAGCAACGTTAAAAATTTAGAAGTGGAAAATATTTCATTTATTTTTGAATGCTTGGTTTTGTAAATAGCCAAAGGTCATATCGAAGTTTAATTCAGTCTCCATAAGAAACCGTGACAAAATAAGCCAAGATTTTGAAAAAAAAAGTTTGAAATTGGGAATTTACTAACTAAGAACTAAGAAAAGGTATTGTAACATTGCAACTTAAATTGTGTGATGAACATTGATCCAAACTGATAGTGTTATTTAACATTATTTTTGTTTCTCCCTGTTAATTTTCTAATAAACCAGTTTTAGAATACGTTCCTTCAATGGCATTGAATTTTTGTTTCTAGTTTTTTTCACTCTTCTTTGAGTTTACGTAACATCAGGCTAATTACAGACGAGAAAAAATTTGGGGCAAGGAACGGGAAGGAGTTCATTCATGTCCTTTTGAAGGAACCGTACCGGCACTCGACTGGATTGTTTATGGAAAACCAAGAAAAACTCAAATCTGGAGAGCCGGACCGGTACTGGAATCCCGTCCACATGCGAGGCCAGTATGTTACCGCTCATCCACCACTGTCGGTCAGTGCTAAGAAAAAAAAAAGTCCCAACACTCATACATGTGGAAATTCTTTGGTAGATTAAGTCTTGCCACGCCAGGTACGGCAGAATGCTGTAGGCTTTAGTTACAGTTACCAGGGTCCTTCCGAATACCATGAACAAACATTACCGCCCACGCACCAAGGTCGGCAATCAAACATGCGATCCTGGCTTCAAAACTTTCATCGGAAAATAAATCTCAAACGAATGATTCTTTCCAGTTGTTGTTCCCACTTTGTTCGCATACTTTTTGTCAAGTCTGCGATGCCCTTCGACAGATGTCAATCTTGCGCTGGCAGCCAACAAGAGGGCCATTAGTCGGTTCCTCTGATGGACGGGGGGACCCAGGTGGTCGCCGCAAGTAATTGCCGAGCCGGGTCCCCGGATTACCATAGAAGAGTCATTAATAGCACCCGGAATTAAAACCACCGCCACCCGGCGGCCTCCTTAATGGAAAGACGTACGTCCTTAATCTCGCTCCCGGAAGAAATAACGGCGAACGATGGCTTGCACGCAGCGGGGGAACATTGCCAGTGGGTGCTAAGGTCGCGTCTAAGCTGAAACTACGGCGTCCGTACCTGTGGGAACACTCGACTTTCATACGTTCAGATTAACACTTTACTTTTTGTGAGTTATCCAGTACTGGGCAAGAAAGTGTAGAGAGGGTGCGGCAAGGCAACGACCCTTAGAGAATCTCGATACCCGGACCGAGCAAGGTAGGTGAGCAGTTAACGCTCTGGCCTCGCATTCGGGAGGATGCCGGTTCGAATCGCTGTCCGAGCATCCAGATTTGGATTTTCCATGGTGTCTCCAAATCACCCCAGACGAATGCCGGGATGGTTCCTTCTAAACGCCGTGGTCGAATTCCATCCCGTTCCTTGCCCCCAGTCACACCCCGCCTCTAATGACCTCGATGTCGACGAGGCGTAATGTCATAAGTAAGAAAAAAAATATTTCGAAACCTGGTAGTAAGATAACAGGAAGGATAATTTTGAGGCTAGCACTAAAATATGACCTTTAAAAATAATGAATGTGGCAGAAATATCAGTTATCTTTGGTAACCAAATGAAGTGATCATTTGCAACGTCATCTTTAAGTGGTTGTTATCATGCTGTTAATGTCAGTCGAGGCAGGAACAGAGTCTCAGAATCATCCGACTCTCTGTGACAGCTGATGAAGACAACACAACAAGGTGTCGAAACGTTGAGTTCCTTCGACACCATCTAGTCAACACACTTGGAATTTCTCATTTCACCAAATACGCCGGGAAATTCTCCACTCACACAAATAATCAGTTATCAAAGTACTTTCTTTTCTGAAGTAATTGTGATTAACTATAGATAAAACAAGGTTTAGTGTGAATGTTTTGTTTCCCTTCAAGTTAATTCCAGTAAATAGGTTCTACTATATTCATATGAATTGGATTTCCTACTTCAGAGGGCCAGGAAAGTTCGATCTTGGATGTTCGCATTAATTTCAAACGTTGGACAAATGTTGCTGAGGGGAGGAAGATGACAGTACTTTATTGTTATACAGATATTGGGAAAAAGATGAGACCCAAATACCGATTTAAGGACTAGATTTGTTTTTTTACTGTTTTGAGAGGTGAGTTTGGAGAAATTCCATAGGACAAATTGTTTTACTCGTATACTTAATTCAAGGCACCAAATGTTTTCCTCGCAATATTCGGGATTGGAATGGGCGGGTTTAGGATTGGTGCTTAGCACCCTCTACCACCCACAATGTTTGTGATTTGCAGAGTATGGATGTAGATGTAGATGTAGATAATCCTTGCTTCGAAAATTACGATATTGATGAACATTAAAATACCTGCAATCATCGCTATTTCTGGAAGAAGGAAGCATGACACTGATTGAAGACTACAAACTGAGATGGGCGAATTGGAAACGACAGTCCCTTTTACCATTCCCGCTAAGCATATGGGCGTTCAAATGATTATTGCTGTTTTATTTGCCTTATCTTAGTCATAAAACGTGCTGGGAAAGGAAATCCTTTCACTTCGACACAAAGTTTGTTTGCTCTGAGCTATGATGCAGTTTTGTGATAAAATATAACGGAGTTGTGTCTTATTATTCCCATCTTAATCTGTTTTGAATACTAGTATTTATGCAGGTTCTTTGTCGCTGTAACGTATTGTAATACTGTGAACTATATCGCAGCATTTGCGCCTAATGTATGCGATGCAGGTCGTGCTTAAGTCGTTAACTTAAAGAGGGAATGGCGAGCTAAACTGCTGATGTATATTACCAGTCATGAACGAAAAGTAAAATTAAGCACCAAATATCCGGTTTCTTCTGAAATATTGTTATCACCACACCTGAAAGAGTATTAAATTGAAATCATCACTAATATTAAAAGAAAAATTTTAAAAAATATGTAAATTCTCACGTTCATGATACCTACCGTCTTCGGAAAGTAGCGATACAAAAATTGTCGATTATCCCGAAATACCCACCTGCAGTGTTAGCTAAGATACTTTGCTCTTCTAATCTATCATATGAACATTTATTTTTACCTGAAACTTTCAAGTTTCTCTGTGACTACTCTGTTCATTAACTCTACAATTCCTCTGCTTTTGTGGTTAATCCGAGAGGCGTCTTCATCTACAGAAAACTGGAATTGCGTTAAATCGATAAATTATGTCACAAAGCTGATATCTTAAAATATGTCATTTAAGAAAGTAAACAATGGCAGTTATGTATTATTTCATGTCATCATTTAGTTTTAGCCCATAATCTTCTGTTTTCATTTTGTTTTTTGTTGTTTTGTACATATCTTCTTCTTTCAAATCTTTTATTTTTCTTCGAAACGATTACGACCCCAAGGATCCTTTGGGATACTAGTAACGTTCCTAATTTTATAAAATCTATGAATGTAACGTTATTACTGTTAAAACCTATGAAGGCCATGGATTTTACACGCAAGGTTTGTAACATTTTCATTACAGCAAAATATTTATCATAACAGATTAATCTAAATGATACCATCACATTTTTCTCGCTATCGTAGCACTTAATCTCAATTTTAATATATCATATATTTAAACATTTCCAAACTGACTCTACAACTAATCCAAATGACCAAAATGCAAAAAAAAAAAGGCTGAAGATAGTTAGGACAAAAAAGGGCGATGGGAAGGAACGAATATGAACCTTAAATGAATATAATTATCAACATATAGTTATCATGTTCGCAATAGGTTATCATTTGCAAACAGTACCTTCCGTTCGTCGAAATGAAGTGCCATTAATCTAGAACAGCGGTCCTCAAACCTTTTTAGTGACGGAACCCTTGTTACCAATTAAATATTCTATGAAGCCCTAAAATAAGTAAACACTATTTTTTATGTTTATTCCTTAAAGTTTAATGACACTCAGACAAAAGTAGGGTAGTAGCTAGGTACTTTACGTAGTGCTGGAGTGATTCTAACTTAATTTTATGAAATTGTTGTTGTTTAACAATCAGATTATAACATAAAGTAGTTCGTTCATTTGGTTGATTTATTTACGCAGAGTCCTCGCACCAGGCTCATGTAGTACTTTAAATAATAATTTTTCGTAAGTCATGTAAGTAGTGAGAGAAATACCAGTAATAAATGAAAGAGATGAGACATAGCAAAATGTGGTGCAGGTATCGCAGCTGTTGTTTAATGTTTACACCAATTATTTCAAAGTTTCTTTACTGACAGTAAAGAATCAGTCCGGTCATTGTTTCTTTAGTTAGGTATGATCAAACATAGAGTCCAATCACACTCGCACACACCAGGGATTTCACGATTTCATGATCCCTAATTTGAAAATTTGGTGAAATATTAAGATAGGTATTATGTATAGTTGCAGTGATCTCTGCGTAATATTGCTTTGGAACTTTGATTATTGCAAACGTCGTTTCCGGTTCTATTAAAACAATTCCGGAGAATCAAGCATGATACTTCTTGCAAAATAAACATATTTTTTCTGCAAATATCGAAATAAAACTTGAATGTTCTTTTTATTGATTTAAATATCGATCAGTGTAGTGTCTGAATGGAATCGAAAGGTTCCCGGTTATTTTATTTATTTATCGTGTGGCAATTCAGACACTTTTAAGATCATTGATAAAATATATACACTGCAACTTTACAAGATTAAATATTTGTATCTAGTTTATTAATATAGTTTATTGATTACTGAGTTGCCAGCAGGAAGTCCACAGGATCGCCACTGTAAGATCTTATAGGACATTCTTCAATAATATGACCAATAGTCTGAAGCTCTCCGCATTCGCATAAGGGGGATGGTTGCTTGCCCCACTAGTACAGAGAGTGTCCGCATCTGCCATGCCGGGTTCTGATTTTGTTGAGTGTGGACCAAGTTTTACGAGGTAAATCAAAACCTGGTGGCTTTTGTGTAATGCAAGGTAAGCTGCTGTTTTGCTGTACAGTCCACTCCTGGATCCAAGCTTTGGTGATGTTAAAATCTTCACGAATAGCATCCCTCGCCGATTTCATTGGCGGTTTTCTAGAGCGAAGCCTGTTGATGTTGGCATCCTTAAGATCTTGGTAGATCGGTAAATTTCTGTTGTCCATTATTCTCTTGTACTCACGTGTAAGAGCATTTATCCGACGCAGGTTAGGTGGTGGTATGTGGCTCAGTATCGAGAGCCATCTTATGGGAGTTGTATTGATCACGCCTGCAATCATACGCATAGCGTTATTAAGTTGGGTGTCCACTTTTCTCACGTGCGGGCTATTCAACCAGACCGGGGCACAGTACTCGGCAGCCGAAAAGACAAGACCCAGAGCAGAGGAGCGGAGAGTGGAGGCCGATGCACCCCAGGAGGTACCACAGGTTCCCGGTTGGAACCCCTGTCGCGGCGGAGATTTACATAGGGTGTGTAATATGAAGTATCTCTTAACACTTCCGTGGTTCGGATTCCACGTTAAACTGTTGTTTTCCTGTACCAGGTAGGATTGCAGGGGTAGGATTAAGACGGCTACTACAGGGGAGGAATGTCACCAGGTCATTACGACCACACGGAATGATTATTATACTGAATAAGTAGTCAATCATTAATATTTGCAAATAAATAAATATTTAGTAACTTAATTCTCATAACTGATCGAGGAGAATTAATATTCCTATATGAACAGATGTTTGTCTTCTAATTGGTGTGAGATCACATACGGCGTTTACTCGATTTTAAGAGAGATGACGAATAACACATTCAGTCACACACTGATCGGTAATTACCATGTCGAATTTGTTGATGACAGCTGACTACAAAATTCTTTGATGCTGGTCCGATATTGGAATCACGTATGTCGCTGTATCTAATACTAGTGGTACAGACATCATGACACTAGCCGCACCATAGCGCGATTCATCCAAGTCCTGCATGTCTTAAAACGTAACACTATCATGTCTCTTATTTCTGTAAAACTCTTCCACAAGCCTCTTTTCTCACCCATCATTTCCAAAACACGTTCATTTCGTACTTAATCTGTCTACTTAATTTTCAGAATTCTTCTATAGCACCAGATTTCAAATTCTTCAATTTTCCTTCGTTCTAGTATTCCTGAAGTCTATACTTCGCTACCATAAAGTACTGTGCTCCACATAGTTTTAATAACTTCTTTCTGAGTCTTAGATCAATTTTTGAAACTAAAAGATTTCTAAATCGAAGTTTCTCTCGCCGTTGAGGATTAATATATTCTCGGGTACAGAGATTCAGATCGTCGAAATCGTGGAGACTATATTAAACGATTTATCTTTTTCTTTACTTTTCTCTAGCGCTTATCTGCTATTAACATCATTCCTGCTACGGCCATCAGTTGTAATTTAACTTACTAAGTAGCAAAATTCATTTAGGCCTACTTCTTCTATTACATCCGATCCTACGAGTATTTATAGATTTAATCCACTACTAGGCAACCCGTGCGAAAATTTCCCCAATAAAATGCGATGAATAGTGAAGTTGAATATGATGTCACCAAAGCTTAGTCATTACTCTTCATACTCCTACTCATTTATCAATTTTGTTTAGAAATCCAGGGAGATAACTGGCTCGAAACACAAAAAACGTATTTTAGAAATATTGACATTTTTGCCCATTTTAAGGGTCGAATTACGAAAAATTCCTTTCTTAGAATATAATGTTACCACGGCGGAGACCTTATTCTTGAATATAATACCTCATTTATCTATATCGGTTAGATATTAAGGGAGATAAATCGCTCGTGACACAAAAATGCGTTATAGAAAAATTTATACTATTTCCCTTTAAGGGTTGAATTCCAAAAATATTCTTTCTTAAAATATGATATCACAAAGCTGAGACATTACTCCTCATAATCCTACTTCATTTATCGATTTTGGTTAGATATTCAGGGAGATAAATGGCTCGAGATACAAAAAACGCATTTTAGAAAAATTAACATTTTTTGCCTTTAAGGGTCGAACTACGAAAAATTCATTTCTTAATATATAATGTTACCATGGCGGAGACCTTATTCTTTAATATGATACCTCATTTATCTATATCGGTTAGATATTAAGGGAGATAAATCGCTCGTGACACAAAAAAGAATTGCAAAAATATTGATACTTTTGCCCTTTAAGGGTCGAATTCCAAAAAATTTCTGTCTTAATATAAGACGTCACTAAAGCGGAGATCTTAATCTTTAAAATGATACTTCGTTAAACGATTTCAGATTGGTATCCAGGGAAATAAATTACTCATAAAACAGAAAACAGCATTTTAGAAATATTGACAATTTCGCCCTTTAAGGGTCGAATTCCGAAAATTTCATTTCTTAAAATATGAGGTGACCAAAGTGAAGACCATAAGCTTTAAAATAACACCTCATTCATTGATTTCGGTTAAGTATGAAGGAAGATACAGGCTTGTGACAAAAAAATACCTTGTAGAAATAATATATATGATTACTGCTGTCACTTGTACTACGTTTCATCATCTGGTACGCGGACGAAACCGTCGGGTCGTATATTCGTAATACACCAGATTCAAATCCTGTTTCATTCATCCAGATTTCAGTTTTCCATTGTTTACCGAAATCACATCACTTCAGGGATGCGACAGTTCTTATATTATGTCCACAGCCAGTTTTCTTCCTGTTCCATATTCACAGTCTCTTCCCGGCTGTTATGAAAGATATGACCTGACGACTGGTTAATTAGCACATTCACCTCTGTTGACCAAAGGGCATAGTGTTAAAAATATTTTACATCAATAACAATTAGTTGATGGCGAGGGGCAGTTGTTAAGCCATAGAAACAATGATACTTTGAGGTTTCCATGAAAAATCGACTCAGAGAGGTTGTTGATAACGCGGTATCTGTATCATTTCCGATACGCCTCTGAACTTAACTGAACGTGGAAATGTCGACACTGATTATTTGATGCCTCAGCCCTGAGAATGTGTCTTAACTCGCTATTGTGGCTTAAGCCGCGTTCCCACGACCTCTTGTAATGGAGACGGCACCTCATTAGCCGAAGTGTAGGGACGAGCACGCGCCACAGGTTAGCCCTCGCTTACCTTGCTGCCACCTCCCCACCACGTTGCCTAGTGTCGTTTGGCACAGAGCACTTTACAGCAACAGAAGGGGTGCGCACCTGTGCTGCAAACCGATGGCAACAGCGCACCTCTACACACGCCTGTGATGTTTACCGACACAGAGTGGGGTAGCTGCGTCTCATCTTCGTTAGCAGTGGCGGCCCTGTTCCCATGGGGTGTTGTTGAGTATCCATCCCTTACAAAAATCGTGGGAACGTGGCTTTAGAGCGCTGAGGTGTTGCACACAGGATGGGGAAGGTTCAACGAGACCGGGCAAATCCCTGACCCTCAGTAATTGACCATCCTGTATGCGATTTTTAGGCGGTTTTCCCCCAACCATCCAGGCGTATTCCGAATCTACAGCTAAAAACTACAAATTTCATAAACAAAAACTACACTTATCACACACAGAACATAGTTACACATTACGCAAACACATCGCAACACTTCACTTCCTAAATTTTTACGTTGTACAATCTGGCATTAGGAGTAAATTGATTGGCGCCAGCAACGGCATGCGGTCACAAAGTCAAAGCTCAAAATTTGTTCATGCCCTTGCTGTGTAAAAACCATCAAAGGCAGCGACACCTAATGTTCGAAGAAAGTGTTGAAGAACAATAAGAACTGAGAATATGCCTTATGCAGAGTTACTCGTAAACAAAACCGAATTAGTAAAATACGCGCGACATTATTTACCGTCGTATAGTAGATGTCCAGAACGGTGTGGTGGTTTAGAAGTTAAAGCGTCTGGATGGAGATCTAAAAGTCTCCGGTTCAAATCACTGCAGTGGCAGGGATTTTCAAGTGTCCTTAACTCGACCCTCACCTCTTGGTGTGAAGTAAGACAGAACGCTTCCGTGGTTCGGATTCCATCGGTTCTTTAAGTAAGGCGGAAAGGAACTGGTCTTCCTACCTCTGATATCAGGCTTCGTATACCTCCTCCGGAAGGGCGAACCAACTTCGGTGATGAGGACCAGACTTAGCTTAGCTGATGACCCTCTATCCTTGAGCGACACGTCATACCAGAGTTAGTGATGAGGTCATTAAATAGGAGAGAGTCGGCGCTTTGTTTCACGAGCGACGCGCCGGGGAATAAGGCATCTGACTTATGGCTGACGTTAGTGGCCCGCCAAGGCCAGAGATTGTCACTGTGGTGAAAGGAACAGGATTGCCATCTAACGACAGCTGTGCGCCACGAAATAAAAGATCTGGAACATCCAGCCGCTGTCCACATAATAGCCGGGACACCATTAATCAAGGTCGTCGTTACAGGTTGTGTCGTTTCAGCGAACGTGACCTTGAGCGATTCGATGCAGGAGCAGCATCAAAGAGCACATACCATAGCCGGTATTATTATTTTTTTTTTTTTTGTGTCAACATAACTTCTTATCGGATATATAAAAATATGTATGATATATTACTGGTAATGATTGTTATACTTTAAACCATATTCATAATGATTTCTCTCTTTGACAAATCAATAATGTTTCACAAACAAATATTTTCTGAGAATATTTTAGGTGAATACCATGGAAATTTGTGTTGTTCTTAGGAAAAATACGACTTTAAACTAATCCAACCTCTCGGATATGTTTTTCTATACTCGTATGATTTCTTAGTATTCGTCATCATCGCATCATCATTAGATGTTTCCGCTTTTGCGGGTCATCCTGCACATCCTCTTCCAAGTCTGGCGGTGCCGGCCTCGGTAGCGTAGGGGCTAGAGCACTAGCTCCACGTGCCGAAGGTCGCCGGTTCGAATCCGGCCGCGGGCATGGATGTTTAAGTGTTGTGTGTCTGTGTGAATGTCCTGTCCGTCCTGTGGTGTCTATACATAGGAAGCATAAAACGCACTGGATAAACTAAAAAATTCACATGAAGAGATCATAAACACACTGAGCTGGCTGAATGGCTTAGTCGCCGAAAGCCATTAATAAAAAAAAAAAAAAAAAACAAAAAAAATGTCTGGCGGTCTTTCCAAGGTTTTTCATCCATCACGACTCCATTAGCCTCTACATCTTTCTTCGCTTGATCCATCCATGTTGCCCGAGGTCTCCTTCCCTTCTCGCTGTTTAGCAGTGCTACTTTCGGCATCCTCTCCTTCTCCATCCTTATAACATGTCCAAACCACAGTATTTTCCTCATTAACATCTCTTTCAATGCTTCCACTTGTAGTCTCTCCCTAATGTTTTCATTTCTAATTTTGTCTTTTCTCGTGACATTCTCTATCCCTAGCCGCGTGCAATCTGCTAATATCTCTTTTTGTCAATGTTTCAGAGACGTAAGTCAGTATGGGCTGGTAATATACTTTATAGGGCAGAATTTTGGCATCCTTCCCTATGTTCCATCTTCAGATAATATCCTTTATCTGCTGATACAAATGTCCGTTCTTCCTTATTCTATGACTTATTTCTTCCTCCATCTTTCCATTGGTAGTTACCTTGCTTCCCAGATACACAAATTCCAATTTCTTGCAGTCGAGTAAGACATGCAGTGTTTCTTGTTATCTTCATTATTTTGGTCTTTTCCACACTAATATCCAGGTCATGTTTACCCATTGCAGTCCACCATTTCCGTAATTCTCTTTCCAGATCCTGTTCTGTCTCCTCCCATATTATGACTTCAAGTATTACCGAGGAATATCTAAATAATCAAAAACAGAAGAGCGTTTCGTTGATATTCTATTGATAAAATGCTGACATGTTATAAGGGATTTCGAAAGTGTTTTCGATCGAGACAACAGACAGCGGTGCTAGTGACAAACCACATAAGGGTCGAATTTCTGCGTTAAGTTGACGACTGTGACCCTAGTTATATAAATACAATATTGCGTAGACCGTTATAAAACTTATTCGTCATCAAGTCTTAGAAAAATAGACATTTCCGACTATGATCGAAATCAATAATTTTCTGACAGGTTAGAAATTCAGATAAAGATCCAATAAAGTCGACGTGAAATACGTTCAGTCCATTTGTGTCATTTTCTAATATTGGAAGAGTATCACATCCCATTCTGAACTCATACTGAAACGCAATTTAATAGTAAATCGTTGATAAATTTTGTGCTAAAAATGTGTGTATTCGCAGAAAATATGAGATTATTAAAACCATTTACAACTGTTTCAATAAAATATGAAATATGGCTAAATTCGCTACCTGAAGGACATTGGACGAATGTCAAGGAGGAACCGGACGCGGGGTGTAATCAGCCATATGCTATAAGAAAGGCACTAAATAGACAGAGAACTGAAGTGTCCCGATGCAGATCCAACATCAAGAAATAGGATTACACTACTGCAAACGAATTATTTGAATGTGGTGGGCTGCAGGACCACAGCATCTCCTGGTGTGCAGAAACCTACCTGAAACCTGTGCCATATGAGAAGTCAATCAGGCGTGCAGAATTCTGGTCTACTCGTTACCTTTAAAATGTTTACTGTAGTTTATAAGCTTGGCGTCAATTAAGTAATTAACTTTATTTGTTTTTACTTGTAATGTAATATCATGGACACGTGAAACAAATAAGATGAAATATTAACACTGTTTTTTCATCTTTACGGCTTGAGTGGCCGTGGTAGAGCTGGAGATTCGATACCAGACGTGGCGTATGAGTTTGTTTTTGAAAACGCCTCTCCATCTCCGCTCAGTCCGCTATACAATAAATACCGGAGTAATATCTCTCTTTGCCGGCCTCGGTAGCGTAGGGGCTAGAGTGCCGAAGGTCGCCGGTTCGAGTCCGGCCGAGGGCATGGGTGTTTAGTGTTGTGTCTGTGAATGTCTTGTCCGTGTTGTAGTGTCCTTGTGTCAATACTTGATAGCAACAAATCACATTGAGCTGGCTGTATGGCCCAGTAGCCGAATGCCATTAAAAAAAAATCTCGATGTAAACAGTTACGCTGTGTCATATCCAAATCCAATGCCGTACACAGTGACAAGGATTATAAATAAATTCAGAACTTACCATGAAATACTGACGTTTTACCGTCAACCAACGCATGTATACAAGGTACGTGGTTATTAATGTTAACGAAGGATTATTCGACTGAAATTTCAGAGTATAATTTTATTCTGAAATAAAATAGTTATATTTGCGAGTGTTTTTAACCTTATTAATAACTTCTAACATTCAAAATTTCATTTAGAGGAAGTATTGAGCGTACTGGCCCATTACGTATCAGCCGCAACAGACACAAAAGAAGAACAGTGCCGATGAAACCCTAGAAATAGCTGCAACTACACCAATGGTACTCCACGATGACTGAGAAAGGAAGTAAATATCTTAGGACAATAACCTCCAAGAAAATAGATTCTTAGTAGTGATAGAAGATAAAAACAGAGACTGCCCCAGCGATGGGTAGCGTTGGCCCATTACTTCGTATTTCAGCCATTAAAAGTTTTTAAATGCTGTAAAAAAAATCGTTCATAATCATTAGATAAAATGCGTAATTTAAATAGGTGTACAGTAATTACGTTAATAGTTTACTTTTTTGGCCTTCAGCCCTTGTTAGTATACTGGAACAATCTTAGCCATTCCGCGGTTCGATTGGTAGTCTTCTTGAGTCATTTGTTAGAGTCGTCACTGTAGAAAGACTTTTCCTTATGCTACTAGTCAACAGAAGTCCAGAAGGAGTTGAGTACGTCTTTTATGTCAGGTACTACCTTAGTAAAATTTGGAATAATTTATTTTATCGTTTTTATGAATAAATTATAACTGAAGTTAATAAATTATGGAAGAAAATTATCACTGAGTAAATTTAAACAAAGGGTGTAATTAATTTAGTTATGGCAGATGCTAAAAACATTTGGCGTCGAGAAATGGTAATCATTAAGAGATTTTAATTAACCAAATTAACCACTTAACTGCAAGTTGCCGGCCTCGGTAGCGTAGGGGCTAGAGTGCTAGCTCCTCGTGCCGAAGGCCGCCGGTTCGAATCCGGCCGCGGGCATGGGTGTTAAGTGTTGTGTGTCTGTGTGAATGTCCTGTCCGTCCTGTGGCGTCCATACATTGGAAACAATACACATTGAGCTGGCTGTATGGCCTCCGTTGCCGAATGCCATTAAAAAAAAAAAAAAAAAAAAAAAAAAAAAACAAAAAAAAAAAAAAAAAAACTGCAAGTTCCTGGAAGATAGATACAGCACATGGCGACACGTGGAAGGAATGGTTAATCATCGCAATCATCAAGTGACTATATAAGCTTAACCTCCTCAAATACTCAGTATGTTAGGTGTGGTAAAGGCTATTTGCCTCACCTATCGTTCCGAGTTTGCGGTGCCAACGCCAAGTCCTGTTTATTGTATTGATCGACAAAATAGGTATGTAGTTCAATTCTGCACACCTCTACCAAACTCAGCTAAATTGTTTTTTATGTACAGTAGTGCAGTTATTTATAGTACTATATAAAAAAGCGTGAAACTATTCCAAATCATGATAGCTGTATGGGCAGTCACAAACAGCTGGGAGAGAACGCGCTGATCCGTTTATTGCAGAATCAGTTGGCAAGAGGTGTGCCTCGGAATGTCTCCAGAAAAAAGTTGGTACGGGTTGAGTACTACTACGACATCAGTTACAGCCCATGAGACAGTAAGAAAGCTGATAAGTTGTGGAGAACGTATATAACTAAGCTTATATGTCACTTCCGTATGCACCATAAAGTTAATAGAAGAGGGAATGCAGCAACATCACTATTTATAGTTTGGTCATAAACTACGTGTTACATTATTAATGTTTAGATGAGTGTTGATTCATTTTAGTGGTTTACCTTTTTAATGGATTCTGTCCATCATTTAGCCGTTAGTCGACTGGCTGTCGAAATTGGCAGTACTCAACAAAATCTAAAATTAGATTTATCAACATGTAGGTAACGCACTACACATGTATTACATTATGTGAAGTTGCAGTAATAAGCTTAAACAGTTATTCTTGATATCGAACTATTTATTCTTTCTTAAAATTTAGTAACACTATTTTCGTAAGTTGATACTTGATACATTTATCGGTCTCACAGTGAGCGGACTGGTGCTCCGTGGTTAAGGCGTCTGACTGGAGGTCGAAAGGTCCCGGGTTCGAATCCCTGTTGCGGCGGGGAATTTAATGGGCACTTAACCCGGCCTTCACCTCTGGCACAGCTTGCTGTGTAATGTGAAGTACGCCAGAACGCTTCCGTGGTTCGGATTCCACGTTAAACTGTAGGTCCCCTGTACCCGACAGGATTGCCGGGCTAGGTTAGGGCGGCAACGACAGGGGCGGAATGCGCACCTGTCACCGGGTCATTACGACCACAAAAATGACAGTCTCTTCTTTTCCTCGTACCTTCTCTCTGCCATAATCTCACAACATTTTTTCACGTGACCTAACCACGCCAATGTACACAACTCTTAAAATATAACGTATTATCATTACAAATTTATAAAATAGAAAGAGGTGGAAGGAGCTTTTTACGGCCTCATCCATTCATACCCCTTCCAAACCGTGGTTCCATGATTGGAAAGTTAACAGTTAGAAGCCGATTCCACCATGGCAACTATTCCAGCCACCCATATCGGATAGGTCAGAGAGATAACCCCCTATGTGACTGCGTTGATCAAGCAGTAGGGGAAATAAATCATGTCCTATTTTCTTATAAGATACACACCGATATTCAGAACGAAATGCTGAAAGAACTTATAAAGTGCAATACTCCTCTTCCAACCAATTTATCCATCTCGCTCTCTTCCAATAAACACCAAATACACAAAATCATAATGTCCTTTTTCAATCATGGAAGCATTCAAGTATAAACGTAAGACAATTAGGGAACCTAATAGAAAGTACTGGGCAAAGAGTTGGTACATTAACTAAAGTATACAACCCGAAAAGAAATATCCTAGCAAAATGTAATCATCTAGATATAATACCTGAATGAGTGTGAATGGTTAGGGTACAAGTGCTCTACATTGACCACAATAGATTTAAGTCGTAATTTTCGAATAATCGCACTAATTATATGTATAATGAACCCTTAACTGTATAGATAAGAGCTGTAACAATGTATCTGATTTCGTGTCGACATATTATATTGTATCACCAAAAATATAACCTGATGTGCACAGAACATGTGTTGTAAAATAAAATGTAATGAACTTGGCTGTATGGCCGATAAGGCCGAAAGCCATTAGATACAAAACAAAAAATAATTGTTATCTGACAGCTGTTACTGTAACTAAGCATTTGAAAAGCTTATTTGTCTTTTTTGCTGAGCAACTAAATCATCTCTGCCCGTGAAAAATAAACAGTGATTCAAGTGATCAAAACAGGCGGATAAACAGAGAAAGCCCTGAGGAAGGCTCCAGGTTGGTGCCGAAACGTAGGCAATATATATATATAAAACGCATCGTAAACCCTGAAAAAAAGACAAGTAAGCCCAATTTTTTTCAATAATGACGCCTGCGAAAAGTGTGAAATTTTATATTTGTAAAACTTCTTTGCCACAGCTCAATATTTTCGCTCTCTTAAAGTTATTCGTACTGCAATCAAAGACCATATGTGTTCTAAAACTCTTAAAACGCAATGCAGTATTTGATACAAAAAAATATTATACTTTGCCGCCCGTTGTCAAGGATTTTGTATGCACTAGCTCGAGTCAGTGAAACGTCAAAAATTGTGAGCACCGAAATAACGGTGGTTGAAAAGGAATTTGTTCATGTGGCTTCGTACAAATTAGTGAACACAGCAATGTCTCAGCATCAGTTCGCTTTCTCTCACGCAGGAGACATTAAATGCGAGCTACCACATACAATGTCAGACGTCGGGCTGCTATTTCCCATTAGTCATGCCCGTGGATGTTGCCTTGGCTGCTGCCGCAACATATCTCACAAATGACAGCGTGCTGAATTGAGTCTTGTGTAACGGAGAGCCAATTTGTGGGCCAAGTAAAGAATCATGGATGTATCATTTTCAAAGGTTACGAGGAACGAGTTGCTGTACGAAACGCGAATTAATAAAAGCAACATACGTGCTTGTCCATACGACGACACTCTCCAGGAAGCTTTCATTATTCTCTGTTCATCTTTTTGGGTCTTGTATCGTACAAGAAGTGGAGCTCTATTGTTGATGCTCCGCTGTTAGGGGAGTGTCCATAAACTACGTGATTCGGTAGGGGGGAGGGGAAGCGTTGGCTGGAAAGCTACGTTGGGATATGTGTGGGAGGTGGGGGAAGGGGGGGGAGGTTCCGAGCTACGTCACGTAGCTTTTCATTTATATTATTTGTCACAATTATAATGCGGTACAGAAAATACCGTCATTTAATGATCTCCGTATGTAATTTACGATAGTCTGTCAAGTGAAAACAGTACAAAATGTCTTCTAGATTCAATAGGGAAAAAGGCTACGTGCTGCGTGAGGAGGGGGGGGGGGAAAGAAGCCACGTCATGCTACGTGGGTGGGAGGGGGTTGACAGGAGGGGGTTTATGGACGCTCCCTTGTAAGTCTGACACAGGCACTTCAAAGGAACAAGTTCTAGACTTAAAATTCCGATATCATATGTATTTCCCTCACCCAAAACCAAATATTATAATCAAATTCATGTGAATTTTATTTTAGCGGTTTTAAAGGGAATATTGTTTTATGGAAAATCCTGTGAGGTATAAATTGTTAGTGACAGTTTGATAAGAACTGTGGTAGACCTATTCTTTTTTTTAAATTTTAATTTCGCTTGAAAACAAAGATGTAAGTGACCAGCAAAATTGTCAGTTTTATAACATTTTTATGATTGAGAATATTTCAAAAAACGGTGTTATCGAGCCAATTTATTGAAACCGAAGCTTGGTTGTACCCTCCAGAAATTTTAATTTCGCTTGAAAACAAAGATGTAAGTGACAGGCAAAATTGTCAGTTTTATAACATTTTTATGATTGAGAATATTTCAAAAAACGGTGTTATCGAGCCAATTTATCGAAACCGAAGCTTGGTTGTACCCTCCAGAAATTTTAATTTCTCTTGAAAACAAAGATGTAAGTGGCAGGCAAAATTGTCAGTTTTATAACATTTTTATGATTGAGAATATTTCAAAAAACGGTGTTAACTAGCCAATTTATTGAAACCGAAGCTTGGTTGTACCCTCCCAAAATTTTAATTTCGCTTGAAAACAAAGATGTAAGCGACAGGCAGAATTGTCAGTTTTATAACATTTTTATGACTGAGAATATTTCAAAAAACGGTGTTATCGAGCCAATTTATTGAAACCGAAGCTTGGTTGTACCCTCCCGAAATTTTAATTTCGCTTGAAAACAAAGATGTATGTGACAGGAAAAATTGTCAGTTTTATAACATTTTTACGATTGAGAATATTTTTTTTAAAAAAAAAAAAAAAAAAAACGGTGTTATCGAGCCAATTTATTGAAACCGAAGCTTGGTTGTACCCACCAGAAATTTTAATTTCGCATGAAAACAAAGATGTAAGTGACAGGCAAAATTGTCAGTTTAATAACATTTTTATGATTGAGAATATTTCAAAAAACGGTGTTATCGAGCCAATTTATTGAAACCGAAGCTTGGTTGTACCCTCCCGAAATTTTAATTTCTCTTGAAAACAAAGATGTAAGTGACAGGCAAAATTGTCAGTTTTATAACATTTTTATGATTGAGAATATTTCAAAAAACGGTGTTATCGAGCCAATTTATTGAAACCGAAGCTTGGTTGTATCCTCCCGAAATTTTAATTTCGCTTGAAAACAAAGATGTAAGTGACATGCAAAATTGTCAGTTTTATAACATTTTTATGATTGAGAATATTTCAAAAAACGGTGTTATCGAGCCAATGTATTGAAACCGAAGCTTGGTTGTACCCTCCAGAAATTCTAATTTCTCTTGAAAACAAATATGTAAGTGTCAGGCAAAATCGTCAGTTTTATAACATTTTTATGATTGAGAATATTTCAAAAAACGGTGTTATCGAGCCAATTTATTCAAACCGGAGCTTGGTTGTACCCTCCCGAATTTTTAATTTCTCTTGAAAACAAAGATGTAAGTGACAGGCAAAATTCTCAGTTTTATAACATTTTTATGATTGAGAATATTTAAAAAAAAAAAAAAAACGGTGTTATCGAGCCAATTTATTGAAACCGAAGCTTGGTTGTACCCTCCCGAAATTTTAATTTCTCTTGAAAACAAAGATGTAAGTGACAGGCAAAATTGTCAGTTTTATAACATTTTTATGACTGAGAATATTTCAAAAAACGGTGTTATCGAGCCAATTTATTGAAACCGAAGCTTGGTTGTACCCTCCCGAAAGAGGTATTATAATTCACCAAGTATTGGAGGTTGTATGACCAGTTCCTTTCCTTCCTCCGTAACCTAACCCGATAATCCTACCGGATAAAGGGTACCTACAGTTTAACGAGGAATCCGACCATCGGATGGTTTCTGGCGTGCTTTACATTACACAGCAAACTTAGACATGAAGGTCGGGTTAAAGTAATATGAAAATCACTGCCAATACAGGGATTCGAACCGGGATCCTTTCCATCTCCAATCAGATGGCTTAACTCCTGAGCTACCATGCCACTCTGTATTTAAAAGAAAAACATATAAATAATTCCCGTATAATTTGTAAGTTACGAGCAAAACAAGTAAAAGTTTTTATTTTGAGTCAATTTTGTATGAACTAAAACAACTTCATTGAAAAGAGCTCTTAATTGTATCCTAATACACATTTAATAACTTTGTTTGAACCGAATGACTAGTGGTAATGAGTAACAGCCCTGTTAGCCTTTGAGTGAAGTCCACTGTTTGATCTTAAAATTTGCAGTCATTGACTAGCCAAGCGACTACGTTCGACGTAACACATTCAAGATATCTGTTAAGGGCATTAAAGTAAGGAACCATAATTGCGCAAGGCTCAACTAGCCAAGTAAACATTCATGGGTATATGATTTTCAAACCTTACGAGGAACACGTTACTTCACGAATCGCGAAGTAATATAACCAATATACGCGTTTCTCCATATGGCGATAATCTCTGGAAATGTTTTGTTATTTTAAATTTATTTTTCAGGATTCCGTAGCCAATATTAAGCTGAGCCTTAGTGCTGACGCTCCACTGTCCGTCTGTCATATGGTTCTGGCACTTAAACAAAATAAATTGGAAATGTTTAATTTGCAAATATTACGTATTTCATTGCATGAGGTGTCTGACTTAAATGTCAAGGAAAAGTAAGGACAAAGAAGGGGATCTTCGTCTGTGAATCACCTAAGTATTCTAGAACCTACAGATGGACTTCCCGAATTGCATATCAAGAGAGATCAGTGGGTTAAGCTAAACCGCCCAATAACAGGCCATCCCAAAAGTAATGCCATGTTCTGTAAGCGGATACTTCAGAATTCTTGTCGGGTGACGTGGAGTTTCTTCCTAGACCTTTTCGGGAGGACGTGGGTTCGAATCCCCGTCCGGACATCCATATTTGGGTTTCCATGATTTCCCCAAATCACTCCAGGCGAATGTCGGCATGCTTCCTTCAAAAATCCATGGCAGAATTTCTTTCCGTTCCTTGCCACCAATCCTTTCCCGCCTCTAATAGGGGCCGTAAAAAAAAAAAAAAAAAAAAAAAAAAAAACCTTCCCAGACCGTGGAGAACATAATGACCTCTAAGGAATACGATGTACCATCTTCCTCTTGCACTGTACATCGATTTGTGCAAGCTACCAACATTATTGTTCTTGTAATATTATATTATGTCTGTATCTATCAATTTTTTTTTAGCCATATGATAAATAAATATTAACACATTTCTTTCACAAAAATCGGAATTTCATATTTAATCTATTTAATTATACTATACAGTGGTGTGGAATGCTGATATATACAGTTCGTCAGTGAGAACACTAATACATTTTTTTTAAATTTGTTTCTCTAAAATAAAGATATGACCGACCGTCAGAGTAGCCAATTTTCAGCCGTTAATTTGTTATCTGCGAAACTGAATGACCCAGTAACTCAATACTTTCCATCAATATACTCATATGGAAAAAACAAATGCTTAAAATACTTATATTTAATATAGTTTGAAAGCTGCGATCGGAATGAGCAAATGAATTTTATTTTAAGACTACTTTGTCAAAAACAAACATAATTTTATTTTAAATGTTTTAATTTCAAAACGCATTGTGCTAAAAGAACTAATAGTTATTTGATTGTAATTGAAAGACAATATCAGCAGCTCGAGCGGCAAACTAGCCGTGCAGCAGAGTCAGCTACCTAATCTGAAAATGTGTCACGCATTGATTCTTGAACAAAGTGACTGCTGTCTCACCCAACCATCGCGAGATAATATGTTTGGTCATTAGAATACGCAACCCTAAATGCAAGAGTCTTGACTGGCATTTGCGTGAGTTTTGCTCGTTTACAGAAAAACAAAGCCATCCAGCGTCGACTGTACATTGGATGCTTTATATGGCTGGAGAGAGTCGGGTTGTGAACTCGAGACCCCGGGCACCTGATAAGACGCCTGGTCTCCAGTTACGCGCCTCTGATGGACGAGCGACGCGGCCAGGTTCACACGAGAGGTAAACACAGCGGCGTGGGTGGGGTACACTGTAGGCAGCTGCGCGCATTACTTTCTCAGTAATAAGTAGTCGGTTTGAGGTCATCCATGTAAATAACACAATAAGTAATCGAATAAAATCCCCTCGGGTAAGTAGCCGAGTGAGTCCGTCTACAAAACACGACGTTTCGGCGATAAAACTCTGCCGCCATTGTCAAGTGAACATTGAGCTACTTGACAATGGTGGCATAGTTTATGGCCACCGAAACGTCGTGTTTTATTCATGGATTCACTCGGCCAGTTACTCGACAGGATTTTATTAATATTCAGCTCCGAAAAAACCTCTAGTCTTACACAGTAAATAATTGTAAAACACGAGATTAGACAATTTTGTTACAAAGTGTTAGCCAAATGTTTTAACACATGGCAGTGAAAGTTTTGGGATTCCACGTAGCTCAAATACTGCTGCCTACAGCGTTGGGGCTTTTTATTTTTAAATTGAAACTTGTTTTAGTACGGTAGGAGAAAATTTGTAAACGTTACTAGTTACGTATTACGCGTTAAGTGCGCATGCGCCATAACGTTCTCCGCATGGGCACTTATCGATACATTAATGCAAGCAGTTACGATAATATCCGCTGTCAGTTAAGCTCACGTCAAACAGTGGATCATATTAAAGGAGAAACATGTATTACCATAAACCTTTTATTACAAAAGTAAATTATACAAATTCACCAAATTGAACGGAAGAAGATTAAAAATAATAGCAATAAACAGTAATTTAAGCTAATAATAATGATCATCACCAGCATGCTATCTGTAAATATATATGTAGTAAAATAATTTTTATTTGTTCAAAAAACAAATATATTTTGAATAAGTCTCTCGCATCGTATTTATTCTACAAGTAAGAATGATTATCAGATGATGTTTCCAAATTGTTTTCCATTAGAAAGAAAAGCTCTAAACACAAAGTACAGTCTAAGGCTCAATGAAATACTCAATAATGTAGAAAAATATGCTTTAACTTTTTTATAATTTGTATTTGTTTACGAGAATAGAAGTTTCACTTCTTGAGGTTGCGCACATTGATACAGGTAACAGCAAATTTTTTTGGTCCCGTCTTTACGCCTCGTCGACGCCTGGGTCAAATAAAGCGGTAAAGAATTGTGGACTCGAAACGGGTAAGAATTCGGCCATGATGACCTTTTGGAGTAACCATTCAGGCTGTAACGGTCCGACCGTTTCTGTGCCTAATAGAAAAGAAAATTATGAAAATTTAATATTTGATTTTAATTTTATATCAAAACTTTTTACACTGATATCATATAAACATTTTAAACTTGGCAGATATACACTGAACAAAAGATTCATTAACATAACTAAACATTTATTTTCACATATGAAACTTAATGTATTTAATAATTAATAAAACAATTGACAATCACCTTCTTTTATATAATGATCTAATATAATACAACATGGGCGCAACCCTACATGAGACTACTATGTGCTTATGCTTACATGCTGTTAATACTCAATAAAAATTGTCTGACTTTCTCAAATAATAAAAACAATTTTAATAGGCATGAGAAGTTCTTATCTGGCGAATTGCTTCACCCAGGAGCTTTTACTGGAGTATTGATCCATAAACATTTTCATTGGTATCCTTTGTTGAGCCACAGGTGCAACCGCTGCGCCAAGCAACCGTAGACTTTGTTAAACCGTAGGTTCAACCACTTCACTACTTCCTGCTGAAAACACACTTAGACTCATAACTTTAAACCTCATAATACAGCTTTGGATCTGCAACCACTGGGAGGTGGCACAGAGGTCTTGCTTGTTCAGACACCTGTGGCCCAGTGTCCCTCTTCTTCTGGCAGCCAGCGCACCCTCTGTCCATTTTGCGCTCGACATTCCAACGGCCAATTAGGTGTCCCAGCCGTTGGTCAACCCCCGCCATTCGAACAGCGCCATGCATAGAGAAAAAACATCTTTCCGTCAACAGAGGGCATTCCCTGTCCCTCCAGCCAACCTTGCCATTCACAACAAAAAATATGGAGTGACCCAGTTCACTACAAGGCATTCTCCATTTGGGAGAACCTTAGAAAACGCAAAACTGTATGGCCGGACGAAGATTCGTACTCGCGTACTCCCACACTCGAGGTCAGAACTCACCACACTCAGTGAGTTGGGACTACCGCGATTAATTTGTGATATAAGAGATACCGATTAGAATCCAGCTCTGGGGCATTGGTGGTTTTTAAAGAGTATTGGTGTTCGTCCTGTGTTGTATATATGGTATACATTTACAACGTGAACGAATTTCACATATACTTGTGAATACTGTATAATCAGAGCAGCAAATTAATGGTAGCAAATACCATAGGCTTAATATTAATTTAAAAAATCATACAACGACTAAATGCGGATTAAATGGATTAAATCTGGATTAAGCCTTGCATATCTCATTGGCGCTGATGAAAATGAAAGTCTTCTCACTCATTCTTAGCACTCTGTCCAACCAGTACCATGTTGGAAAACCCTCAAGCATAAAAGGGCTGACCGCGCTACTGGGCAGGTCATCTTCGCGACCTCAGAAAGCAAGTACAGAGCCTGTACCTGAGCTATTACCTCCACTTTTTCAACCTGAGAAACAATGGAAAAACCGAAATTTTGATTACCACACGGGGACTGCAAACATTGTCAACCCGAATGCCAGGCCTTAAACTTACCCGTCACTGACCGTGTTGGGTGCGATGAAACTATTATGGTACAGTTTGGAAGACGAGGCAATAAAAATGTTGAAAAATAAAATAATTCCTCATTTGGTGACACTAGATTTTTCTTTTTAGCGACAACGTCTTTAGAAGCTGGAAAGTACTGGGATAAGGAACAAGAAGGTATTCGGCCATGTCCTTTTCGAAGAACTGTCTAGACATTCACCTGGAGTGATTTAGGGAAATCATGGAAAACCAAAAATTGGCTGGTCGGAAGGGAATTCGAAATCACGCCCTCCAGAATGCGAGGCCAGAGGGTTACCGTTTACCACGCTAGAGTTATAGGACATTTCGCACACTGGTGTAGACATATTAACGTCAAACATATGTAATATTTGTTTTAATACCCCGTGCTTAGTAAGTATGACAGAAGTCTTTGGAAAAATCCCGCGTAACTTGCAGTCCTATAAACAAACATCAGATGCCAGCAAACAGCTCTCAGGTTGTACAGAACAACCAGCTGTACTGCCACTGAGAACAGCATTTAGGAGTGGCCATCTGCTGGCGTATTCACGACACGCAAGGTCGGCGGCAACATCCAGACAAGCGCTGCGGTGTCACGACGTGTCCTGCCCGTCTGACAGCCCAGGCGAGACTCGGGTTACACGTGGGCGGGAGGCGCACCTGTGCAGCCAACCAGCTACTGTGCATCTGGTCCGCTGCCTTCGGCCTGCCAGTAAACGAAAGCAAGTGGACTCACCACCAACTTGCGACACACTGAAATTATTGTACCAAAGTACCATATTATCGTCTTCCTACAATTAGGCAAGCCTTTCGAGAGATTCACTACTGACACAAGTTCCCCATTTTTTAGTTTTCTTTTAGCATCGTTCGCGTAGAGGTCATTAGAGAAGAGAAAAGACAGGGGGAAAGTAACTGGAAGGAATTCAGCGGTGGCCTTAAGAAGGAACCATTTCGTCATTCACTAGGAGTTATATGGGGAAACTATGTAAAAATAAAATCTGGATTACCGGACGGAGATTAGAACCCGCCTCCTCCAGAATGTGAGACCAGAAGTTAGCACTCACTCACCTCTCTCGGCCTAGTTTTTTCAAGCTTAGTTTGTCAGCAACCGTAGTAATTAGTGACCTAGTATGATACGATAATCGACAAAGATAGCAGTACCAAGACACCTCCCATAAAGTGCTTCACTGCGTTTGGATCAAATGTAGATACAAGATGCCACAGTTAGAGCAACTAGCTTTAAAATTCGCACTGAGATCCATGTTACAGTCTACTATGACGATTAAGACAAACATATGAAATTATTAAAGTGAAATAAAAAGAATTGCTCCTATTTTCAGAATGGTGTTATGAAACGGGAGTGATGTTTTTATTATATCGTGCATATCACATGGAGAGTTATAAATTACTGGAACACTTATTCGAAATAATTATATACATAAGACATTTCTTTGTCAATAATTTCAGTAACAAAAAAACAGTTTGTACTAAGTAAAATAAGCTACCAGCGGTACGAAATATATCACTTTCTTAAGACATTTAGGTTCTTTTTAGGTGTCGAAGTTTCTCCTAAGTATATCTAGACACAAGCACAAAGAACTGTATTGAAAATGAGTTATAACCGAAACAATCACGTGAACTGCTTCATATAAACATAACATATCCTTATTATTTCTGACATAAGTGCGATCCTTCAACTCATTATCTTTAGCAAAAATTTTCATTTAAATATTTCCTGTAAGACTTTTTATTTTGCAGTTTGCTACATTAAAATCTTTATACCCCTCTGCAGTACTTTCCTTCAACTATTAGACTCCATTTACAAATTTATCAAACTCGAATGTCTTACTATTAGAAAGCTACCAAACCCATAATGTTAATGTTAATATGAGACTATTCCTCAATTTCTTTCTTGACCTATCTTTTCCCAAAACTTTAGTTTCATCCTTTAAAGGCGTTCTTAATTTCCAACATCCGTCAATAGCGTCACATTTTCATTATTTAATTTTCATTGTTTCTGAAACTACCGAATCGCAAACTTGCCTTACATAAAATAGTGTGATCCACACATACCGTTTTGATAACGTATTTCTCAGTCCTGCAGGCTGATGTGGACAGGATTTCTAGCTGGGTTGGTAAACATTGGATGACGATAAATGCAGCTTATTAGATACACGAATAAGAAACTAAAGATTGATTATGATTATAAGGTAGGGAAAGAATTGCTTGTTGAATACCTGAAAAGTAAATATCTTGGCATTGCATTTGATAACAAGCTTAACTGGGCAGGACACATTTGACAGACAGTAGGAAAAAGTTTCAAAATTCTGCATTTGTTGGAGAGAGTGATGAGGGGATTTAAGTGAGAAGTAAAGGAATTTGGTTACAAAACTTTGTTCAGACCATTGCTTAAATATGTTAGTGCAGTATGGACCCACATTTTGAGTATCAAATACGGAGGTTGGAGAGGGTGCAAAAAAGGGCTGCTGGATTGGTTTCTGGAAATTATCGCAGAACGCAATCAGTAACAGTTATGATAAAAGAGCTGGTATGGGGTTCATTGCAATACAGGAGAGGGTGAAGAGGGACATGGTAGTATACAAGGCGTATGTTGGTGATTCCCGGTCCCTTATAAGGGTAAAAATATTGGTCACAGTGTAGCAGCCCTCAAACCAAAAATTAATTGGAATTGTATTTTATGAAACAATTGTAGTAAGCTAGAGTTTGGTTGAATATGATCCTGTATGTTTGTTTCACAATTAACTGTAAATCAGTGTATATAGACTTTGTTTTATGAAAATAAATTATTTGGAGGCCATTTAATATGTTTAAGAATAGAATTGTGCAAGAGAATAGCTTAAATGTTCATAATTCTAAGTATTAATGCAAGTTACGCTGTCTAAAGGACAATTTGCAATAGTTTATAATGATTTCTGTAAATAATTTTGTGTTTTAGTATCTTTAATTCTCATTTCTGACCATTTTGTATTAATTGTAAATGATTATGTATTAATTCTTATTGTTTTTAATATGTTTCAATTGTTTAAGTATTGTTAATGTTCGAGAATTATCTGGCGGAAGATTTTGAAGTGTTCGATAGAGTTTATATAAAGCAAACATCCGAGACAATTAGTTAGTTTTTCGGCAAAGTTTTTCACCGACTAAATTATCTGTGGAAGGAGTGTTGTATGCAATCTCTGGATTGTATCTATGCTTGTAAACACTATCGTTCAAGTCGAGATTCTTTGAGAATAAAAAAAAGTCTAAACTGAAATACATTGTGACTAGTTAATTATCGTATTAATTAAACCACGAACAATCTATTAACTGTCATCTAAGGAAAAATATAAATATTTAGGTAAAAGAAGCAAAATAATTGGACGCCATACTTCTGTACCTATCCTTAGGGTGACTACATTTCACAATACCAGAATCGAAAGATCAACTTCAGTTTCAATCATCATGAAACATGTACAAATTTTTCATTTCTGAAACGTTTATCTGTGAAGAAAAAAAGATATGATTTTCTTGCGCTGTGGCTTATCAACAAATATTGTGTAGTGTCTGCGGGTAACGTCTGTATTTTATGTGCTTTGCTCCATGTGTTTTAATATTTTTTTGTGGTTTCTCGGTGGCATATTCCATGAATAGTGAAATAAAAAAGAAAATTCAAATATTTTGAGGATCGGTTGGTTTCCAGCTTTTATTTAATATTCATGAAGATTATCGAAAAGAATCATTTTATTCGGCCCCCCCGTTATACATATATGATTATTTTCTCACCCTCAATTTTTCGAAATTTTATATTGTAATCGTGTTAAGGTTAATAAAAGATAAACTAAGAGCAATTACAAATTAGCAAGCTGTTGGGTTCAGAAGTTTTAAGGTTGTGACAGCTGGACGTTCGAATAAATAAATCAAGGTTCCGTTTTTCAGTCACAAGGTAGCGGGTAAAATATTTTTCTCCTTGAGACACGTGATTGCATTTTGAGAATTCAATGCTAGATCTACAAGCCATTCCATTCCATGCGATTGCCGATTTTGTTTCTACGCAATTTCTTCTCCTGCACTTGCTAGACACAGTGAAGCCGTACCCGAAGATAAGCTTCCAAGAATAATGCTTAGCTTAACCACCATGAGTTTCGAATCTGAGCATTTTCCTTTTTCAGACTGCCACAACATACGTGCTTGTGGTGCTACAGAAGAATATTGAAAATTAAATGGAGAGACAAAGTACGAAATGAACGAGTTTTGGAAATGATGGGTGAGGAAAGAAGAGAAAGGCTGGTAGGACATATTTTGAGACATGCTGAATTGGTTAATTTGTTAGTGGAGGTAAGAACTGTAGAGGAAGAAAGAGATGTGAAAGGGGTATGTAGATATGAAAAAGTTAACAGAGGATAGGAAGGGATGGAGGATTGCATCAAACCAGTCGAAAGACTGAAGACAACAACAAAATAATAATTAAATAAAAATAACGTACGTAAATCGTCTTACAATACAAACCTTCTCTGTCGGCTAGTTTCCCGAGAAAATTTCATCTAAGAAATTTATTATACTCGTCACCGACTGCACGGTAAAATAGTATGTTAATCCGTCATGGGATAAGCGGAGACTGCTGTAGGATTCATAGAATGTCAGATGCATAGGTAGGATGCTCATTTCCTTTCTTCCGTATGTTTGCTGTTATTTTTAGACGTGTGTAGATGATTTTAATGGCTGTTGTCGAGGTGTTTTATTGTGCTGCATGTATGAAAATGACAGTAGGGAGAGAGCAGAACCAGACGCTAGAATACTCATACATAATCTTCTGAAAGAAACCTCCGGACGTCGCACACCTTCACTCTATGCATGCGTTTCTATAAGCTTTGCTGGGAGATTACGGATAAAACCCGGGAGTTAGAATAGAAATCTGATGAACTGGGAATCACCTGTCCCAAATCCTGAGTGGCGAAAATTTCTTTCACAAAGGGGACCCGAACCGGCTGACCCCGTGATATTGTTGCAAGCACAGGACACAATCATGGTGGTACAACTGCGTATGTTAAGATGTGGGTGATTAGATAGTGATTTATGAGTAATCTATGGTCCTCAATAAGAACTGGAATCTGCACTAACATTAACATTGCTCGTCGACCTTGTAATGACACAGTTGCTCACAGTATGGCATCACCATTTTTAGTCGGTGGATGTCTTCCCGTTATTTACTCTTAAGGTCACTGTGACTATTTATACTTTCCGGATCATTAAATAGCATCTTTGCTTTCGACGCCACCGCATCTTTCTGCATTAACGGTTCACAGAACACGTCATGCGTAGCTTTCAAGGTGAGAGGACATTTTAAAAGCCAAAGTAAGTACCTTGGTGACTCGGATGACATCAGACGCAGTAGTAATTACTTCTTATTCAGTGTATTTTAACTGCTGATTGCATCAGGCGAATGGTACTCACATATTACCGTATAATAGCTTCAGGTTTCTTTTCGTGTTTGAGTGTGACGTTGTTGAGATTGAAGTTGTTAGATGCTAATGAAATGTAGTTTAGTTTTCTGTTATTTCTGAGTCTGGTCAGTTCAAACTGAAGGCTACAAGATTATGAGACAAAAAATTATCGATGATGAGACTTTATAGCTTATTAATTCTCCAGATGCACAAGGCATCTAGTTTTATGGCCAATGGAGACTCTCTGGAATTGCAGAGACGTGGGGAGTGCACGAAGCCGGTAATTTGTGAGTGAAACGGTCTGAGCCGTGAATTGGGAACCAGTTTCATCTCGCCAGCTGGTTCCGAGGAGAATGTAGAAGGTCAGTCCTCAACGATAGTAACAGTTACCGCGAAGAGATATAGGTCAGCGGATTCGTGTTTTGCCTCGCGCTCCGCGTAAATTAATGGATTAGAGCGTCTGTGAGGACGGCTCGTCGCTCTTTCGCCAGGTCGTCATGAGTTATCGCTGTTTCAGGCACCGGTGCAAAGTGCCTCACCTTAATACCGGTATTAATACGCCTTCTATGTGCACACCGCTCGTACATCGCTCACGCGACCCTTGTACGTTAAGGCGGCGGTGCCCGGGCGAACAAATTCCGATGTCAATTAGGCATTTGTCGATGGATGCGCAAAGAGAGAAGTAGGATACCGGTACGGCGTGCAGAGAAAAGATTGAGAGAAACATTCGATGACTATCTTTTCGGCCGTTTTAATGCGTCCGGCGACATGCTCGATGTGTTAGGCGCCTGTGACAGAGTACAAGACGGGCTGTTCCAGCGTCTGACCTCTGGAACCCGCCCGATGGCGAACAAAGAATAATGGATTGCTGGGTACGCTTTCACGGTAAGTGCTGAGGCATGTGCTCACATACGTGACGTCAAACTGTCACTGTACGACAGTCGAACATTCTGCCAGTTTTTTTAACGCTCTGGCCTCGCATTCGGTAGGAAGTGGGTTCGAATACTAGTCGGGCCATCCAAGTCTGTTTTTTATGATTTCCGCAAATCACTCCAGATGAATGCTGGGATACTTCCTTTAAAACTCAATGACCGGATTCCTTCCCGTTCCTTGACCCCACTTCTTTCCTGCCTCTAATTATCTAGACGTCGACAAGGCGCAAAGTCATAACCAAAAAACGACACACTACCAGATTTTCATAAAAAAAATCCGCCTTAGTTTACAGTTCGCTTATATCAAAAACTATTTTTTTTTACTTATGACTTTACGCCTCGTCAACTTCCAAGTCATTAGAGGCGGGATAGGATTAGGGCCAAGAAACGAGAGGGAATTCGGCCATGGCCTTTTGAAGGAAGCATCCCGGCATTCGCCTGGAGTGATTTGGGGAAACCATGGAAAACCCAAATCTGGATGCCTGGACGGGGATTCAAACCGGTGTCCTCTCGAATGTGCGGCCAGAGCGTTAACCGTTCACCCCCCACGCTCGGTATATCAGAAACGAAATACAGTAGCTGGACAGGTATTTGAACCCGCGTATTATCAACTTCCAGGCTCGAGATATACGGCTCACTCACCACTATTTTAAACAAATGGTAGGAACGTTATGAATGCTCTGGTCCTGTAACAAATCATTAATTATAGCTTCTAATTGCTACTATTCCTTTGTTCTAATCTCAAACAGATGAGACAGTGTAGTCTGAGAATCACAACAGAAACTTTCCAATACATAACTTCGGTATGTTGTGTTTACATTGTATTGTTATCTTAAGCGCTAAAGCCACCCGATAACAATTATACGAGATAAGTGGATCTTTAATAAGATTTAGATCACTTTTTACGACAAGATTTGGTGCATTTGTCATTTATCTGATTATTATCAATGAACTGGCCATTAAAAAAATCTAAATGTAGCACTTTGAAACCCGGAGAAAAGGAAATATTTATTTCCGCAAACCGTTACCGCATATTAGAAGGGCCGATTCCATAATAAAAGATTCGTTATCAATCAGGTATTCTAAATTATAATGTTATTTAAATGAGACTCGTTGACAATGCTGAACGAGTTCCATCTCATTGGTTTAACCTTTTTTTTTTTTTCTCGTGCGGTTAGGTGGATAGTGTATATGGCGCTTGCTGTCGTGGGGATGCATGGAGTGGGAAGCGCAGACTCGTGTAATGTTATCTGGACCGACCGTGTGTCACGGAACTTCGCGGCTTGAGCGTGTAATTGGATCGAGCCAAGCTCGTCACCTGCGATTCGTCAAGTCTCTGATGTGATCTGATACAGCGCTCTTTGACTGGTCAACGGAGCGTTAATTTATAGCTCACAAAACATTTGTACTCAAGGTTTTGTTAAGTAAGGAACAGATACTTGGCGTAGTCTTTTATTTTTGGAGCTAACGTTAGCCATCGCACTCGACAAGTAATAATTATGATCGACATACCCGGTGACCAAGGTTTTGACTGTCATCGAAGGAGACTGTCTTTAGAACTACGAACTATAGTTGTTTCCCCCTGACGTTTCTCGGTGTGTTCCTGCTTTGTATCGATGACCGTGATATGTATTATAATGTGACGCTTTGCGCCACATTCTATAGCATGATTTATTATACCAATGAACGTTTGTTAGATTTATTATACATAAAATCTTCGGCTATTATTTTTTTAAATAATTTTATAACACATGCAAGGTTGTAAGGATCACAGTAATGCCAATGTAAATATTCATCTTACTTTTACAAGCGCGAATAGTGAGTCCTGTGCTTGCTTCGATAGAATGTGTCGACTGGCAGCACGATGACTCGTAGATACCGTTTCTCAGCTGGGATAGACTGTTATCACGAGAGCATCGCAACAAAGAGAGAAGGGTGGGTTGGTTTTACGTGAGCCTTCGGTTCCTGGGGACCTGAATGGGCCCCTTTGAGACTGTGGTTAACAACAGGTCATTGCGCCTGGCTAAGATATTCAAGTCCATCGACTCGTACTTCCCTCATGGAAGGTTTCCGGAATGAGCCGAACATCGTAAGTCTCACGCAGTATGTGTGACCGCGAATAAAATGTCAGCGACGTTTCATGTGACCTCAGGACGCCTAACCATCCACCTATCAAAATGAATATCAGAGAACACGTGACTAAAATTCTGGGATTTTCTGTGTAGCGAGGTGGAACTAAAGTTTAGGTGAGAGATTGAAGAGACAAAGAGTTCACTCTGATTCGGATTCGATTCGATTTTTTTTTTCTGTTCTGCGATTTCTGGAGATAAGGTGATCTGACTGGCATTTGGAGATGGAGGCTGTTTCGATTCCTATTGATGTGCGCATTGCGTGGACTTACCTTGATTGCAACTGTGTTGTGAAGCACAGGTTCTCACGCTCCGTGGGTTAATTTTCAATTAACTGCTATGGTAAAATGTTGTTTCACCAAGCCCAGTGTGTGTGTGTGTGTGTGTGTGTGTGTGTGTGTGCATTCCATGAAAATAGACAACGATCCGTAAGCTACCCTGGAATGAGAAGTTCAGCTCTAACTTGCAAAGTCAAATCGTTCCTGAGGATTGATGCCTCGGTCTATAAGTCTAAATCAACAAGTACAAAATATCAGAAAACAAGATTTCGGCTACAGTGAAAATCGAAACAACACAATGCACTGTAACTGAGACAATGGGAGAAGTAGCAACGTTTCAACTACCCCCCAATTCATAAAATTACATAAAATTTTTCGAGCAGCATGCTGGATTAGGACACAGGTGACAAACTATCATATTTCTGTCGGAAATTTAAATAAAAACAGTGAACGCTAATGATACCCCGACGAGAGGTAAACGCGTCTGAGAATAAATGAAATCCAACAATAGTTTTATTGGCCTATTTATTCAATAATAGTTTATTATTTTAACATGGAACTACAGAAGAAATTGCCCCAGCAATTACATAATAAACCATCAGGTTTTTGCTGGATACAACTCAGATAATTTTGAAGGTCCGTGTATTCAACCCTTCGTTTCTTCTAAACATTGGTGAAACTTCAAAGTGATTATACTCCGCAATTAAATCACAAGCGCAATTTCTACAGATGACAGCGCTGCACTATCTCTCCAAAAACTTCGTCACGCGGATCACGGGAACGGAAGAACGAGTATCGGTTCAAACCAAAAGTCTTCCAGATTCCTAATTTTGTTCAACAGCATAGAAAGTTCTAAATATAGTTGGTAACAGTAATGCTCATCTACATATACACGCAGACAATAATAGATTAACTTTTATGAGGGAGACAATGGAATCAACACCAGTGTTGCTGTTGATAGAAGATGATGGTAATCAATTGATAATCGTGAAATGAGGAATAACACTTCTTTTATTGACTTAATTTTTACAGGAAAAGTATAGTCGCTCATCTCGCAGTCTTATAAACCGGTACCTTCTAGAGCAAGGATGCCCAACCAATTATTGTGATGGGTCACAATTTCGATTCTAAGTTATCCTGCGGGTCACATAAAGCTTTCCTACAGTTACAACAGATATTTAAATATAAAAAGATAGAAGTCAGCACAGATTAATTACAATCAAAAACTAAAAACCATCAACGAGACCATTGTAGAGGTTTTTTAAATTATACTGAAAGAGTAAAAAACGTGAAGTGAGACTTGTGCAGAGGTTTTTGAGCTAGTATATTCTAGACCGCTGCTGTTTTCGGACAAATTCAAATGATCTGGGGGGCCACTTCGTGGTTCGCGGGCCAGGGGTTGGGCATCCTTGCTTTAGAGCAGGGGTGGCCAACCCAAATGGTCTTGTGGGCCACTTTGGAAATGCATTATAACTCCGTGGGCCGCATATAAAATTATTTATCCCCATATTAGATTTAGACCCACTATAGATTTTTTTCGATTGAAAAATTGAAACATAATGAGTTATTATTATTGTGTTTACTATTATTCTTACATGTAAACATAGATACTATAATAATGATGATATTAAACGCACAATGTGAAAAAATACATAACCCTAAACGCGTGCCAGTAAATTGTTCAAGGTTGGCCACCCCTGCTCTAGAGTATCTTATTTGGTATTATATTGAGTTTGCGAATGAACTTCTTCAAATAATATGTATAAGATCCAAGGAATGAACAAGTTCTGTCGTAAGATAAACTAAAAATCTGTCATGCTCTCATTGCAATCATTTTCTCACAGGATTCCTGCAAATTATTGACGTTCCCTTAAAACAGTAGTAGGGGTCTATATGTGGCTTAAGTCCCTGCGGCAGGCTATGTGCCTCTCCACATGTGATTCCGCAGAAAACAACATAGGGTGAATTATTTCAACAGAATTCGTACGTGCCAGAATCATAAAATACTAGTATAATCGAAGATCAATTTGGTTCATAAAAGTTGTGTTACAGCAAGCTAAAACGGAAGATTACCTATTTATATTTGTGTAATTGTTTAATATGTCTTACCTTTCAATTAAAGTTCTAAGTCAACTATGATGGAACGAATTTATTTCCTTTAACTATGTAAATTAATGATTAAGATGTTCGTTCATTTTGAATGCCTTCGCTATGCTATTTGTCCATAAATGGAGCTGTTATAGCAAGCTAAGAATGAAAGTTAACTGTTTATATTTGTGTAATTGCTACACTGTGGGTAATGATTTAATATGTTTTAACTCTGAAAACCTGCCACAAAGAAAAGTGGGTATTTCGTTTGAATCTGCAAGGTACTTATTAAGAATTCTTTTTTTTACTCTCTTTGGCAGTGACTAGAACCGGGTAACTAATTAACTTAAATAAAAACGTCAGCAGATGAGAAACAGGGAAGGTTATCAAATAATTAGAGAAAGTTTACTCGAAGCATATATTATCACGAAATACATCAATAAGTATGATTATTTTATGACAATAGTTTGAAAAGTAATAATACAAGAAATTATTAATCTTTGTTGATGAAGAGCCAGAAAGTTTATCAAATAATTAGAGAAAGTTTACTCGAATCATTGTTCTTCACGAAATATATCAATAGCATCACAAATGTATCAGTAAGTATGGGATGAATGACTTATTTTTTACGATAATTGTATGTAAAATAATAATACTAGAAAATAATTAACCATTGTTTGTTTTTCAATTATACTTTCCTTACAAACATTCCCAGAACAATAAAAATTTACTTTAATATTTAATTTTTTTAACTATTATGTTAGTAAAATTCTAATATCGTTCCTGAAAGAATAAAATCGCAGGTTCTTTGGCCAGCGAGTAGCGTGTGCGGGGAAGTATAGTCGCCAGTTGCGGTCTCTGCGAGTATACCATCTCGCTGGGGGCAGCGCGGCTGCTGGTGTCCTGCATTAATTCAGTACACACGGCAGGAAGGCTGTCGCAAGACACGGGTTCGTTGACTCGGCACAAAACGACCAGCAGGCCGCATTAATGGCAGCATAGCGGGACACCGGTTGCTAGAGCACTGCCCCCAGGGCTGCACGGGGACACGGGCCGGGCGAGGCGAGGCAGCAAGTGTCATCAATCCAGCGCCACCTACGCTGCCCCGCAAGAACCGTGAGTTATGATACGCGACTCCATCGTTAGCTTTCTCGGACGTTGAAATATCGCCGATACTACGATGGTATATCAACTAAAGAAATCTTCGGAGCTACTAATAATCACAAATTTTTATATTGACACATATTTTTGTCTATAACTTCCAGTGGAATCGAATTAACAAAGTACTCCCTGCTTGAATCATGCTCACATCGTCAGAGAATAGGTCAAGCAAAAAAAAAAAAAAAAAAAAAAAGTGTAGTTAAATTCCAGCCGGCCTCCATACACTTCCCTTGTTATTAGCTTATCAAATCCATTTTGTATAATCCTACTATGGAGATTTTGTTACATGAAATACCACACACTTTTTAATACAATAGCCTCGTCAATCATATGTGTAATACTTTCTGAACTTCGCCAATTAATATCTATATTTTGTACGTAGTTTTTCCTATCTATGTATACTGTTTTAAAGATTTTCAATTTATAATTGATACTGAATAATTATTATTATTATTTTGCTGTCATCATTCTTTTGACTGGTTTAAACTAATCTCTGTCTTCCTCTAAATTTCTTACCTCTACTATTAAATTACACAAGAAACAGAATAAATAAAGTAAGAAATAGGTTTTAACGAGTCTACAGGATTGTAGTTAATGAAAAGTATGATAAATACTTGTTACACACCTTCTTTCACATTTATACCAATATAAAGATCAGTTTAAGCACTTCTTTGTCTGGTGGTACAGTGGTGAAGACCTTTGACTGGAGATTGAAAGTTCCTCGGTTCGAATAATTATCTCGCCGAGGATTTTCAGAGGCCTTTAACCCGACATTCGCATCTGAGAAAGCTTACTGTGCGATGCAAAATACGCCAGAATGCTTCCTTGTTTCGGATTACACTTCAAACTGTAGGTCTCCTTGATCTGGTAGGATTACCGGGTTAGGTTAAGGTAACCACCAACAAAGGATCATGCGTGGTAAATAGGAAATCGGTTATCAGCTGCCAGCCCTTCGGGGATATTCCGGCCAATAATGCAGTAAGCATTATTATAATTATTACATTGTTATATCCTCCAAACTAATACCTGGCATACAGCCTCAGTGCAAGTATAGTATAGTATGTATGTATGTTCGTTTTAGCCAACCAGGACCACCAGCACCTCTGTTTAGCTGGAATTTGATGTAGATGTGTATACATTGTGGCGTTTGCTGTTCTACCAATTAAAAAATATCACGACTTACCAAGAAAATTTTCAACATCGTCAAGGGTCCCCGACAAAACAAAGCACGCTGGTTTGCAGAAACCCAGAAGGACTTCGCAGTAGCCAGCCTTGACCCACTGACATCCACACGCAGTAAATATAGACAATTGATCACCTCACATAAATTTGCCCCTAAAAGCCCAACATCAAAAAATCTGAAACTCAGAAATGCATGGACACAAGAGAGACGTCAAGCCCACAGCGAAAGGATGAGGAGGTTTTGAGAAAATAAGAACAGCAAGAAGAATAAGAAGGACAATGCAAATTAATGGTTTCACGTGCTCCTTAATAGGCTAAACGATATAATAATAATAATAATGATTAACAATCTTAGACTAGTCACATGACATATTACTGGGCTTAATAGGATCAATGAAAAGTGGGTTTACAATTCATTAAAACTTGAGCACGGTGGAATTTACGCTAACATGAAATTTATTTTATTAATACATTAACACTTGCACATCGTAAAATGTCTTTGATTTTTGAACAGTTAGAACAAATTGATGTTTCTCAGGGTCGTTTACAGGGTAGAACTGACTGCATAAGGTTCCGTCACGAACGAAGATTTACTGTTTCGCCGATAGACAAGTCAGATGTCCCACGCAAGATAGAATAGCGCCGCAGGAGACATCCGTGCAGCCAGCTTTCTCGAACGCCGGGACGTGTTGGTTTCTTCCTTTGGCCGCGTCGTTTCAGTTCTCAATCGAATAAAAAAATTTGCATTGAGGAATTTTGCTCCGAAATTCCAGTGAAATGAAAATCAGAAGACACAAACTGATAACTCCTCTCTATGAAATCTTAAATACTTTCATACGCTTCCAGTTCGAGCCAGTGAAGTTTTTTCTGATGGTGCTTCCAGCATAGCTCATACTTTCAGGTGAGACAAATACTTATATATTTCATTCGCTTTGTGATTTTTAGTGACATTTTTCTGTGGAACGAATTCGGTAAAATTATTTTTATACAGAGAATGACTTATCTTCCAGACTTCTAACATCAGTGAACATGCAAACTACCCACATAGCTATTACAGTAGAAGTCTAATTATCCGAACTCCGATTATCCGAATCGCTTTTTTAATTAAGACGGAAACGTACTGCGATAAAGCTTCCCCTCTTTTAAAAAAACTAACCCAAAGTTCGGATAACTGCAGCCTTGTTTACCGAGTGGTAAGACGAAATTTTAATCCCTGAAGTGCAAAAGCACAAAAAAAAAAAAAAAATCCCTTGTAAAAGAAGGCATTTTCAACATACATACAATAATTAATTAAAATAGACCCTTTTTTGGGAAAAATTCAATTATCCGAATTTTTGACTATCCGAATGGGGTCCGGTCCCAATTGATTCGGATAGTTGGAGTTCTGCTGTATTATTCATTTTACAACTAGTAAACCAATATTCACTGATTTTGGAAACGACAACAGTTTTTTGGTTTATAGAACAGATCTTACGGTTTCCGGAACATTTTTTTGTCATGAGTCTTTATCTTTTGTAGATTTATGGTCGTTAGATCCAAGAAAAAAATAATTCTTGGCGTTTGTGGAAGATCTACTCCAAGATTAATTACAATAAATTTTATTATTTCTTTGTTTTTTATTTATTTATTTTTACTTTTGTTGTTAGGGAATTAAAGTTGGTAGAAGTAGAAGGTAGAAGAGACGGTGAAAAAGGTTTTTTTTTTTTTTTTTTTTTTTTTTTTTTTTTTTTTTTTTTTTTTTTTTTTTTTTTTTTTTTTGGAACGGAGCAAGGGACGAGAAGGAATTTAAAATCAATTTGGCAATGGATTTCTGCCATTCTGAAAGGCCGTACCATTCATTCAAACTGTTTCCTTCCCAATTCCAGCCTCAATCATCATTACAGTTCCCCAATCACGTTAGGTTTTGAACAGTATTCGTTGATCGTTATCTTATAACCGTTTTGCAAAGTTTACGAAGCTACTTCAGAGAATGCTTGCGCATTCCTGCAACTTACTTATGCCGTCTACAGAATACTCTCAGATTAATCATTTCTTAATGGGATGTATCAAAGACACATCTTCATATTTTAGTACTTACTTCCTTTCATTCTTTAATACTCTGTTGCAGTACATTCGTATTTTAAATTATACCTATGTGGTTTTGTAATTACAGCTCACTGCCGATCTAAAAATTTACGACGCATATAAAGTACCACAAATCCTTGCTGCTCGCGAATCGTAGAACAGAGTCTACATAAATTGTACTACGAAACAGATGACTGCAAATTACATGTTGGGTATTAAAATATTTACTCCCCGCATAGCAGCTGCAACATCGGCACGCAAAATTTAATACTCTGCTCTATACATCAGCACACGCGCGTGAAATTGCTTCCTGTCGGTCAGCCATTGGTGAGTAGTTTCTAACATCTACGAGCGCCATCAAGTATTAAATAAGTGTGCCACCCTCAATCACTTCTCAGACCTAGTCGTAAACTCAGAAACGGACGATTCGCTTCTGGCGACCGCTGGGTAGGCAACCAGCGCTACTCCAGGGACCTCCCAGTGGTTGGACTGCAATGCAATTACCACCGCCAATAAGCAGTAAACAACACGTGATTGGGAGTTTCGTGTCCCTTACCAATGGCAGTGACCTTCAACCACAGCAGTGAGTCGATAGGTTACAATAGCACGTAAATCAGAGGACAAGCTACCACAATTCTAGAGGTCAAAGTGTAGGCATAGGATTTTAAAAAATGCAGGTGTGATTCATGTATTGTGCAATTACGTTTCTGTGCTCTTATGACCAAATCACGTATACCTAATGTGACAAATCAGCTGTCAGTTGCTCGGCTCAGAAATTAATTCCTCAATTATTTTCAAGTTAGGTAGCGGACTCTTCAATGTTGCGCCACTTTGCCGTTCCCACTAATAATGCAATCATTCGGTCTCAGTCAAATATATTATAGATACATTAGTATATCAGGAATCCAAAAGTGTGGAAACCCTCAATAAAATTACAGTAATATTATATCAATATTCTAGTAGAGTAACAGATATTTTCTTCTGTTGGAAAAACAGGATATACATTACCAAACCCTGTCCTTTTGAGTGGAAAATAGATGATGTTAGTGATTATGAATGCAGTTACATTCACATAGGGATGATTATCCTCAAAATAAAATCTTTTTAGAGTTTCTTACAATGCATATTAGAAGTAATTGTTTTTTAATTTTTATCGAGTACAGCATACGGTCGACATTGGAAACAATTTTCAAATGGCTAGATAATAACGTTTGTTTACATACACTTGGTAATAAAAGGACCCAAAATTAACAACTTGGAAAGTGTTAGTTCTAAGACTGACGAACTCCCATTCGTTGAATTTAAAATAAGTGAGCACAATATTGGTTTTTGTTGAATGAAACACATTACATCTACAAGTAGAAAACATGGAGGATGCATTGGAAAAAGAATACTTTTTCTTCACGACGTGTGTCTCAACTCAGTAGGGGAATAACATCCTAATATGTGAATAAACCGTTTTAAATATATAAAAGAACAGATATCTATAATCATCTGTCATATATGGGGTGATATTGTTGTGCATGTTAAAGAAAAACTCGCAGACGTTAAAAACTCGTTTTTTGACTGAAAAATACAAAAATCTAACACCATTTTACACTGAAAATAATGACATAATAATACTTAGACTGATGATGAAATTTTTCATCGAGCCTCAAAACCAACAATTTCAATTAAAAATATATTTTTAATGTAATGTACCAAACACGTCTGCTATTAATTGAATACATTTACCAATTTTTAACAATAATAATGAGCAGGTACTTACTTTAATCACATTCCGTGTCCGGACTGTTTCAAATTGTTTTTTCCCAGAAACTAGCTGCTTAAATCTCTTTGTCATTGGTTAAGAACAGGTCTTCATCTTGGCACGTGAAACCCATGTCTCTGCCCTCGAGCAGATGTTCTGGTGTCTGAATGTAGCCGTCGTCATTCGTGTATCCCCACTTTTTTATGTTGCCTCTACTCCTTGATACTCCTGTTCTGAGTCTATTCGAAGTCTTCCATTTCTCGTACGGCAGATTCCACCCGGGGGCCAGTTCTTCCTGAGTTCTAATGACTGAAGGTGTGGGGAAGCACCTCCTCCCATAAGGATAGTCTTCTTTCTTCTGCAGTTTTGTCTAGTGCCCTGCCTCTTTCTAAGAAACTTCTCCGTGAGCGGAGGCGTGGTGGAGCTATGATTTGATTGTACATTTGGTGCTTTGGGTCAATCTCTTGTTTGGGCTTCTCCATCTCTGTGGCCACTCTTGTATTCGTTAGTGCTATGGCTGCCGGTTATATATTTTTTGTCTTGTAGTTGGTCTCATGCACCCAGTTACCAGTATGATAGTCACATTGAGTGCCACGTCTACCTCTTTAGAATGAGTGGAAGCTTCCCATACCGATGCACAATATTCTGCAACCGAAAAGAATGGGGTGCAAATAAGGAGCCTCCCGGAAGATCGTTTCTAGAGTTTCCTTAATTCTAGCTATCGGGCGCACCCTGGGCATCGCTTTCTGCAGCCAACCCTTCTACCACCGAACTGTTTTTCTTCAGAGAAAATGGATAACCGAAATCAAAATGAGCAGGTGTTTCTCATACTGTGGCATATGAAGATGGCGTAGGTGGTCCTTAGATAAACCATTATAATTCATTTGGTTAATAAATATTAAGAATTGTATAATATGTAATTCAGTATTAATGGTTCACTTGTAATTTCATTACTGTGTTTCCGTTAGAATTCAAAACAAGATTTTAAATTTATTATGTTGACTGAATATAAATCAAAGCAAGACAAAATTGATGAAATGTAGCAGAAACGATACGAATCACAATAGATTAAATACAAAAATAGGATCGAATGTAACAGGAGTAAGTAGGCGAATTCTGCTACTTGGGAAGCAAAATTACAACCGATGGCCGAACCAAGAATGACGTTAAAAGCAGAATAGCACTAGCAAAAAGAGCCTTCAAGAAAAATAGAAATCTTTTAGTTTCAAATATTGATCTAGGAATTAGAAAGAAATGTTTAAAACTCTACGTGTGGAGCAAATCACTTTATGGTAACGAAACATGGACTTTAGGAATACCAGAAAGAAAGAATATTGAAGCATTTGAAATGTGGTGCTACAGAAGAATGCTGAAAATTAATCGAACAGACAAAGTACGAAATGAACGAGTTTTTGGTATAATGGGTGTGGAAAGAACTTTGTGGAAGAAGCTTAAAGAACAAAGAGACAGGTTGGTATGTCACATTTTGAGACATGCTGGATTGGTTAATTTGTTAGTGGAGGGAACAGTCGAAGGTAAGAACTGTAGAGGAAGACAGAGATTAGAATATATGAAGCAGATAACTGAGGACGTGGGTTGTAAGGGATATGTAGAGATGAAGAGGCTAGCACAAGATCGGAAGGGATGAAGGGTTGAAGAAGGGTTGAGAAATGCTGCTTTCATGCAATGAAAGTGAGGAAGAATAGGGAAAGTCAACCCAACACTTACCGAAGACGACAATGGCTTGGACTGATGAAAACGCGTAGCGCAATATTTTGATATCAAGCATTATTCTCGCAAATAGATTAGACATTTAGCACTAAATCAGATGTGATCATACCGTCGCACACTCTTCGTTATATATTTCATGCACACGATAAATGAATTATACAGTTAGCTGATTTTTTTAAATCCTTTTTTCCATTCGGCAGCCTTAAGATGACAGAAGATGGAATTAAAAATATGAACTATTAAATTCAAAACTGAATTTCATAATACGTACTATTCATTTTTTTTTTCAATTTTCCAAGCAACAAATTTTATTTCCACAGTCATTTCTCGTGAACATAAACCAAATACGCGTTTACTTCATAGTTTGCTTACTTAGCTAATCATTTCTCGATTTCATTTCAAAAGAGTTTCTTACTTTCAGTTCTGGCGTTTTAAATTGCAGGTTACAAATTAACGAGTTTTGTTTGCCTCGACAATCTCGATCCCCTGATGCTCATATTGTTGTCTAGAGGTTTTACCCCCCACTCTCCGACGTCCCGAGGAGGTTGCTGTCTTGGCGGCAGCCCAGATCGGAATGCCCATCGCGCGATGACGGAGATAGATCAGCGCAGTCGCCAATTACCTCCCCGAGTGAGGAGACGGCAGATAGCATCGCGCGGCCTTGCGACCAGCGCTTCGGGCAAACTCTGTCGCAGGCGACCAAACCGCTACGATCACTGACACTCCACTTCTCTCAGGTCGATGAAGAAGGTCACTTGTCTGTTACAGTCGGAGTTTCCCTTGGAGGACAAACAAGGTTTCCCATGATTCACTTGACACTTCCAGCAGTCGAGGAAAATTTTCCACCTGCGGAAGAAACACCTCGTCACTTGAAAAGTTAGATCTCAGCCTTCACACTGAAAGAAAGACAAAATAATTTGAAATATCTAAATTCTGGTTACTTCGCTCTTTATTTTTAACAAATTATGAGTACTCACGCCACGTACTCTACACGATGCACTTGTGGCGGCGTTTACCAGGGATCAAAAAACTTCTCGAGAAAACTTACTACAATCTTCATTTTTTGTTTTTGCTTATGGCTTTACGTTTTGTTGACGTCAAGGTTATTAGAGGCGTGAAAGGATAGGCGCAAGGAACGGGAAGGAATCCAGCCATGGCGTTTTGAAGGAAGCATCCCGGCATTCGCCTGGAGTGATTTGGAGAAACCACGGAAAAACCCAATCTGGATGCCCGCACGGGGATTCGAACCCATGTCCTCTCGAATGCGAGGCCAAAGTGTTTGTACGCTCAGTTTTTCACTTTTTCCTCATCGTACACAGCCTGAGAAGTGTTAGCAAAAAATATTAATTGTGTATCTTGTTTGTGCCGTATATTAGAGATGAATATGTATACAACTGACGGAATGTTTAGGCTAAATCTTTCGCAACATATTAAAGAGGCCTCAAGCTGTGACCTCTTCTTCTGTTGGACGAATTAGCATCAAATGTGTTTTATGTCCTAACGTTACTCACTGTTGAGGTATATGTCATTTAAACCAGGATTATTACATCACCTCTCCTACCTCGCTGTTAAAGTATCAAATGATGAACATTTTTTTCATCATTATCTACTCGCTTGTTGAGCCCTAGACTCCGTCATAATTCCTTAACGACCCCAGTCACGATGCCGGTTTTCCGAATAATCATATATGTCGGATCAAACAAAATGGTTGTAACTTGTGGAAAGGGCAACAGTTATAACTGATAATTACTGCTATTAAACCCTTTTTTCTAAGTTTTATTGAGATCTTAAAAGACGATATTTTCTAATAAAAGAACGTTTGAGTTGTTTTGAACGTCACCATTTATTTGTGTTATTCGCTACCTCATACATATCTGAGCGGAAATTTGGGACAGCTCCAGGATTCAGGTAACGATTCAGTAAAACGTCCTCAAACCCATTAGTTATTTTCAAGAAAAATATATATTGTACCATAAAATCAATAAATCTAAATTTAATAAAATAGTGGGAATTTTATTCAATTTATTTATTGTGCTAATTTTTTATATCATCTGTAGCTGCAAGCACATTTAATTTTAAAATCAGTTTAAAGACACAAATGTTTCCTATCACACTTTTTTTTAGATTTTTCCTTGAAATCATGAATTATATTGCTTGTTGAGATTCTAATCGCAGCCTGCAAGTTAATGTCTGTCAAAGAGCATTTATATTTACTCTTGTTGATCTTCAAGCAAGAAATGCTTTTCTCACAAATATATGCAGACCCAAACACGGAGAAAGTTTTCACATAAAATTTCTTCATTGATTAAATTTTTCAGCAAACAAAGATTTATAAAAGACATGTTATGTCACAGCATATCTTCACAGTGTCAGCAGACTGCCATGGCGGGCCTCAAAACAACTCTTAGTGGGCCACTGTTTGCCCACCCCTGCCATATTAGAAACTTACCTGTAACGGGCAATTTAACTAATACCATTGGTACATTTAACATATTTGTGTTTACTTCATATGAGCTGCATTGTCTACGGTGGTGGAAATCTTAACGAGTGAACTTTGGAGTTACAACAGTAGACATATATGAATCAACTGGCACCTGTAAATTAGATATCTCATCCAGTCACACATTAATGAAACATCTCATTATGGTAGGTACTGAACGAAAAGACCATGTTCTGAAGGAAGACTAATTTTTTTACCTCTGGGATTTTATTTACTGCCAGCACCTGCATCAACGTGAATTTTAAGTTAGCACAAAGTGTTGCATGTAATCCGTGGGTGTTTCTTTTTTTCTTTCTTTATTTTTGCTTTGATGACAGAAATGACTTATAGCTACCTTCAAAGTTAGATATAGTTTGTGATAGAACGAAATTGATGCTTTGAAATCACAGAGAATGAAAGCAAATTATTTTTGACATTCACGATGCACTTCTTAAGCGGCATCTAAGACAACACAACTAACTACTCTTAACCACAAGAGCAACATTAAATAATTCTCCTGCCAAATGCGATCAGACATCTCTGAGAGAATACAGTGTAAAAACACCTCAGCCACGCCGCTTTGAAGCACGGCAAAACGTCGGGAACATTCATCATCTCTCCCGGAAAGAAATGAGATATCACATCTATTAAATTAGCGATGATCGTGACGGGCGAGTTTTCTTCCTCGAGCGGGCCGCGGTTACCGACAATTTCGACACTGAAAAAAATTTCAAACAGAATCGTGACGCGCGGATGAAATGGCTGCACCGGGCGATAAATCAGAGCGCTGTGGCTAGCAGACGAGCAGCCGGCAAACAGGTTGTTCTCTTTCTTGCTCTGTCTCACGCGCGTCCACCGAGGCCAATTAATACTCAGCGGGCTGCCGGCGTCGCAAACTCGCCATCAGATACCGACCGCCGTAATAACTGCCTCCCTCTCACGGATGCTATCTATCGGGAGGCGCGCCAGATGGATATCACCTCGTAATAAAGGCTGTCGGTGCCCTTGCCAACAAGTCCAATGTCCTCTCTACTTGTCGACTGGAAGCCGTGCTGGCATTTCACGTCAACCCGTAGAGAGCTAACACCTATTTGTTCCAGGATAAATGGTCAATTGCCACCAAGTTCAAGGTTCTCTTCACTTAACGACTAGATTCCCTTCTGGGATTCCGCGTTTTGCCGTAAGGACCCAACATCTATCTGTTCCAGGAAGAATGAACACCTGCCACCAAAACCAATGTCCTCTCTTCTTGTCTACTAGAATTCGTACTGACATTCCTCCTTAACCAGTAAAGGCCCAACACTTATCTGTTCCAGGATAAATGGTAACTAGCCACCAAATCCAATGTCCTTCTCCTTCTTGTCGATTCGTGCTGGCATTTTGCGTTAGCCCGTTAATACCCAACACCTATTTGTTACAGCACAAATGGTCACTTGCCACCAAATCCAATGTCCTCTCTTCTTGACTTTTAGAATCCGTGCTGGTATTCCGCCTTAACCAATAAAGACCCAACAATTATCTGTTCCACGATAAATGGTCACTTGCCACAAAATACAATGTCCTTTCTTCATGTCTATTAGAATCCGTGCTGGCATTTCGCCTTAGCCAGTAAAGACCCAATACTTATCTGTTCCAGCATAAATGGTTACTTGCCACAAAATCCAGTGTCCTCTCTTCTTGTCGATCCGTGCTGGCATTTTGCGTCAGCCCATAAAGACCCAACAACGATCTGTTCCAGGATAAATGGTCAATGGTCACCAAGACTAATATTCTTTCACTTGACGACTAGATTCCGTGCTCGCATTCCGTGTTCGCTCATAAAGACACAACACCTAACTGTTCCAGGATAAATGGTCACTTGCCACCAAATCCAATGTCCTCTCTTCTTGTCTATTAGAATTTTTACTGGCATTCCGCCTTAGCCCCTAAAGGCCCAACACTTATCTGTTCCAGGATAAATGGTAACTAGCCACCAAATCCAATATCCTCTCTTCTTGTCTACTAGAATTCGTACTGGCATTCCGCCTTAGCCAGTAAAGGCCCAACACTTATCTGTTCCAGGATAAATGGTAACTAGTCACCAAATCCAATGTCCTCTCTTCTTGTCTACACGAATCCATGCTACCATTCCGCCTTAGCCAGTAAATATACTTATCTGTTCAAGGATAAGTGGTCACTTGCCACCAAATGCAATGTCTTGTCTTCTTGTCGATCCTTGCTGGCATTTCGTGTCAGCCTGTAAAAATTCAACACCTACCTGTTCCTGGATAAATAGTCACTTTGCCACAAAATGCAATGTCCTCTCTACTTGTCGTAAGAGTTCACTGCTGGCGTTCCACGTCAGCCCGTAAAGACTCAATATCTGTTTCAGGATAAATGGCCATTTGCCACCAAGTTCAATATCCTTTCTACTTGCCGACCGGAATCCTTGCTCGTATTCCACGTCAACCTGTACAAATCCATCATAAATCTGTTTGAGGATAGATGTATCGGAAAACGAAGGGCTCCGTCTCTAGTCGGTTGTGTGTTTGATTTATTTCGTGAAGTTCGATAACTTTCTGTGATTCAACGCGCTTTTCAGTTAGGCTCCCTTTGCATTTAACGAATCTGAATCGATCAAAATTAATCCGAATCAAGGTGACTCCGACCCACCAAAAATCATTCACTGCTCCATCAGGAAAATACGCAAAGACTCAGATCCCGCCTTCACACTAGATGAATCATTTTCAATCTGACTAGATTCAATGTCGCAATGTGATTCAACTGATAAGAATTTCCGTCGATCCAGCACTCATGAATCAAAAACCTGATGCCATGAATGTGGAACATTCTATACTAGATACGAAAACAGAGAGTCCTCTTAAGAAAGCCAAAGAATGATGGCTCCCACGTTAGATTTCAAAAAATTGACGCAGTTCCACCCGGACAAGCAAGCTAATGCTTTGATGTGGTCACAGTAAACATTGCCGCAGACGGAAAAGGTCAAACTTCCATTAATACCCATGACGAGGTTGATAATCTTACAAGATGATTTCAGGTCCACCTGCTACCAAAATCTACGACGGACCATCAAAATTTTAGTGACCCATCACTCTCATTTAAAAAAGAAAAAGCAAAACCTTCGTTATAGTCATAACTTAGGTCGTTTTTTTAATGTACACACAAAGTTTTAGGTATAGTATGTCGTATCGATCCAGTGTTCCACTATGCCGTTTCTAGATACCGATCTGTCTGTACTGGCGGTGGGTGGCATTCTCCGCTGGTGACGCCAAGAGAAGCTCAAACTTGCTCGGGTAGGGTCACGTGAGCTGAACCGTAGCGTTCCCAAAAGAGGGGAGAAACTTTACTTCCTCAATGATGTCATCCAATGCAGGAGGTCTCAACAGCTTCTGAACAGCTTTCCTAATTAATGTGTCACCGAAAAACGTCCGAAACTCCGTCTTGAATTGCTGTGGACTGTCAGAAGTTGTATCCTCGAAATTAATGCAATTACCATCCAGTTTAAAGGACGTGCAAACATGCGATGGAAATATAGGCCAGTAAGTGTAATTCTAGATCGTAGAATGAACAATACATCAAGCTAAAAAATATTCATTATCGGACTGATGAGTGGGCAAACGTTGGTTCGTATGGTCTTGCGACCTGGTGACGGAGTTTCTATTTGCCACGCATCTGCATCTGTCGTGGATGGACCTACAGTTTAATGGAATTCAAAGCACGGAACATCCTGGCGTCTCCCATATGATCCAACACAACTCTCCAAAATTCCTAGACCAACCGAGATTTGAAACCGGGACTGGAAACCTAATCAACTAAGCCAACAGACATCTCTGGTTCATTGAGTGTGCAGACACATTTTCTTAAAGGAATGACGTAAGAGATTCATTGGTGCATTGACACAGATCATTTGTGTTTTCACTGTCGTTACCAAATCTCAGGTGAAATTCATATTAAAGTCGTTTGATTGGTTATGAGGAAAGAAAATGATTTAATACAAAAGACTACATTTAATTTGATGAGGAAATATGGTGGTATACAACATTTATTCCCTTCTAAACTTTTTAACACCCAATTTAAAAAATATGTTAGATTGTACAATGTTTGATAAAACATTTCTACTGAAACTGAGAAACGTTACAATACTGCTTTGTATTTCATGGGTTTATGAAAGTACGATATTTCCGAATAGACAACCGTAATTATGAGCAAAGGTAAGTAAATTAGGTGAATCATTTAAAATTTTAGCAATGATCTCTGAGATCATTACAATGCGAAAGTTTGCACTGATTGAGTAAAACTGGTTTTTTCTTTTAATCCGTCGCTCTAATCTGATAATGACTGAAGGCTTTGCTGGCTTCTCAAAAGTTGCCTCTTTTATATTTGTTCCCTACATTCATTTTTACAGATTTAGTAACTGACATAAAGTCTAACAAAACTTTCTTCTACAAACTGACCGACACTAAATTTTCTTGCAATTGAATGTTTAATAGGATTTATGTACCAACCTTGAGTAAAACCGTCAAAGTGAATGCAGAGTTACGCCCTTCTTGATTTACCACTGTGATGACATTAACAGATGTATAGATTAGGTCAGATGGCAAATATATAGCGCATAATTCATTGGTTGATATATTATACATACATTCGCACTTTCTTTCAACATATTTAGACCCTATAGAATGATTGTTCAGGTAAACAATCTGTGTATAGAATTTCACGTTGCATTCCGCACCACGCTCCTCCACTAACGCGATTCATTCCAATTTTAATCAAATTTATTATTTTATTATCTACACGTTTACCTATTTTGTCCGTAGACTTAAAAAAATTAAACGTTTGGTCCTACACACATATATAGAAAAATGCTGAAAATGGTTAATTATCAGTTAGTTGTTTTCCTAAAAGGCTTTTAAGGAGGTGCTATATCAGGTGTGGTTACTAGTGGAAATCAATCTAAATGTATGTACGTAGATTGATCAGTTAGACGAGGATACCTCTTCTTATAACACCCGTTTGCTGTTGCATTATAACTTTTATTAAAATGCCTTGACTAACGTTTACCAATAACTGCTATAAGTACATCGGAAATAATTACTCTAAGATATTCGGATAATATTACCATAATAATAACGAAGAACACCGGTTTACAAACTGTGAAAAATATACTATGATCATAGTGCAAAGAATTCTGTGCCAAAATAATCAATAAAAAATCATGGATGATATTGATTAAGCAAGTAATAAACGCATTTAGAAGTAACTGATTGATAATACAAAAAAAAAAAAAAAAATGCACTGAATACATTCACAAACTTTTAAAATAAATGTACTATCAATTATTTGGAGAATAACATTGTATTCTCAGAGGGCATAGCTTCAGTGAAATAAGAAACAGATATGATACAAGGAGTGAGATATGAAAACTCTTAACCACTATCGGAAGCATGGTTTTTCTGATATGAATTACCTATCCATAAAAAAAATATCAGAACAGAGGCTGCAATGAGATAGTTCATTCAGCAGGGAAAATATTTAAACCAAGCGTGATGGGTGAGCGGTAACGCTCTGGTCTCGAATTCGGAAGGACGGGGATTCGAATCCCCGTCAGGCTATATATATTTGGGTTTTCTATGATTTCCCCAAATCACACCAGGTGAAATTCTGGGTAGGCTCCTTCAAAAGCCCAAGGCCTAATTCCTTACCGTTCCTTGACCCTGGTCTCTTTCCCACCTTTAATGTCCTCGACGTCAATGAGGCATAAAGAGATAAGCAATAAAAGGAAACATTTAAAATTAAATTTAACAGCATGACTTTATCACTCATTAAAGGATGACTTGAGCTGCAGGATATTAGATGTAAGTATATTGCTCTCCTTCAAAAAACCATGACAAGAAACTAGTAACAGTGTCCAGAATGTATAGTTACTTATTTATTTATGAACTGTGTGAGGTCCCCACTCACCAGTCATTACTGAATTATATTATTACATTATATATTGATTGTAAATAAATTTATATTTTATTTATAGTATAGGTCTTCCAGCATAGTAGTTTGTGTAGAAAGGGGTAATTATAAGTTAGTTTAGTAATTTCATGTTGCGAGAGTTGGCAGTACGGTATGGTTGTGTTGTCGCGGAAGGAACAAGCCAATATGGCGAGAGAGACTGTTTTTGGCTAGCATAGGGTGAACATGTGGAGAAACTGATTTCGGCTAGCGTGATGCAAATATGTACAGAATATTGTTTCAGTGAAAGCATTGTATCTTGTGTGAATTTTTGAGTGTAATAAATTGTGGATTATAGTAAAAGTGTGGCGAAAGTCATTTACATAGCATTAGAATATCCGTTGCGCAAATTGAGAGATGATTGAGGGTTTAGTAATAAAAGTTACTTTATATTAATACAAACGGCGAGGTGATAGCAACTACCGTAAAAAGGCATAGTAGAGCCAAGTGCCAGTAAAGCGGGCTATCAATCTTTCTTGTCGCAGTCTAAATAATGGATAAGGAGGACCTCGCAACTGCTACCCTCCAGTAAGTAATCTACTGTTGAAGTAACCCGGTAATCATTCAAAACAAAACATTCCGTACTAGTTATAGTTGTATATACTGCAATCAGCAGATGAACATAATATGTTCTGATAAACGATCAATGTTGCTCCATGGTAGAAAGTACACTGCCCGGCAAAAATAGGGAAGTACCCAGAAAGGATGGAGGAAAAAAAATAAAACTTCACCTGTTGAGAGGGTTGTGATAATATTTCACTGATTACAAAATTTAGTCAAGTTTACAAACAACTTAGCAGTATGAACCGACGAATCAGTATACATTGCTCTACCTCTGGCCTAGATTCATGCATTGATTCGGTTTTCAAGGTGTCGTAAAGCCGTTATATCCTCTCCTGAGCTAAGCTTGCCAAACAACTGTTGCAAATGGTCATTGATATCCTAGATAATGGTAAGGAGACGGAGTTGAAATCCGAGCTGGTTCGACTCGTGTTCCATCCGGGACAGATATGAGGATCTTGCTGCTGCGAGGCTACCTCAACATCATTCAGACAGTTCACAGAGGCGCATGCCATTTATTCCAATCTCTAACACCCTTATCTACAAAAGAAAATTTCCCAAATCTCTTATGCATAAAATCGTGTGTCAGCTTGTACTTACGGTAATTTTTCTCCTTCCGTGCACTACTTATAAATCTTTGATCAATATGCTTCCAAGCTTCATCACCATCAGAATCCTAGTAGACTCCCATTCTTCACTCTCCTCCGTCTTCCAATGACTCCCAGTCCAGCTCCTTTATCATATCAGTTACTGCCTGGGTCCTGCAGTAATTTACACATAAATAAATAAAAATAAAAAATCTTTCTGCACTCTTTATCAAGTCGTCCAACTCCTGTAATTGATACCCAAAATATGGGTTACAAACTGCGCCACCATATTCAAGCAATAATCTACCAAATTCTTGCTACCCAATTCCCTCACTTCTCCAGTACATCCTCCCATCAACTGTTTTCTGTTAGGTAAAAAGTAGTGTTTAGTATATTCCTGAGAGCGCTAGCCACTGCAACAGTGTATTAAATAAACATAAGTGCTGTCTGATATCCATGAATTTGAATTACGTACGTAAATTGCAGCAGAAACTACTGAACTGCACTTTCACTTCTTGCACGTAAGTCCCATTATGGACCGATAGCGGAGAATCTGAATATACCTTCCCGTCCACAGTCTGCGTTATATGATAATGTCACTAGGTCTCCCAGATGGCGAATATGGACGACGAAGCGCAGGAGCCAGTTTCATGAATTTCATTTCCATAAACAGCGTAAGTTCGTGTCGGCATGGTCTCCCGCGGAACCTATCGCAGCGTCCATCCATATTCAGTCGATATTGCGCATCAGTCAGTAATGTATTCGTATCATCGCAGTAGAGCTCTGCTTTTTTTTTTATAATTGCTTGCATAGGGAGATGAGCGATAGTAGTTGGGAAAGTGCAGTTAGTATAAGGGAAAGTTATCTTCGGAAATAGGTACAGTACGTCTGTCGTAAAACGAGACCAACTACCGAGTACTAAAATCATTTAATTTCTTGAGATAATGATCATAATACTATTTATTGCGGTTTTCCATCATTATCTCGTGAGTTTCCAGACTATAGCGGGTCATGTTCGGAATACAAGTTTTCAGTCCTTGAACTATTCGTTCTCTTCGTCTACTGTTCAGTTTATGGTTTGTCTTGTATACTTTCTCGTACTCCTTTATTCCATACTTCACTTGGTAGCCCTCTAATACTCTTTCATTCCAGTTTCAGGTTTTTCTTCGCATTTTTTACCATTCATGCCTTTTGTGAATTCATACCATCAGTTTCTCGAAAATTTTATCGGATTCTGTAGAGACTTCTGATTTATTTTTTCCTCACATTTCCTTTTCGTAATTTTTCCCACGAAGTTGTTTCAAATTCACTACTTTCAAAACTATATCTTCTGTTAATATCATTTTTTTCAGAATTGTTCATCAGCGTGGGCATTGTCTCAAGTTACAGCCAATTTTTTTTTTTTTTTTTTTTTTTTTTTTTTTTTTTTTTTTTTTTTTTTTTTTTTTTCAGCTTCGTTATATTTTGTGACTAGATTTTCAAAACACTTTGTTCACAGTCCCTTCAATTAGGTCGAAAATCCGTTCAATTGATTTCAATACTTGCTGTATAACTTGCGCTATTATTTAAAATTAATGATTTTTTAAAAATCTCATTACAATAGTGTATAATCGTAATGATTAGCTGGTGCTGACCGGTATCGAGAAAAATCTATTATGAGACCATTTTCACTATTTCAGATTTCTAATTGGCAGAAAGTCTCAAGAATCATCAACTGTGAACAACTATCGGCAGGAACTCATTCAAGTGCTCACAAATTAGCTCAATAGAATCTAGTTTTATTTGAGGATTTGATCGACATTTGACAACTTCGTCTCAGAACTGCAGTCTTCAGATTTAGAAGTTTGATTTGCGCCTTCCGGAGAATTTAATAAAGTTAATTACATTTATGCAGCTGAAAAGATACTATTATTATAGTTTGATAATAATGCCTGTTTCCTATTGCGCACATTATGAAAGAGTAAGAAAAGCATAGAATTTTTTAAAAAAATTCTTAGGATAGCATATTGTAAACCACATGGTGATACTTGCAGCTCGCAGAGGAAGGTGGAAGAAGTAAAATAAAAAATGTAAATTCGTGTGACATTATTGGGTGGAACAAAGTTTTATATTGCCGCTTTCTGTGGTTATCCTCAACTCACTGCAAAGAATTCGGCTATGACCATTTGTTGGAAATACCCAGGATTTCGCCTGGAAAGATTTCGGGAATCCATAGAAAACCGATTTGAACCTATCCCCTTCCAAATCTACCTGCTCCCAGCACTCAAAGGTATTGGGAACCTGGGATACTGTTATATTGAATACAATTTTGATGAAACATTCCCTAATTCAATCGGCTTTGAACTTATACAATAAAGTATGTAATCATTTGCTGTACCTATTTTGGCAATGGGAACCAGACATTTATTTACTTACTTACCTCCACCTTCATTGTTTAGATAAATATCAGTATTTTTTATTTTATTGTTGATTTGTAATTTAGTTAGATACGAGATACTTGGATCGGGGAGAGGATTGTGATTAAGAAATTGGTAGCAAGTCAGTCATTATCATAAAGAAGGAACCATTTCGACATTCGCCTGGAATGATTTAGGATAACTATGCAAAACAGAAATCTGTTTTGCCCAATCATCCTCGAATGTATTGAATAACTGTTTAGTATTCGAATGCTATCAAAAATATGGAAGGTATTATCTGCATCTACATCCATCACAGACATTGTGGGCGGCAGAGGGTGCTAAGCACCAATCTTAATTCTGTGCATTCCAATCCCGAATAGCACGAGGAAAGAAGGAATACATAAAAGCATCAGTACGACATCTTATTTCTCGAATCTTATCGCTCCGGTCATTGGGTCCTAAATAGGTTGGCGGAAGGTATTATCTACATCTACATCCATACTCTGCAAATCACAGACATTGTGGGCGGCAGAGGGTGCTAAGCACCAATCTTAATTCTGCGCATTCCAATCCCGAATAGCACGAGGAAAGAAAGAATACATAAAAGCATCAGTACGGCATCTTATTTCTCGAATCTTATCCCTCCGGTCATTGGGTCCTAAATAGGTTGGCGGAAGAAGTGACTCAATATGTGCCATTTACATTCCAGAAAATAATGCCTGAAGCACCAATATACAATCTGTGTGCCCCATTACCTACCTATATTTGATGTAGTTTCTGTAGCGTTGCTTATGTAGCTGTCACTTTTACGAATTCTAAAAAATATCGTTATGCCAAGACTAGTGGGTGTGTATGGATAACTGTGTGCTGACGAAACGACCTTTGGAACCGTCCTCTTCCGTTCTTCATACAACTCCTCTAGAATCTTACCATTACGCTCTTCGGGGCTAAGACTTGACAACACAATTTGCGGCCTCAGACCGAAGATTATAAATGGATTCAAGTTGTAACTACATGAAGGAAGGTGCGACTTGCAATGGAACCAGTTTATTAGCCTCTAAGACTGACTAATACAGCTGATAACGTAATGCAAAGTGGATTCCAACTGTCGCCAATTTATCTAAGTCCTAATACGGTAGTTAGGGAGCGTCCTTGAACTACGTAGCTCAAATTTGGCCCCTGTAAATCTCCACTCCCCCTCCCCCCCCCCAACCTAATGCGAGTGGGTTTTGCCTCTACGCCCTCCTTCTAACTCCCCCTCCCACCATGTAGCACGTAGCTTTTTTCCCTAATGATTCTAGAAGACATTTTGTACTGTTTTCTCTTGTTAGACTATCGTAATTTACATGTGGATATAATTAAATGACATAGCTTTCCAGCCAACCCTTCTCCCCCTCCTCACTATACAAAGAGCCACGTAGTTTATGGACGCTCCCTTATGGTTCAATAAGTGCAGACTGGAATAGCTAGCTATTAGGCAGATGGTCGTCTCGGATGGGAAGTGATTTGGGATGGTGGCAGGCTCCTAACAGTCGACTACTAAAGTATGTACAACTACTCTCGACGACTGCCCGACGGCAAAAGCCACTCCTTCATAACTTGTGCCTCCCAGGTCACCTCGGCTGAGCTACAAGTGGGAAGAGGACTGAATCGTGAACAGTTAAATGCTGACTGTAAGGTCCATGATCGCCGATTGCCAATAGTTCGACAACTGAATATATCTGTAATTTATCCAAATAACAATGGTCTTCTAAACGACCCGGAGTGTTATATGCACTATGCGGTACATTTCCAACATGGTAGGAGCGATAATACTACCGATCCCTGAACACCAGAGTTCTAGGTAAGTAATAAGAGGATACGACACTTGGATAAGAGCGTTAACTTCGAAGACCGGTAGGAAATTTTCAGAATAGTAAATTTGCTGGTTTTATCCTCTCTCTCAACGTTGCTTTACCATTCACAACACTGTACACGTAACGCAGTCGTCTCCACAAACAAGACAGCTTACATACATTAGCACGCTGGGAACAGAAATGAGAAACCAATCGGGACGAACTTCCAAAGAGTTGTTCAGTGGTCGAGTTAGCTAGGATAGTTATAGAAATGAGGAAGAACAAATAAGATCTCTTCAGATAAAGATCTTGTAAATTGTTTTAAAACGATTAATTACGATAAGTTACTGCATTCAGAAATAACTAGTCTCATAAGGAATAAAACTTAGCCGAACAACATGAAGGGAACTAAAATATGACGATCGCAAAATGGAATTTATTACGGATTCAATTCTTACTTACTTCATATTATTGTACAGGAAAATTATAAAACTAACTCATGTATGTTCAATATCATTTGCAAATACTTTACTTTCATTACATCATGAACGGAAAAAGTCAAGAGTCTAATCCTATCGAATTCTGCTAGTTTACTTGCAATCATATGAAAACACATCACTCCGACGAATCGACATACTTTCTGAGTTGCATTATTCTTTCGAAACACTTACTTTTCTCTGAACTTTACACCGACGTCATCAATAGAAATACATGGATAAACTGTTTTGCTATTGCACTGCTGATATTTTTCTGCGAGTGAGTGGGATTTTAATAGCTTACTAACATACAAATGCGATGTGCTTGCACTTCTGGTCAATATTTTATGTATGCAGTGAACTTCAGCAAATTGTGCTATTGAAATTCTTATCTCTCATTACTTTCCCGCTGTTCTTTGCCTGCTTGTATCACATTGTGCAGACCAGAGTTATACTCGTAATATTGTTTGCAACATGTTTTGTCTGTAGTGCGTAGCGTTACAGAACTCACATTTCCTCTAAGCTGTTGGTTTTTAGTGCTTTTGAGATATTAAACAACTGCTAAAACTATAAAATTCGCATAAAAATATGCATTTATGTGTAAAAGTTTCTGTAATTACACTGTTTACATCTAAATGAAAGTATATTGATTGATTACATCTGCCAAATAGTTTTCAAACCAAGAATACCTTTGAAGCAAAATGAACAGATACTAAGGAAAGCATTTAAAGAATTTGAAACAACATGTATTTTCCGACAAAAGTAATCTTGGTAGACCATTACAGATGGATGGGTATTTCAAATGACTATTGATGATTTAAATGAACTCATAAAAAAGATCTAGGATTTCATAAGATCATGAGATAGCTACTATTTTCTCAACGAAGCGCTCTTAGCTGCTCAAAACGTAATAACTGAGTCCTCAGTATCTAATCAGAATGAAAGTAGCAAGACTTGAAAGAGTCAACATCAGAGATTTATCTACAAGCAATTTGATTTAATATCCCTTTCGCTCATCTTAAGTCTACAATCGTTAAGATTCATATTGATGGAAAATAGGTTAGTCCACACAAATACGATCACATTAATTGTCTTTCAAATAGCTGCATCTCCTGCATATGTCAAGCTTTGGTGAATGGTTGATAGTTCAAGGATTTAAGCTATAGGTGAATTAGTCCTGACATGCACAACTGACTGCCGATAATTTGTAGAAGAGCAAATCCTAACGATTTGTTCTCTGCTTTGTCTAATACTTCTAAGCGGCCGAATTATAATCAATTTAAGCGGCAGTTGCGATAACACATAAACCTACCAGGTTACAATATTCCGACTTGAATTCCAGGAAAAGACAAGATCACTGCAATATTGTCTGACAATGTGATCGAGAAAACGACTTTATGGACCGATTGTCTGGAAACAGAATTTGCGTTGGATAACTGTGCCATAGTGAAAATTCTCCATTTTAGGACTGATACTAAAAATATACTTGTTATAATGCATTTAAAAATCATACAAAATGTATCTGAATTGATAGCAAGATCAAAAACTATTACTTGAGTGTAATACACACAATGTTCAAAACAGTAATTCGACGCCTGAGGTGACAGATACTTTAGTATGTCAATTTACTTGTGTGGCCACCACATGGCTCAGGCCGGTGTAAAACCAGTTGAGAAGGAGATGACACAAGGTACAGAGTTATCTGAGGGCGTGATTGTAGACTACTATTTCAGAGGGATGTCGGGGCGAACGATTATAGTGAAGTTAAATAGGCCAAAATCAATGGTCGCATTCGTCCAGCGTCAGTGGATGAAAGATAGGCATTGTGCGACTGCTGCACATTTTGGGTGACCTCCAATTTTGACCGATTTCGCAGAGCCCTAAAAACGTGAAACTGTCAAAAATAGGACGCAATCCATGGCTACCATCCGACAGAAGTGTCCTTTAGATTTAAACGTTGCATAAAGAAGCACACCGACTAGGATACTTGGGAACAGCAGCTGAACATGAGCCACGCATCATGACAATCAATAAAACTCGGCGACTCAGGTGATGTTCGGACCGACGCAACAGAACAGTGCAATGGTGTGTTGAGGTTTACATTATTCTGGTCCGATGAACGTGTTTGGATGTGGTGTCTACCGGGCGAATGGCTTCTGCCGGAATGTATTGTGCCAATTCGGAAATTTGGTGGTGGTTGAGTAATGGTATGGGGATGTTTCACTGCTTTCGGCGTAGTACCGCTTGTTTGTCCGTGGTAACATGGCCACAGAGGCGTATTGTAATATTCTGGATAGTGAAATGCTCCCAGGATCGTGACGATTTTACAGAATGGAACCTAGTTACTTCCAGGACGATAATCCCAGGTGACATATGATTTGGGAATTTATCTTGTGGTAAGCTGAAGATTTGAGTGGCTCATCCAGAGCTCCGACCTCAACCCAATGACTAATTGGATCGCCCGGTGAAGGTTCGTAGGTGGCAGCTAAAATCCATTGATCAACTGATGGAATGATTGCGAAATGAGTGGCGACGAATCCAATTGGATGTCCAACAAACACTAATAGAGAACATACAGGTTATAGCTTCAAGAAGTGGCCCAAGACGAACGTGTCCACTAGAGTGATTTTGTGTGGTCCTTGCGAAAATACAGAGAAGGTAGCTGAAATAATAACGCCGGCAGACACCTTGTATTGAGCACCTAAGAGCCTGATGTATTCAAATAAATGCCGCAATCCACGCTCCTGTGCCTTCGCAAATTACTGAACTTCACATGCGCCGCATATCGCCCCTTTAATGGATGTAAATTATGCTTCGTGACTGCCTCCTAATGAGCTACAGGTCACATGGTATGCATGAGAACTTTCTCAGACGAAGATTTATGGCCAGTCAATTTTCATCGAATTGACTGGAAGCTTTCGAGTAGTTGCGATTATAGCCCAAATCAAATGAATAGGTCTTCCCTCCTCTTTCCCCCTCCCCCTCCCCCTTCCCAAAGAAACCTTTGCAGTTTAGCGACTGCTGCTGCAGTGTGAGAAAAACACAAGTTTGTTTATGCTCAGTTATGGGTTTCAGTATACTGACGCTCTTCTTTGCAATATTCGCATCTGACCTGTCGTTTGTGAAAATGTTATTATAGTTTTTGTTAAACTGAATACTTTCACTTCCTTCTTTCTAAATCATATTTTTCTGAGAAATCTCAAAATTTTCTTTTGACATTGTTACTTCGTATTTTTTAATATGTTTCAAAAAATATTAAACTGCTGAATTTGATATATTGTTACTTGGTACTTGAACGATAGTATTCAGGAAGTGTTGTGCGATTTTAATACTAATATGTTGACTGATCGTCTCATGATGATACCACTTGGAACTGTTTAACTCTTTTCTTTAGAATCTTAACTATAATATCATTGATCAGGCGTACAGTAAACGTCGTACTTACCAGTGAAAGTTTGTTCTCTGGACATTATTAAGGATTTTTTTTGTATAATAAACAAAGCAGTTGAATAACAAATTAAAATAAGGAGAAGGAAAGAGGATTTTTTTTATTGGTTGACGAAGGGACCACACATATTCTGAAAAAAAGGAACAAAACCCTTCATTAAAGACAAACATAATGTACAATAGAAGCAAGATTATATAACTATGTCGTAAAACAATTATAGGAGTCTGTGTTATTCTTTTTCATTTCAAACTTCCAGTTAATGACCCTACTAATATTTAGTCAAGTTATGTAAAATTTTGGAGTCACACGCCTTTAAAATATCTGAACGAATACGAAAAGACTATAACCAATATAATCAGTGGAAACAATGGTTCCAGTAATACTCATCTTAAAACAAGATTTCGTATTCTTTTCCGCCTATATATTTAATTATTGTTTCTGACTATACTTAAACTGCTCTTTCAGTTTCTAATCTGGTCATTATTTTCAGTATATAAGTAGTATAATAAATTTCATATTCGTCTGTATATCAGTATTATCTATTCCAGTTTTGATTTCCATATTAATGAGAAAATAATGTTTGATTTATTAAGTAATAGCACGAAATTTCAGTAATAAATTGCGGTGCCAGACATCTTTTGCAAACACAATCAAAGACTACTGAATAAAAGAATAGCAAAAAAAAAAAAAAATCGACAATACTCAGTCAGCTTATGGTAAAACGAAGTTGAGCGAATCTATTTGGGTTATGTTGCTCGCTGATACTAGGTTAAATGTTTCTTGTGAATACCCTAGTATAAATTCAATGCAAAACTGGAGCATACCGTTTAACTTAAGGGGGTAAATATTTCTAACATAATATCATATTCATACCTCTGGCTCATAGTTCATTCGATAGTCGGCGAAGTTCTAAACTGAACTAAGCCAACGATTTAAGGTCAGAAACGAAGTAAAAAAGCTGATATTTGGTTCTGACCACACATGTTTGTGTTAACGGAAAGGTCTTGAAAGGAGAAAGGGAGTTTTGTTGTTGATATCAACAAACAATCATCCGAAATCGTAGAGAAGGGCAACCTCAATGTTAAAGGCACAGATAACAATTGTCTTCAACAACTTTTTTTAATTGGTTATTTCATCAACCAGTCAAAAAAAAGTAAATAGCGTTACTCATTGTACTGAAAATGGTAGTTAGATATTGCTTCTATGTCACATACTTTCTGTAAATTGGGTGTTTGTAGTGGCATAAAGTTTTTGGGATGACTTTTGGAACTTTTTCAGTCTCAAAGCTTATAAATAAGGGTGAGTAAACCACGTTCGTTGTTATCAGAAGCGTAAGCAAAGCAGAGTTAAAATAATTTGACTGACATAAAAGAGGTATGTTAACGACTTCCTAAATGTTGTGAGCCATAAGATTATGCTGATTCCTTGTTCTTATTGACATAATTCTTGCAATTTTAATGACGTGGTAGCTTTCAATCGGTATCGTTCATAAAGCTATAAAATGTTGTGGTAATTATAACTTACTTGGAGTAACAATATCACAGGAAGTGTGTAAAAAACGTTAATAAGAATTTTGTAAAAAATAGCTGAAATCTCCAAAATATTGTTCTATGGAGTTTTCTGGTATCAGTATCTTTAAATTGTTATAGAGTATCAGTATTTAATGAGACTGAAATACAATTGAATACTAATTAACACAGAAAAAGAAAACTGGAATACAGAAATATGTAACAGTAATGATAAAAAAATAAGTTTAAATGTTATAATTCATGATTGTAATGGAATCAGATTGTCAACTCAAAAAAGTAAAGGTATGACAGTTTTACAAGGTATTATATGAAGACGCAGAACGCAAGAAAATGGACGAAAGAATTGGAGTAAGGGATATGAAAAACAGAGTGAGAAGATCTTTGGCAATATTGAAAAGCTTGGTGAAGGGAAGCTGTAAGACAGCTAAAGTGCTCTAACAGAATGTATATGTTTGACCATTAATGAGTAGGTTGGAGGATGATGGCTGATATTAAACTCTCACAACATCCATAATAAGGTGCTCAGTGAATCTATTGAAAATTCTGAGAATATAATTGCTGGACTACAGTGCAAGTACTCAAACGTGCTATAACATAAGAGAGGCCTTTCTCCGTTTAGATATAATCCGTCTTAATTGTTCTTCATTATGTGCCATAGGAATTATTTTAAATCACGTCAGTGTTGCATTACTGGCCATATACAAGATAGTCCGAAACCAAATTGCAGTCATGTAGTATTAATTGTAACTGCTATCGTAACATGCACTTTCTGTATACTCGGCGTTATACACTCAGCTATGTCAGAATACACTGTGGGTATTGCCCGCATGTGCATCGGATTCTAGGTTTTAAGTAATACGATCGATCAATATTGTCTACTGTAAGTGCACTGATTAGCTGCTTCTTTCGAACAGTTCATTTTCTCACCAGACGTTAGTAGCTCACCTTACCCTCTACATTAGGATGACTCGATGCATTACAATATTTTAGTTACTGACAGCGTAAACGAAACAGCGCCAGAAAATACAGTATTTCAGAACTCGCAAACAGTTGCTGCAAGATTATCACATAGTTTCCAACAATCTGTAATGTCCTACCCACTGATAAAAAGATTAACCCTATAAAATGGATGTATATTGTTACCATCACTTGGCTCTCACTGTATTTTAACATTTTAATAAACTCTCTTTAAGTGCTAGACATTCGTTTTCACTATCACCTTAAGAAATAACTAACGAAGACGCACAATTATATTGATAAATTGGATACAAAGTTTCGGCCAAAAAGAAATCCACTTTGGCTTACTCGAAAAACTGCAATGAACTGATGTGCCACTATTGTTGCACAGTCAATCACAGCTCTAATACTGAATGTTTTGTCTTCCTAAGAATGGATTCTTAAATTTAAGAGAAAACAATAAAAGTACTGTGCATAGCCACAGTGCAGAAAAATTTATACAAATACAACAAGGATAGATCGGACCTGTTGATAAATTAAAATATTTAGAATATTGGACACAATCAATGCAACTGGATGGTAAAACCAGCCATGAAAGCGTGAGGAAGATGGAATTGGCTTACAAACTCACGCAAAAAGCGACACAGCAAAAAAATTAATATCTTTCCAGAAAATAGTCAGACACTATGCAACAGTAAATAATCGGAGGCATCAGAATACTTAACACTGAACAAAAGTTGCAGGCAGGAAGAACTGGAGAAGAAAGAAATGGAAACACGAAAATTTTCGAATCACAAAAGAACAAATTTATGGAGAAAAAGGGAGAAATCGAAGATTTTTACACGCTTTGTATTAGCATGATCTGTGTGTACTTATGTTTGAATGTATCGGAATCATTCAATTCAATTTTCACCCGCTTCCAGACGTCCAAGCTGTCTGAAATTTTGCACACTTATTAACATCCAGTGACGAAACAATAATTTTACAGTAACATACGGCTATTCCAATTACTTTCACAGTAACAGTAGAAACATTGTTGGATGTGATGGAATATTGCAATTGAATTTTAACCCAATTCCAGACGTGCTAATTGTTTGAAATTCCGCATACGTATTCAGAATCGATTACAACCCCATACTTTCATAGATACGTTCTAATATTCTCATTACTTTCAGAATAATATAGAAAAATGTTTGAATGAAATGGAATTTCCCATTTTAATGCTCAATCATTCCTAACGTCCGAATTGTTTGAATTTTTGCACACTTACTAGAAACTGGTGAAACACAATAGTTCCATTGTAATGTCTTACTATTCTCATTACTTTGACAGAAACAATAGAAAAATGGTTGAATGTGATGGAATTTTGCAATTGAATTTTAACCCAATTTCAAATGTCCAAATTGTTTAAAATTTTGCACATGTATCGAGAACCGATGACAATACAATAATTTAATAGCTATGTCCTGATATTTTCGCATTACTTTGACAATAAAGATAGATAAATCTTTGAATGCAATGGAATCTTACATTTCAATATCCGCCCATTTCTTGACGTCCGAATTAATTGATATTTTGCACACGTATTAAGAACCGGTGACAATACAATACTTTCACAGCTATTTCGTGATATTCTTATTACATTGACATTAACAATAGAAAACAGTTGACTGCAATGTAATATTTCACTTCAGTGTTCACCCACTTCCTGACGTCGGAATTGTTTGAAACTTTGTACACATATTAAGAACCGGTGACAGTACAATAATTTCATATCTATGTCCTGAAATTCTAATTGTAAAAAAAAAAAAAAAAAAAAAAAAAAAAAAAAGTTAAAAATGATAGTTTTTTAAAAGAAACTAAACTACACGCTTTTTTAGCATAAGTTAAAAATAATCTTTAAATATAAACATTTTGTTCAACAGCGCTATTTATACCTAATGACTTAACATTTACGAACGGCTAGCGATTAAAAATTAATATTACTGATGTCTACCACCCCAAACTTTTTTTACATTAAATTTAATTTTTTAATAAGTGAATTTATTCTTATATTAAACGTATTCAAAAAATTTATAATGATTTGAGGAACACTCTTGCGCTGTTGAACAAAATTTTTATTATTAAGGATTATTTTTTTAACAAAAATTTAAAGAAAATTACGGACGCAATTATAATTTATGAACACTGGTACAGAAATGACAAATGTGCGTTGACCAAGAAAGTTTTCAAGTATTTTTGTAAACAAAAAATGCTGTAGCATGGCTAAAAGAAACGAAAGAGGATTCGGAAGGACTCAAGATCACAGAAGAAATCATAACTATAGAATGGTCTTCAGAAGACCGATGGCCGCTGCGCAATTTCTGGTACTACAACCAAAACTAAAACCGAGGACAGTAATGTCAGCTGAGCAGAGGTAGGGCATTAGCATACACACGAAGAAAGTTTTAGAAAATGAGAAAAAAGGACTGTACTGTTATCCTAGGTTCCAAGCGGTTTCTAAAAGACTAAATTCTATATGTAAAGGATGTAGTTGCAAACTGGATATTAATTAGAAACTTTGATTTAGAATACATGCAAAATAAAAGGAGAAAATAGCAAATACTGGAATTAACATGTATCATTTATTAATATATTTTTCTCGGGCTTCCAGCCGTGTTAAGATGTCACATTTGCGGGACGTTTCGAAGGCGTCCATCTCTGCCTTCATTCTCAACCAAATATCAATGATTAACTGCTTGTTTATTCAGCCGCTGCTACGGAAACGGTGGAAGACAAAACCAACACAACGCGATTACGTCATCCGCTCTTCTGCTCGTTACCGACGCGAAACTGTTTCAGCATTTTAATAGCCGGGTTCCAGGCCGCACTGAGTTGATAACCAGTGTCCCTGTTGACTAATAAATCAGTTAATCTTATTTATACAGCTTCTGTAATAACGCTGGCCCAAAAATCTTTGACCCGGGCTAAAATTGTTGTTTTTTTCAAATTCAAAAGTGTGACCCTCTTGCACACTATGTTCGGCCACCGCAGATTTTTCTTCTTGCCCAAGACGAACATTTCTGGCGTGCTCTACACATCGCTGCACAATGCATCGCTGCGTCTGTCCGATGTAGCCGCGGCCACATTCACGTGGTATATAATATACACCAGGGGTTCGTAAACCTAGGTCATCTTTAACGCTGCTGACCAAGTTACTAATTTTAGTGGGTGTCTTGACTCCGTGTTGTGATAGCAGTCTACCTATTTTGAAACTTAGGGCACCCACAAACGGCAGAAACGCAAGGCCCTTGGTATCAATTTGATCTCTCCGTCGATTTTCCTTCTGTTTAAACGCACGAGTAATCTGTCCCTGATTATAAACATTATTTAAAAACGTTTTCCTGAGATAGTCCAATTCACCAGCCAGGCTATGTTTGTCACAAATCCTTTGTGCTCTGTGTACCAAGGTAGTTAATACAGAGTTTCGTTGTGCCGGATGATAACAGCTGTTGGCATTTAAATATAAGTCGGTATGGGTAGGCTTCCGATACACAGTGTGTCCCAGCGAACCATTGGCACGTTTAATAACAAGCACATCAAGAAACGGCAAGCAACCGTCCTCCTCCAATTCCATTGTGAACTGAATATTTTCATGGATAGAATTGAGATGCGCAAGGAATTGGTCAAGACTGTTTCTGCCATGGGGCTAAATCATTTGTTTTTACTTTTCTTAGTTATGATGTTCTCTAACACTTTTAATCTATTTTCACATAGCAATAATAGTAAATTAACACTGCGTTAAACATATATTTCTGACTGTCTTCAACGTCGACTAGTAGAGCCGTTTCACTGATTATTTCAAACCGCATGCCAATCGTAGGCGGAGACGCCAGCAATACTGATCGTATGTCGCGCTTGTAGCCTACCTCTAAGGACCGGTTAAGCCCTGAGACCTGCTCGTAAGCTATTCTCCCTGCAGGTAATTAGTTCCATTGTGTTAACTGCGCTATCCTGTCTGCCATCACGTTAGCGCTAATGACATCTGCTGGGAAACAGCAGAACTATTCAGTCTTAATGAGTACTCTTCACAGGTTACTGCGGACAGTAAAATTTTCTATTATCTCATCTCCCTGTGGTTAAGAGAAAGAGCGTATGTGTTTCGTTTGCAGGTAGCGTTCTCAGTTCTGGCTTAATGCGTCTACGTGATGTTACGTAGTGTGACCGTATGGTAGAAACGGAGTTACACATTCTTCCCTGTTTTTTTAATCAATTCTATTCATTTTAACAAGCCTTCAATACCACATTTTATTATCCAGTGGTCATAAATTTAAGTTTTATTACGGTCTTTCCTTAATGCGAGAATCAGAATTGTTGAGTAAGTTTTCATCGCCAAATTACCTCCACTTTGTATATACTGCTGAGAACGTAATGCATCAGTTCATTTGACTTGTACATTTCATAACTAACACTTACTTTTGCCAGAAACAAGTAATAGCCCATATATATATATATAATACGCTCCTCTCGACATTATTTTTCAGTATACATTACAGCCAATTTCTCTCATATTTATCCGTAAAACATCTCCTATTCAACGATTCACTAAGAACAGAAACTTTCTTCTACTTCTATTAGTTCACATATTCCGTTATTGTGGGAAGCCTGTTCTAATTGTATCTGCAATAACTAATACCTATTTTGAGCTTTTTTTTTTTTTTTTTTTTTTTTGGTACTCCTCAGACAGAAATAAATGCCTAACATACTGTATAATAGAGACGAAATTGAAATAGAAAAAACGGACTAGGTGGAATCAAAATTTGGATCCAATTTCTGAAACCTTTGATTTGCTGCTTAGTACGAGAGTTGCCAGTGTTGGTTTCAGAACAGCGCTTCTGCAAAGTTGCTTACTGGCTTTGCATATCTTTCTCAACACTTAACTAATTGTGTATCATAATGCTGGACAGAAACGTTGATACCCCCCCCCCCCACCCAAGCAGTATTTTAGTTTGGAGATTTGCTTTCTCTCCAACATCAGGAACATTCGTCTAAGAAGGGAACGAAAGATTAGATCCTCATTTCATGTACCATTGGTCATGTGATTTCAAATTGGTCCTAAGTTTCTTAATCTATTTGTTTAACGTGTAATTTTTAATACAGAAGATGCAAATTATCTTATTTTACGGGCAGTTAATTATAAAACACAACCGAAAAACCAAAATCAAGGTAGTCGATGATTTGAGGCTGGAATTTTATTTGGTGCTTGAAACACACTGTGCCAAACTGATGGGTATCACCCGGATATATGCCTGTTACTTGTATGTGTCGATGCTGTTCTAACAGAAAAATTTAAGTGGCTTGAGAATGCGTATACGTCTCTCAGTAGTTGGTTGTTGGCTTTTAGATAATGTTATGGTCACCAGTAGTGCATAATCAATTTTGGGCAGTGAGCCGATTTTAAGTTAAGTCACTCTAGGCCTGGATAAAGAGATATTTTAGCCAGTTCATTTCCTGTTTATTTTCAGTGTACCTGTTGGGTTTTAGTGTCTGTAATTGGTGTTGCAAGTCCAGTATGTTGTCTGGTGTCACATATACGAAAATGAAACAAAGGAAACGTATAATGAGCTATTGGTTTATTGAGGCCTACTCTTCCGAAGAACTCAAAGGAAGGCCACGTTTTACAGCCGTATTCAATGGAAGAATGACCCTTGAAGAGTATCCAGTGCTCCAACGCATACGCGTAGAGGACAGTTCAGGGGTCGAACCGAGGCATTTGCAGTACGTTTCGTGGATTAGGTACTGAGCACCACTACATCTACATCTGTATTCTAAAATTTGCAAAGTTGTGTGTGACAGAGGTTGCTTTGCTTTAGATCTAACTCTGTGCATTTCATTCCCAAATAACATGAGCGAAGTAACAGTTCATAATTCCTCTAATCTTATCTCTACTGTCATTACGATCCAGATAGGATGATGGACGAAGTATATCTTCACACTTGTAAATGCATGGAGCTTATTAGGTTCTTTGGACGATTTAATGAGTTCTCGTCCTGTCAACGTTCACCATATTAGGTTCTTCGGTGGTTTAATTTATATATATATATATATTGATTAATTAATAAGTCCACCAGAAGGTTATGTTGAAGATTTGTTTATTTTCTCAAAACGAAGTCAGCGATATTCACAATCATAGATACAATACAGAGATGCACTTCTGAGCCGTTACAAATAAAATCTCTGTGAACTCAACTTGGAAAACTAACTGGATGAATCTCTCTGTAAGACTGAATGAATTCAACTAACTGCTCTGTCCAGCCGATCTGTTTATACAGGCATCCGCCCAATATTTCTCGAACATTAACAATCACTCAAACAATCAAACATATTAAAAACAATCGGAATTAATACAAAATTACTTAACAAAATGATTAGAAATGGTAATTAGAGATACTTAAATACAAAATTACTTGCAGAAATCATCTCAAACTCTAGAAAATTGTCCTGTAGACATCATAACTTGAATTAATACATGGAATTACAAACACTTAAGAAATTATCTTGCACCATTCGGTTCTTAAACATATTAAATGGACTTTAAATAATTTTCTTTCATAAAACAAAGTCTATATTCACTGATTTACAAGAAATTACGAAACAAACATACCAGATCATATTCAAGCAAACTTTAGCTCACTACAAATACTTCATACAGTACAATACTATTCAAAATTCAGGTATGAGGGCTGTTACAAGCTGTTCGAATGTTTGCCAGTTAATTCAAGCGATACCTGTGTTGTCTGTCTGCCAGACAACCTCAACATAGTCTACGTCACAGTTTTGCGGCTCTTTTGCAATGATTTTGGTAAGAATTGAAAAATTGAGCGGCCATTCTCTGTACTTTCCCCATATTGTAAATCAATTCCTTGCGATACAGATCAAAAACGGCTTAACTACAGTCGAAATAAGGAAGTAATGTACTAGAGATTTGTGCGTTATCTCCCTTGTATACAATTCTTCAAAATTTATCCTATGAATCGCAGCCTAGAATCAGATGCACCTACGGCCGATGTTATGTGCAGGCCCCATTTCATGTTACTTTGTTCTGTTACGCCAAAATAGCTCAGGGAATTAACAGTCTCCAAAACTGAACTGCCTACTTAGTGCTCCTGAACAAACGGATTGTTAGTTATGCGTACCTGGCAGCATATGCGACGAATGATGAAAATCTGATCCCCTTCCGCTGGGGTTTGAACTGACCTAGTGTCAAACAGCCCAACATTGTGTTAGAAACTTCGACCATAATAACAGATAAAACCAAGTTATGTGCGAAAACTAATGCCAGTCAGCAGGGATGCAGACATTTTTTAACCGGATCGCCTGACGAGTATTTGAATCCGCGTTCAGCCGAAACCCGGCAAGGAATAGAAATGCTGTAAAACTATTACTTACTGGCAATAAGAATTCGTTGCGTTCAAATATAAAAGCGAATTTGGCAGGTGCTGAAGGAAATACCAACACTGTCAACGTCTTGATCAAAGGTGTGATAGCCACAGCCCCCAAACAGGTATAAGCGACAAGTGTTCAGAGATGAGGAAGATACACCTGGCATGTGGAAGGTGCCGCGTCTAATTGTGAT
>JARYHS010012519.1:43955290-43985162 GCA_031002005.1 Vandiemenella viatica
GGTCAGTACTACCTTCTAGAAGTGTGTCTTCTTTATTTACCAAATGTAATGAGATATAATAATTCCTTTGTTCTAACAGTTATGGGCAGCAGTCTAGGTGCTTAATGTTTAAGGCAGATTGAAAGAAATGGCAGTATCATGGGTTCAAACCACTTGGTCTAAATGAATTTTTACTGAATTTACTTTGTTCATGTCAGTAGTCAAGGACGATCAGTTATTTGGATCCCACGGTATAGCCACGACTCAAGCGTAATACACAGCAAAGAGACTTTCACTAGGCTGCCGAAGTAATTAATAATTCAAATTTCATTTCACCTGAATGTATTATTATAGCATCGTGGTATGAGGAATGAAGAAACATAAAAACAAATATGAAAAGCATAACTGAAGAATCTCGTAATTACGAAAAGTGAAGTGACTTGTCTTTTTTATTATTATTATTTAATCTGCTTAACGTCTCTCTAACAGTGAGGTCTTTGCTATCAGATAGGTTTTTTTGTAGATTGGATCGTTTATACTTCTTTCATTTAAATAAATCTGGAGCAAAAGGAGTATATAACTTTCTTACCGACGCGCAAACTTCCTTACGTTTCTACAGTACAGTTTAATTATCATCTGTGTCTATCCAATCTGATTGAGTCCCAGCAGTTTCTTTGATGTTAATGTAGTCTGTTTTGCATTTCTATTTTCCTTTCATTCTCAGCTTTGTCGGCTTAGACTGATAGTGTCCCATCAGAGATTATACACTATTTACTGAGAAATGCAAAACCGACTACATTAACATGAAATAAACTGCTAAGACTCAATCAGCTTGAATAGACGCAGATGAAAGAAAGAAAAAATAATTAAACTGTATGGTAGAAACGTAAGGAAGATTTATTTAAATGAGAGAAGTATAAACGATCAAATCTACAAAAAACCTATCTGATAGCAAAAAATCCATAACATGGTTCTAACACTGCATGGATAGAGCCCAGGGCTTCACAGTAATGAACCTTCAAATAAAAACAGTGACAACATTTCAAACGTGGCGTTGTACAAGATATTCACATTTATGCTGGCAGATGAAGTATAAAAAAAAATCCCTTGTTTTGGAAATCGTGGCCTAAGACAGAATTTGTAGGAAGATATATTCACAGAAATAGACTGGATATACAGGAAAACAGTTTTAAGAGTCCTTATTTTCATTAATATCCACATACAGAACGATTGATTTCTGCGACAAGTCACTTCATATTTCGTAATTACGAGATTCTTCAGTTATGCTTTTCATATTTGTTTTTATGTTTCTTCATTCCACATACCACGATGCTATAATAATACATTCAGGTAAAATGAAATCTGAATTATTAATTACTTCGGCAGCCTAGTGAAAGTCTCTTTGCTGTGTATTACGCTTGAGTCGTGGCTATACCGCGGGATCCAAATAACTGATCGTCCTTGACTACTGACATGAACAAAGTAAATTCAGTAAAAATTCATTTAGACCAAGTGGTTTGAACCCATGATACTGCCATTTCTTTCAATCTGCCTTAACCATTAAGCACCTAGACTGCTGCCCTTAACTGTTAGAACAAAGGAATTATTATATCTCATTACATTTGATAAATAAAGAAGACACACTTCTAGAAGGTAGTACTGAAACCGACACTGATGGCGATATACAAAAGCATGCATATACAATCATGACCAATAGTCCATTCATTTAGTAAACTGGAAGGAAAGATCGAAAGAAAGGCGAGTGCCTACCAAAATTTCCGCCTTCTTATGCGGAAACAGGAAATTATGAACGTCCTTCTTCTATAAATAACCTGTGTTTCACTTTCCTGATACTCTGCTATCAAGCATTAAGATACACTTTATTTCACTCCAATATCTTTATATATATAAAAATCTCGTGTCACGATGTTCGTCCGGGATGAACTCCGAAACTACATAACCGATTTAGATGAAATTTGGCTTAATGTGTGTAATTTAGTCCAACTTAAAAGATAGGATAGTTTTATTGGATTATAGACCTCAATATTTATTATTTGCGAAATAAATGTTCATTAAATGTTTGTCATAGGACAATGGTTTGTAATTATTTGTAAGCCACCAAGCTAAGCGGTCTGCTGGCTAAGTGGTTAGGCGCTCTGACTAGAGATGGAAAGGTCCCCGGTTCGAGTCCCTGTCTCGGCGAGGATTTTTATAGACACTTAACCGGCATTAACCCCCGGCGCAGCATGCTGTATGAGGTGAAATACGCCAGGACGGTACTGTGGTTCGGATTCGACGTTAAAATGTAGGTCCCCTGTACCAGGCAGGATGGGCGGGCTAGGTAAAGGCGGCTACGACAGGGGCAGAATGCCCAGCCAGTAGAAACCATGTCACCAGGTCATTACGACCACACGTAATTATTATTATAGTTCCATAAGTTTCTAACAGATGGCGATGTGTTAACTTATCTATACAACACTTGGTTAGCTAGGTTGGGTAATCATCCAGTAGATCACGTTCTGTTTCAATTTATTTATGCTACAGTTTATTCCTAACAGATGGCGGTGTGTTAATTTATCGAACCATCCAGTAGATGGCGTTGTATTTCGATTTATTTATGCTACGGTCTATTCCACGCCATATGTGTGAGTTTCTTCAATTTTAATTGTGCTGTGTATTGTGTTATAATTATACTGTATTGTTGTTCATCGTTTGTGTGTCTTTATACCTAACGACAAAGTAATTACACACATGAATATAACATTGAAGAAAACGTTACGATAAATTCGAATCGTGTAAGCATTTCTCGCTAGCTTATCATTTTTCTTCTTCTTTTTGTTATGGTCAGCTAGACCACGTGTCAATTTCAATTCCTCTCCTGTTGTTTTTTCTTTCTTCCTCCCCAGTACTCCTTCATTATTGCACTCCTCTCTACCTTTGAATCCTGCCATATTCAAAGTCTGCTATCGAAAAAATTTCTTTCCATACAGTTCACTGGTATTATTTCGTTTCAAATCTTTCTAAACCTCTTGAAAGCCTGGTGTCATCCATGCTATAAATGTATCAAAAAAATATCATTCTTCTTTTTCTGTTATTTTTTCAATGTTATTTTATATTTCCTCATTAGTTCTTAACTTCCATTTTACTGTATTTTTCAATGGACCCAAAAATTCCGGTTTCACCACTGTATTATAGTGTCTTATTTTAAGGCTTTCAGAAAGGCACTTTTTGTTGTAATTCAAATATTTTTCAGTGAAATGTCGCCAAAGAATCTAACCTCGACAATGCGTGTAGCAGAGAGGCAAGACGCACGACGAGAGAGCTCATCAATCAGCAACACAAATCGCGGCAAGTAAGGAAGTTCAAAGAATCAGGACAGCTGAGCGTCGTATGCAAGAATCTCAAGAACAGCGTGATGAACGTCTGTGACAGAATATATCGAGAACAAGAGCGGCACGAGAACAGCACATAGCTACATTTAGAGAAAGAGAACGAGAGAGACAGTAAATCAGCCGTGCTTTAACACGTGTATCATTTGTTCGTCTTGCGTTCCAATATGCACCAGCCATTGATTACTCTGCACATTCTAAAACTGCAATCGGTGCAATGAGCAAAATATGCCAGTATTATCAGGCGTTGAAATTCCGCAATGAAGCAGCCGGCATGTGTTGTGCATCAGGAAAAGATGTATTATTACCACTACCCAATCCGCCAGAACATTTACAATCCTTCTTGCTGGCGAATCAAACGATTCGAAATTGTTTCTGCGCAAGACACGCAAATTCAATTCTTGCTTCCAGATGACGTCTTTTGGGGCAACAAAAATTTGCGATCTTACATCTGATGGACGTCATTTTGAAACTAAATTCAAAATACAAGGCCAGGTGTACCATAAGATTGGGTCGTTGATACCGATGCCAAACGATGACCCGAAGTTTCTCCAAATCTATTGGAAATTGTGAGGAACGCTTGAAAACTGGGTGCCAGTATAATTTCATCGAACAAGCAAAAGAGAGAGCAATTGTGGTATTGTTGGAAAATTGTTTGGAAAATTATAATCAACTTATTCAATTGTGTCGCCGCAATTAAAAAAATGACAACTATTAATTGTCATCAAAACTGACAAATTACCATCAGGAGAACACGCTGGCAGATTCAACGCGCCAACCGTAGATGAAGTTGCAGTTTTATGCATGGTGACTCAGTTCATTAAAGTCACACGTCAAGATAGAACTGTTAGTATAATTTCGGATCTACACCGTTCGTATGACGCACTCCAGTATCCACTGATATTCTGGCAAAGGCAGAATGAATATCACATCAACATCATACAGCGTGATCCAGGTCGCTGGTAAATTTAATATTCAACTATTTAATTCGTTATTTTATTAGTACAGTAGACCCGCGGTATTCCGAACAGCGGCCGGATTATAGCGGGCCCACTATATTGATTTCTTATTCTTTTTTTTACTATTTCATTTATTATTTTTTCAGGTAATAAAACAAATAAAAAAGTTACTTCAATGAAGTACTACGCCCCCCCGATTGATGATTACACGTAATTAGGATAAATATATCCTTCGATATCGTCAACTGTGCCTTCAATACTTCGTGGATATGTACGCCAAGGTTGAAAACAAGCATTTGCGATTTATTCGATACAACCAGGCTAAATTACGATCGTAGGAATACATCCTCTTACGAGATACTGTTATCGGCAATACTTATGAAAATTTAATCGCCAATGATATCGGTAATGCATTTATTTTACCTTCATGCTACATCGGCAGTCCACGGAACATGCAGGAATATATACAAGATGCGATGACTTACGTACGCCATTATGGTCGTCTAGATTTTTTTATTACATATACATATAATCCGAATTGGAGGAAATACAAGCTTTGCTATTACCAGGCCATAAATCAATGCATCATCATGATATCACGGCACGTGTGTTCAAACAAAAAATTAAAATCATTGATTGATTTAATCGTAAAACATTCGGTTTTCGGTAACACACGTTGCTATCTGTATTTGATTGAGTGGCAAAAGCGAGGTTTGCCTCATTCTCACATTTCGATATGGCTTGAAGTTAAAATCCGTACTTGAGCCACCAAAACGACAAACTGAATTTTTCACATTGTGTCAAAAATCTTATGGGTTCCGCAATTCGCAAAAACCATTATTATATACCGATGTTCCAAGCTATTTTTCATGGAACAAATTAGGTAAAAAAATGGTAGCAACGTAAATAAGGAGAACCACAATCCTTCGATCGCAAGCATATTCAAAGCCAAGACATTAGGAAGACTTTACACAGTGCATCCAAAACAACGTGAATGTTTCTTTCAGCGTTTGTTATTGGTGAATGTTCACGGACCAGCTTCTTTCGAATGTTTACGAACAGTTAATGGTCGAGTGTTCAATACATGTCGAGTGTTCAATACATGTCAAGATGCATGTCGCGAGTTGCAGCTACTGGTAGACGACAATTATTTTGACCTGACACTTGATGATGCAGCGTTGACAGCCACGCCGAATAATATTCGTCAAACTGTTTGCAATTATTTTGACATGTTATCCAACACAATCTTCGAATTTGTGGGAAAAATATAAAAGCAGTATGACTGAAGATATAACTGAACTTTCAGTTTATATAAATAAATAAAAAATGATTTATTTATTTATTTTATAAATATCAATTTTTATATAATTTCAATTAAGTAATTTGTAATGAGATGTAAATTAATTTTTTTTTATGATCGTTTGTCCTTAATTTCAACCCTCCGTAACTCTTTACCAATTACATTTGAATTTTCAAATCGACTACAATGTTTTTGTCTTTATTAGTGAATATCAATTTGACTACTTGAGGAAGTTTAGAATAACATTAATCCAAAGTACTATAATTAGTAAGTCACAGCATCGCGTGACCGGGTCAGCTAGTTCAACTATATTCTTAAATGAGAAACAAGTGCTCACTCGTAGATTTTTTAAGATTGTCGTCTAGATTATTTATAAAATTCCTCCATTCATTCTATACGAACATTTATTGTGTTTGAGAAAATAAAAATTTACCCAAATTTCTTTTAATCTAGACGCGTCAATTCTGCTGTGAATCCGAGCGAACGATGGACTGATAAAAGCTATAGCAGTTTAGCCGAACCGTCAGAATTTAATTATTCGAAGCGTTAAAGATCCTTGTAATTATTAGTTTACAGTGATATGGGTGGGCCGCGATCTCCAGCCAACGAAGTTCAAACATATCGGAGGATCTACCAAATAACGAGTCTTCTGAAGTGGTGAGGTTGAAAATACAGTGTTTCAGAAAAAAACAATTGATGTGCAACATCACTTTACGCCCATATTTTAGCGAAATACAATAAAAAAATTAGAATATTTCACAAATACAAATATACATATAAACGTCTGTAAAAGATTATAACAGCATACTGACTTAGTTTCTTGTTATATTTATGCTGACGCTTTAATAACTAAAGCAATCGCTTCTTTTCCGTTACTTTACTTTTCACTTCTCCGAAGTAAGCTACTGCGGATTTTATTCGAGCTCTGGGTGTTTTAATTTTGATGTTACTGTCAACAGTAATATAATAACAAAAACGTACGAGTATTGATAGAAGTCAAATCATTTTTATTTTTTTTTGCTGTCGTCAGTCTTTAGACTGGTTTGATGCAATCCTCCATCCCTTCCTATCCTGTGCTAACCTCTTCATTTCTACATACCCCTTACAATCCACGTCCTCAATTATCTGCTTCATATATTCTAATCTCTGTCTACCTCTGCAGTTTTTACCTTCAACTGTTCCCTCCACTAACAAATTAACCAATCCAGCATGTCTCAAAATATGACCTACCAGCCTGTCTCTTCTTCCTGTAAGCTTCCTCCATAAACTTCTTTTCTCACCCATCATTTCTAAAACTCGTTCATTTCTTACTTTGTCTGTCCACCTAATTTTCAGCATTCTTCTGTAGCACCACATTTCAAATGCTTCAAGTTTCTTTCTTTCCGGTATTCCTAAAGTCCATGTTTCGCTACCGTAAAGTGCTGTGCTCCACACATAGAGTTTTAAAAAGTTCTTTCTAATTCCTAGATCAATATTTGAAACTAAAAGGTTTCTCTTTTTCATGAAGGCTCTTTTTGCTAGTGCTATTCTGCTTTTAACATCATTCCTGCTTCGGCCATCGGTTGTAATTTTGCTTCCCAAGTAACAGAACTCACTCACTTCTCCTATTGCATCAGATCCTATTTTTATATTTAATCTGCTAGTATTGGTGTCATTTCTGCTACATTTCATCACTTTTGTTTTACTTTGATTTATATTCAGTCCAAAATCTTCCTTCAGTATTTTGTTCATGCCATTCAATAACGTCTCAATATCCTCAGCCCTCTCTGCTAATAAGACAATGTCGTCAGCAAATCGTAGCATACTGATTTTTTCTCCCTGAAAACTTATGCCACATGGAAATTTTTCTTTGACTTTCTTCATTGCTTCTTCTACATACAAGTTGAATATTAACGGGGATAGACTACAACCTTGTCTCACACCCTTTTTAACTGATGCATGTCTCTCGTGATTCTCTACTTTTATCACAGCCACTTGATTCTTATATAGTTTATAGAGGATTCTTCTATCTAGATACTTTAGACCTGACTTCTTTAAAATTTTGAACATCTTCTCCCACCTAACATTATCAAAAGCTTTTTCTAAATCAACAAATGCCATAAAAGTATCTTTGTTTTTCTTGATCCGCCCTTCAAGTATTAATCTTAAAGACAGAATTGCTTCCCTTGTACCGCGATTTTTCCTAAACCCAAACTGATCTTCACCTACTATCTCTTCTACTACCCTTTGCATCCTTCTGTATATTATTCTGGTCAGCAATTTTGAAGCATGTGATGTTAGACTATTGTGCGATAATTCTCACATTTGTCAGCTTGTGCTTTCTTCGGAAGTGTGAAGATGATATTTTTATTAAAATCATTTGGAATTTCTCCTGTTTCATAACTTTTTGATATCAGCTTGAATAATCTTTCGATTCCTTCCTCTCCTAGAGATTTAAGAAGTTCTGCAGGGATCTCATCAATTCCAACTGCCTTATTTGTTTTCAAGTCATTCAGAGCTTTATTAAATTCTGTCCTCAAAACAGGATCTCCTAAGTCATCCATGTCGACATCGCCTTCCTTTTCCATTATGAATTCTTAAAGCAGTCGGAATATCTTGCGAATGGATATTCCGTACAATCTGGTCAAGGAAATGCTGCGCGCTTAACTCTGTGTGTAAACAGCCCGACTTCCTCTTGATTATCCTACTACACATCACTTGCAGAGTGTAACAGAGATAAAGTATAAATCCTTATAATTAATAACAGTGTGGCTCTAGATAGTGCTAACTTCATCTATCAGCTGACACGCAATTTTTACTTAACAACATAGTAGTTTATCTGTTACCAAAACGTTACGCAAAATAAGTGTCACTATTTCTATCTGCTGTTTTATGATTTTTAACTTGGGACAAAATCTTTCAGAAATTTAGAAACTGATAGCTTAGAATAACTGAAACGTAGGATATTTATAAAACCACTCCTCTTCCTCGTGGATGTTACGACGTCCATATCCTGACTATCGTTCTTCTACAACTATGAGGAAACAAACTACTTGCTTGAAACTTTGGCTAAATGAATTTACATCCAGTATCCTGATTTGTACTGTAAGACTGGATTCTTACTCATTTCAGTATTCTGAAACGGATTGTGTTTGACTTTAGCATCACTTTAGCGTACAACAGGTTAATATGTCAATACATAAGATACCCGTAGTTCTAAATTAAATCTTGATTGCGTTACTATTCAGCAAACGAATAGGAAATTAATCCAATAATATTTTGGTTGAATGATGGATCAGAAACTGTATTGTTTCATTGATTGAATTGTACGGATGCTTGACTGATCTATTAATAGCAAAAAAATTTTGAACCTCACTTTTAAAAATGATTGTCAGTTATGTTTAGATGCAATTACAAATCATATGTTTACATTAATTCATAGCCTAACGAATTGGATGAAGGGTAAAGTTCATCAGCGTCATTAGACAGTACTCAATTCATATTCACGATCCAGCCATCAAAATGTGGGTTTAAATAGAAAAAACAAAATCCAAAATTGCTCAAAGGAATGTGGAATTGCCCTTTCTCAAGGACCGTGGCCGGTTTTTTTTTTCGTTGCTTAAAAACTAATCTTTTCCGAGCCATTGCAATAATAATGACTTTACTAAAGAATAACAACAAAAACGAATTTGGATTGCTTAATAGATACATGCAGACATGTGTAGCTTTTGATTCTCATTAAGTGTATAATATGTTTTCACTGTCCCAGTTTACAGGCAACACAAGAAAAACACTCATAAAACCACTTTTGCCTGCGGCCTGACTCGAACCGTGGAACCGCGAGACACCGCACTAGCTTCCGGGATCAGCATGGCACCCGCGAATCTGAGCCACTTACAGTAACATTCTTTCTGGATTACCAGAGAGGTAACAACAACTTATAACGAGACTGGCATTATCTTTCCTCCTTCCTCAAATTTCCTGTTTCTTTCTTGCAATTTCAGATTTCGGAAACAAGGTTATCATGTCGTTATATTGAGGATATACATCAATTATATCATTACTGATCACTAGTAGGAGCAGCATTTTGTCAAATACGGAACCTCTCATTAGCATGTTATTCGTCAATGATGATTTTTTGTTTTCGTAAGAATAACTACTCACATTTTCAATTCTGGTTTGCTTGCTAATACCAGGAACGTTAGCTACAAAAACCGCACATTAGTTTGATTTAGGTCCTTGTTTATTTTTAAACAGCCATCATTGCCCCAATTATCAATCTCCCGGCCTTTGCACTAGAAAAAATTGGTTAAGTTGAGTGGCACAAATCGTAATGGTTAAATTAAATTTATTTGAAAACTGGCTTTCAGTTCCTACTCTTGCATCATGCGTTGACACTTTCTCATTTCAGCCAAACATTAATTTTATGATTCATTTCCACTGTTCCAATTGACCACGAAATATATATAAACTTACTTATATGATATGTATTTTGCAACAAGTGAAAAGGAGATAAAGAATGAAAAAAAAAAAAAATAACAGCACCTGGGCTTGAACCAAGAACCAGCACTTTGACAGCCCAGCGCGTTACCACTAGGACACCTGGACTCACAGAATCCAGTGCCTCATAAATTATATGACCAAAGAAAAAATATACATATAGATACAACAATCCGTGATTGAATAGTAATCTGTATACAGAATCGAACTGTTGCAAGAGAAGTAATCAGTTAAATGAAAATATTCTAGATGAGACTGGAACATAAATAATTTTTCATTTCGCCTATGTGTGTGTCCAGCTATGAGACACTATTTCTGGTATAGGGAAATTGCTACAGCGCTGCGACTACTAGGCAGAACATCGTGGCAACATCGCAGAAAGTAAATATGGCAACTCTTACCAGGAAAAAGTCTTAAGTTTCCTACTTCCTTCGGCAAGGAAGAATACCTTTATAACACGTAAATAATGCACGTAATAATTTAACACGAGCAGCACATTTGGCAAAAGTTTTTGTTGGTTTCAGAATTATCCAACTTACAGCTGGCAATTGAAAATACGGTGGGAATCCATGTTAACTGCATGAGGGCAATACAAAAAGTAACGTCTCCCAAGCATTCATAGATAAAGAATCAAATTAATTTATTTACAGTTTTAGAGGTTGAACAAATATCTATTTTTCTACATCATTACCATTTCGGAACACACGTTGGTCGTTGCTGTAAATGACAATGGTTCGAATCCAAGTTCGGCCATGCATATTTGTGGTTTCCAAGGTTTCCCCAAATCACTAAATATGAATACCGGAATAGGTTCTTTACAAGGGCATGGCCGAAATCCTTGCCACTACTCCTATCCAGCCAATAATCACCTCTATGTCGACGAGGCGTAAAATCATAAGAATTTTTAAATTTATTGAGGAAGTCGCAGCTGGCTTGAAATCGATTAACAATACCTTCTCCCTATCCTCATTTTTTTGTTTATTGCTTTACGTTTCATCGACGTTGAAGTTATTACAGTAGGGAACGGCCATGGCCTTCTATAAGAATCGTCCCAGCATTTGCCTTGGAGCCAGAACGTTACCGCTCACACGCCACGCTCGGTCTTCCGGTCTTTAGACATCATCAACCTTACTTTACCGGTAGACTGTGTTTGTTTGAATCCTTGAGACCTAGGCGATTATGGAGTCGATTATGACGGGTGACAAAACTTGAGCGTTCCACTTTATACCGGAGACTAAAGAACAATCACGCGAACGGCGACATCCTCATTCGCCAAAAGCTTGTATTTATTTATGTTATTCCAAACAAAGAATAACGCAGGTAATTTCACGCCTTGTTAAGTAATGAGCATTTAGACCCAGTATTTAATAAATCCCAATGCTGTAAAGATCATGAAGTAATAGTGTCAACAACTAACAGCATTGTAGAAAACGGGAAAAACGGTCATTTAAGAACTCCCTGTCTTTAAGCCCGATTCTCAATTAACTTTAATTACTTACACCAGTTATAAAAGAAATTATTTTTGTCCTACGATAATAATCTGGTTGTAAATTTTTTAAGTGACAATGGTCGTTTAATTTGTTGCGGTGCTAATACTTAGTTCTGCGCGATTAACTCTCATTTATTTATATAGTGCATAATCATTATCGTCCACCTACAAAGAGAGCAATAATTCCTCTTGTAAATTATTTCTTTCTGAAACGCGATGATCGTTCTACTGTGAAATAAATATATTGGAAACATGTGTGTAGTTTGAAAAGGGACAGATGATATGATTTCGGCGCGGCTTGAAACCCGTGTAGATTTTCGTCAGTTCTGCTGCCGCAAATCTTTCATGCTTACGTCGGCTATTAGTTACGAAACATTGGGTAGTTTCGCAGATGTTTATCTTATTTCCTGACGCAGTTAGGAAAGAATCATGGATACCTTATACTAATAAGCAATGTGCAGTGTCGGTACGCTTAAAAATAAAATACAAGTAAAGATAGATTTCTAAATTAAAAAAAAAAATAATAAGAACTACTTGGATTTGAACTCGGAACCGCTCGCTCAGCAACCCAGAACGCTAACCATAGGACCACTGGAAGCTCGGTGCTACTTTCCTCGAATAGGCGTATACAACGCAGCGTAGGAAGACTGTTTCATTCAATCCATCTTGGAGAGAGACACTTCCGAAATAATTTCTTGTTTCTGTAGTTTCGTAGTAATAAAAATTCTACCTCATGGAACATGATTATCCCTTGGTTTGTGGACTGACCAGATATATGAGTGAAATATTATCCGAATGAATTATCAAAATGAGTATAACAATCTTATCGTTATAGTTTTATGCTAATCAACCGTAGTAATATACAGCATTGAGCCTGTTTCCTGCCTCACTTTAATGCAATCCCGTTAATTACAACTTTTTGGAAACGTTTCAAGATCTGAATTTTGGTAAAGTATTATAGAAATGTAATGGTGGGATGATGAACTGTTCAGCCAATAAGAATCGTCAGTGGGAGGAGCTTAATTCCTACCTGTTGGCCAATTGGTTCCTGCATTGACTTAAGGAAATGAAAAATCTGCAGTATAGATGGCTCTGAATAAAATATCCACCAATGAAATTGCGAGGAGGCGGAGCCAGTATTGCGTTCCTGTTGCCTGGGATGACATTGATGCCAGATTGTGCAAAATAAGAGTGATAGAATATTTCAGCAGCGGCCACAAGTAATGTCAAAGACTGTACTTATCACGCCAGAAATATTCTTGCCTTGCATTCGTTGTATGTTATAAATTCAGGTATTAGGGATGGGCAAATCGAAAAAATATATCGATAAATATAATATCAATATTTTCGTAAAGAACCGATATGTATCCAAAAACAAATTATCTGTATTTTTGCCTAGAATTTTAACTATCTAAAAATATTCCCAAGATGAATCAAAATATTTAAGAAAATTAAAGACACATGTAGAAATAATAGAAGCTTTTATAGTCAATCAAACTAGTATCATCTGTCTGATATAAACATCAAAAGAACTCTGTTTTATATTTTCCTCCGTCAATCTACTCCTGTTATCCAGTACCACCAAGTTAACTGCAGAAGCCACTCTTCCGGACGACACAGTAGAGGCTTGACATATCAGGTATTCTGTGGGATTTCCGGGAGCACAGGCATGAAGTGCTGGAAATTCAACCAAAATATTTGTGGGTCTGGTTTCCTAACTATGGGACTATTAGTAACAGAGTGTGGCTCTGTCCGTAATGATCTTTGGAATCTCTTGCGTAATACTAGTGCAAAAATGATAATAGTTTCTCTCATGTGTGGACCAAATTTAAGTTTTATCGGTGATATCTTGTGCTGCTGGTGCAGATCTTACTTCTGGAGAACGTTGTCCTCGTCTAAGCGAATATCATTACTTATTTCCGATATAGCATTTTACACTCCAATTGAATAAATAAAGTGCACACTCTTGAACTGAAAGTCCAAGATGATAGCTGCTGTGGGAAATGTATTTCTTTCTAAAGAATTTAGACTCTCTTGAATTCTTTGGAGTTAAGCCTCGTTTAATGTGAATCCTAAAGTGCTCGGAAGAGTTGCTTGTTCCGTTGCTTCTTGAATCATATTTCTAATAGGAATGGCTAAGGTAGCGGTCACATAATTTGTACCACTAACCTCTTCAGGGCTTCTTTGAAAGAGCCAAGAAGGGCAACAAGATCTCGTATTACATAAACATTAAGCTGTGAAATTGCAACCATATATGGCGTATTTCTATTTGGATGACTTTTTGTAGATAAACTTTCAGCTAGAAGCGTTGAGAATTTGACAAATCGTTCTAATATAGCAAAGCAGAGGTTCCAAGTAGTGTTGACAGCATGTGTCAAAGTCAATACGTCTTCTTCTTTTTCCAGATGCTTCTTTTTCAGATCTTAATACATCTCTAGCATTTAAATTGGATACTGAGTTGCACTCGTATAAAAAATATCGAATTGGAACTTAAAATTGATACCATAAAAAATTATTATTTTTCTAAATACCGAAAATAACAATATAGATAATAAATATCGATTGTTTTATGAAAAAATATCGATACATTTTTCCGAAGCCTATCAGGTACTGTATTCGTATTGTATAACGGTACAATCGTGTGTATACTATAGGCCCAACTTCTTAGAAGCCGCGAATATTTCAATGACCAAGCATCATTCTGTCATTTTCAGGGTGAGGATAGTTAACAGGACTGTTCATTATATATGTATATTTAATTAAATTGCAATTTAGTGCACGCTCCTATGGCAGGTTTCCTACACACCCAGCTTCCTCCTTTCCTGTATCCACCTACATTTGCCCTCTACAAATTATAGTTTTAAAATTCTTTCAACGTTTTTGGTAAATTATTCATCACTTCCCTTGGTAACTTATTAGAATCACTGACACCCTTACCAACAAAAGAGAATCTTCTTACACACTTATGCCTGAAATCGAGTGCCAGCTTGTGGTCATGGTCATCTTTTCCCTTCCATGCACTACTGTTGAGACCTACACCAATTTCTTTCCATGCCTCAACACCAATATACGCCTTGTACACTCCAATGATCCCGTTCACCCTCCTCCTGTCTTCTAATGAATCCCATTCCAGCTCTTATGCTGATTGTATTCTGCAATAATTTCTAGAAAGAAATCTAGCAGCCCTTTTTGCACCCTTTCTAATTCCTGTATTTGATTCTCAAAATGTGGGTCCCATAATACACTACCATATTCAAGCAATGGTCTCACCAAAGTTTTGTTACCCAATTCAATTACTTCTCTCGTACATACCCTCATCACTCTCTCCAACAAGTGCAGAATTTTGATATCTTTTCCTACTACCGGTCCAATGTGTCCTGCCCAGTTAAGCTTGTTATCAAATGTAATGCCAACATATTTATATTTCAAGACTTCAACTAGCAATTCCTACAATTGTATCTTCATTTGTAGTTGGCATCAAAAATAGCACAGTTCTTTTAAGAATACGTTTTCTGATTGTCCGCGGTACGATGTAGGATGGTGAAGTACAATAAAAAGTATAAATTCTAGTGCTTTTTATTTTATTTTGTGTTTGTAGATCTCTGGTATAGTGTAGCATCCAGCCTAATTACTCATTACTCATTTTGCTTACTAAATATTAAGAGTCTGGTAAACACGTAATTAACTTTTAATAGTTACCTTCCAGTTTTAAAACTGTTATTCTGTAGCGATTCAAAAATGCTTTAAGGTTTGTTTTATTTAAATGGTACAATAAAATACGATAATAATGTACACATAGTTAAACACTAGCCCCATATAATTTAGTCGACTGCAGCATTATTTTTTACTTCTTACAGGTCATCATGTGTTCCTAATCTTAAAATATATAGATGGATAAAATATTAATTTCGTATAAGTTATAGTAGATTATTATTGTTATTATTACCAACTGAGCAAATGTCAAAACAAATAGAACATATTCTCTGGCGTCAATGTTAAAAAGGGACCGCTGTCAGTTCCCCTAGACTCTTGAGGAAGCGTCCTGTGTACCTTAACGTTTTTAGCTATAAGCCAGAAGCTGTTAACTGTCGAAATTTCGAGAATGAAAGCAAAAATTTCAAAGAAAACACATTTCATCATACATGTTTTCTCTCCTTCCAGATATTTCCAGTGTGACGGCTGAGTCACAAATAGAAATTTATCACCGATGGTGCGGCTTGGCATTTGGGAGATCGTGGGCTCAATCTCCGAACCGTCAATCGAGATTTTGGTTTCCGACAATTATCCGAAATCACACTAGTACTATGCCGGAATGACGCTTCCGCAAGGTGCATGGCCGAATTATTCCCTTTTCCTTGCTTAGGAATATGTTATTTGCCTTGTAACCTTGATGTTGACAAGTATTACAAAAAGTATTAGCTCACGGAAAATACAGCTGGGTGAATGCTCGTGTCACCAACCCCAGGTCCCCGAGCGGGCAGTTTGGAGGTTACAGTTGACGAATAAGTCCGAGGCTGGCCGAGTTCGCACGAATCTAAAAAAAAAAAAAAAAAAAAAATGTTCGCCTATCGTCACAGCCAGTAGGAGGAGCCAAAAAAACAGCAGAACCAATCATCGACAGACTATCCTCTGCATTTTGTAATGCCAGTGAATGTTTGCTCTATGTGAACCACGAGCGACGGGAGGAGGCTTTTCCTGCGGACGATGGAGGGCACTTGACGCCGAGTCTTCAGACTGGAAGGAGCGGATCTCCGAGGTTGGAGATCGCTCCGTCTTGGCATCGAACCTGAGGGTCGATAAAAGCGTCCTGTACAGTGAAGTCGCTGTGCACTCATTCAGTACGCTGACTGAAGGACGTGGTGCACTCTCAGCTATAGCCAAGGGGCTATAATAATTCCGCCAAAGAGGGAAACATATCGCCGCCACGGTAATATTCCTACAGTGTAGTGTGGTACTTTCATTCAGTCATTGGGTACATCCCTGTAACGACCTCTGAATGATTAGGAGATCTCGCACCCCTAAATATTGAGCTAGCTGTGACAGACTTTCTTAAAGCCACACTTGGTGGATAATTTAAATTATCCTGGCACCCGGCATTTGAGATCGGATACAGTTAATGTCAATACTGTATTTGATTTATGGTTCCTGATCATCATGAAGGGATCTTCCATTTAAAAACTAAGTGTGAAGCTTTCTTGTTTTGCAATTAATGTTGGGAATTTGCTTCAAGATCAATTGGAAATGTGGTGGTGTTTTAACGCTTTGCTTGTTTATTATTATATGTTGGCAATTGTAAGAAGAGGCTTTGCTTAGTTCATTTTTAATATTTCAATATGTTAATGTTGGAAAATAAATAAGCCTCACCTGTACGCCAGTATGAGTACCCAATAAATTAGCAGCCTAGGGTTTTCTTTGAATTATAAAAAAATAAGTAAAACGGTTTTCACCCTTACCTCCCTCCCAGGCACCCATCGCTACACCCTTCAGCGAAACTGACGGGTAGTCACAGCTGCTTCTCATTGATGAATTTGGCAACAATCGCTCATTTTTGTCGCAATCTATACAAATGCCTGTTCCTGGCCGCTTAGGACTGAATAATTTAATAAACGTATCTTTATATACAACTTTATTTGGGACCGATCACAACAAAATATCTATAATATAATTTAGTAAGCTCACTTCATTACCTCGATAACTGTTGGCTGGAGAACGGTGACATCACGCGCCGTCCTTCACCCGCAAATTATCAGCGACCAGACATGTTGTTACAAATTTAAGGTTATATGTGCCATTTAATAACTAGGAAAATTCGATTAAATCAACTGCCGGAATACATTCATTAATTTAGATTTTCGGAGCGTTTCATTCTTGAAAGAGTATGGTGAAACTTTAAACTGAAGAAACGTGGAACATAATTGTACTTAGCGATTCAATGAAATGTTTCGCATCGTTCCCTTTTCTCAATCGCCACTTTCACTCTACTCTGCCATCATTAGGTATCTATGTATTTACATCGGACATCAGACATGAGTTTCATCAGACTTAATTATAATACTATTAAAAGTAAAAACTGATTTTTCGATGACCTTTTCTTTGCTATGTACGTTCGGTGGTGTATACTTTTGCTGGGTTCTAAAAGCTCTAGGCATTGAGCGTGATAGTGTCTGTCCGCTTTTAATGCTTCTTTTATTTTTTTAAGTGAAGTTATATTCAAATTTTGCAGAGGCAACTGCTAGGGTGAAACATAAGTCAGATTCGTATTTTATCCAGATCAGCTAAACCTGTAACGTCTTTTGACTATTTTAGACCCATGACTATACCAAAACATCCATCACAGATTTACACTCCTTGTTACCTAACGCTCTAAAGCACTAAGCTGTAGAGCCAGCTTTTCACTTTCTTATGCTGCGCTCTCGTAATCAGAGCTCAAACCACATTCGCCTACTGCATGTTCGCGACCCACTCTTCCGCTGGTCGTGTTTCTCGTTCAGTCTCTGTCGTGGCAATTTGGTCTCGCCTGCGCATTTAACAGACCGACAAATGGCTATTAGGCCAGCCAGCCAGTGCGGCTGTTTATAAACAAGGCGATACGTCTCAGCTCCGCCAGCCAGCTGCTGCTAAACAGCTCCCTCCAGCACGCTACTTCGTAATCACTCCAGCTCTGCGACATCGTGACTCATTTGCCACCCGTTAATGAACGGAAGAGTTTTGTCGCAATAATTGCTCCAGTAATGTTTTCATCCTTCTTAAGACATCCACAACCCGAAGGATAGTCGGATGTTAGTCACATAAATGCTAGAATAATCTGTCAGACGTAAGACGGCTGTTATCTTTCCTTCGGCATCTTTAATTTAACGTGTAATCTAGCCAGCCTAGGTAGTGTAGAGGCTAGAGACTTGCCCCACGTGCCGTAGGTCGCCGGTTCGAGTTCAGCCGAGGGTATGGGTGTTTAATTGTTGAGTGTGTTAATGTCATGTCCGTCCTGTCACTTTGAACTAACTGTATGGCCTTAGTTGTCCAGTGACACTATTTTTAAAAAAAGTGTAATCTAATCAACGGAGTAATTGAATCACGTCTCATATCCACAAAACAAGTTTTTCCATTGGTGAAGGTATTTCTAAAAGCTTTTCAAAATTCCAATCTGTCTCTTCATACCTAGCATGGTAAGATAAAAGATAATGCTAAGGCCTGGCATTCGTTATGATGAGGCTTTAGATCTTCTTATGACAGTACACTTTGCGATTTTTTCAAGGTTTTCCGAAATAACTCCAAAAGCATCGTGGGATGTTTCATCCAAAAGGCCATGTCCGGATGATTACCTATTCATCACCCCCACATTCTCTCACAGATCTGTAAGTTTTACATCGATGATCGGTGAAGAGCGATCCCACTAGAGATCGAATGGCACTCACCGAGCGTGGTGGGTGAGCGGTTAGCGTTCTGGCATCGCATTCGGGAGGACGGCGCGGCGGTTAGAATCCCCGTCCGGGCATCTAGAGTTAGGTTTTCCATGGTTTCCCCAAATCACTCCAAGCGAATGCCGGGATTCTTCCTTCAAAAGGCCATGGCCGAATTCCTGTCCGTTCCTTCTCCCCAGTCCCATCCTGCCTCTAATGACCTCGACGTCGACGAAGCGTAAAGCCATAAGTAAAAAAAAAAAGCATCCGGTTCGAATCTTTGTATCTGTGGAGATTTTGAAAAGAGTCCGAACTTCACTTCTGGCATAACTTGTTATGTAATATGAAGTACGCCAGAAAGTCTCCGTGGTTCGGATTGTACGTTAAACTGTAGGTCCCGTTTTCCCGGTAAGGAGGAAACGAAATGGCTACCCTACCTGCGATATCAGGCGCAGTATACTTCCTTCAGGAGGGTCCAACCATTCTTCGGGTTGAATAAAAAACTGTTTTAGATCCATAATGGCCCAAATAAAAGAATAATTGCTTAAGTGGGTTTGGACGTCAAACGGGCCGACTTAGAGCAGGAGAAGCACCACAGGACATTTTAATCTCCATTGTCTATACTTTTACAAATAAATTCATAAAAATTTGTCAGCATGGCCAGGAAATATTCAGGATTCACACTAATAACAGTGGACATTCAAAAACATAACAAAACCATTTTTTTTTTTTTTTACATGTGAAATTCCACCATTTTTCACTTACTATTGGTTGCATTAATTGCTATAGGTACACTTTTCTTCATAAGTAAGAGAGATTTTTCAATGAATTTTGCACAGCATAAAAACCATGCCTATAGTTGTATGAAACTCTAGAATTATTTAATTTATGAAAAAATGAATGAGCTATTACATTTTAAACTTCATATTTAGAAAAAGCTCAAATTTTATAGTTAATTATCTCAATTTTTACCACAATTTTTGATGGAATTGGAAAATTCTAGAGTTTTGCATTAAGGAGATTGTGTTTATTAAGCATACCAAGTTTGAAAGTAATAGGATGTTTATTTTGGATGCTACATGTACCTAAGTACAGGAATATGTGTTTTGCGGAAAATGGCCGTTAAAGTTTCTGCTTGTATGACAGAAGAATGCTGTGCAAAGGGGCTGGCGCGTCACCTTCAAACACTTAAGATCAAATTACGTACCTTATAATCCCTCAAATATAAATGTTTTATACATCAAATTATTCAGGAAGATGTGTGCTACAAAATAGGCATATTTTTGAAAAATCGATTTAAAAAAAAAAAAATTTCATCCTATCCCCCTTAAATAAGGTAAAAGTGATTCCTTAGGCTTCTGCGGCCTTCTTTGTTCATGATTAAATAGATTTTTGGGGTAGCCACGTTGTTTATTTGATAATCTGAGCTTTCTGTTGCCATCCTACTGAATAGGATGGCAACAGAAACCTCAGATTATCAAATAAACAACGCGGCATACCCCAACAATCTAAATCACGAAGATAAAATTGGGTGGAGTTTCATATCTTTTTCCGAACCTACCACTAAACTTCCTGATAACTCCGTTCTCAAGTAATTTCAATAAGTGAAAGCATAGTTATAAATGATAAAGGGGATGATAGTATGATCATTCATTAATTTTCCACTGGTGGTGGTAAGATGCATGTGAACGTTTAATTATATACAGATTATCCAAAGATTTTGAATCAATTTCAGAAAATTTACGTATTGAATGTGGCGTAACATTGTGTTTTGTGTGGTGCCATCAGTACTTGTATCGCCGCTGGCATCGTTTGAAATCACTTAACCAGTAGGTTTTTCAAGACAACTTGAATACTTAAACATTTTTCTCTGAACATACTACAATTTATCCGCATAAGTGCTAGAGAAGAATAATGTCACCAACCACACAGTTTTTAAATGCAGTTGGGGTACCTTAGACACTGATCGGAAAAACAGCAAATGAACTGAAAACCGAATTCTTCAAATAGTTAATGAAAACTGAGTAGTGATTACTGTGGCGAAATCATTATCACACGGTACTGCACTGTGCCTAATGCCCTAGTACAATTCTTGGGATCATCTTATATGTCGACATTTCTGGTATATCGTTTCAGGGACTTTGGTAGCTATAACTGCAAAGTAGAATGTTGCATGAAGCTTCAGAAGAATGAAGGATCTTCACATGTGAAATCAGACTACTTCCTCCTCTCCGAATGTGAAGAATACATTATTAGTATTTTTTTAAAAAATAAATAAATAATCCATTAACAGAAACTATTCATTCACTGGAGCACCCTAAATGAGTGTTAGGGGACTCTGCTTCCTTTCTGGCACAACATTATCAAAAATTGATAGTCGGACAGTATTATCCAAAATATCGACCAGTATGCATATAAAATAGAGTAGTAAAATTCATAGAAAGATCTTGACAAAGAGCACACAAGTAAAATAACGAGAGACGTCAACAACTAATGTTACTCCGAATTCATAAGGAAAATTGAGAGGAGACATGAACAGAGATTTTTTTGTTTTTTTTATTTATTTACAATTATTATTCTTGTGGATTTAAAATTTGTCGATGTTATTAAAGGTAGGAAAGGATTGGGTGCTTGCGACGGAAAAGAATTCATTCATGACCTTTAGAACGAAACATCCAGCCATTCGCCTGGAATGATTTCGGTAAACCAAGGAAAACTGTAATCTGGATTGTCAGATGGGAATTCGAACCCACGTCCTCCCGAATGCGAAGCCAGAGCGTTGTAGCTCATCCACTGCGCTTGGTTGGTGAGTTGCTACAAACCAGCCTGGTCAACTATGGTATAGAAAACATATAGTATGAACACATGACGAGAACAATGATCCCATATCAGAAGACCACTCACGCATCAGGAAATGATGTGCTGTACCAATAATTGTGCTTTGGTGGACTGGCTGTTGAAGATTTCAGCCGATCGATGAGAAGTGGCGGCCTTGCCGTGGAAGCTGGCCCCGATTTTATAGTTTTCAGAACGGCTGCGGTTCCGTTTGAAGATTGCTGTTGGCATTGTTTTGGAACCGTAAACAACGGCGAAAACGCCCCTATCTTCTCGGAAGTTCTTTCAGAGGCCCAACACCCTTCTTACTATCCACTTCCTTTATAACTTCGTCGGGGTCTGACTTTGTTCCAGTCACTACTATAAATACATTAACAATAATAGTGTACACGTCCTTTTGAGAAAGATACTTTAACCTCAAAAGCCACTTAGCCAAATTCTTATGTCAACATTCTCCCTGGAAAGGCTCAAAATTTTTTGCTTTTTTACTATTCGTAATGAAAGTAAGTATCTTAAAGAAAATAAAATTTGTGAAGCGAAGAGTTTTACTAACAAGTGTATATTATTCTACACGTGTACATGTCTAACATCTCTCTATTATGAGTTTTTTTTTTTTTTTTTTTTTTTTAAATTCAAGTAACTCACATTTTGTATTTTTGGTTTGTTATTTACGAAGTTGTATTAGGAGCCGCCAATAATTAAAGTGAGGAAGATCCACTGAATATATTAAGCTGCATATGAGAAGTGCATAACAACTTTCAGATCGAAAGGTTGTGCGGCACTGGTGTGTGTGATTTTTAGTTGCTATTCTAAGAGACAGATTTCTATCAAATATTTCCTAATATATGAATGATAAATTCATACTATAATGTTGATGTTCACTCATTAAGTTGTTCGTGCAATTGTTATACAGCAAATATCCATGTGACTCTTTGTGCTTGTTCAAAACCGAAAGTATTTTTGTAATTCATTCAAAACATAATGAAAAACAACAATCAAAAATATTTCGAATGTCATGTTATAGTAGGGCCTACATGCTGTTCTTCATAAACGTGAATGGTCTAATTGCGTGTTCAGAATTAAATGAAATTATTGGTAAAATATTTTCGTGACTTTAATGACGTACATCTTTTATCAAAAGTCATTTCGACCGGCATAATATTCCGCAAATAGACAGCGGTGATTCTATTAAAGGAAACGAAATTTATTTCAGGTTTTACGCTTTATGGAGAATTAAAGCCGCGAAAAAATACGTTCAAGATAAATTATATCCGCGATGGAGTTATGAATTAAAAAAAACAACAACATAGATACAAAAAAAACGAGGAAAATTCATAACATCCACAATGCACCACAATCGAATACAATGACGACGTAGGTATCATCAAACTGTGTTCAAAATTTTCCCACTGAATTCGTATGACCGTTGTACATAAGTTTTACTACTGAGATATTGCGTCATAAACTATGATTAGTATAACGTTGTTATACAATGTAGTAATGAGAAAAGTGACGATGAAGCAGATTATTGATGACATAGCTAAAGGGTGTCGACAAAAGGAGTGCCTGATTTCAAAATGTAGAGTATCGAAAACAAAGAATGCAATAAAAGGTATTTTTACTGTGAAAGCAGTAGGAATTTTACACAAAAATTTAAACAAAAGTTTATAACAGATGGCACTGTACGCTGCATGATTCTTATCAGAACGCCCAATTAAATTAGTTCTCTGCAAGCAGTATTTGCAATAAATGAATGAGATCACAATGTATTCATCATGTCCTACGCTTGAAGTAAAGAGTTGCCGCAAAACGCATAATGAAATTTGCCATTACATTCTGCATTGTTTCAACAGAAATGGGTTCAGTAGCCACACAGATCAGCGATTCAAGCTCTATCACCGTAGTTGGACGACTTCGGTAGACAGTATCTTTCAATGTGTCCCACTAAAGTAGTCATAAAGTGTCAAATCGGGCGAATATGGAGACCAATCAATATTTGCGCCATCTATTAACAGATTTTGCAAATTTTTTCGAAATATCTGTACGAAACGCTAGCTAAAACCGAAGGTTTTCTCCAAAGAAACGTAAGAGAGGCTATTGAAATATTCAAACAGCCTAACAATCTCAACAAGGATGGTGGTTATGGTCTTAGCCCGGCTTGGAAATGCTTGTTAAATAATTAATTAATTAAATCTGGACTCACAGATATTAAATCATAAAAAGCATATCGCTGGATAATCGATATTGTTAAACAAACGACAGTACAAATTCGTAAACAAAGCAACGCCAGTCTTCATCGGATCACAATCTGTAGCAGATTCGGCAGACGGCCCCCTGATGAAGACCCAAGCCGAGGTCGAAACGTCGGGAAGAAGAAGAAGGAGGAGTGTTTTAAAGGAGCATTAATCCCGTAAGCAAATTATATTAATAAGACGGCTGCGAAAACAACAAAATCTTTTATGACTGTGTAATGTTGCAGCACAAAAAACACCTGGTAATACGTTTAACGACAGTGGTAAGTGCAGAGACTCTTGACCACATAGTGTGACATAACTTCTGGCCTGCCCTTTGCAAATCCACGACGCCGCTTTGGCGAAACGGCCGCCGTTTCCCCCCGGCTACCTGGCAAAGTAATAAGCAGTTGGCTGCGCCACGGGGGAGTCGTGCGATCTGTGGCAGGTAGCTCGTAGCAGGCCACTTGCAGGGGACTCACGTCCAGACGCCCGCGGCTGATGAATAGCCAGGGGGGCGCCAGCTGCGACACCAATCTTCGGTCTGACCGCCACGCGATGCTCTCAAGGGAACTCGAGAGCTGTGCGGGCTGCCCAAACAGCGAAGAATCGCCTCTGCCATGATACAACTCTCACTGTATCTGAAAGAAGACAAGCCATCTCGACTGACAACTAATAGGCATAATGTGGTTGTACACTATTCTGAAAGCGGATTTTAAATGACGTGTTCCTCAAGGTTCTATTTCAGGTACGCTGTAACGCTGTACGCAAGTAACTATTTGTATACGGAAATTCCTAATATCATTTGGCGAATAATACAAGATCACAGTTGACGACTTAACTTTGTACAATAGGTACCAAGCAGGAAATAATATATTAATAAAATTATTAAACACTTTACGCTGAATTGTTCAAGTGTTGACAGAGCCCATTTTGCGCTGTTTAATACATCTTACATATCCACTGTACACACAGATGTGAAATGTTGCACGAAATGAATTCAAGAAATAGAGGAATCAGATTTTTGTGTCTCATTGAAGCTACTTTTGGTAATAGTGTTAGGTACAGAATTTCTCAAAGTGAGGAAACTAATTATATCCGCTTATAACTGTCGTTATTATAAGCGAGTCAGCAGTAAGTAACTTCTTATGGAAATACTTCAAAATAGTCCAGGACCTAATATTTCAAATAAGTACAATCTTTAACGCCTATTATTCCCTGAATTTATTTCCTGATCCATTGGAACGACATGTATGATTTCACTAACGAACATCTTTCCACCCAGTTCAAACACGTTTGAGAAAGAGAATCGTATAAGTCATTCCCGATAAACAGATATAATCCACGTAGCTCTCGGTTCGTGTGCTATTATCATAATTAGCGAAGTATATTTTCGTTTGCAACAATTACATTTTGTTTTTTGATTGAAATCTCTGAATACAGTTATAGTGTCATTCCATTAATAGTATCCAATAAATGAAAGTAAAGCTTTTGAAAATGTTAGATGGGACAAGTTGATCAATATTTTGAAGAAGTCAGGTCTAAAACACCGAGACAGAACAGTGCTTTATAATATATATAAGAATCGGGTCGCTATTACAAACCTAGAGAATAATGACAGACATAAATCAGTTAAAAATGGTGTGAGACAAGGTTGTAATCCCCATTAATAATCATCTTGTATGTAGAGGAAGCAATAAAGAAAGTGAAAGAAAAATTCGAATTTATCACAAGTGTTCAGAGAGAAAAAGAATCAGTATAGTACATTTTGCTGATAGTATTGTCCCGTTTGAAGAATAGGCTGAGGGAATTGAGAGGTTACTGAATGGCATGAACGAAATACTGAAGTGAGGTTTTGCTCTAAATTTAAACAGAAGTCATACAAAAGTGATGAAATTTAACTAAATGGTAGCAAAAACAGTAGATTAAATAAAAAAACAGTAAAATAGTATCGGGTGCTATAGGAGAAGTGAGTGAATTCTGCTACTTAGGAAGTAAAATTACAGCTGATGGCCAGGTCGGAATAATGTTAGAAGGAGAATAACACTAGCAAAAACAGCCTTCACGAGAAAGAGAAATCTTTAAGTTTCAAATATAGATCTAGGACCAGAAAGAACCTTTTAAAACTCTTATGTGTGGAGCTCAGCACTTTATGGTAGGAATACCAGAAAGAAGAAAAATTGAAGCATTTGAAATGTGATGCTATAGAAGGTTACTGAAAATTAAGTGGACAGATAAAGTACAAATGAGAGTATTTTAGAAATGTTGGAAGAGGAAAGGTTTGTGAAAGGTATAACAAAAAGAAGAAACAAGATGGAGAGTCACATTTTAAGACATGCAGGATTGATTGATTTGTTAGTGTAGGGCACAGTCGAAGGATAGAATTGTAGAGGAAGACAGAGATTAGAATATATGAAGCAGATAATTGAGGATGTGGGTTGTAGGGGGTATGATGAGTTGAAGAAGTTAGCGCAAGAAAAGAAAGGATGAAGGATTGCATCAAAATCAAACCAGTAGAGAGATTGATGACAACAATAAATAAACGTTTACAAATCAATTTTAAGCTTATAGTTTTATTAATCTGCAGTGAGATTGCCGTTTTTAGATGGTTTTCCGCAATCATCTTGGGAAATGTTGGGGTGATCCACATTCTCCGCCGACACATTTCACAAACAAAAATACACTTATTACATAGAACACAAGTTTCACAGACGAATGGCAACATACGTGAAAGTAACAACATTAAAAAATTATAATGTTCATGATTTCATAAATTATTTTCGACTAGAAAGCTATGAAAATATTAATTAAAAAATTGTTACGTGACTAATTCAATTGACAAATTAGGTATTGCATCCTAAAATAACAGACGTTTTCAACGTTAGTGTCGCGTTACACTCTCCTTTAAGAAATATCCTTAACTGATGTCTAGAGAGTAGGAAACATGCGTAATACATTTCATTTCCATCAAACTCCAAATCGCTTTTAATATCTAGTCAGCTCATCTCTAAGAAGAAGTGATCGTGCTGTGCTACAACACGTTACAAATGTTTACACGTCAGAAGTGTCTGTCGAACATGTTGGAGGAGCGTTTACATTCGCGGTGAGACGGGATCAAGTTCCGGATGGCATGGTTTCTAGAAATCACTCCAGGTGAAACCTTGATGGGTGATATTTTCGTTTCCCTCCTGCGTCAACGATCTTTTTCGGCATCTAATGCCTTCACTGTGAAAGAGACGTAAAATAAGACTTCTTTTATAAAATCAAAAAAATTCCAATTAACCTACTACAAACGGATTCAAGGTGGGAGTTAAAATATGAAAATTCGCAACAGCGCTTACAGAAGAAATACTTCAGAGAAAAATATTAGTACATACATTAAAACAGAAAACAAGATGACTAGCATTTCCTTTCCTCTCGGGTTTTCCATGGTTTCCCCAAATAACTCAAGGCGAATGCCGAGATGCTTCCTTCAAAAGGCCATGCCCCGAATTCATTCCCGTTCCTTGTCGCCAGTCCCATCCCGCCTCTAATGACCTCGATGTCGACGAGGCGTAAAACTATAAGTAAAAAAAAAAGTTCTTTCGTCTCCCGTATATTTCTTCCACGTTTTGTAAGTCAGTCAAGTATTTTATTCTTATAATCACTGTCAGCTTTCAGTTCTGCCTTTGAGAGTGAATATTTGATACCTTCAACCACGCAAAACACTTCTGAGTTTCACATCTTCTCTACATTTTATGGTGTAAGAGCACCCCATTTGCAGTATGCTCTCTGCAGTAATTCTAGAATACTTTCATTTATGTCCAGTAGAATCTGCGAATTATCCTACTGCATCGCAGTTCTGGAGCTTCCAGGACTTTTTTAAACACCATGTTGAATTCCATTAAGCGGAGTTAACCATTTACAACTTTTAATCTTGCGCTGTATCTAGTTGATTCAAGTGATCATCATATAGCACCACAATTTTGTAGAAAGTTGATCATTTATTCCAGTTGTAACTGAAAACTCTGAAGTTAGATTATGTGTTATCGAATTACTGAGGTATATTGATCGATTTCAGTTCAGTTTTTTGCTCTTAGAGTTACTGATTGAAACCCGCTAATGTTGCTCAGTGAGCTGAGGCATCGCACATTGCATCCAGGAGGTACGACGGTGCCAGCACAAATCCAGATCGCTGCTTACGGCCAAACTGACTGCGGTTTTAGCAGTGGCGAAGCTAGGTCAACAAGGGCCCCGGTGCACTGCACCGCCTAGCCGCATAGTAGCTACGCCCCTGGGTTTTAGTCATTTTCCACAGCGATCAAGGCGAATTCTTGGACGGTCCATAATCTTCAACTCAAATGCGTAAGGTTGCTGCGATATATCGGTCAACCAATAATATCAATATTATCGGGCCAAAAATATCGATATTTTTACGTGGTCATACGATAATATCGATATGATGCAGTGAAAATATCGAAAACTACAAATCCTTTGGAAATAAAAAATCTTACGAATAAATCTAGGGGCCAAATTTTAATATACTGAACACTGATTTAGCTCGATAACGTTCTTTGCTACCCAAGACTACACTCCGTTTCTTGTGCGTTCTCGTTTCTCATTCATTTACGTCCACCGTTTTATTATTTATTCTGCTTTGTTACGTTCGCGTTCGTTGGTTCTTGTTTCTCTCTGAAACGTATTAAAACATTCTGAAGGGGGTAAAAATATGACCGCCTAACTGATGCAATTGATTTTTTATCAGTGTCGATAATAGACCTTTTAATACAGTTGAAGGCAAAAGTTTTAAGTATTTAATGAAGCACTCAGCACCACTGTACAAAGTCCATTCTCTCGGAACTATCGAAATAGAGATGAAAATACTAAAAAATTTCGAAAGTTGTGACGGAAAAGTTGAAAAGTGTGAAGAATTTTTCTATTATTACGCTAGAGTAAACCTGGCTACTTTGAGATTACGGTACATTGTTTTTTTCTGCAAAATGAATCAAAATCAATCATGATTGGTATACGATTTTTTAACTGCTTTAACGTCTCTCTACAGCGAGGTCTTTAGAGACGGGAAAGGATGGGGGCAAGCAATGTGAAGGAATTTGGCCATGGAATTTTTAAGGAAGCATCCCGGCTTTTGCCTGGAGTGATTTGGGAAACCATGGAAAACCCAAATCTGGATGCCCGGACGGGGATTCGAACAGCTGTCCTCCCGAATGCGAGGCCAGATTGGTATACGAGTTGGATTAAGATGTTCAAAATTACAATTAATCATTTCTCAAAGTAGCCTTGTCGGTATATTCTGAACGACTCTTCTCAAAGACATTAGCAAACTAGTATATACTTCAGGGGAAAAGGTTTAGCAAATTAATATCTGCAGACCCTAATATGTTCAATAAACTACCTCAAATATATTAGTTGATTCTGATTTATAAAATTATTTCTAATATAATATATAAAAATATCGAAAAATATCTATATTATCGTTTTATTCGATCGATAGTATCGATATCTGCCTGGTAGCGATATAAATATCGATATATTTATCGATATTGGGATTATCTTGCATCCCTACATATGCAATACATTACACAAACAAAACTTATTACACATAGAACGCAGTCACACATTTCTCAGACGGATGGCGAGACGTCTTTTCTTACATTTGTACATAGTACGATCTGGAAGTAGGTACACAATGTTTGGCATCAGAAAGGCTATGCGGTCGTAAATCCAAACCTCTAAATTTGACCATGCCAATAATGGGAATAACTCATCAAGACAGCTAAACCCTAATGTTGGGAGAAGGTGGATAAGAAGAAGAAG
>JARYHS010012519.1:43986162-44013703 GCA_031002005.1 Vandiemenella viatica
TATAGAGCTATATTCAAATGATTTTGTAACTAGAATTATGAATATAAACAAATAATTTTTTTTAATTTTTAATTTAATTTAATTGCAATGGAGCACAGGCTCCGGTGGCAATTTACTACACATCCATCTTCCCCTATCTGCACCACCAACATTTGCCTTCTACAAATTTTATCTTTAAATTCTTTCAAAGTTTTCGGTAAATTATTCATCCTTTCCTTTGGTAACTCATTCCAATCCCTGACACCTTACCTAAAAAAAAGAATCTTCCCCACCCTTGTGCCTGAAATCGAAGTGCCAGCTTGTGGTCATGGTCCTCTTTCCCTCCATGCACTACTTTTCATACCTATTGCAATATCTTTCCATGCTCATCTCCAGTATATGCTTGTACATCCCATGACCCTCCTCATCCTCCTCCTGTCTTGCAATAAATCCTATTTCAGCTCCTTTATCATATCCGTCACTGATTGCATTCTGCGATAATATCTTGGCATTACTTTTGATAACAAGCTTATCTGGGCAGGACACAGGCAGGGGGTAGGAAAAGGTTTCAAAGTTCTCATTGTTGGAGGGAGTGATGAGGGGATCTACGAGAGAAGTAAAGCAATTGGGTTACAAAACTTTGGTCAGACCATTGCTCGAATATGGTAGTGTAGTATGGACCCTCATTTTACGAATCAAATACAGGAGTAGGAGAGGGTGCAAAAAAGGGTTGCTAGATTTGTTTCTGGAAATATAAAGAAATAAACCGTGGTATGCCGTATATATGGTTGTCGAAAGGAATTGCATTTAATTGAACGGTCCTACACAAATACTCCACGCAAAACAACTTCTGGCCAGGATAGGCCTGGTAGCACTTCCTTTTTTATAGATCATTACAGTTTAAAGATACATTAAAGATTGATGTTTGCAATAGAATATTCGTCTACGAGGCGTCACAAAATAATTCAGCAATGAGGGAATTATTGTCATTTGTAAAGGTTGGGATTGCAGGATAGTCATCTGTGACCGACGTTTTGAAAATTGGTCTCTGTTCCCTATAACACGATGTTAACTTCTAAAGGGTGTGAATTACGTCTCCATATCATGTCGCAGCAGGACAAATATTTCGTCCACCTGATGGTTCTCGAGGAGCCAAGGACGCAGGAAACTGATCATCCAATCATAAACGTTGACATGAACCCAGTAGAAAGTGCATAGGTGAAATGGTCTACATTCTAAGAAAGACGGAATATATGTCGACGACTTTCTAAAATCAATTATTTACGCGTAAATTGCCCTATGAGTAATTGGAACTTTTAACACTGTGTGTTCTTTGCTTCTTCCCAACAGTGAGCCACACAGATGTTGCACTATTCTGCCATCTCATTCCTGTATTTATCTTCTTATCTATTTCCAGTTTTACTTTACCTCCCTCCCCCTCACAAAGCTTACTGGTCGGACTATAAATATTATTCCAAAAAAGAATATTTAACAATCAGTAGACGGATCACTCAAATTGCTAGATGTGGCTGGTGTAGCGATTGGCACTGAAGCATACTAATCTTTATATATAAAGATGAATCTTGTTTGTTGTGTTGGTTTGTTTCTTCATACAAATCCACAGTTTTTATCCGATCTCAATGAAACTTTGCACACTTATCCTTTGAAACAAGGAGAAAAATACTGTCTACGTTTGGTTGAAAAATTATCTGTATAAAACACATTTGTCTCATAACTTCGAAATACGGCGGTAGACAGACACGTTGGATGTGACGACTCCGTACCGAGTTTCCCGTAGTGGCCTGGCAGCTGATGGCTAAGCGCTGGCTTACGAACGTCGTGGTCTGGTTCAAATCTCCGTAGGGGATAAGATTTTTAAAAAAATTGTTTTTCATCGTAAGAGTCAGGCCTGGGCCGTAGGTTATTCGGATTGAATGTTAAACCGTAGATATTAGAAAGTTAGGGGTGCAATGCGAGGCAAATCGTAGGTATTCTTGCAATGTTGTAGGTGTATATTTTTTACGTTATAATGATCCCTCAGGTTTTGTTCGCAGTCAGTGTGTAAGTGTGAACCACAGTAATATTATTATTATATTAGGAGATGTAAGTCTCTGTCTTTTTGATACGTTATGACGACCAAATGGCTATATCGTTGTGATGGAATTTTATAAGGAAATCTATGAAGGGCACAGGATATTTTTTCCAGTATGATTAACAGTTGTAGTCACGAAATTTTGAGACCTTATCGAATGGTGACAGAAATATGTTGGCAATTGATTCTCATAACTTGGAAATACGGCGATAGACAGACACGTTGGATATGCACGTCTTCAGACCGTGTTTCCGCGTAGTGAGCTGGAAGCTCAGTGGCTAAAGAGCTTGCTTACGAACGTCGTGGTCTCGGTTGAAATCTCCGTGGAGGCCAAGATTTTTAAAAATTGTTTTTCATCGTAAGAGTCAGGCCTGGGTCGTAGGTTATTCGGATTGAATGTTAAACTGTAGATATTAGAAAGTTAGGGGTGCAATGCGAGGCAAATCGTAGGTAGTCTTGCAATGTTGTAGGTGTATACTTTTTTACGTTATAATGATCCCTCAGGTGTTGTTCACAGTCAGTGTGTGAGTGTGAACCACAGTAATATTATTATAAATACGGAAGTAAGTCTCTGTCTTTTAGTTACGTTTTGACGACAAATGGCTATATCGTTGTGATGTAATTTTATAAGGAAATGTGTATGAAGGGCACAGGATATTTTTTCCAGTGTGATTAACAGTTGTAGTCACGAAATTTTGAGATCTTATCGAATAGTGACAGAAATATGTTGGAAATTAATTCTCTTCAAGAGGCAGGTTCGACGGTAGAATGATATAGTGATAGCTTTCCTGTCATATTATGCCGACTCGATATTTTTGGGACTAATCCTTCGTTACCAAACAACTATATTTAATTCTGGCAAAAAAATTCTTCACGCGTACGAAGTCGCGGGTACGAGGCTAGTGTTTGAATATAACTCGCACATTCGATGAGGAAGTCTTCTGGCAGGAAACGATGCATATTTCCTTGTATTGTGACTTCGGAATCATCTGCCATCGAGATAAAACTACATTTTCCTTCATTAGAGCCTAGACAAAGCAGTATCAAAATAAAATTTTGTAATTGTAAAAGTTTGACAAGAATACTGCTGGATTAGATTCGTTTACAAAATGATAACTGCAAAGAATTATCTCGTATCGATGTGTGAATAACTTTTAAATACTAGGCGCTGTGACGCGCTGCAGAAAAATTAAACAAGAATCATTTACTACCCTAATCCTGCCTAAGAAAAGATAATATTTTAAAAAATATCCGAAATAAGTTTTCAGATATTGCTGTGATAATATATGCGTCAAATACCTGTCAATACAGATATATATATAACTTGTGTATATTTGAAATTTCTATTTTACAGTATTTTGGAATTAAAATTTCACGTCTGAAAACTGCACATCAGTTCTTCTTTTATATACATTAAACATTTTTAATAATTAGGGCTAAACGCCTCGTTACTGTCGAGGTAAATAAATATAGGAGAGAACTGTGAACAAAGAACATGAAACAAGTTGATCAATGCCTTCCAGAGGAATCATCCTGGCATTAATCTGCAAAGGTTTTGAGAAAACATGGAAAAAACGAAATTTGATAGCCGACAGGAATTTGAACCGGCGCAATAATTCTTCTCACTTCGGGAGCCACCATGGCATTTTCTACAAGCAAGAATGGTCTTGGAAAAAGACTGCTGTCAGTCTTACAGTTAATGACGTTGGCTAATTCCATATGCAGTGGAGCTTTTTTTAAAATTCTTATGCCTGCATTCTGAAGGAAAAGGATGATTGCTGGAATACGCTGGATATGTAAAAGTAAAATGATGTTATCTTCGAAAAACTAATTGAAACGTTACATATGTGGTTATAAAAGGGTGTATTATGGTTGTTTCCGGGTTCGTGATAAACGAAGTGATTAAGATCTGGCATCTTTAGTTGATCTAATATTTTTTCGTCTACTACTAGGCTGCAAAAATAGATATATTAAAATGATTCATGGCCGAGTCAGTCTATAATTATTGTTCCTATATATCTATATGTTACGGTCAATTAAAAAATCTGAGCGTAGTGGACGAGCGATAATGTTCTGGCCTGGCATTCGAGAGGATGCGGGTTCAAATCCGCTTCTGGCCATCCAGATTTGGATTTTCTGCAGTTTTTCCAAATCACTGTAAGCGAACGTCGGTATAGTTCACCAAAAAGTCCATATTCCCGTCTCCCATGACCTCAAAGTCGAGATGTCAAGCTGGAAACAAATTTAAAAAAGTTCAGAAAGTTCCTCGAGGATATACGGTTCTAAACCTGTATAATTCTTTCGTCTGTTATCTGTGTGAGCCTCAGGTAGCAATATAAGCAAGTTAGTTGAACGAGGATGAGGAAAATCTCATGCCTGAAATGTCTGATAATTTCCTTGTTCTGTGGGCCTACGGAATTGTCTTCCGTGTTGGCAAACCACGACCGCAGACACATTCACAAATTCCTTCGCAAGAGTCCCGACCAAGATACTTAAGCTGGCGCTAGCAGTGTAGGGGCTAGAACACTGTCATCGCATTGTAAAGGCCTCCTGCCATATCCCGTATATCCCTTCCAAACCATTACCCTTTCGGATAGGAGCAATACACCCTCCACCACACACTTTTAGTGAATCGCGGAGTAATAATAATAAAGTAAGATCGTAATCTTTCACGGCGTTGTATATTAATAAATTTCTCTCGGGCTTCCAGCCGTGTTAAGATGTTACATTTTTGGGACGTTTCGAAGGCGTCCAACTCTTTAATGATTGATATTTGGTTGAGAATGAAGGCAGAGTTGGACGCCTTCGAAACGTCCCACAAATGTAACATCTTAACACGGCTGGAAGCCCGAGAGAAATTTATTAATAATAATAAAGGTCACTGATTCGAGTTCTTCTGCGCATATGGTTGCTTTTGAATGAGTGTAGTGTTCGTCTTGTGTTGACTTCACAATAGTCAGCAGGTTAAATGGTCAAAGGCACGGAAGGTCATAAAATATTTACATCAGTAGATGGAGGCATGTCAATTTTCAATAACGTGCACACGTGCACTTCCAGTTTTTTTTTTCCCCTTCTTCTTTTAAATAGCTCCATTATCACGGAATATTGATCAATTAATTTTGTAATCAAATAGTGCAAGTAGAACATTACAAGACGCAATGAGGGTATGCTGAAGTTAAAATCCTCGAGAAGTAATTTTCAGAAATTTTTAATGACCTATACATATTAGTTCAATGTTATTTTTCAACATTTTCATCGGTCTTCTAATTATGATGAAGTAACTTTAATATGTTATTTGAAGTTGTTTCTGTTACTTTCGGCAAATGACTGTCACTGTAATTCGAAAATGGGCATTTCGTGTACGGATGGTCATATTCACAAATTTTATTAGAGCTAATTCTACTGAACAAGTGTTCTTCACTTCCTCAGAGCCACTGGTAAATAAACACTTCCTCGAAACGTTTGTCGGACGGTTACTTCCTCCTTGCGTCTGAACTGAGCCAGCAGGAAGATCTTCTTCTTACGAAATAACCACGCATAATGTTAAAGAGATTAAATCCTATACACTCAACTGAAATTAAATACCCCTCCCGTGTGCACTAAACAGATTCACTATAGTACGCCTACTTTCCAAATTTTTTATCCTAATACGTGTTTAGAACTCAGCCATGTTACTAGTTGGCACCAAATAAGGAATATTTTTTTGTGAGATGAGGTGGACCTGTGAGATATTTTTGAAGGCAGCCAATTGCCTTTTGGTTCAATAAAATTGTCTTTAAATTTTTAATGGCATTCCTCCCGATAGCCATTCATCCAGCTAAACCGTTTTGTGTGTTTATCCTGTGTACTGATGTATTTCCAAATGCTTTTTGCTCATACAATTGAAAGACGATACAAGACATACCACAATACCTACTTTAACACCCATGCCTCTGGCCGGAATCGCACCAGTGACCGAGAGTCCCTGTAACGCCCAAGCCATCCCATCCGGAAGGACAGGGGTTGAAATCTTCGTGTATCCATCCGTATTTCGGTATTGCATGATTAATCGAAATCACTCCGTGAGTGTTGGGATGATTCTCTGGTATGGCCAAGGCTGAATTCCTTCCCGAAACATGCCCCAAGTCCTTTTCTCTCTATAATGATTTCCACGTCGACCAGCCCTAAAACAACACCGAACTAGAGACTCTCCACATGTGGAAATAGCACTCTAGTCCCTTCGCTACCATGTTCGGCCGTTGAATAAGATAAATCCAACAAGGAAAAGGTCTAAAACACACCACAGAGATGTAATTATTTTTATTTGAGCAATTATGTTTTGCTTCTAGCTTTACATCTAATCGAGGTCATTAGAGGCAGGAAAGGACTGGGGACAAGTAATGGGGAGGAATTCGTCCATGGCCTTTTGAAGGAACAATCCCGGCATTCGCCTGGAGTGATTTGGGGAAACCATCTAAAACGTTTACCTGGATGGCTAGATGGGTATTCGAACCCACGACCTCCCGAAAGCCGGATACCACATACCCACCACGTAATTTTTTTTTTTTTTTGTCTTCGTCATATCTTCGGCGGCAATGTGATATGAATCCTGATAGTATTGGAAACTAGGATCGGGTAAGAATTTCAGCCACCGCTTTTTGAAGGAACTTTTCTGGAGTTCAGCTGGAGAGATTTACGAAAATCATGGAATACTGAAACTGGATCCCCGACGGGGTTTGAATTCGCGTCCTCCCGAATGCCAGGCAACAGTGTTACCTATAACCCATCGGGCTTGGACGGCAGGAAATAAAGCTTGACAGAAAATTTTATAGAAGTATCAGTGTTAGTTAGAAACAAAGAGAGAGATGATAGTTTTACTACTTCCATCTTCCAGATTTAAAATGTGGAACCGCTAATTCACATTGCAGACGGATTTTTTATTTATTTACTGTTCTTAATGATTATTATTACTACTAAAACTGTTGCTACTGCGTTCAAGTTTAGCTTACCTTCTAAATATGGTATGATGAAAACAAAATTAAGGTGTTAATATTCCGCACCATTTAATTTTCTGGGAATAGTTTATTTATATTTCGTGACTTAGTTTACCATTAGAGTTCTTTCGTGAATGCTCTTTCTACTTACCCTTAACCTTTATGTGTATTTGTCACACGCACAGTTCTATAACGCTGCAGCGTTAGAAAGTGTAACTAAGTCCATTCAAAACTCTCTTATTGGTTTTCCGTGCGTAATTTAGCGATTCCTTTTCTGTATTTCGCCATATAATTGCGTTTGCTAGCGAATTGTTAACTGTTTATTCGAGGAAAAAAAAAAAAAAAAAAAAAAAAACGCAACGGTTATCAAAATTACGAAAAAAGTGTTACCATCTCTCTATAATTAATCAATTTGGTTATTTAAATAATTATTATGCTAAAATGGTGATATTCGTGATTATTTTTACTGCAGAACTCCGAACTTTCCCTCTGAACGTCTGCGTGTTTCTTGCTGCGCGGGCTCATTTTTTTAGTCTTGGATAAAGTGCTGGGTATGAGAGGTCTATTTTTCATGAATTTAGTGTACAACCTACCAGTTATGCTGTCCCATGTGGTTCGTGTCTAGAACGAAGCATAATCGAAAGGCGAGGGGTCTCTCGAATTCTGTCCCGACTGTACCACTGGGTATTTAATGTGAAGCAATAACTGGAATTTCGCTTCTTGAATACCCTTCATATGCTCCATTTAATTTGTTTTGTGTCAGATAGATCCGGTTAGCAACCGAGGTCGTTGAGATACTCTGACACTGCTTTTCACTACTAACTTAATAATTTTTCTCATTCCTGATTTCGTCGGCAATTACCAGATTATGTACCAAAGACTTGCGTCGAATTCCTCGCCGCTCAGTTTTATACAAGGACCACATATAATACTGCTGAAGCGAGCGCCGTGGGTGAGCGGTAACGCTCTGGTCTCGCATTTGGGAGGAGGTGGGTTCGAATCCCCGGCCGGGCATCCAGATTTGGGTTTTCCATGGTTTCCCTAAATCACTGCAGACGAATGCCGGGATGCTTTCCTTCAAAAGGCCATGGCCGAATTCCTTCCCGTTTCTTGTACCCTGTTCCTTCCCACCTCTAATAATCAACTAGACGTAAAGCCCGATGTTGATGATGATTTATTCAAATTTGTTATTTCTCCGAAAGGTATTTTTATCGGTTTCCGAGGCAAAATGGCGCTAGCTGCCAGAAATTTTCTTCAAATAACTCCTTTGTAATTTTCTATTATTGCGGGGAAACTATATTGAACTGGAAAGCAACTTTGAACGACCTGATGCTGAATGTCATTTTGCAACGATTAATTAGCTGGTTTATAAAAAACGTAAAACCTTACAGTTATTCTATAGTGGACCACGAATGAAAGCTACTGATCTGAACTTAACCTTCAATATTACGAAATCTGATTACACATACGTATTAATTATTTCATACATATGTCAGGTGTTGGCTACTAACAATAAGAGCGTAGGCCTACGTGAAAAAATGAGTAGGCTACTTGTGAACTTTGGAAACTTTTATTAAATTTTACCTTCTACTATTATCTTTTACAAGTTATTTTAGTTAAATGTTCAGTGAACACAGAACATAAGAATTTTTTTTAAATTGGAAACAACTTTGTCGTTTTTACGTATGAGTTGAATAGTTAACAGCTTAGATTTCAGTCAACGTAACATGATTGTAAATTTCGAAAACCAGATGGTACTAGAAACTTCAGCGTTCTATCGGGAATCATCTGCTCATTTTTTTAGTGAATTATTTAAGTCAATCCTTTTTTGTAGCATCGAGTTTGAGATTACGTAAGCACGTTGCGCACATAAGGCTGACAAGTAATTATCTCTGAAAAAGTGAAGTGGGTCGATCACCAGATTTGGGTGCCGCGATAGTCCTAAATGGAGTGATTCTAGTCCAGATACGGAATTAAGGTGACCACTTACTTTTCATTGTGTGTCTATGTTTTCCTCTAGGTGTTCAGTCAGTTTTGTAATTATTACTATGTGCAGTGTTTTGTATCGTGTGGGGGAAGGTGAAAACATATGTGATGTTACTTTCACCTGAAGTATTCAATAATTATAGTAAGAGTCTTCTTCTTCACCGCCATCTTTCCCGTTGGCTGCCTTCAATGAAGGTTTTTCCTCATCGTTGGCAGGTCAAATTTGGAACTATTGTTTTACGGCCACATTCTGCTGTTGACATATACCTACTACCAGGACGTACTGAGTACTAATGAGGAAGTGTAGTATTGCCATCTGTCTGTGAAAAGTGTAACTATGTTCAGCGTGTGATAAATGCATTTATTTATTTTTTGTGTGAAAAGTGTACTTTACGAGGTAAATATTCAGAACCGTCCGGGCATTCGCCTTGATAAACACCTGAAAACCTCAGTGAAGGCGGCCGGTACGGCGCTCGTGCCCGGTTTGTTGTACCTCCCCGATTCAGTGTGCGGCGCCTCAACCCACTCAACCACATTGTCGGGTAATTATAGTAAGAGAGACTTAAATTTTTTTCAAGAATGCATAATAGGGCCAAGCCAGCGAACAGTATATTACGCAGGCATCAAACTTCCAAAATGGTAATGGCAAGTAGGGAGTAGGACGAGTACGACGCCTGTAATTGTGACTTACCACGAACCCAACGGTTAGCGTTCTGGCCTCGCAATTGGGAGGACGCCGGTTCGAATGCCCGTCCGGGCATCCAGATTTGCGTTTGCCATGGTTTCCCAAATCACTCCAGGCAAAAGCCGGGATGCTTCCTTCAAAAGGCCATGACCGAATTCGTTCCCATTCCCTTCTCGTCTCTAAAGACCTCGCTGTTAAGAGACGTTAAGCAGTTAAAAAAAAAAATACTTAACACGGCCCGTGGTTTTGTAGATTGGAAGCCGAACTGTACGGATCAGCACGCGCCACAGACTATCCCTCGCCACCTCGCTGCCAACTCCATACCACGTTTCAGTTACCCGGGCGTTTGATGTTTACCAACTGGTGGACGGATATAGGCGCGCAGTCCCTGCCAGTAGTGGCGGCTCCCTTGCTACGGCCCAATGTTGATAGTTGGACTGACGCGGCCGGCAAATGCGTGAGCCGTGGGAAGCCATCTTAGTTCGCTATAACAAACGGCAAATAAGAACGAGTATCAATGGAGAGGGGTCACGGAAAGCTAGCCTTATCTAATCGAGTTTTATTGACATTACACACAATTGGCCGGAGTCATATAAGTGCACCGAAAGCATAAACCGTGGTTTAGCTACAGAAAACGTATTATAAAATGAACAATTTTTAAAGGCAGTTAATTCCAAACAATTCTTGAAGATGTAAGTTTGGGACAAGTTAACTGTTGGTCGCATAAGAGGCAAACAAACACCGAGTGTAGCGGATGAGCAGTTAACATTCTGGCCTCGCATGTGGTAGGACGCAGGTTCGAATCCCCTCAGAGCATCGAGATTTGGATTAACCATGGTTTTCCAAGTCACTCCGGGCGAATGCCGGGATGCTTCCCTCAAAAGGCCATGGCCGAATTCCTTCCTGCTCCTTGTCCCTAGTTCCATCCAGCCTCTAATGACCTCGACGTCGATGAGACGTAAAGCAATAAGTAATTTTTAAAAAAAGTAACAACTATCGGGATTCCCCAAATAACAGCTCATTTCGTAGACTATGAGAACTGATCCTGGTTCTACGGCCATAACAAGTGTAATTCTGTGAATTAAAACCGGGGGAATGACTTTTTCCAATGAAGTAGCAGCAGTTTAATGCTAATTAGCTAATGTTTTTCATGTCGTCACGAACGAGTTCACATTTCATGAGGACTACCATTTTATTTTGTAAACTCCAGATTTCCTGCAGGGGAACTACGAGTTGGATTCGAAGATGGGTTAGACTGAGATAAGCATTCTAGCTACGCCTTTTGATTCGAAGATTTTTAGTTTAAGTAAGTATTCAAGCTGTTAATTTTGGAATTGAATCTTCAAGTTTACGAAAGGAAACTGTGAGTTAATCTGGCAGAGTCAGATATGATCTTCGTGATTCTTGGTTCTGGTATGAAATAGCTGACATTGGCAACGCCTACCAGGAACTGGGACACCCAATGCCTCTCGCCAGTCTGCGTAGAGGGCGATGTTTCTCTCCTTGCTCAACAACTAACTACAATGATGGTACTCTATGGCAGATCGATGTTTCTTCACACGGCGCATCAACCACATGGTAATCATGGTTATATCACCACAATCTACCAAATGAAAGTAACTTTGCAATTTTCCTGTTAACTCACGTCATAAAATTGATTTTCACTCTCTTTTTAACGTCGCAGTAACTGTAATCAGCTAAGAACAAGTTTGTTTATTAATTTCTATTCTTTTTGTTCTTTAAAATTTATAATATTTGGAAATATGTTAATACGAGGGGGTACCAAAAAAAAAACGGGAAATTCGTCATAACGTCTTTATTTCTTAATATTTTTACACCAAATTTTGATCACCTTCAAAGTATTCTCCACTGACCACAACGCACTACTTTAAATGATCCTTCCATTGTTCAAAACAGTTTTTAAATTAACTTATCGGGATGTTCTTTATGCCTTCCGGCGATTTTTATTTTACCTACTCCACAGTGGCAAAACAGTTTCCTTTCATAACCATTTTGAGTCTGGGGAACAAAAAGAAACCTCAGGGGGCCTGATCCAGTGAGTAGCTGGGGTGTACAATCGGTGTCAAGCCGTTTTTGGTCAAAAACTGCTTTTCGGCGAGGGCGGTGTGGACCGGCGCGTTGTCATGATGGAAGAACCAGTCGCCTGTGCGCCAAAGATCTGACCTTTTCTTCCAGATAATCTCCCTCAATCTTTTAAAAATCTCCAAGTAGAACTCCTGGTTGACAGTTTGACCCGGGGGAACGAACTCTGCGTGCATAACACCTCTGCAATCGAAAAAAAACAAATGACAATTGTCTTGATGTTTGGCTTCACTTGGCGAATTTTTTGGGATGAGGAAAGCACATGTCTTCCACTGGCTTGATTGCTGCTTTGTTTCAAGGTCGTATCCATAGCACCACGATTCATAATCAATAATCACTTTCAAAAAAATTCTTTGAGCTGATTTTGAAGCTTAAAACAGGAATGAAGTCGATGCTTCTTTTGCTCGTCTGTGAGAAGGCGAGGGACAAATTTAGCTGCAACGTTTCTCATGTGCAAATCTTCAGATGAAATCCTCTAAATTGAACTCCATGATATTCCAGATATCTCACAGAGTTGATCAGTGGTTCGGTGACGGTCTGCACGACCGAGGGCATTGATTTTGTCGACGTTTTCGTATCTTCTTGTCGTTGAGGGGCGTCCTGAACGGGGTTGGTCATCAATTGACATTTCTCCATTTTTAAAACGTGAAAACCACTCATAGACTCTGGTTTTACTTAGGGCAGCATCCCCGCAAGCAGTCTTCAGCATCAGAATAGTTTCCGCGACCGATTTCCCAAACAGGAAACAAAATTTCACAGTCACGCGCTGCCCTCGACAATCTGCCATCACGTTTTCACCGAAATGGAAAAAGTTGTTTTACTAAAAATAACTATCACGGGCGAACTGATGCACTCACAGCGACACAACTTCGCACACTTACTCAGGTGGCATGACAGTAACAGACACCAGGTCGAACAATGGGTTCCCTCACTCTCCCTCCCCGCCGCAACCCAATTCCCGTTACTTTTGGGTCCCCCCTCGTAAACTATTTTTATAATTTCTTTTATAACTTCATTGGTGATCTATTCATAGCAATAATATCATCGTGGCCTATTCCTTCTACTCAATGTTATTTAATAGACATGTGTTCATTAAATATAATATTTCGCATATATTCAATATTGTAAACTTTGAAATATTTAGGCCTACTATTAGTATTATTTTGCAGACACAATTTTTAATTTTATCCCTATTGAAATGCTGAAAACTGGTAGCCTGCTGGCCGTTTCATGTTTTCTAACCCGGAGGACATCACCAAATTTAATATGCCAACCTAGCCGATGAATCTATTCGCCGAATTTTTTCCGCCACACATGCTTTGAAATTCCTCCTGCAAGCATGCATTCAATGGAATGAATAGTAACTTTGAATTGGCATAAAAAAATAAATGTTTCCACAGAATGCCAAAAAATAATTAAAATCTTTACGGAACAGTACACATTAGTTAACTCTAAAACTATTAAACATAGGATATTGATTGACACTGATTGCTCCTCGCATTCGTTTGGACGCGGGTTCAAATCACCGTCCGGCCATCGAGATTTGGGTGTTGTATGGTTTCCCAAAATCACTCCAGGTAAAAGACAGAATGGTTCCATCAAAAGTTCACGGTCGAATTCCTTCCTGTTTCTTGTCACCAGTGCTTTTACGCCTGTAATGATCTCGACTTTGACGAAACGGAAATAAAAAAAAGGTGTTGCCAGCGGAATTTCAGTTTCATAGGTGTAAAGGAGAAAGGCGGGTGCAGTTTATCTATAGGGCTTGACACGTTGTCATGTAGGCTTTCCAGTCATCCCTCAATCTTGGGATTATTGTTGTTAGCCGTTGGGTAACAAGCTGTAGATGTGTTCCCATATTTGCTGAACGGTCCGCTTTCGTGGTAAACCAGCAGACGTCTGCACGTCTAAAAAGTCGAAGAGGGATGGGCACAGTAAGAACTTGACGCGCAGGTGGAGGAGCTAACTGGACACACGAGCCGTCTCCCCCGAGACTCGTGTCGCGATAGGATCGGCGCGTTATTTTCTGGTACACGCACAATGGGGCTCATTGTGTATTGCCGGACCTAGCCTGGTGGTCCGCCGGAGCGTAATTGGCGCTCCATTGTGGGCGCGATAGAGCCATCCGAGTGCGCGCTAACAGTGTGAGAACATCTGACGGGCCAGGCGTCCTCCTTCGCAATTACAGCACCATAGTCCGAAAACGACACAAAGGGACGGGCCGACAGTCTTCGTTAGCAGAGGTCGAGCTGGCCTCGTCACGATTCCTATACACACAACCTCGCCAACCTGTTACATACACGCTCAAAAAATTATTGCCTGGTAACGGTACACCCTGTTGAGAACAGCGAGGTGAAGGAAATAAGAGGCGACACAAGACCCGAAATCTGTAAATATGTGTAGCTGTATTTCGATTGACCGTGGTTTGGAAATAACTCCATGCTGATTCTGAGATTCTCTATCTACCTATTGTGGACATGCCTGCCAATATAAAGACTTAAAATTATTAATACAAGGGGGCATCCACAAATTACGTGAGGTGTTTTTCCGGATTTCTGGACCCCCCTCCCCCCTGGTGAGATTTCGTGAGATCTGGCCGGACCCCCCCCCCCTCTCTGGTGAGATCTGGTCCGTGAGAACCCCCCCCCCCCCCCCTACAAATCACCCTGGAAACTTTTGTAGACCTTTTTTTTTTTTTTTTAGGTCACACCCTAACTTTTTTGACGAAATACCCTCCTAAAATCGACTTTGGCGCAAATTGTAGACCTTTTTTTTGGCTCTACTGTCCCCAAATCTTTCGCAAAATCTCACGTGAGTTTTCGCTAGACCTCCCCTCCCCCCTGGTGAGATCTGGTGAGATTTCGCCGGACCCCCCCCCCCCCTATTTCACCTCACGTAATTTATGGATGTCCCCCAAGACCAAGAATCACTTACCCTTCATTTATACAGTCTAGTATCTAGTGACTACATTAGGCCCTACATAGTAATTTTTCAATTGTTGAGAATCAATTAACTGTAGAATATAACACTAGGCTGTGTTACGTAAAATCTCCTGAAGTAATCTTACTGTTAATGCTTATTCTCGAGGTTTCCGGAGGCAGCCGCAGAAATATAACTAGCCAAAACATTATTTGAAGGATGAAAGGTATGATAAAAAAAACCACTCTCTACCGTATTTGGATTTATGCAAACAACAATGTCTGATAAGGAAGCTCTAATTTGACATCCTGTGAAAACCCCTTCCCCCAACGTAGCCGACGTGGGTTTTGCCTCTACCCCCCCTCCCCTCCCCCGCGTGGTACGCAGCTTTTTTCCCTATTGATTCCAGAAGACTTTTGTACTGTTTCTGTTAACAGACTGACGTAAATTACATGTGGAGATAATTATATGACGGATATAAATATTTGGGGTGTAAGGGTTTGGCAGAGGCTTTACTAGCCCTTTCCAACCAAATGTCAACCTCTCCTTCACGTGGTGCACCCTGTTTGCACGTACGAGGCTCTGGCGACTGAAAGATTCCCGGTATAAGGAGTCACCCACTGCTTGCCAACGGCCACCAAAAGGAGGGCGGAAGAGCGGGGAGTGGTCCAGAGCACCCTCTTGCCCTTGGGGTTGGAAACGGCCCCAAAAGGCGGATGAATCAGAAATGATCAATGGCATGGGGATGCAGAAGGCAACGGGAAACCACTGCATTAAAGACCCAATGGGTGTCCCGAGGACATGTAATCCTCTCAAAGATAGGATGGAGGATTGCATCAAACCAGTCGAAAGACTGATAACCAAAAAAAAAAAAAAATATTTACCCGCTGTTATGTGTTCTGTACCTAATTATAACTGTGACAAACAATATGAATGAAAAGCTACGTGGTTTCTCTCGGAATTTCCCCCCCCCCTTTTTTTCCACGTAGCCCAACGTAGCTTCCAGCCAAACACTCACACTCCTACACCAAGCCACGTACTTTATGGACGCTCCATAACCATCTATATTATTAATTTACTTTATATTAACTGTTAATCTACACTAATATCGTATATGCGAAAGTAACTTTGTCTGTTTGTTACGTTTGGCTATATGCCATTTGATTGGTCATTTTGTCATAAAATTTTGAAAACTAACCCAACTGTGATAGACGGTCGGATAACCTGTGTCTCTGTAATGCTATATCGGTTAGTAGTATAGTGGCTCAGTATTTATAGCGCTTCACCACTGTGAAATTCGTAAATGTTGCCGTATGTGTGGATAATTTTAAAAGTGTCTGTGCTCACTGTGCTGAGCTATTAGGGCTGTGTATGAGAGAAGATAGAGAATTTAAGCCGTTTCTACTTAAAAGACACCAATCGACACGCCAAAAACAACATCCCTATCTTACGAACGAAGCACCATCAATCGTGAGGTATACCTTCACCCTATTTGCGTGGATAACTTAGGATTCAATCCAAGCATTCGGAGCACAATCTTCTGAATGTGAAATCAGCATAACCATCAATCCAACACTGCTATCCAAGACAGAAATAATTTAAAAATATTTCCACCACCGGGGTTGAAACCAGCTAGCTCCGTAGAGAGCTTCAGACACCGTCCTATCACCTTAGCTATCTCGGTGAAGAGAGTGGGGAAATATTATTAGAAAATATGAGATACAAATAGGCGAAAGAGTATTTTCATGTCACAAATGGTTACCTACAACTGAGCGCCGAAGGGCATTTAACGTGCTTCAATTTTCCGCTCGTTCAATATCTACAAGAGCAGGCCAAGTATTACGTGAAATAGCTGCTATACAGTACGATACGAGATTATACGAAAGGTTCCATTATAACACTACTCGTGAGGAAACTGATGCAGAACAATGACAGTACATAATAATTTCACATCATCAAGTCGCTAGTTACGAGATAACAATGCCGTTGAGTTTGTACCTGCATTTATCCTGTATAAATGTCTTTATTATCTTCTTAAGAAGCTTCTATAGAGCTCACTACCGCAATTTATACAAATCTCTGCGTAATCATAACTTCACACACGTTGTGCCAGTAAAGTGCAAGTTGTTTTATTTCTGCAAGTTCTTTTCATTTGATCCCTTTTAAACCATTTGGCCGGAAGGACCACATAGAATAATATGATCGAATATTTGTTCCTATGATTCTATGTTATGACGTCGGAATGCTCATGCTTCAACTTCTTGTCATTTACCATGCAAGAATTCGAGAAGAAGTAAGTAGATCATTCAACTGCTGGAACTAAACGATAGTAGTTTTTCAGTCAATTAGTTACAAAGCAATTCACTACTCAGAAAGAAGAGAAACAAACAAACAATAAAAAAGAAGAAAAACTAACCACCGACATAATCAGGCTCTAAGGTTATTGTACACTTTTTGGGACTCTGATGGAATCATATCGGCAGTTTCCTTGCTAAAGATTAAACGTAGTACTGGTTCTTTCTAGCTTAGATGGACCAGGAACTGAATATAAAATGTTGAATTATTAGAAAGGAGGAGTTTGAAATTTAAGTTAAAATTCATTTTGGCCTTAATTTTATCCTATTGGTATCACATTTCTGCAGCTAGAGATGGTTCACACTATCACATTGTGGCAATCATAAAACGAACGGTGTCTGATACTTACCACTTGAAATTATCGTTTCAACGACAAAGATTATGTTTTTCAGAGAAGAAACAGACTTTTTTAATCAACTTCATATTGACGTTCCGAAATGTGGATTTGGAGGAGGATTGAGAAAATAAGTTGAAAAGACAAAATAAGGAATTATGAGGTGCTGGAACGAATAGGAGAGCAAAGGTCCCTTATAAAAACAATTAGGAACAGGAAAAGGAACTGGACTGGTCATGTGTTGAGGAATGAGTGCCTGCTTAGAACTTCCCTGGAGGGGATTGTAAATGAAGTAAAAAGAAGAGGTCGAAGAGGTCGACGAAGAAAGAAAATGCTTGACGACACCGTGGTAAATATGAAATGTATAGAGACTAAAAGACTGGTGGAACAAGGGAAACATGGAAGGCTGTCGCTGTAAATGGACCTGCAGAATATCAGAAAACCCTCGATGATGATGATGACGTTGTTTGTCCACCAACTGAACACGATACTGGGAAACAAAATAGTTTGATAAGCAGAAATGCATATTTTAATTGTAACAAGCCTATAGTACAAGTGAGGATATAGTTTCTATAACAACACTGGATGATTAGTTTCTCGCAATTTCAAAAACACACACGTTGCACGCTTCTGGCATATAGTTTTGTATTAATGAGGTTAGACTAAAATCCCCACCACAGCATTACCAGATTGGTTCCGTTACAGCTTTTACATCATTTATATACCCCACAGCATTCCATGAGCTATCTCCTTCTGGTTATACTGGGCTCCCAGAAACTAAACTTATTTGAAGAGTTCTTAAATTCGCTACCTCAGTAGTCACAAGATTATGCAAAACGTTGATTCCATGAAGTGATACTAAGTTAATGTGGTCAAGCTGCAATGAGATACAAAATTTAATACTAGCTTTCAAGGAAACCTAACCTGAAATGATTCTGAGGTCACAGATCGGAGAAATTCCATTATTAATTGATTGTTGTGAGAATAGAATTTGAATTGGCCACTGAAAATATAGCCAGAGGGAGAACATTCCCACACTATCTAGGCGACAAAATTGTGTATCTACTTTTTGCTAATAGCCTTTTTTGGATGATACAATGACAATAAAGCAAAACTCTGTAACTGAAGACTTCTTAACACAACATAATTATTCACAAAATATACCAGTAACTAACCAGGCCGATATAGAGAAACATACAAAGCCAGGAATTACTACCTTATAGCGCCTGAAGACGTTTACAATGTATTATTCATGGATTATTTGGCATATTGCTGTTAATAAGCAATCCGCAATACGATTATGCCTGCGCAATATTTCCGATAACCACCCAGATTGACTCAAAATCTAGATCTATGGTTCATATCCACATGATAATGTGATCCACTAACAGTAAGCCATTACGATTTAATAATTTTGCATCTGCATAGCTCTTTGTAGCTTTGCTATATCTAAAAGTGGATCGGCAATTGTCTTCTGTATAGTTTCGAGCAGCATGCAAGTTGATAAATTTTCCTTTAATCCTACAGAAAAATGGCCTATTTGACACTTTCTGACTAAGTGGGCTCAGACGCTTTGGTTAAGTAAACAAATTGGAAGTGTCATCACCGTATTTAAGTGATGAGGCAGCAGATATCAACAACGCACTTTTTTACTTCCTGCATATGAAACACCATTAAAGGGCAAAACCAAGGAAGCAAATATTCTTAGTCGCTGTAAAGACTTTAAAAAAATGTTGTTTTAACAGTATTCCTTTTAAGTAACCGAGCGTGGTGGGTGAGTGGTTAACGCATTCGGGAGAACATCGGTTCGAATCCCCGTCGGGGCATCCAGATTTGGGTTTTCCATGATTTCCCCAAATCACTTCAGGCGAATGACGGGATGCTTTCTTCAAAAGGCCATGGCCGAATTCCTAGTCCCCAGTCCCATTCCATCTCTGATAACCGCGACGTCGACGAGGCGTAAAGCCAAAGGGAAAAAAAAAAAATCCTTTTAAGTTTGCACTTGTGTAAACAGTTCATCTGTTTTCAGCTTTTAATATAAAATGTTATGTTCAGTAATCTAGCTGTACAGAAAGTCTATGAGAGTGATTCTCTGAGTGTATCATTATATGTATTTCTAAGATATGATACTGTATATTTAATATTTAAGATGGTTGCGTTCAAGTCGGAACTTATTTATAAATTTACTCTTTGATTTCGAATTGTGTAAGTTGGTATCCAGATTATTTTTAATGTTGGCCGGTCTGCAGAGCGTTGAGTGGATTTTAACCACCGCGTAAAGCAAAGCAATAGCGAAAATGACATAATCGACCAGGAGGACAAATCAGAATAGCGAGGAACGACGTGACATGACGACGATCAGACTTTAGACTAAGGAATGTGTCTTTTAAGCTGACCGGAACAAGACAGGTTATATGAAATCTAAACCACTGATAATTGAAACAACGGAGCAAATGAAACGATCCAGGCAAATGATTGTTGTATCATATATTTCTATCTGAGTGTAATAAACGGCTAAATGAAGTCTTTCATTAATTTTGTGCTTCTCCGAGAGAAACAAAAGTTTTTCTGAACCTGCCATGACTCACCATAGGTAATATCCCTTATTACTTCCCTCTCCCCTAACTAATTAGCAACTAATAGATATTACTCCACTGGTGGCTGATAATAATTCATACTTTTTATGCCAGTAATCTCTTTGAACGTTAAACGAATGAGCAAGTAGACATTATATTAATTATTTAAAGAACGTTTAGGTAATTTAAAAATTAGATCCAATTTCCTAAATAACATACTACTTTTACTATAATTTCGCATATTAAACTCGATAAATGTTCTTTAATTTTTTCACAAATACACTTGAATTTGTAATGACTCTAATGTTACACGTGAACTTAACACATAAGTTACCAACATTGAATCTTGCAGCACCTCTTTTTCCGTACGAGATACATCGCAACCTCATATTTCCATATGAAGGGTACCTTGGTTCCAGATTGCCATGTGGGAAAGAGTGACTGACTTATGTAGTCATTTTATATCTTGATGATATGGCTTGAGACTAAGCATTCTTCTGAATGTTTGGTACTGCTTTCACGTTGCAGCCAACCATCGGCGAATAATGAAGCAAAAACTCGATTTACTTAATAAACTGCTGCAAATAGAGGCTCGTCTTTTTTTTTTTAAATTGAGTTTTATAGTCGTGAAATAGCGAGACCTCTCCAGTTTGAGCCAATGCTGGCTTTCTTTATCAGTTTAGACAATGTCACTATTACAAACGATTGACTGTCCCTAACATAATCTTAAATTTACGAACAATTTTGCAGGGTTTCCAAGTGTATAAGTAGACTTCACCTTGTTATGGGCTTTAATTATTTCTCCACAGGTTGGCTTGTTAGTAGCCCTGCAGAAGAGACAGCTTGGTATAGATTGACTGACGCCTCCCTCGTCTTGTTCCTATGTTTACTGCTAATCTTCTTACACTTGTGACATACACAGAACACTTCTTTTATTTCCATGCTGCCTCAGATGCTCTCGTTACCTCATTTTCCCTATGACTAAATCGTATCATATTTATTTTACGCTTAATTCTGTCTTGGTAATTTCCTGGTAAATCATCCAAAATACAGTAATTATGTTCAATATTAGTTTTCCTGTTTCCAATTAAAAGACTTGCTTTAGGGTCCATATTCTTCAGCATTCAATTTCGCAGAATGATTATTAAATTTCACGATTGAAATTTTTTTAATTCCTTTCACTTTAAAAAATTACATATATATATATAAGATCCCCTGTGCTAGTTCTACCGTGCCGTTCAAAATATGGCCATTCTGTAGCTCTACTTTCCGTGCAAAAATGAGTAGGTATCTGTCAATAATATTTATTAGGTATTTTTCTTCCGCTAATTCCTATTTTAATCGATAACTTACAATTTTTTTTTTTTGTCAGTGGTAGAGAGAAATTAATTTGTTTCTTTTTTGTGCAAGAAAAATGTTTATTTAGTGGTGTAATATATCTCTTTGGTTAACATAAATCTTATACATATTATGTATTTTACCTCTGCAAACTGTGAGTGTGCTTTGTTTGAGACTAACATTTTTGATATAGATTTGTTGGCGGACATTTAAAGTGCCTATTCAGAAAAGCAGAATGAGTTGCCTGTTTCTTTAAGTCAGAGGTGCGCTCTTTGATAGCAGGCAGTTAGAAGGCTGGCGTTGTTGGTCTGTATATCGGCAAGATTCGATTCTCCTGTCGTGAGATAGGCTCGACAATGGTTCGCTCATGTCATTGCCTTATTCGACACTCGTGGACCTTTCGGACACTGAACTCGTTTGCCTCCTAGGGATGAACAAATCTCCTTCGTGTCATAATGCTCAATCACGTCGGCAATTTCCAGAAAGCCTTTGACTCTGTGCTACACAACCGCCTTTTAGCGAAGCTTCAAGCATATGGTATATCGGATCAGCTTTGTGAATGGATAAAGGATTTTCTAACTGGTCGGTCGCAGTATGTCGTCGTTGAAGGAGAAATTTCTTCTAATCTAGATGTTACATCGGGTGTACCTCAAGGAAGTGTAATAGGACCACTTCTTTTCTTAATTTTTATAAACAATCTCGGAGACAAAGTGAAAAGTCTTTCTAGATTGTTTGCTGATGATGCGGTTATTTATAGGGAAGTAAGAAATTTGGCCGATTGCTTAGAAATTCAGCGCGATCTGGATGTTATTTTGGCTTGGTGCGCTGAGTGGCAACTTACTCTAAATTGTAAAAAGTGCAAGACAATGAGCATAACTATCAAAAAGAATCCGATTGTTCAGAAATACGAGGTAAACAGTTCAGTTATCGATTCTATGAAATATTTGGGAGTAACAGTACAAAGGAACATGAAATGGACATACACATTAATTCGTTACTAGGTAGAGCAAATTCTAGGCTGCGATTCATAGGTCGAATCTTGAAAAATTGTAATGAACAAGCAAAGGAGATAGCGTACAAATCTCTTGTGCGTCCACATTTGGATTATTGTTGTGCCATTTGGGACCCGTTTCGTAAGGGATTGATTGAAAGTATAGAGAAAGTACAGAGAAGAGCCGCTCGATTCGTGACCGCTTGCTACAGTCCTTATGAAAGCGTCACAGAACTGATTAGTAGATTAGGTTGGGAGTCTCTGGTAGATAGACGCCACACGTTTCGTTTAAACTTATTGGAAAACATGCGTACTCCCACTTTCACTTTTGAATGTAGTGAAATACTTCTTCCACCAACCTATTTGAGTCGGAAGGACAGGAAAGATAAAATTAGAGAAATAAGGTGCCGGACTGATTCTTATATGAATTCTTTTTCCCTCGTACCATTAGGGATTAGCAAACAGATTAGCTTTGGTGCTGAGCACCCTCTGCCACCCACAATTTTGTGAATTACAGAGTATATATGTAGATGTAGATGTTTTCAACTTCATCCTACGTAGCTTTACTGTCTTCATTTTAGATTTTTATAAATATTTTTTAGCTCCAGATGGAATTTTACTTTTATGTTTATTGCCTTTAACCCTTCCCCCATTTTTTATGAGTAGTTTTTTAACTTTCCATAAAAAATTTCAGCATCCAATTACTTCGATAGATGATCTCCTTTCAGCAAAGTATACGCAGCTTCTAAAACATTGAACTTCGGCCATTTACATGCAACTTTTTTATGTTGCAGAATAAAACAGTTTCAAACCGTTGCCATTTGTTGTGCCACCCCCTACTATAGCATGGTATTTATTTTCAAGTCTGAACGTGAAGTTAATCTTACTTGAAACAAATATTTATATCATGTTTTCATATTCAGTAATAGGTGTTCATAGAAGCCTTCTTTCATTGTGTCATTTTCAAGCAATCTTCTCTTTCATGTTTCTAGTGGCTACGCTTACTTATTTGCTTTGTTGTAACAAAACTGGAACCAAGCACTTAGTGTTTGTGGCATATTTCGTCTATCCACAGCACTCTTTGGCAGAAATAGATCCTGGTTCCATAACAAGTGGATCTATTAGCTATGCGCGTATAATATGTATTGTTTTCGATATTGACTCCTGGATGTATGGAGGTGTCTAAGGGTCCAGCGAGTGGCACCGCGGGGACGTGCAAGTCATTAGCTGTCCATTTCCGAGTGGCCGGGACGATGGCCAGCCCTGTCCCAGACGTTTGTCTGGTGCGGGCGCCGGGTCCTATCAGCAGAGGACAATGCGAGAAGGAGATTAATAAAGCAGTGGGGGGCGGGACCGAGGACTTCTGGGAGCCGGGTCCGCCTTACACAGAACCTGGCTGCCTTTTCTCAGCAGAGTCAGGCCTCCATGACGAACCGTGACGAAGCGGACGGCGCTCCTAATGGGAATTCCTGTCGGCGGGGCCTCGAGCGTCACTTCCTACACTCACTGCGGTGTCCAGTGACACCTGTACATTTCCTACTTGTTCTGTGCTTACTGGTCACGATTTACTGAGAGTTATCGACCTTAACTTAAAATTGAGGGTACAATGCTAATAATAACTGTAAAAGATTTAGTGTATACACCTCCCTTATAATAAAGAAACACGACGTAAAAGCCCAAATGCACGACAACTTCTACCAACCTCCAAAAATAAAATATATAGCTAGCAAAAACTTCGATCGAATTTTGTTTGTTTTGAATATGTTCAGTATTCACTTAGTAATTTAACTTTAGCAAGACAGTGTTGAAATTCCCTAACATATTAAACGACAAATATATTATAAAAGCCCTCAAACCCAAATCTTTATATATAAAGATGAATATATATTTGTTTGTTTGTTTGTTTTTTGTTGGTTTGTTTGTTGGTTTGTTTGTTCTTCATACAAATCCACAGTTTTCATCCGATCTCGATGAAACTTTGCACACTTATCCTTTGAAACAAGGAGAAAAATACTGTCTACACATGGTTGAAAAATTATCTGTATAAATAACACATGTTGTCTCATAACTTCGAAATACGGCGATAGACAGCGTGTCCGGACAAAACCGCGAAGTGACAAAACCGCGAGGACAAAACCGCGCAGACAGAACCGCGAACGGACAAAACCGCGAACGGACAAAACAGCGAAACGGACAAAACTGCGAAACGGACAAATCTACGAGTTATCCCCTCACTTTTTGATCTCTTATGTTCCAAAATATTATCCTAACGCAGTTTTTAAACGATTTGGGGATCGCAGCTAGGGTTACGTTATTATGGAGTACGGTACTGTAATTTATTTTGTGTATATGTAATTTATAATCTACGAGTTATTCAGGAAATACCGGGATTTCAAGAAAAGTACAATGACAAAGAAGACATCACGTTTCAAACAAAGATAAAGAAACTTGCAGCAATTGCCTTTCTTCCTGTTTCAGAAGTCATCTCTGTTTATGAAGAACTCTGTGATAGGGAGTTTGCAGACGAGGAATTCTCTCCACTTTTGGATTACATTGATGATACATGGATTGGACGTATTCTTCGAGGAAATCGACGACGAGAACCACTATTTCCAATCGAAATTTGGAACCAAAACCAGAATGTTAAAAATTTGTTAGAGAGAACCTACAACTCCGTCGAAGGTTGGCACAATGCTTTTCGGTTATTACTTGGATCAAGCCATCCTACAATTTGGAAACTCATAGAAGCTTTCAAGAAGCAACAAAATCTAACGGAGGTTAAATTGGTGCAATATGGAAGGGGAGATAGAAAAATACAGAAAATGACATATGCGAGAGTCACCAAGTCGATTTACAATTTAGTTAGTGAATATGATTGTAGCGATGCACATAAATTTCTTTCTGGTATAGTTCATAATTTCGATTATTAGATAGTGTGCTTGTGTATTTTGTTACAATTTATATTAACTTATTAATGGTTTATTGATGTATATTTCGTATAATCCATCTATATTGTATTTTTATTTTCCATAATGTTCATGCTTTTGTGTAATTTTTTTAAATAAAAAAAATAATGGGGTGTTACGTAGATCACCTCCTCGTGTTGCACCCTGGGTAACGCTAAGAATCTACGAACTCTTGTGGTTTTTTGTATTCCTGGTTTTTCTGTATTCGCGGTTTTGTCCTTTCGCGGTTTTGTCTGTTCGCTGTTTTGTCAGTTCGCGGTTTTGTCCGTCGCGGTTTTGTCCGTCGCGGTTTTGTCCGTCGCGGTTTTGCCCTAGAACCGATAGTTGGATATGGACGTATCCGCACGGTGTTTCCTTGTAGTGGACTGACAGCTCAGTGGTTAAAGCGCTTGTTTACGAACGTCGTGGTCTCCGCTTCAAATCTCCGTGGAGGCTAAGATTTTTAAAAATTGTTTTTCATCGTAAGAGTCAGGCCTGGGCCGTAGGTTATTCGGATTGAATGTTAAACTGTAGATATTAGAAAGTTAGGGGTGCAATGCGAGGCAAATCGTAGATAGTCTTGCAAATTTGTAGGTGTACACTTTTTTACGTTATAACGATCCCTCAGGTGTTGTTCGCAGTCAGTGTGTGAGTGAGAACCACAGTAATACTAATATAAATACGGAAGTAAGTCTCTGTCTTTTTGTTACGTTTTGACGACTAAATGGCTATATCGTTGTGATGGAATTTTGTAAGGAAAGCTGTATGAAGGGCACAGGATATTTTTTCCAGTATGATTAACAGTTGTATTCACGAAATTTTGAGATCTTATCGAATAGTGACAGAAATATGTTGGAAATTGATTCTCTTCAAGAGGCAGGTTCGACGGTAGAATGATATAGTGATAGCTTTCCTGTCATATTATGCCGACTCGATATTGTTTGGGACCAATCCTTCGTTACCTACAACTTTCTATATTTAATTCTGGCAAAAAATTCTTAATCCACGCGTACGAAGTCGCGGGTACGAGGCTAGTCTTTAATAAAATGTTATTTTAAGAATTGTGTATAGCAAGCTAGGGGTTAATTAGAGTTTTGTATATTTTTTGTGTAATTAACTGTGAATTGGTGTAAATGAACATTGTTTTATGGAGAGAAAATGTGTAAATGCTATTTAATATGTTGAAGGACAGTATTATGCATTAATAGGGCGCCACGATGTTTGAAGGATAATTCTCAACACTTTGGACTGGCTTATGTGGATTTTTTTTTGTAAATACCTGCAAATATCTTTAATTTTAATTTTTGCATGTTTCTAATGATTGTGAATAATTTTGTGCAAATTCTGATTTTAATGTGGTTTCATGAGATTTTGGTTGTTAGCTGTTTGAGAAACATCGGGCGGCTTTCTCTGTGTTATTCTGTATTTTTTTGTAACGACGTTATTAAACAAGCTGCAGAGACGAGTTGACACTTAGTTGCAAGTTAATTGTAAGTAGAATCGCTGCAACATTTATGTTTGTACTTAGTATCTTTGAATCGAGACGATATCTTGAGTAACGTTATTACAAATAGCACGGGAGAATAAACATAGAGAAAAGAGATTCTTCGGACTAGTTATTTAATGGAACCAAATACCTATCAATATAATACATATTATAATGGTTAAGGCCAGAACACGGGGTGTCTTGTTACTACACGAATATTTGTAATACTATAAATAGTTTGTAACAGTATTGATAACAATAACATAAACAATAATAAACACATTGAACTGGCAAAAGCCATAGGATACCTCTTAATAGTGTACGGGACTCGCTTCTGTCTGACAAAGTGCACCTACCAGACGAGGCATTAACTGTGGATAAATATTCAGCCACCTTTCCTCTGCAGCCTTCCTTAGTTACGAAAGTATTGCCGGTACAGGACCTGGTGCAGTAGCTTACCTATCGATAATGTTCAAGGTATGTTCGACTGGATTCATGTCTGGCGATCTTTCTGTCTAAATCATTCACACGAATTGTTCAGAATGTTCCTCAAACCAATCGTTAACGATTTCGGGTCAGTGACATTGCGCATTGTTGTACAGGAGAAGTCCATCATCGTTTGGCAACAGGAAGCCCTAAATGGCTGCAAATAGTCTCCAAGCAGCTGAAAAATAAACCATTTCCGATCAATGGTCGGTTCAGTTTGAGTAGAAGTCAGAGTCAACGCCATGTAAACATGGCCCATACCATGTTCAGTGCTCTCTGTGCTATAATCAAACCCA